>CM052093.1:24182918-24249560 GCA_028453745.1 Agapostemon virescens
CAATGAAAATGAAAATGAAAATGAAAATCAAAACGGCAACGAGAACTAATTTGCATATACTAACAATTAGAAACCATCGACCGAATCGTGCATCGTGATTCGCGGATTTGGCGTGCTCGTGTGTAGAGCGAAAAAGAAAAATGAGGAATTACTCAAACTATTTCAGTGTTTGATTAAATTACGTTGGTAAATTTAGAGACCTAATTTAAGATTTGTCGACCGAAAGTGACCGGTGTTGGTGTTGGTGTTGGTCTCGGTCTCGGTCTCGCACACGTTATACGACATTCGTTCGAACCTCGGGAATTTCGGTTATCGAGCATCGATATCCGATATCCGATCGAGTAATCAAATTAAATCATCTGTTTGTATTTACTTTCCGTTCCGCTTCCATACAATAACTGTATGCAACTCGCTCCCGACGAAACAGCGATGGAAATCATTGGAATCGGGAGAATCGAATTCGTCGACGGTATATGTATAATGAGGTTATAACGGTAGATTGTCCGTTGTCGAATTTCTATTCGAGTCTGTAGTTATTCGGTTCGCAGCGCGACAGAGTCACGGGATTTAGGTCTGAGGGTTAAGTTGTGCGACCAAGTATTTGTACAATAGGTAAATTTTTAAGTAGCTCGATGAATTTGTATTTTACGATGAATATTGACGCGACACGATGGTTCGCAGGTGTACGAAATTCCGCGAGTTCTTCAAAGTAGCTTACGATGATGGAATGTCGGAGCCATTCGCCACACGTTTCAAGGAATCGTCGGCGAACGGGGACAGAGAAGGAATGATAAAGGTCCTCTTGGACATACCATGCGTAAAGAATATGAAAGTCGTTGAATCGTACAAGGGTAAAGACGATGTTAAGGCGGCTGAGACTTACCGTAAGACATGCGGGACGATCGCCAAGAACGGCAAACAGAAAAGTAATAGATCGAGTATCCCCGAGGAAGCACTGTTTACGGCCAGTGTGACCAGTAGATTGTTCTTGGAGATTCTGTTTAATTGTGCCCAGAGTTGCTACGACTCGAGAGCTTTCGCGGGCTGTCTAAGATACTGCGAGTGCATGCTGGCACTTCCCGCGAGCTTCTACGATAGAACCCCCGAGAGCATGAACGATTTCTTGGAACGTAAGAAAGCGTGCGTGTATTTGGAGAGCGAGTGCTCCAAGATGTTGAAGCGGTCGTCTTCCGAGGGAAGACGCACAAGCAGCAGGAAACACGCCTCGAATCGAGCGAAGAACCCGTTCGAGCATAAGTCGAGTTCGAGTTCGAGTTCGAGTATGCGATGGAACGAACGCGTTCTTTCGAAGACACCCGCCGTCGACGGTCATCCAAACGACTTTCTACAAAATTGCTCCGACGCTGTGGCTTTGGAATTCGACGAGAAGAGAGGTCGGCGTCTCGTGGCCACCAGAAACATCGAAGCGGGAATCACGCTGATCGTGGAATCGCCGTTCGCCTGCACCACCAACAAGGATGCGCTCGATACCAATTGCCTGCATTGCCATGCTAGTCTAAAGCCGACCGACAGCGTCAAGATACCTTGTCGCTCTTGTCGAGCGGTTGGTAGAACTCGATTATTTCACTTTCGCGGTTGCCCGGAAATATTCCGAAATATTTCCGAACAATCAAAGAAAAACATCTATTTCAGTGAACAGCGATCCATTCCAGACACCAAATCGATCGGCCTCCGCAGAATCGAATGCACTCGAATCACTCGATTTGCAAGTTTCGAGACTTTCGTTAGGCCAGAAACGACTACCTAACTATCTAATAAACGCCGCGTTGTTTACCTGATTCCGCGGTGCATGAAACAACGATCGATTCGGGGTTGGAACGGGAATGGAAGAAGAAGACTCCATGTTCACGATAGCCAATTTCCCGTAGGTATCTTTCTGTTCGGAAAGGTGTCGCAAAGAAGCATGGCAGGCCTACCATCGGTACGAGTGCTTGTTGCTCGACACCTTTTACGAAGATTGTTCCGAGGTCGTGCAACAAGTCTCGCATCTATTGTTGGCCTACAGGATGACGGTCGCAAGCTCTTTGTCCCCGAAACGTAGGATCGTGGACGACGTAGACAACGACGTAGACAACGACAACAACGACAACAACGACAACAACGACAACGCCGATACACCGGAGAACGATAAAATTTCGTTTTTAGACCACGATCGAATTAGAGTGTACGACGCCGCAGCTGCGAAAGAGCATCGTCATCGGTTGGGGCGAAGCGAGGTTTACCGATCGCAGGACTACCGCACCGTGTTAGCACTAGAGACTCATTTCACGACATTAAATCCCAGCGTAAACCTGGTTCGCAGCATCGAAGCGATTTTCTTGACCAAGTGTTTCGCCCTTGTGTTGACTAAAATGGACGTCGTTTGTTTAGAGGAATCCTTCCTTTGGTTAGCCGTAGGAATGCTGCACCATTTACAGGCTATCACATGCAACGCGTACGAGATCGTCGAGAACGTGTACAATAAGGAAACTCACGTTTGGGAGCCGAGGGAGATTGGCGGGGCGATCTACCCGTCGGTCAGTCTCGTGAATCATAGCTGTTATCCGAACGTTGTACGTCATATGTACCCAGAAGGTGCGCCGCGTGCAACACAATTTTCTACGTCTGTTATATACCGGTCGTTTGATTTATTCGTTTATCCGTTTTCGCAGGAACGGTGGTAGTGAAAACGTTGCGGTTTATTGGTAAGGGCTGCGAGATTCTCGACTGTTACGGACCACACTTTCTTAGCGAATCGAGGCTACAAAGGCGCAAGCACTTGTTAACAAAATATCGTTTTCTCTGTGAATGCGAGGCTTGCGCCGGAAACTGGCAGTTCCCTTTACCCGAAACGATCACGTATAAATGCAGAACATGCTCGGAACCAGTCGGTTCGTTTTCGTTGAACGATAATCTTGACAAAGATGGCCGACACGCATCGACCGACCTCGCACAGCGTTGCAGCAGGTGCAACGAAAGACTTGACCACAACAAATTGTACATGCAATTTCGTAAATCGGTGGACAAACGATTGAACGCGATCTCGAGAATGTACGAGGGCCAATACGCACAGGCGCTGTCCCAATTGATCGACCATGTAAACTTTATTGAAAAGTTCTTTGTCGTGCCCAACAACGAGACTATCAAAACACAGCAATGTATCATTCAATGTTACAATCGGTTTGGCTCTACTTCTCAATAACAATAAATTAACAATTATATATGTATATACGAATACACATATTTATTCATATTCATATGCATATAGATAATATTATTCTATACATATGTATTTTATTCTATAATATACGCACGCGTATCATATCGGTACACACACGATTTTGGGATTTATATCACAAAATGTTTAAAAAACAAACAGAAATTTTACGACACCTTCTTGTATTAGAGATCACCTTTCAGCCGGGTCCTACGAGGAGTGCAAAATGTTACAAAACAATTGTGTAGACAGTCCTACAGTCGCACCAACATTTTTCAATCGGTCCTCGCGCACCATACGCCTTACGCTTTACGGTCATTGAGAAACTTGACACCGTGTAGTACCATTGACGTCACGTGCGCAGCATTAACGGCAACACGATTTCGCATTGCTTGGTATTCGTCGCGTCGACGATTGCCGTAAATAAATACACGCGTTACGATAAAACATGTATCGTTTTACGTGTGTTTCATATGCTCTAACAACGTGAAATCGAAAGAAAATGCGTAGACACACTGCTTGTACAGAAAATAAACATATTTTACACACACGCCTGCGTACACGCACGTACATATGTACATGCGTGTTCGTGTTATTTATGTGTATGGATCGACACACACGCAATTTAACTCGTCGATGTATCTACTAGAAACGCCCAAAAGAAAAAATAATCTATATTAAACTATAATTCGATGGTGCGTGTGCGGAGTACAAGTTCAGTACGGTTAGCACAAATGCGTCTCTCGAATTTCACTGATTATGTGACTGGCTTGAGTTAACGCCTGAAACAGTAAACACCTGGGTAAATATATAAACAATCTTTAAAACAGTTACTTCGTAGCGTTTCGTAGTGTTGTAAAATGCCATCTTATCTTGGCTCTTATTGATTTGTTGATTTGTCGATTCATCAACTTGTTGCCGCAGCCGCGTAGATAGAAACGCCGCGACGATAAGGGGGGAGTCGAAAAATAGACAATACATACCTTTAGCATGTACGCCACTTCTTTGCGCCTGGCAGCGACATGGTCACTCTCGTTTAATAACACTTCGGCCTGATCAGACTTGTACAAGTGAGTCACGAGCTCGCTTTGTAAATTATCCTTCACATAGTTGACTAGAAAATGCATGATAGTCTTCGGCACGCTATCCCCTATAGACTTTTTTACGATACAAAAGTACGATTTTATTAGACTCTCTGCAAAGCAATACGTTTACTTGATTAAAGGTAACAAACTGGCATCGAACGGCAAACCAAAGAAAAGAAAATCAGACAAGTTCTCTTTGTTCTTACCGATAACACCACACTCCCGTTGCTCCCGTTTGGTAAGCTCTCGTTGCTTTTGCAGTGATTCCTCTGGTAGCAAATTTACAGGTTTCTGTTGAGGAGATGGTCTCTGTATTTCAATCATTGGATTTGGATTTGGATTTGGATTTGGATTCGAATGCGAATTTGAACTTGGCAGTGGAGAACCATTGTTTTCTCGATTTCTCATGGGCGAGCCATCGGTTGAGTTACTCGAATCAGCTATTCCCTGCAGCAACCAATTTTTTTGCAACCAATGATTTATATGTCCTTGTTGGTCTTCGTTCTGCTCGGGCAAACATGTCTGTATACATTAGATTATAGTAATAGATTTATATTAGTTGCGTAAATACACACGCGCATGCGCGCTTACGTCATCCTAAACACAAACATGAACACTCGTTTTCTCGTTAAATTACAGGTAATCGATTCGATTGTTCGCAACAGTGTAACAACGAAAGAATTAGTCATTGAAAAACTGCTACGATCAATCGATCGGTAATTACTTACAGTGTCGTTTGGCATGATGGGACTCGATGTGCTTGTGGCAGAAAGATGTCTCTCGTTGTGTTTCGGAAGATCCCCGTCAGTAATTTGCAGTATAGACGACGCGAGGACGGCATCTTTATAAAAATCTGGATGCTTTGTGTTTATATAAGCTAATTCTATGGAAACTAAATTTTCAACCATATGAATGGTGGCCGGTAGTCGTCGACACAACAGCTGTGTCACAACGTCGACGATGCGCTCGTATAACTTTGGAAAACGCAACATCTCGTGCTGCACTTCGGTACCACAATACTGTATAATACTTTTCATCTCCTCGTGAACCAGTTCCACGCAACGCAAAGAAGGCACCTTGAGTCTTCGGATTTGCCGTTTGACCAACAGCTCGAACGAAACTTCTGACACGAAAAGAGCCGGTCTTGGACCGGTAGAATTTTGAATGACTGTCACTATTTCTCTTTTTGTGAGGCCGTCCAGCGGATGAACCGAATCAAGCGTTCTGCCAAATAATTCGTGAAAAATATAACAAATTCGAGCACCACCGTACAACGCCGTTGTATTGATGATTTTGGCAGTCCCGTCTATCGTCGAGCAATAACTGCTCGCAAATTTGGTAATAATTTGTAGTAACATTTGACTCTTGTCACCAACGTCCTCCCCGTACGAATTCAACTGGTTTTGATATTGAGATAGCATCACGTTTATTCTCATCTGTTTTCAAAAGATACAAGTTCTACCAGATTATGCTCATTTTAGTATCGCAATATTTCCAACTATATCTCACGACTACTCGCTACTCTTCTATGCTTTTGTTACCTTTAATTCCGGAAGGCGATCCCGAATGTGACGCATAAGCAAACGGTTCAACGTTTTAGCCAAATAAGGGGTACCATTTCTGTTGGCCAAAGAGGGATATTTGCGCTGTAAAAATGCAGCTTCATCTCTCAATGCATTTTGAATACTTTTATTGTTCAGTATATCTTGCTGTGAACGATTCACCACCCCGATGATCCCTAGTTTTACAGGAATCACCCTGCCGCATAATATGTCGATAGCATCTGTTCCTGAAACGGTGTGCAACTCAATAAGTTTTCATGTTCATTTCGACAAACTAAGAATTACAAGCGATTACCAGCATCCATAAGGTCTAATTTCGTCACAACTGCTAAAGTACGTCCTCCATCTGGATCTACATCTTTGCTGAGTTTTATACTTTCACTGGTAGCCATGTCGGTATTCGCAGTGACCACGGCCAATATAATAGAATTAGGGTTACGTATGTACTTCAACACGAGCTCAGATATTTGAGTTTCAATGTCTTCAGGTTGATCGCCGACCGGTACCTTTGTGATACCAGGAAGATCTATAAGCGTCAAATTAACAACTGTTGTCGAATAAATCTTTAAATTGATCGGTTCTGGACAAATCCCTTTGTTGCACCCAGCCATACGTTCCGTTTCTGCTTCAATTTCTTTACATATATGATCAAAGTCTGTATAAATTTTATTCTTAGTATGTAGAAAAACTCCCCACTCGTCCAGATCAAGGGTCCCATTTTCTGCGCTGCGATGTTCACGATCTTCTGTAGGTGTGTAGACAAGTTGTATCACCAATGGACGTCGAGTAACTATTCCAACACCTCTCGGTAAAAATGTTCGACCGACTAAACTTTCAATTACAGAGGATTTCCCAGAACTCTGAAAAAGAAATTATTACTCGTGTCCTATATAGTTGTCAAAGTATTGTTTAGAAAAAATTTTAACTCAGCTGCATTGCTAATAACAAATATTTTAATTTCAAGATGGGATTTAAAAAATAAAATAAACAGTGCAGAAGAGAATTTGTCGAATACAGTATAGTATCGATCATTATTTCATTCATTCAAAAACGACAATTTTAAGTGAGATCTTAATCGCAATAGATCACATGTATTTTCATGTTACCATTAATTTAAGAATATAAGCTGACCTGTGTGCCAAGTACGACAATTTGTGGTAGCTGTATAGCATCTGCTCCAACAGTATTAAATACATCTTGTAATTTGTTTATAACGGGTATCAAAGCTTCCATTATTAAGGAATAGGCTAGAGGTAAATCGATCGAAAGACAGTTACACGGTTCAAGCCGGTGCAAAATGTACTTCCGCTACAATTACACCTGTAATTACATGTGTTGTTTATTAACATCAAACAGTTGCCGCAATAAATTCTGTCCTTCCGCGTATATTATACTGGCTTCTGCAGTGATTTCTATGGTTGTAAAATTTTCGTTAAAATCACTACACAATTCTACAGCCGCTGTTCACAACCACTGTTTTCTTGTTCCATAGTTCACACGCATGCGCATGTCAGAATTGTACAAGTAACAATAACATCCACTGCGAATCGTGTGCACAATCTTGCCGAACGTTTCTAACATTGAATTATTAAAATTTTAATATGCAGATAGATTTTTCAGTTTTCGCAAACTTCACAAAAGCGATTTTAATCGATAGTACTAAGCAATTCATTTAATACTAACTGTACCATTGTAACGATTCGTAAAAGTAATACGTACCAATCACCGCCTAGCCACGAACGAGATATATACAACTGGTGGGATTTAGGAATATTGGCTGATTCGGATTACCCGTGGAGCCGTGAAGCGCTCTACTCGTGGGAAACTTCTAATAGATATGTCGCGAAAATAAAACAAAGACTTTATTATTCAGTTTTCCACGAGCAGAGCTCTTTAGCGTTCTACGAGCAATCCGAATCCTATCCAATTGTACCCTAGCCAATCCATTATCCCTAAATCTCACCGGAAGCTACGTGCTACAGAACGTTTTGCCATTATATGTGAATTTTACTATTCTATAATACGGTCTGTTTATGACCCAGCAAGTAACAATTTTTGAAATTCAAATGTTTTCGCGCAACCGTTAACAAAACGGTCATATTATCATACATATTCTTACCGTGTTGTATAGAGATACTACTAACTTTTTGGATCCAATGGCTATTAGCACATTGTTTTATCGCAATGTTTTGCTACTAACCAAATTAGTTCCGCCCACCGAGGAATTCAAACAATATTTTCGTGAGGTACATTCTATTTGCTAAACAAAATATATCTTGTATTTGCATATATCTCTTGTTGTGATTTGCGTTTCGTGTGTAGGGCATGTTTGACAAGCCGAACACTGCAGGTTTTCTACATATGTCTCACTATTTATTAACAATATATGACTCAAAGCGCTTCAGAGAGTTATTGGAATGGCCAGTGACATGTAAAAAAACTGAAGTAAAATACCGTAATAATGTTAAGTCATTTATAACAATCATATCCATGGAAAATCGTGACATTGAATTTCCAAATATACTTACGTCTCACTTGTTTCATGCCAGCGGTAGCAAATTTACAATTATTATGTGGAAACTATCACAAGTGGTACTAAGAAAATATATTGTTTCTACGAGTAAGGTGTTTACTGTTAAAATCATGTTATTATTATAAATATTAACCATTGCTTACAAAAGTTTGTAATTATGTGTGTATTTTCACAGGTAGTCATGATGTTATGTTTATGCTTCAAATGGGAATTGAAGGAAATGTAGGGAAAAAGTTTTTAAAAAAGATGTACACAACGATTTGTTGTAATATTTTTTATCAATTTCAAGCTTTATCAGAAATGGAAGAAACGGCTGGAGCTTTCTTAAAGTATTGTTTACTTTGATTCTCTAACAATTGTCTCTGTTTGCTGTAACATTGCAATTAAGATTGTTCGCTTGTCTCTCTGTTCTTTAGGAATGAAGAACAAAAATTAAACATCGTTCAAACAAAAATTTTTGAAAGCAAACAAGTAGTTAAAACTATTGCAAACGATGCTCCTGTTTACTCTACAATTAAGAAACGTTTGGTGGATATAAATGACAAAGATGTGATACAAAGTTAATGTTATGCTAAAAATTTCATTTATATAATTTCTATATTCGCATCCAATTTCTAAACATAACATTCGCACATTTATTTCAGTGTGGAAAGCTACTGGACGCAAATGTTTGTATTACCTGCAAAATAAAAATTCAGTTTTACAAAATGTAAAAGATCTTAGTGAGAAAGTAAATAATATAGTATCGAGCATCAGCAGCGATATTCGAATGTTGGATGTAAACCAATGCCAAAGGATCAATTATGTGGAAATGGCTGAACTATTTCCTTACAACATGCAAGTAGATAGTGTTCCAAGATTCATTAACGTTTACTTTGTAATCTTGAAGGTGACGCTTTAAGAGGAAATATATTTTTCGTTTCAGACACTTTTACTTCAACTATACAGAAATGAGAAATTAGATTTACATAATTTTATTTTACTATTTGATTCGATATTGCTTCAGTTGTATCAGCAATTGAAATTACATTCGTTGGAAGATCTTTTGCCGTGTCGATTACAGACAGAAGCCAGTCGCGAGGACATAATCGATGCTTTAAACATGTGTCAAATGCATTTAGTCGACGTCAAAACACTGACATCGGAAACACGTGAAAAATTATGTCTTATATTACGAAAAAACAATATTGTTCAAATTTACGATGATTCGGAAGTATCTCCTATCAATAATGTTCTTTTAATGTCGACGCCACCTATAAAAATCGACACTAGTTGTACAGATGCAGAAATCGAGCTACACAATCGCCTACTATTTACTCCAGTGGGAGGTATAATTTGTACTGTTAGAATCGTTGTTATTATTCCAATAGGTACATCATACTATACTGACAACTGTTTTTTAGCTGTACACAAATCACTATTTTCAAGATACGAACATTTAAAGTCAAATAATTTCACACCAAGATCGAAATTCAGAGAAAATTTTTTCGTATCTCATGTTAATTTCGATGATTCGATATCAACAATTAACGATGACGCACCGTTATTGCATGTTCTTCCAGTTTCAAGTAAACAAAATTTCTTACTTTCAAAACAAGCAGAAAAATACTCCCGATTATTTTCTACGCGTACAAAAAGAAATAACGCTGCAGGTTTGTAAACAATATTGAATCATTATAACTTTGATTTCCATTAAAACTCGTTGAAAACATTTATTTTATTTACAGCAATCGCAAACGCAATATCTACATCATCTTGTACCAATACAAAAGCAAACTCGACTACAATTGCAAGTACAATTGAAGGTATGAGTGATGTATCAGAACTCTGTTTGAATATGTCGGAAAAAGCTATGTGTGATAAGAGTATCGAATTTACTACTCCTATAAAATTGACCATTGCAAAAGGTGATAACGATAAGCCAGAAGACACATCTGAAGTGAAAGATAGTATATGTGAAACAGTAACTACAGAAATGACCAACAATCAAACAGAAAGAATTACAAAGACTCAACAAGGAAGACGTTCGATCAGCGATTTGGTTGAACGTTATAAGAAATTACTTGATCGTGTATAGTAATCGTACAAATAATTAACTAACCATAACATGATAAATAAATAATTGCAAAATAAGAGTATCCAGTGGTTTAATAACCACATATTTTGTATAAAATTTGTAATAAATATTCAGTATTGTATATGCATACATAATTTTTAAACTCTGTGTCCTCCCTTGCAATATCTTAATGAAATCCATCAAGTAATTGTAAGAAGTAACATGTAAATATATATGTATGTAAATAGTGCCCGTTCCATGCTAATACATATACTATATATACTATATATACTATACAAACTACAAATTTAAATTATCTATCGTTTCAGGCTGAAAACCGCTCTGCACAAATTAGACATTGTGCGCATTTATGGCCAAAACAGCAAAAGAGCAATCACCAAAAGAAAAACTGTCCATTTCGATTACATGTTGTATTGGTTACATTGCTTAAATGTTTACTTAGTCAATTGTATCGGAGAAAATAACTGCGATCTCTATGAAGATAAACAGCACAAAAAACAGTAGGTTAAGTTACTCTAGTATTTTGTTGACGATCTTTTGTAGTTCTAGTGTAGTAAGGCAGTTATACCATTTTCACCATTGAATGTATTCATAAGTACAAGTTACCGATGGGCACTATAAACTAAATACAACTTGTCGATTACTTACAATTTAGTCTCGACATACTATCGACTAAACGTTAATGAAACAGGCTTTTTCACATCTGTTATTAGTTGGTTGTTAACTATTATTTAGTTATATTGGGTTCCTAAAATTTAAGATATCGATATTAAAATAATTAAATAATAATATTATAGGATAGAATAAATATAATAATAGAATAACAAAATTGAATTGAATGTAATCAATATTTTATTAACATAAATGAAATACACAAATTATTATTCATATTTTTGGAGAATATTTGTAATAATTAATATTTATTAGTAGAACAATTGAATATATACGCATTAGTATTTATAATGAATTCATTAAGTTGATACCGCTAATGGAATAAATATGTGGTAGGATAATAAAACGATAATAAATTTCACGATTGAATTTGGTTGATAATCACGTTTAAATTCAGTTGATAGCTCCACCACTCGTTGCTCCACTGTACAATAATTCGATAATTCAGTCAAAGAGGAAAAATCCTTAATGAGATTCTATTTAGCGAGACTAATTAAGAAATTCATGCAAGGTCACGTAGCCTCTCGAAAGACTTTCTCTAATTTCAAGTAAGACAGGACGAGTCTAACTCTGAACCTCTCAGAACAGGAAATCATACACCCTTAGTCAAGGACTTCCTGAAGCTCCCTTGGACCTCTCTGTCACGTCAGTCTCCCCGGTATAAAACCTCCGCGTGTAGCATCCCTGACACCACTCATTTATCCGAGTAACTCGAACTAGCCAATATCCCTAAATCCTACCAGAAGCTACGTTACATCAGTCGATAGTTCATTAAGACGAGTCGATTGAAAATAATAACAGTTACTACCGACTTAATAGTTGATAGTGTTCATTCACTAGGTACATGTAAACGTGTAACTGCGTACTATGCATTTACATGCAGGCACATGGAAATCGGGCTGAATACATTACCGGTAGCAAGATTTTGTTTGTATCTTAATTCGAGGTTATGCTATTCGAAGGGAGCTATAATTACGAGAAACGATAGTATCGGAGCATTTAAGATGAACTATGAACCGAGAGTTGTAAAGATATTATTAAATTGACCAAATTTCACTACATAATATAACATAATATGAAGTTAGTAAAGCCAAATTGGGTTATGCATGATGGTTCGTATATTTCATTCAACTTTAAAGTGTACCTATTTCAAACTTCGCACTTCAAATATTCGAATTAAAACATTTATTTACATTTTAGGCTATCCAATATTTTCGGTGGATATACATCCAGATGGAAAAAGATTTGCTACAGGTGGTCAAGGTATTGCTATCTTTCATTTATGTTATGCTTCTTTTTTTTTCGAATACCATTTACTGTTTTAGTTTCTTTGAAATGTGAACTATTCATTTTATCATTCTAGGAGGTGATTCTGGGAGAGTTGTCATATGGAACATGGAACCAGTAGTTAATGAAATTGCCGAATTAGATGAGAATATTCCAAAAATGTTATGTCAATTAGATAATCATCTTGGTACAAATGATTAATTTCTACTTTTAAGATTCATTTACATATTTTCTTGTAATGTATCATGTATAATGGTATGTTATTTTTATTTTATAGCATGCGTCAACTGCGTTAGATGGAGTAATAATGGGTTATTGGCGTCGGGTGGTGTAGATAAACTCATTATGATTTGGAGGTTGTCTGGTGGAGTAGGTGGTAGTTCTATGTTTGGTGGGAAATCCAGCGTAGAAACATGGCGTTGCATAGCTACTTTACGTTCTCACGAAGCAGATGTATTGGATCTCGCATGGGCACCGCATAGTCCATGGTTGGCTTCTGCCTCAGTGGACAATAGTGTAATTGTATGGGATGCTTCGAAATTTCCAGCCATTGTGGCTGTGTTAAAAGGTCATAAAGGATTTGTAAAAGGGATTACTTGGGATCCTGTAGGGAAATATTTAGCTTCTCAATCCGACGACAAAACGTTACGGGTATGGCGTACTACTGATTGGACAGAAGCAGCACTGATATCCGAACCGTTTGACGAATGTGGTGGAACCACACATGTTTTAAGACTTTCTTGGAGTCCTGATGGTCAATACTTAGTGTCGGCTCATGCCATGAACGGAGGTGGCCCGACCGCACAAATAATCGAAAGAGATGGATGGACCCAAGACAAAGATTTTGTCGGGCACAGAAAAGCTGTTACGTGCGTGGTACGTAATGTAATAGTTACTACATCGTAACTAGTATTATAATATATTCAATGGTTCTTCTTGTGTATCAGAGATTCAATGGAAATATCTTACAAAAAAAGCAACCAGGCTCTTCGAAACCACAGCAATACTGTTGCGTTGCTATAGGATCCCGTGACCGGTCACTCTCTGTATGGCTAACATCATTAAAAAGGCCTTTGGTAGTGATACATGAATTGTTTACGCACTCTGTATTAGATGCTAGCTGGTCACCGTGCGGCCTACGTCTCGCAGCTTGTTCTTGGGACGGATCTGTTGTACTTATCGAATTTACTCAACAAGAATTAGGTCAACCGTTGGACCCTGCCGAACAAGTAATCGTTCAACTTGTGAATTATCGAATTACTTACTGTATTTCATACTTTATATTATAATATGTTGATAGGCTGCATACTAGGTTTTATTTCATTGCAGAGTAGTCTCCACGAACGTTTATATGGTAAACCTTTGGTTCAAGGCAGTTGTACGGTAATGGAGGCACCAGAACTTCTCAATTTGAAAACAACATCTTCACCAACACAAACAACTCAAACGCAAACGTCAACAAGTATAAATTTGGTACAACCACCGACCACTACACCCACAACTTCCGCGAAAGGTCCAATTAATAAACAAATTGAAACAAGAACCTCTGATGGTAAAAGGCGAATAACGCCAATGTTCATACCACCACCATCGGACACAATGTTCGTTGATATAAGTAACTTAAGATAGAACTTGACTCTTGTTCGCATTAATGTAAACTTAACGATTCTGTTCGCATATTAGGGACTCATCGACTGCTAGATTGGGAACACCAACATTTACCAGTCAAGTAAAAAGTTCGATCGTTATAGAGAAGCGAAACGATGTTGTAGCGCCCAATGTTACCACTTCGGTGAATTCAACTAATACCAATAGTCCAACATCTATATTGACTTTGAAACGACGCGAACAGACTACCCCGAAACTACATCACGCTGCGCCTACTAAAAAGCCAAAAATCACATCTGAAAGAAGTACAAATCAAATTTTACTTCCTCCATTGAAGCCATCCAGTTCCTTGTCTCAACAAGCTGGCCACTATGCTGTAACCGTGACCAATAGCCAAGGTTTAGCTCATTTACAAGTGTTCAAGGGTACAGATTCTGAACCAACTTGGGATTTATATTTAGGATATAGTGCTGTAGCCCTAGCAGCCTCGCCAGCGGTTATAGCGCTTGGTTTAGAAGATGGAAGCCTTCATACGTTTCATCCTGCGAAAGGATGTCGACCAGCACCTCCTCTGGCTCCACCCGCGCCACTTGCAAAAGTTCACGCAGTTGGGAATGCGGTAATAGTATTACTATTAACCCTGATTTGTTCTTCTTTTTCGTCTTATTCTCGCTTTATTCTTATTTTATTCTCGTTTTATTTTGGACAAATGAATGATAATTGTATATAGAGTATCGATATATTCAGGTAATGGTCATTTCAAGTTGTGGAGCGGTTCGTGTATGGGAAATCGGACACTCCTGTAGAATGATAGTTTCCACTTCTGCTGCGCATCTGGCAGTACCAGGCACCTCTTTGTTATCCTGTACCTTATACAATGGAATGCCTCATTTAGCTTTTACCAACGCCAGAGCATACATATATCATAAAGAAATGGGTAAGTAAATCGATAAATATCTACGACGCGTCTGTGAACGATCGACACACAAATAGTACGATGTAGCAAATATTTATCCACAAAAATAAAATATGATACGTATATATATTTAGGTACGTGGTTATTAATTGGCGACAGTCAAGATCCTATATGGCGTTGGGCATCATTTAATGCGTCCAGTACATCCGGAAGTAGAGCACCAAGAGGACCCCTTTCTTCCTTACAAGAAGGATTATTAAGGACGGCTGGAAATACGTTACCTAATCCAAGATTACCTCACAGTGCTCCCAGTGTGGTATCCTATTTAGAACAACAAATGCTTGCCTCCAGAGCACTTGGAAGCGCACAGGAATATCTACATTGGCTCATAGCTTTAGTGTCTTTTTTACTGACTCAGGGTAAACAGAAATATTTCATTCATATTTTATATTTACCAATTATATTTTGTAACCATATATCTCTTCCAGATGGATTAGAAAAACGTTTGAGGTTAATTTTAGATGATCTTTTGGGTCCAAGTCATACATCAGCTTCCAAAAGTGTATGGGATCCTTTTATACTGGTATTGGTTCAAGTGTTTGTTACATTATGTCTGTTACATATTACGTCTATATATTTACGTCTTACATATTGTATTGTATTATACATAAGGTTGGGTATTGTTAATACATTATTCGATTTGTACAGGGAATGAAGAAGCATAAACTTTTGGAAGATGTATTATCTGTTGTCGGTGGACAGCTTCGTTGGCAAAGGCTGTATCTCGAATACATGGAACAGTTAACTACGGTAAAAAATCAAACTGTTTGAAAGAGAATCTATCTTATCGTAACTCCGATATGATATGTGAAATTTCTATTGTAATTATACATACATTATACATCATGATTCTAAAATGATGTTAAACGATTTTTATGTTAATTTAATGTTACAAATCAACCAAGATATAATGTAAAAAGCCACTTGTACACATTTTTTTCAGTTCCTAAAAAGCGTAGAATATTCTAACATTATTTAAGAAACGCTTTGGGTGTCTTGTACATTTTAAAAGCACATTGTTATAAAGAAATAATATTGTATAGTTTTTATATCATTTGTGTCGTAGGCATAAGTAACTAAACTGAATTAATAAAAATCGAATTTTCTACAAAAAAATCTTATCGAGAATTTTTAACAATATTGAAACAGTGTAAATAACAAGATTATTCAGTATGGTGCAACATTCAGATGTGAAAGAGTTCGAAATAAGGTAAAATAAAGAAATTGAGGAAAATTTTAACAATTTTATATTATTTTCGTACAGTACCATTGGAACAAAATTCCTACAAGTTACTTATTTGCAATGCAACATCAGTAAGTATTATCACAATGTCGGATAAGATATAATATTCTACAAAAAACTGTCAACATTAATAAAAATGTATTTTCGAAACATGTACAATAAACGTATTCATTGATAGTAAGGAAAATGTATAGCAAATGATTGAAAAATACTATTATTTAG
This sequence comes from Agapostemon virescens, assembly GCA_028453745.1. Classification (NCBI taxonomy): domain Eukaryota; kingdom Metazoa; phylum Arthropoda; class Insecta; order Hymenoptera; family Halictidae; genus Agapostemon; species Agapostemon virescens. The sequence continues at coordinate 24,199,401 of CM052093.1, forward strand.
ATATTCTTTAAATATTATCAGTAGCATACCTAATTTTGATTCTGATACAAATTCTGCTCTATATACGTATACCGTTCTTGTTAGCTGTAATTCAGATAAGAAAAACCTATTTTCTATGAAGCATCGTAGAAGAATACTATTTTTACATATGCGTATAAATTATCTATACATATATACAATATACGTAAAAAACATGACATACTAACACAATGACAGATTTGCATAAAGTATCTATCAAAGCGAGTATACATATAAAAGATAAAATTAAAATATTTGAAGTAGTTAAAAAATGATAGCATTCACTTGTTCATAAAACATGAACATTGAATTGTTCTACGTACTCTAGAACTATTATTAAAAATATTCATAACTAAATAACATTATTATATTATATAAGATTATTATTATATTATACTACATTATTATTATATTATATTAAATTATTATTATATGTGTGTTGTGTTGTGCTGTGTTACGTTACGTTACGTTTCGGTTACGTTTACGTTTACGTTATGTTACGTTATGTTATATAATTGTACTTTCGTTAAATGTTTGTCACAGAATTTATAATATATAAACTTGAACTTGCGAAAGAAATAAGTACATAGGAAAATCGTGTTAAGTACGGAAGTCTGTAAGTTTGTATACAATGATAAACTAGTAAAAGATACCAGATAAATTTGTACAAATAGTTAATAATTTCTCTTTTAAAAGATGTAAAAAACTTCAAATAGAGGATCTACTATTATAAAATTAATTGTATGTTTATTTCGATTGACCAATTTCTTTATTTGTTACTATTGTCTAAATAAACTAGTTGTTAATATATTACAATCGATCGAATACTATTTTAAATATTTACTAGAACAAAACGTTATTAGCAGTATTAATAATATATGAAAGTAAATAGTATCTTTTATTTTTTGCAATTAAAACAATCGTATGTTAAAAATTTCAATCTTTCCAAGTCCAACGAATGGCATCATCAAGAACTGTTACATACATTGAAAATATTTCAACAGAAATGTTATCCGTGTTCGAAAACTATTTTTGTATTTATCCAAATTCATCTGATAGTACAAAAATCACATCTTCTAGTACCACATTGTTATAATAGGCATTTATGAGATTAGATATCATCATGTATAAGTTCAACAAACGCTCAATCCAAATAACATTCTAATATCTTTGTTAACCACGTTTAATTCTGATATCTATGTAAGTCTTAAATGAATCCATTTAAACAAAAATATGTAATTTATGTTTTACATATTGTGCGTTATATATGTATATTTGATATCATAGCACGTACAATAAATTATATGCGTTCTAAACAACGCATACAATTCTTTCAATCTGATAACAAGCTACGACTAGTATCGTGTATATATATGAAATGCAGGCCACAATATTACTTACAACATTATCCATTGCCATAAACTTTGCTATTGCAAAAAACTTGATATCAATATTATCGATATACACATAATAATATAATACTAATGAAATTTAAGCAGTCACGTGTATGTATACAAATAAATATATTCATATACAATTGAAAATCGTATTGTTTGAATTTTAATAATACTGTATTTAACAATTAGACCTTCCCAAATCCTATCTATACAAGCGTATATCTTCTTATAGAAAGAGAATTAATCGCTATCCATTATAGTGGACTCTTTTAATTCTGATTCGTCGACATAATGATTCTTCAAATTTCTTTCTTCGGTAGACTTTACACACTAAAAAAGTGCCAATACTTACAAAGTATAATAAGTATAATAACATTGAACTGATTTAGAAAACCAGTGTACTCACATCCTCAATTCGTATTCGTGGTGCAGATATCTGTTCAGGAAAATGCCACGGTTTATAGTTTGGATTATTTAATAACTTCCAATTAGGATATGCCACAGAAGCTTTATGTAGCTTTTTAACCATCTGAAATGGAAAAAGATGACCAAGAGTTTGTCATACAACCGAAAACTATTATTTTCCTTAAATTGAGCAGAGAACTGGATACAGACCTTAGGTGCGAATATTTGTGTAACTTTATTGACTAGCCAAACTGGTAGTTTTCCATGCGGATCTGTGTGAGATACGTATCCCAATTCAGAACCGTCTCCATTTCGTGATGGTCTGACAATGTATCCTTAAATTATGAACACTGATAGCATGAAATTCTATAACATCTAATACAATGATTTCAATTTGATTGTGTTTACGAATTATAGTACCTGTGAGATAAGATGTTGCTCTCACATATTGTTTTTTTGGTGGGTAATCTTTGTGGAAAACAGAATGATTTAGAATTAATTGTTCTAGACCGGTATCGAGCCAAGACCTTTGTAGTATAAAATCTCTGTTTTTTAACGGAGATGGACAAGCCACTAATTGGAACACACACTTGACTTTTATTTAATGCAATTACAACCAATACTACTAGAAATACAATCAAGAGAAAATGCTTACTGGAATAATAACCAATATCGTTATTTGGATTAAAAAAGCCTATATCTTTTGATTCGATCATATGGGTATCCCAAACTTTTCTATATTCAGGATCATGCAATACGTCATATAATGTCTCTGGTAAAACATCAGAAAAACGAGTTCTAATCTATAAAACAATTTCTTGTTAATGCAATAGACAAAAGTAAATTTATATTGTACATCTAATTACAAATAAGGATCAAACATGCACATACTTTTACCATTCTGAAACTAATTCCTGGAACAGATTTTGTCCAAACTGACAAATCTGGTTTATTGTAATCTAACCTCCAGTCATTGTTATCATCATATAAACGTTTCAATTTCTCAAAATCCTTATCTTCGGCAATTTTAACAATTCCAATATCCATCTTATAAGTATGTACTATCTAACAAATGACCAACGTAATTAATTCCAAAACATAATTACTGTAAAAAGAAGGATTTATTATGGGATGTGCAATTAAATATCAAATGAAATAATGCAATTACCTGACATGCACCTAAAGTTTACAGCATACTCATAAAAAATTTAAAAACAGTTAATCCTGTTATGCAATAGGCCTTATACTTATGCCGAAGTAACCTTTGGACAGTCTTGTACATTGTTGCGTTTTTCGAATAATGATCAATTGTATAATCCATTAAGTTCTTTCATGCTAAACAGATATTAAACACATTATTAGTGAAGACTAAACAATGTTGTTTTAACATCGAAATATTTTTATTTTACGAAAACTATATTTTCCATTTTAATTATTGTTTATTTCTAAATACTTTTGTACCTCTAATATAATGTCAGTAATTAAAAAATATTGAAATTTGAATCTATTATTATGAGAATGTTACGTATCACCTTCGAAAGAATTGAAAGCTTAAATAATAAAAAATTAGAAAAAACAGACACTCTAAAAGTATTATATAGTATTGTAGTTATACGATGAACAGAATATGGTCAAGAATAAGAATTTAAACAGCCCGCATAAGCACAGCTAAATACATATGATTTCTTGAAGATGAAAATAAAATAACCTTTGCTCATACGTCATATATACATATGTAACTGTCGTATGTAACTATCTTATTGTATATGCTGTCTGTAAGTATCATATTACAATATATATCTCTATATTATTTTATTCACCGTAAAAGTGCACATCCATGGAATAAAAATAATTCATGTCACATTCAACTTTCGGATAAGTTTGAAATTTTGCATATAACCTTTTGCAATAAATGGAATGTCACAACCAAGTTTCACTGAAAATATTAACCGACCTGCGTCACACCGGCACAGTGTAGCTGGTAATAGGTAAGATAGGTTAACGAACATCTATGAAATTTATCTGTTTTAACCACTGTTGAGATTGAGATTATCTTCTATCTATGTGTAGGTAATATACCATCAAAATTTTCGTTTGATATTATTTTGCAATATTTTACGTTCCTCTCGGAGAATACATAAATACCGTCAATGTATCACATTGAGTCTGTAAGCATTCCAATTACTACTGTCTATTTAAATCCGCAGCCTCTATTGCAGATGCTACAACATTATTCAACTCGCCTATGTATACGAATCTGTTAATAAATATAATTATTGTATTGTATTTATATATTACATTTTATCAAACATTTAAACAAAGAATTAAATATATAATGTATTTTTGTTTCACCTTATATACATATAATTGTAGTGTTATATAGTTACGCTCTTAATAAAATCACGGCTGTTCGTTACCGATTGCTACCGATAATTTTACTTTATTATATTGTACTTTTATTATCGTGTGGTGCATGTATTATTGAAACTACATGGACACATTTATATCGTAATTATTAATTACAAATGTAAACGTTATTTATTATAATTAATTACAAGTGTTTGTTAATATACCACCTGTTATATTAGTTATTTTTTATAGGAAAATATTCTCATTATGGGTACAAATATTCCTGTGAACACTGGAGATATTGAGCTGAACAATAAAATCAACGAATGGTTAAAGTGGAATAAGGTTCTGATATTTGTATATATGTTATTAACAATTTATGTTGTTTGTTTTTCATTTAAAATGAATATTATACAGATATTTTATCTATCAGCAATCAACTAATGGTTCTTGAAAAATCAAGGAATAATGATGAAAGATTGAGAATTTCTTCATAAATTCTTCAACAACCGCCATAATTTTGTTCCTAATCGAGTGAATTATCTCGAGGAATATAGTTTAATAATTTCTGTCGAGATTATTGTTTTAAAGAAAATGATCAAATTTCTTATAGATTGACCATATAGTTATTGAAAGTATTATGAATAAATTTCCAGTAGCCAACGGTTATGACTAATTGATTTTCAGGATCCAAAAGCTGGTCAGGAAGTTGAAGAACTTGTCCAAGAGAATAATGTTAAAATCTTGTCGAAGTTGTTCTTGAAAAGACTTGAATTTGGTACAGCTGGGTTAAGAGGTTGTATGGGTCCAGGATACAGCCAGATAAATGATCTAGTTATAGTTCAAACCGGTCAAGGGTTATCAAACTATTTACTAAATGCTATACCCAATGCACCAGAAAAGGGAGTAATAATAGGATATGATGGACGTCATTGCAGCAAGAGGTTTGTAGAAATTGCAATTACAATATTATTAATTGCACATGTTGATATCGTTTATTGTTTCAGGTTTGCAGAATTGACTGCTTCAATTTTTGTGGCAAACTCTATAAAAGTATACCTATTCTCAAAAGTTGTCCCAACTCCCTTCATACCTTATGGTGTATTAAAATACAAATGTGCAGCAGGAATAATGGTTACAGCTTCCCATAATCCCAAGAACGACAATGGTTATAAAGTCTATTGGGAGAATGGTGCTCAAATAATTTCACCATATGACAAAAAAATTCAAAAGTACATACTCGAAAATCTGAAACCCAATGAATCTTCTTGGGATGTGACGAAAGTATATGAAAGTGCATTATATAAAGATCCATGGAATGAAGTTACACAATCATATTTTCATAGTCTTAAACAGACAGTTTTATATCCTGAAGTAAATAGAAACACAATATTAAAATTTACATATACCCCCATGCACGGTGTTGGATACGAATACATGAGTGAGGCATTTAATGCTGCAAATTTAAAGGTATCTTTAACTAGTTCAATCCATAGAACAATAAAATAAAATAAAAATCTAAAGTTAACAAAAGAAAAGTTTCATTTCTATGTGTCAGCCATTCGTAGCAGTTGAAGAACAAAAATTGCCTGATCCAGAATTTTCAACTGTAAAATTTCCAAACCCTGAGGAAGGGGAGAGTGCTTTGAATCTCAGTATAAAAACAGCAAATGAAAATTCTTCTTCTATCATAATTGCCAATGATCCCGATGCGGATAGATTAGCTTGTGCTATAAAAATGAAAAGGTACATAATAGATTACATTTGTTATATCGACTGTAATTCGATTTGATTTAAATCTATTTAAATTTATTACAGTGGAGAATGGCATATTTTTTCGGGCAATGAATTAGGAGCGCTATTAGGATGGTGGATGATGCATACTTATCAAGTACAACATCCTGATACAGATTTTTCTAATGTATATATGCTGGCGTCAACAGTATCGAGTAAAATTTTAGCATCAATGGCTAAACAGGAAGGATTTAACTTCGAGGTGAGTACACCTTGCATAAAGTAGATACGATTGTCTTTACTTTCTTTTCCTACTACTTTTCTATGTGACTTTTCTATGTTTCAAAAGGAAACTTTAACAGGTTTTAAATGGATGGGCAATAGAACGGTAGAACTAACAAAAGCAGGTAAAGTTGTAATATTTGCATACGAAGAAGCGATTGGTTTCATGTGCGGTTCTAACGTATTGGATAAAGACGGTATAAGCGCTGGAATGCGTACAGCAGAATTAGCAACTTATCTCGAGACAACAGGTTTTACGCTTTATGAAAAATTAAATGAGATATATGCTCGGTATGTTAAAACTGTTAAACTCTTATTTGAATTGTGGCATATTATTTTCAATTTGAGGAAACCTAATTTATTTGTGCGTTATACGTTCGTCTCAGGTATGGATATCACATTTCTAAGAATTCATATTGGATTTGCCATGAACCAGACACAATTAAAGCAATATTTGAAAGATTACGAAATTACGCTGGAGAACAAAACACGGTAAGAAATATGGATACGTATGTATTCATATGTATAGGTGTGTAACTTGTAAATTAAACAAAACATAATATTTAACTTCATGTTGTATTGATGATAAGAGAGTCGGATTATTTTATATTATTTATAATCGTTAGTAATTATTTCCGTATTTTTATATTACATAATAAGTGTGAAAATGTCGCTTGAAATGCTTAAAATACAATAATGAACAAGACAATTATATTTATGTAATACAGTTCGAACTAGTATTGCAAGTCATGTATACTTAAGAACACTATGGAGTAGTTTACAAAGTTTTACAGTTTGTTTACAGTTACACAAAAATTAATACCAAGTGTACTTCACACATGGCAGTTAGTAATAAATTTTCTTTCATTTCATTTAATACGTCATTCTGTATTTCTAAATAATAATACTGTTTGTCGCATTAAACGACAATATATGTTTACGAACCTGTTTAGAAACATTGAGAAATAGTGAATTTTCTTAAATATGCTTAAAAATATTTTAGTTGTATCTTTGACACTTTTTCTGTTAGTATTACTTACTTTAATAACTATTCGAACTATACAATCTCTTTATTATCTAGTATCGTTTGTTAAGAAATTTCCAGATATAAATACATCGTAAGTATATCATTAGAAAAGTCTATATAGATTCTTATATGTATAGTATAGTATAGTATATATGTATAGTACGTACTATCCTGAAAAATCTAATAATTGTTAAATGCATAATTTAATCATTATTTTTAGTACCCAACAAGTATACTCAATGGAAAATACCCCATAGTAGGTGTTCGTGATCTGACCAACGGTTATGACAACATGCAACCAAAAAATAAAGCTATTCTACCAGTTTCAAAATCAAATCAAATGATAACGTTTACTTTTAAGAATGGTTTAGTAATAACATTAAGAACCAGTGGTACAGAACCCAAGATTAAGTACTACAGTGAACTATGTGCAACTCCCGAAGAAAAGTAAGCTGTCAATAAATACAACATACTCGTGTTGCAGAACACAAATATTCGTTGTATCTAAATCATGTGTACAATTTGTTTAATTTTTTAGAAATCTTACACTGCTAAGGGCGACACTTGACAAAATGGTATCAACTGTTGTAGAAGAATTTCTCCAACCTGAGATCAATGGATTGATACCTCGTCCTAGTTAAGTAGAATTATCAAATTTTATCATAAAACTTATAGGAGATACCTCAATCATCTACCAAAATAAAAATATACTTAGAATATGCTTTAATTTAGTTTTATACTTTTCTATTCTTTCTCGCAATTATCTACTCTTTAATTAGTATTTGTTAAAACTGAAGTACGTATTCGATAACCTACAAAGCAATCAAATTTTTCATTTATTTGATTCAAGTATATACATATAACAGTGTTTATTTATCCGGAATAATTAATTTTGCTTAACTATTATTAAGTTTGTAAGGTATGTAAAAATGTGATTTTCAAAACTCAATTCGTTCTTAATTAACTTAACTTAATTAAGAACATTAAATGGAATATTAGTTGGGAATTAAATAATTAGATAATTCATTTGAACAACTCTTCACTGTCTTTTTCAATTTATTTAAATATATGAAAACGTGCAAAGTATGTATACTAACAATGATATTATAAAAATTAATAATCCAACACACATTATACAATCTTCTTTAAAATTGTTATTATGGCAATATTTACTCATTATTTGTTTACCGTAAATTAAGTTTCATAATGAACATGTATATCACTTGTTATTAATTATCCAATATGTAATATTTTATTAATTTGTTTTGCATTACCACTTACTTTTTCTAATTTTTTGCTTTGTTTTGTATCTTGAAAATAGAATGTAATACACTGAAACCAATGTGCTATCAATACCTTAAATATCAAATAATATATTAGATATATTTAACAATAATTATGATAATAATATTACCTGTTCGTCCAAAAAATCCATTAATGTACTCATTTTGTATTTGAAGCCTTTACCTTTTAGCATGGAATATACAGAATCAATGCATAATGGCTCATAAGATAAAATATTATTATATAATTCTCTCTGGTCTTTTATTAATTCAGAAAACACATCTTTGATATTTGGTGCACTAGCAGTTGCAGTTGAGGTTTCATTTTCAGGAAACTGTGGTGTTTTATCTATCATATTCATTGTTGATTTTTCAGTACTAAAGATTTGAACAAACTGTTATGATTTCACAGTGATATTATTATAATAATTTATCTAATGGAAACTAGACTTGTCATACCTGTCTTGCAGAGGTGGTAAACCATAATTATACTCATTGTTAAAATTATTACCATTTTTACTGTGACATCTTCTTTTTGATGGTTCTTCGTCGTCGCTATTTATAACTACAAGTTTAGCTTTTTTGGATGTTGAAGGGATTGTAGGATGCAGTTCATTGTAAATATATGTTAACAATTTTACAGCCCGACTTCGTTTCTGTAGTTTCAGTCCGTATTTATGTAATTCTGCCTAAAATGAAACATTGCCACAAATTGTTGCTTTCAATAGTTATCCTGAATTTGTCTTGATCGCTTGTAGAATGTAATTTATTATCTTACATGAAGTTCAGGTGTTTTCATGCCATCGTAATCAGGAGGGGGCGTACAACTATCCCTAGTAACTATAGAAGATTTAACTTTTCTTAGCACTTGTTTATGACCACAGTTACATGGAGACCAATGTACAGTATCTACTGTATTAATAGGAAACAATGTATTATTTTTTCTATTCTTTTTACTTTTTCCATTAGTCTTCAAATTCGTTTCCAACATGGATTTTCGTTTAAATTTTTGGATACTTTCTCCTGTAGCTAACGGTTTTATTGATTGTATCATACTATCATTATCTTTTGTGGTTGATTTACCATTCTTCCTACATGCTTCAATTGTTGAAGTTTTTTTAATCTTTCTATCATCATCGTCGTCATCATCATCATTAATACAAACATTTGCCAAATAAATATCTTTCTCAAAAATGTGAGTATTATTATGAAATTCATTCAAATTCGAAACCTTATTGACCCATATCTTTTTACATGTATTTATATTTGAAGTAACAAAATCTATTTCGGGACTGGACAATATTAAAACAGGTGATTCCGTTAAATTCGATTGATTGGTTTTTTGTTCTGGTGATGATATTGACAAATTGTTTTTTTTTCTTTTCGTATCTATACTACATTCTGATTTAGCATACATTAATTTGCTCGAGTTCACAGTTTTCTCATGTTCATTGTCAAACGTTTTGTTGAAATTTGTAGTGCATTGTGAAAATAATAGAGTAGATTTCTCAATATCAGAAGCCTTATCCTTCTCCTTTTCTGAAATTAGTGTAATGTCAGGCTCTATTTCTACTTCTATATCTATATTCATATTCGTAGTATTCTTTGCTTCACAATAATCACCCTCTGAACCATTTTTCATAGAATCGTTTAATGTATGTTTTCCGGGAAAATTTCGATATTTTACTATACTATTATTTTTATGTTTTTTCTTATATTTTGTATACACCGATAATTCACCATCATTAGAATGCGAATCTGACGAAACACAACTATTGCTTTCATTACATATTTCTATACTGCCATTTAAATCATGAACACTTGCATTGCTCTCTAATAAATTTTCTGTCACAGGAGAGTTTATAACATTCTGAATAGTACCATCCATATCGATTATGCTCTTATTTGTCGAATTACTTTTCGTAGACTTTTGTGTATATGCGTGTTCGTCATTCTCTAATAATTCTGTTATATTCTCCATCAAATCGAAATCTAAATTCATATTGATATCAGTTTCTTCGGATGTAGTGTGTAATCGAAGTGGGAAACTAGTAACAGCATGGTCGAACATATTCAGAATATCTGCTGTTTTTTTCCCTGGTTTTTCTTTTGTAATGGTATTTCCATTATATAGAAAATTTTGATCAGAATTATCACTATTCAGATTGAACGGATTTCTCTTCAGTTTTGACGACACTTGCGTTGCAATTGTCGTAACATCAGAATCTGTATCAAAATCAGACTTTGCATTTTCTGTTCGAAATTGTTCGATGAATAAACTCAAATTACTTTTCATTCTCTTAATATCTAATTTGTTTAGGCTCGCTCGCATTGGTCTACTTGACCGTGGCGTACTTGTTAAAGAGTTTGTATTCTCTTTAATGTTTCTGCCGATTGTTACCATATCAGTGTCAATATCAATCGAATCGTCAATATCAATATTGTTACATCTCTGTGATTTGTTAGTGCCTATTGTATGATTAACATATTTCTCTTTGTAACTTCTAATGGAATCATTAAGATCGTCAAACATATCTGGAGAATCGTTGGATTGCCTAATTGGACTTGTCTGTCTTGTGTTTGTAGCTTTTACTGACAATGTATCTGTAGCAGGTAATGCTAAACTTTTTCTTCCAATTTGACGAGATTCTGAATTATTTAAAATACCTTCTAAACACTCTTCACTCGATTGTTCGTCTTTATACACTTCTTCTTGTTTGTAAAGTAACCTCTTTGATATATTCGAGTATTTTTTTAAATTATCACCTTTTCCCATTTGAATTTTTATTTGCTGTTTAGTTTCGGCCTCTTTTCTTTTTAAATATACAAATAATTCTTTCACTTTATATTTTCTTGCTAAATGCCTTAAAGCAGAGAAACTTTTTACATCCTTACAGATACTGAAATATTTCTTTATATTTCCACTGTAGATAAATTCCAAGAATGCTAATGCAACATTGCAAGTTATATCAGGCCAACATATCTTTTCCTTGACTGTACTAAATTGCAAATTATTATTGGGCACAACATCAAGTAGTATGTTAGAACATTGTACATAAAAGACTAATTTGTGTGCCCAAATATATTTGTTGTCATCGACAAATACTATTATATCGCTTGCAGAACAGTCGTTTAATACGTTTCCCCAATTGTTTGATAGAGAATCAATGTATTGTTTATCATTACAATTTTCACATTTTTCATTATTTAAATGTAAATCGTTTTGCGACATTTTACAAAATGTTTTCTCGGCTATGCTTCTTTCTGTCTTATCCTCGCTCAATTCTCTGTTATCTTCTTCATATTCCTACAAGTATATTTTAAACAATGTTAATGTATTATTAATTGAATGTCAATTGGTATCCTGTAGCATATGTAATATGCAATATACTATTTTCTTACTTTCACTTGTTTGTCTGGCAAAAATATGTACTCCGATAAATTTGATACATAAAAACATATATCACTTCTAGGTAGTTCCGTTTTATCCCACAGTTTCTCACTCTTTAATTTATACAGCAAGAAGTATGTATAAATAATCAATGACAATTATACGATAATAAATTCAAATAATATATATATATATATATATGTACCTCATAAAAAAGATCCCTAAGTGAATGACTTTTCAAATCAGTTTTTACAGTATACTTTTTATTGCATATGATTTCTTTTTCTGGTTTTTGAGTAAATGGTTCATCATCCATAAGAATTTCTGCTATTTTTTCAGTTAAAATGCAGTTTCTCTCTTTTTGAGTACGTATTTCAAGAACAGTCACCATATTGCGTGTTTCTGTTAAAAAAATGTCACCGTATAAAAAGACTATTCCAAAATTGGTTATAATCTGTACATATCTTTAAGTAAATCCATAAATTCAACAGAAATATACTTTTACTATTTTTTACAAGGATCGCAGACTTAGCATTCACAAATTCGTCCTCTTCTTGAAGAGACTTTGACAATGCTAGAGCAAGATTAAAATCAGAATCGTGTGAATTCTATGAAAGAGAAAGTTTCAATTAAGTGTAATTTAGATAAGTAAATTTTTTTTCTATATAATACATAAATAGTACTTACTACTTTGCGGACTACAGACTTCTTTCTTTTATGCACCATCGGTGCTGCAAGTAAACCCAACAATTTTCTTTCACCCTGTTGACGCTTTTGAAGCTCTATGGCATCTAATAATGTCTTCGTTGAAATATTATTTTTACATGCACAAATCTTCATGTGTGCAACTTGAAAGTCTACATCTTTAAACGTTTTAAAACATAATGGACATACAAGAGCTACTTTCAAGTTAGTAGTTGAATTTTGAATGTCATCATTATTTTTAGATTTAAAATAAGAAGATTCTATAGAAGTCTGAAAGCTTTTTTTCCCTGGTCTTGCATCTTTTTGATTCTTTGGGATATTCTTTAATTTTGTTGTTGCTTTCCTCTTTTGTTTTGTATTTATGGGCTTGACAAATTCGCTTAATTTCGTTTTAGTAGTTTTTAATTCTGGACTTTTAAAGTCTAATATACTGTAATCTTCGGTTTTGGTATTGATAAAAATATTACATTTAGAGTCTTGCTCCTTTTCATCCATTTCGATCTTATCAATAAACTGTCACGTAAGACAATCTAATAACTTTGCACCTGTATTTTAAACAATGAAATGTGTCTTGGATATGTACATGTCTTTTATGATCATGCTGGACAGAACACAATTAAACATTATAAAACGTTATTACATGTATGTATACGTTATTATATAAATGACTACACAAAAGCTTTAGTTAATATTTTGGAAAGGTTTAACTTAGAAACGAGACATAATTTATTACTAGAAATATTCTTTTATCTGTATACTTGTCTGTACATTATTATTTTATTGTTTTGTTCTAAGAATCATACCTTACTACATTACTTTTTCAAGCATCAATCATCTTCAAACAAAAGCTGATTAATTACCAAATGAATGTGTTTTTGAATTCAACGTTCTATTTAGGGTTTAAAAAATCAATCCCTACGTTGACTGATTTCACCTTCAAAGTTCCATTGCGTTCATGGATTTGCTTCCTTTTCTTTATTAAAAAACCACTGAAACGTGCAATTCCACAATTATTATGTTTACATTGGTCAAACCAATACAATTACACATAGCGCCAACTTATATTATATGTAAAGCACTATACACGTAGAAATTCCATTCATTTCTCCATACACCACTATAATCATATTTCACATTGTTTTGTCAACTAATCTATTACAGATATAATTCTTTACTGAAATGTGGCTCATGAATACTGAAACTAGATAAGTCTATTGAATATCTAGGTCAAAATAAACTAGCGTGTCTCCATTGATCGGTTAAACACCTTATATAACAAGGTTAAATTATGATCATTTTTTTTCAAATAAATAAAAATAAAATTTATATCCTTGACTAAACATTATTCTTTTGTAATTGTTCGATTTCAGACGAAGATATAGATATTTTTTAAACAAAATTCAATTTAATTATACGGTGCGAAATATGTAGATATTTACCCATACGAAGCAAGAATTCCGAATAAAGTAACAACTTTTAGTATCGTAGTAATTACATGAAATCTACCAGCCGGCGTGCCGCTAAGATTGCGGGGTTTTGGAATCTGTATAATTTTCGGTTCATACATGATGAGTAATTTTACAACTTTAAGAAATTGTACGATCTAGATTCTAAATGAAACGAGAAGAAGACTACCATACTATCGTACCTCTTTCTCTCTTTCTCTCTCTCTCTCTCTATATATATATAGATATGGTGTATGTGTGTGTTTCGTTATAAACTACCTACTTACATATACATTCATAGTGCATTGCATTATTTTATATTTTCTAATTTTGTTTTTTATATTTCTACTGCAATTAGTTTTATGTATTTTCACAAATTACGAATTGCATAAATCAAGAATCTTTTACACTATGATATTCAATAGTTATAATACTAAAATGTATCTTACATGTGTATAATATTTTACAATGCTTGCTCAGTTTTACTTTACGGCCACTACGAGTCATTTTACTATGCTACGCTCTCTACTGGTCGTTACATAAAATAAACTTTACTATTTATGTACTTATGCACGTTGTTCGTAGCTTCTGTTCAGATTTAGGGATATTGGCTGGTTCAGATTGCTCGTGAAGCGCTGATGCGCTCTGCTCGTCGAGGACGTACGCAGAAAATAAACTTTCAACAGATATGTCGCAAAAATTAAATAAAGACTTTATTATTAAGTTTTGAAGATGTTAACTCTGTGATTTGTAATTTGTTTCTGATCTCTCCGAGAAAATCCGAAGACTCACTCCTTCGGTCCTGTTTCTCGCTTGTTTTCTTGACCTATAGGAAAATAGTATTCTTCATCTGGACGCTGTTTCATCGGTTGGTCTTCTCTCTGATGGCAGTTTGATGGCGATTAGTGGTGAAGGGGATTTTAGCGGCGCGCGCATACGGTAGGTATTTACAAAAGTTGCCTAGCGCGCAGGATAAACGCTTGCCTAAATGAGGAGTATGCGAGCTACTGCACGCAGAGTTTTCGTACCAGGGAAGCGAGGCGAAACAGAGAGGTCCGAGGGGAAGCTTTAAGAAGTCCTTGACTAAGGATTTATGACTTCCTGTCCTGAGAGGTTCGGAGTTAGACTCGTCCAGTCTTATTTGAAATTAGAGAAAGTCTTTCAAGAGGCTACGTGACTTCGCATACATTCTTCAATTAGTCTTGCCAAATGGAATCTCATCGAGGATTTCCGTGGGAACTCTCTCTCGTTGTCTCTTTACCTGTTCTAGCTTGTATATTTAATATGTGCTATATATTCAATCTATTAAATAAATAAATAAACAAAAAAACAAACAAATAAATAAATAAATAAATAAATTAATTAATTATTACATTATGCGTTTGAATTCCCTCCTATCTTTATTCGTTCAGTCGCGTACCGCACGTGGCGCTATTGTAACTACGTTCGCGTGATAATGTAGCAACATATGTATATATGTACATATGTGTTCACATATTCAAATTTTTATTCTACATTTGTGTAATATATAGCCATTATGTTGTACCAAACATAAATAACTGGAGCAACCAATGCCATGACAATTGAAATTTTAATTAAAACCGGTGCCAGAAAATTGTACATATTAGTTATGGTACACAGGTATACATATGGTTGTATACTTTAAGAAACTAATAACTAAGTAATACCCAATACTCAATCTTTTACATGAGAAAGAAGTTTATGCTGAACAGTACTATTATAATTTTTCCAATATTTTCAGTTAAATTAAATTTATCTAGAAACATTCGATTAATTTTTAAACATGGTATGTATAAGCATTATTATATTTATTTTCATAATGCTACACATACGAAAAATCTATTAATAAATTGTTTAGTGACCATAATATATTCTAAACGAATATATTCTTAAACTTAAAACATCTTGTTGGTTAGCAAATAAAGTTGCTATTGTTACTGAAAAATCAATTAAGAAATTCTTAATTATGAATCTTTTTTTATTTTGAAAAAGCTATTAAATCATTGCTGGTAGATAAAGCATCAACGCGTATGTACAAAACAGTCCTTGCAGTAGAAATAAATGAATAATTATGTTTTAGGCTTCTACGTCTAAGAAACAAACTGCTATTACTGTCAAAAAAAAGGGGCCTCCAAAGTTAGATTTGACAGTAGAACAAAAAAATGATATAAAAGAAGCTTTCGATCTATTTGATCCAGATGGTACTGGAAGAATTTTTACTAAAGAACTTAAAGTAGCCATTAGAGCTCTTGGATTTGAACCTAGAAAGGAAGAATTGAAAAAACTAATAGCCGATGTTGATCCAGATGGTCTTGGTACATTGTCGTTCGAAGAATTTTTGAATTTAATGTCTATAAAAATGCTAGAAAAGGATACAAAAGACGAAGTTCTGAAAGCATTTCGATTATTCGATGATGATAACACAGGAAAAATAACATTCAAGAATTTGAAAAGAGTTGCACGAGAATTAGGTGAAAATCTTACAGATGAAGAGTTGCAAGAAATGATAGACGAAGCAGACAAAGATGGCGATGGAGAAATTTCTCAAGAAGAATTTCTGCGTATCATGAAAAAAACAAGTTTGTACTAATTTCTATTAATTTAATAATTAATAATAATTCTTATTCAAATTATTTATTCAATAATATTTCTTTATACGATTCAATCATACAAATCCATCATAGAAAACATCATTTACACTTATCTTAAGATAGAATATTTCATTTACTTATTAACTATTATACATAACAATAAAAACAAAAAAAGGTTATAATACAAAATTTTGTACTGCACAGCGTAATTTATAATGTAAATAAATGAGTAAAAAAAATAATTATGAATCATTTTATTAAAATTGTAAATGCATATGTCATACACTTGGTTTTTTTGATTGTTCTTCATTTGCTGACGATATCGCAGTATTAATTAGCGATCTTACCAATTCCGTTCTTTTTCTGGATTTTGCTAAACTCTTCAAAAATAACTCGCATGAGATAGGAACTCCACCTAGGTAAATAAATAAATATATAATTTGTTTAAATGCATATTCTTAATAATATTAATAATTCATAACATACCAGGTTTATGTATGCAACAAACTTTTTCCTCGTCCATTACTATCGTTAATCTCCCTGAACAGAAAGTTTCCTCTTCATCGGTAGGATCAGCAATTAATAATTGACTGTATGAATTAAAAAAACAATAAGTATATGTATGTAATACTTTATACTTTATATAAGTGGTAAAGAATAAATTAAAGTATATGTTAAAATATTGTAAACACACTTATCAAATATAGCAAATGTTACAGAAACAGGTAGAGATTTAACTGGAAATTGTATCTTGTTCATAGGATGTACAGAAATATTTCCTGTTGTCACATTGTATTCTGTTTCAGGTAATTTCACTGTATAAACAGAAATTATATATATTTTATATAAAATTATATATAAATATGTACATTATATTTGGAGACAATACCAAAATAGGATAAATTTTGGGAGACAGAGGTAGGTCTAAAGTGTTTATGGCTGAAATGCTAAAAATAAATTATTTCTGTTCTATATATACTATATATTTATCAATGAAACTTACATGTGATGAGTCCACCAGTTAATGCTCCGATACTAGCATCGATTATAGAACCATCATAATTAATACATAATAGATCACAGTATAATACCCATACTAGTTTCCCTTTGCAAATACATAGATCTCTTAAATTTATAGCTTCTGAATTTTTTAAAATAGTTTCTATTGTTTTTGAGATAACTTGTGCTTGATCGCTTGGTGGACCAGGTCGAAATTTTGATGAACACAATGGAGGAAGTTCAACATTTGGTACAATATACCCACTATCAGGAGACTCTGGTTTTGGTATTGCTAGTTCCTATATCATAGTAAACATTTCATTATTATACATATATACAGATATTTACATATATCATATATGAATTACAATACTCACAGCTTTAATACCGCAAACAACTGTTGTATTTCCAATTTTAAATATCGATGAACTATTAGCATGAGTAATCGATGAAATGTTTATGCTTATCGGACGAAAAGACAAAAATTGTCTACCATCAGGACGAACAGCTTGTGCCTAAAAACTTTGTATTTTATATATTATATTTTTACAAATGACAGTAAAACTATAGATAAAAGTGTACATTTACCCACCAAATGATCTTGTAAATATTTCAATGGGTGAATGGTTCTGTAATCATACACACACATAATACACACATTGTGTTATCGTTTTATGACTCTATAGATTGTCAATAGTCATTCAAATATTTTGACCGTAAGGCTTGTTGAAAAATATTTTGTAATTCTTCCATTTATATCAACAATTGATTGTTAAACAGGTTATGTTAAAATGAAACGAAAGTGAATTATCAACTGTTTGAGTAAGCAAATTGTGTCTTTCCTATTTTTCGGTAAATATATTTTAAAATATTTTTTAATAAAGCATGCAATTAATGCAAATAGTTTCAAATAAAAAATATACATCATATTTTAAATACAAACTTGTATTGTGTATCCATAATAAGAATTTCCCACTGTTTTACCATCTACATCTACTTCACTGTATTTCACTATACACAATTATGTATCTAAATTCGGCCTGAACACGCGAACACGTTTGTCTCAAGTGACAAAAAAACAAACAGTAGGGATTTCTACTCTTCAATAAAATTGAAACCGAGCTCCCAATGGGAACCTCCCACTGTCTCAGTCTAATGCGCCAGTGGTGCTATATCATGGACGTTGGATGTGGGATAAACTCTCGAACTTCCACTCTGACAAACTATCGTCCTTTCACTTTGCTTGCACTCTGATCGCGCCATGCAAAAACATTTTATTGCTCTGCTGTGTACGCTTTTTCTTTACATGCAAAATGTCATTTTGAAAAAATTTGTACACGTATTTGTGTGTATATTCGTTTATAGAATGTTATACAATAACATTCAATTATACTACCAATCTAAATTTAAATGGAAAATATTAAAGTCATAGCTTATATAAATATTACGTTGTTTATTATTATATATTTCGCTTATTAATACAGTATTCGTATTTCACAGTGATTTCATTAATCTTACAATACAACTTCGCTATGAGAAATTTAATTTCATGCGAATACAAATTTATTATCTGTATAATGTGTCTCCTTAGAAATTAATGTTAGACCAATATCAATTTCTGTATAAACAGTAAAAAAGATGAAACGATCTAGTAGGAAAGCCACAGTGTGGCATATAAATATATATATAGAATACTTTATCAAGGAAAATTAGCATCTAATTATAGTAAATACTTGAAATATTAAAATATAACAAGATACAAGTATAAACGGTAAAAATTTTCTGAATCTTGTTAAATATAATGAGTTTCAGAATAGGAGTCTCTTTGTTTGACTGTCTGTGTTACTTTAGAAATAGATTAATTACCATCGAAAGTCAAATATATTTTTCAAGTTATGCACTTATATAAATTAGATTTACAATTTAAACCAGTCATCAAAATTTCATACAAGATCATTTTACTTATTTATACACAGACATTTGTTGCCTTATTCTCTACAATAATATAATTTAAAAATAGTTTTAGTGATTTTCAATTAGTTGAAGTGTTTATTATTAAGAAATTTATGTTATTTAATTTTTAAAAATATAGTTATGAATAACGATTCAATTTGTGTGTATTTTTGTTTTAACAGTGATCTGGTTAACTTCATCGGGGAAGCGTAGAATAAAATTTGGGCTGAAACAGTGGAAATGTTAAAATTTTAACCGATGACGATACTGGTATAAAAAAGAGACAGACATGTAGATACTCCATAAATGTTCTATGTAACCTATGTAAGCTATTACCTCGTCGTGATTTTCTTCTTTATTTCCATTATCATCATCACCAGAACTATCTCCTCCTGAACTATCAGCAGAATTACGTTGTTGATATTTGTTATTCAGGTCATCGGTAGTCGGTGAAGATGCTTTTACTTTACTAGCTGCATCAAAGCATTGTAAGCAAACTCTAACTGCTTTTCCATTCCCTTGTCCTGGTAACAATAATTTTTTATTGCTGCAAGGTCCGCATACTACAGCTCCACACTGTCTACAATGGTGCTACGAAATGTTAAAAATATTTTAAAATACAGAGCACGTATAAACCCTAATGAGTTTACTTAAAGTGCGCTAATGTATATATACATATGCAGATACATATATGCACATATATGTATGTATACATATGCGTGTGTTGATGTATACGTGTGTACGTATTTGCGCGCGCGCGCGCGCGTGTGTGTGTGTGGTATGTATATATATATATATATATATATACCCGTCTATTCAAGACTGTAAACTGTGTTTTATTACAATGCATACAGATTGTGGCTTCGTTATCCGGTACCCAAACAGCTGCATGAATTTCAACTGGTTTCTTACCACCTAATACATGTCAAGCATTTAGAAGTTTCAAGTGTTTTGAACATATTTATCAAGCAAGGTAATAACAGCGGTACTTACTCTTTCTTAATAAATCTTCTATGCATTTTGTAATATGAGCCATCCATTCTTGTTTTTCTGTTGCAGAGGCAGCATAAACAGCAAATGATTTTGTTAATGTCTTTATAAGCCAACCATTCCGATATTCTATAAATAACGATGAATTACCACATTATCTTTATACAATTAAAAACATTAGCAACCTTGAATGTGTGCATTATACGTATAATAAAGAGTAACCTAAAAATTATTGCTGAAACTGTTATAAATAAGAATGTGCTAGTCAAGATAAAAATACTGTCGCATTAGTCACTTTTATACTATTCTCTTTTTTTTAGAGAATTATTTTCTCTTTCAAGCTGGATTCATAAAATAATATTCATAACAAATCAATAATGAAAATGTAACTTACGGCCATCGTTGGCCAATGACTCCAGTTTTACTTCTTCAAGCGGTATAATATGTTGCTTGTTATACTGTTGATACAAAGAATATTAATTTGTTTTACAATAAGATAAAAAAAAAGATTTTATTGATTTCTATGAACTTGTAGATGTATTTATGGATTTGTAACAAAAACTTCATTAAAGCACCTTCTTTTTGTTGATTACAATGTTTCCATAAACCAATATATCATTAAACAGAAAGAACTGTCTTGGCTTTGGTTTCTTTCTACACATTTTAGTCAAGACTCCTTCACCAACCAAAACTCTTCCGGGCACAGCAAGTGACTAAAACAAATAATATATCTCAATTAATTTCAAGAAAATTCATTTGTTACCTTGAAATACTATAGAGAATATGTAACCAATGATTGTACAATATTTAGTACTTTAACTTTACCTGGCCAGAACTGCCAAAGCAGTTTTCAACCATTGTGATGCGCCTGGCATTGGCTTCGCTATTTACTGTAACAAGTCATAATAGAGATAAATAATTATTCATTGGTACTCGTGTAATTCCTTCCACTGACGTACAAAATGCAAGTAAAGGCTTAACATTGGTTTTTATCTGTTAACACATAACATCCTTGACTGTCATAAATAAGACCTATCGAACTATGTATATTGTTACACAATGTATATGTAAAGGCTGTCGATATATTTTCAATGAAATACACATTGATAAATAGAACTTGATTAAGATTTAATTACGTCTTTTCACAAGATCATATATACTATTGTACTAACTGTCAAAAACACAAGCTACTAAACTTCACCGTTATTCGATCAAAATGTCACAAATAGTAGAACACACAACACGTAAATTGTTTAACTACAGAAAACAAATATCATAAATTTTTAAGTATGAATTCGAAAACTGGTAAAAATTTTTAGGCAACTCGTAACACTAATTAATTGATAATAAATGAGATATAAACTAACCCAATCGGTCAACCATGATCCTATGAATCAGGGCTGACAACAACAGGAAGTATGAATCACATCCATGTTTTGCGTTTTGCCACTCTTTGGTTTTGCGTTACACTACGATTTTTCGCATTCACAGCACCTACCAATAAATAAAATTTCAATGTGTTAATTTACAAAAGGATGATTTTTATACGCAATTATGAAAGTATAGTGGAAGAAACAATATCATTAGATATTGATATAAAACAAATACTTTCGAAAAATGATCATTTCTGCAACGTAAATGTACCTATTATATTCGATTATTAATAGTACGTAGCTTAAATATACGTAGGTATACGTGTGTATATGAAATTTGATTTAACTTTCATTCGAATGGTTTTCATTTCCGTTCTTAAATTTGATTATTAGTAAAGCATAAGAAAACTTTCTTATTCTAAACTTCTTTCGAATAAAATATTGTACAATAGAATAGAATAAATTGACATCCATATATTATACATATTTGAACAAGAAACTCATTAACTATCTTATAATACACAAGTTTCACAATTGTTTAACCATACTAGTCAGCTTCCGCTACATATTTAAGTAATTTGTTAAAAATATTTTGTTTTGTGTCATGAAATTTTAAATACCGGATATCCTACTTCGAGATATCGATAGTTGCTACCTGTTCATCAATGAAAATCATATGATTACCGAGGGCGTAGCGGCAGTGCGACACAAGAATTGTTATAAATTCTTTGTTAGGTTATTCCGTACGGAATCTCAGAAAGTTAATTTTTAGTGAAAATGAAGATATGTGGACCCAAATATGCCCTGTGTGGCTTGATATTATCTATTTGGGGTATATTCCAACTTGTAAGTAATAATTTAAATTCAAATTCAATATATTATTACTATACAGGGAAAACTGATTAAAGAATTGTGAATTAAATTAATCTTATCAGATGATGACTTTAAAATCCACTTTATTTTTGTATCCATGAGCAAAATATGCCATATTATAACGTACTTTTTCGAGTACATCACAATACATTTTCCTAAGAGAAAATTTGTCATATCTTTAATGTTTTCCAAACATTTATGTATGCATTATAATTATAATGCAAATTATATATAATAATATGTTTATCTTATTTGATTTTTAGCTATTGATGGGAATATTTTTTCATGTTAAAAGTGTGGCTTTAGTAGAAGATCTTCCTTTGGAGGGCACATTTAAGGATTCTAAAGAATTTTATGCAGAAGCAGATAGAGGCTATACACAGAATGCATATAATTGTTGGATCGCGACGTGCATTTATGTTCTCACATTCCTGTTCTCAGGACATCAATTTTATCTAAATTCAAGATTGTCTCTTAGCGTTTGAAATACTATCGTTAATATGTTGAACAACAAAATAAAAAGTATAAATACAAATTCGTAAATGTTATTCGTTGTATTATCAACATTATGTTGAGAAGTATTGTACATTATAGTAAATGGTATAGTATTGACATTAAAGACAAATATCAATATTAGTTACATAGAAATTTTGTTCGGTGCATTAAAACTATTTGATTTTATAATATACTTACATGCATGTGTCCAAATTTTTATATATATTATATAGTACATGTATGTCAATAAATATATATAAATTAAATATATTACATGAACGAGATTAAACATTATCTCAAATAATAATGTACATATAAAAATGTAGATGAACATATAATAATATTGATGAAAGCAGTTAATTTTTTTTAGTATTATACATGACTTCATTTTTCCCTGCTATTTGTACTTGAACTAGTTCATGGTAGAACTCTACTTGAAATTATCTACAGAACAGCAACTAAAAAACGTTTGTTATTGCTTATGACTGTGTAACCTATGTATGAAAAATAAAAATCAAGTTTGAAAATTGATCGCAATAAACACTCGTTATATAATTTGACACAATCGATAACATTATTTACGCATGCAAATATCTAAAAAATGTGTTCGGGTTTTAAGAAAATTATCGCGCAATTGTCATACATGAATCATACCTACATACATTAAACTTATATATACTGCGTACTGCTTCTGTTTACCGTCATTCTTACCCATTGTGCATTTTATAAAATAATTTCATGCTCTAATAATTCCAAGAGAAAAAGCTGATTTAATAATATTTACGGTGTTATAAAATTAATCTAGAGATACTAAATTGGCAACAATAACATACGGAATTGTGATAACTTTAGTGAGAATTAAATAGGTTATACAATACATATACATAACCGTATATATTTCTCAATTGATCTAGAGTATGAATAATTTGAATTGCTTTCTGTTGTATATAATGATATGAAACATTATCAAGTATTATCGAGAATAAAAAGGAAAAAGTCAAGCAGTGTTGTGTGTTCTACAAAATTAAAAATTATTAGTACAGAAGAAAATGTATTCTAAATAATATTGTATATATATATAGATTTATTAAAAATTTTCTATAATCCGAAATCTCGAAAATATTCAGAATAGGTAAGTCACTAATAACATCTTCATGTTGACTATATAAGAGGAATACGTTACGACTTACGAAATTTTATTGAGTTTTATAGCAATGGAAGCTGAACGTAGGACTACAGCAAGCGACTACATTGAAATCATTCAACGTTTACCGCCTTCAGTAAGATTAGCATATGGCATAGGGCACATACTAAATGATATTTGTGCTTCTATGTGGTTTACATATTTATTAGTGTACTTTCACTTGGTATTGGGATTTGATTCCACATCGGCTGGAACAATTTTACTTATCGGTCAAGTAGCAGATGCTATAGCCACTCCATTTGTTGGATTTCATTCTGATAATTATGATGAATTCTGCTTATGTAAATATGGAAGGAGGAAAACATGGCATCTGATAGGTATAAATATCTTCTTTATCCTTTCTAATAAATTTAGAAATATTTTTAAAGTCATACATTTTAGGTACACTGTGTATTTTATTTGCTTTTCCCTTTATATTTTCACCTTGTATTGGATGCGAGGCAAGCAATAAATGGGCTCAATTAATTTATTATGCTGCATTTGTTGTAATCTTTCAATTTGGTTGGGCTGCTGTGCAAATATCACATTTGTCATTGGTTCCAGAACTTACACCTTCCGAGTATGAAAGAACAGAACTCATAGCTATTAGGTATTCTTTAAAATTATTTTCTTGTTCAAAATGTATGCAACAAAAATATTTTATTACATTTATTATGATTTTTTGTAGGTACAGTTTCACTGTTTTGTCAAATATTTTTGTTTATTGTATTGCCTGGGCAGTATTACATATAACAAATAGTAACAGTACAGATTCTCAAATTGGCCCCGACGATGCAAAAAAATTTCAAAAAATTCTATTTATTGGTATAGGGTTTGGATCTCTATCGTCAATTTTATTCCATGCATTTGTTAAGGAAGGAGTTGCCAGTAATTCGAATGGTTTGGTTCATTTTGTATTTATTGTTTCCTCTGTTTGTTACATAACAATTACAATTCATCAATGCTAAAATGTAATTGGTTTTTTAGGTGCACTGCCCAGAGATGCAAGATCCAGAATAGTACTATTGAAAAATCCACGTTTGTATAGAGTGGCTTGTGTATACGTATCTACCCGTCTATTTGTAAATTTATTACAAATTTATATTCCCTTGTATTTGCACAAATCATTACACATGCCAGCTACATCTTTGGCTATAATTCCTTTAATAATGTTTTTGAGTAGTTTTGCAATGTCTTTAACTATTGAAAAATTGAATACGAGACTAGGTAGAAAAATCTCATTTTGTTTGGGTGTTATACTAGGTGTATGTGCTTGTATTTGGATTCGATTTGGCACGGGCATGACCTTCACAAATTATCAAATTTATCCAGTGTCTGTAATGTTAGGTAGTGCTATTGAATATTTATTGAAAACGTTACCAACTCTCAAAGATGTATAGAATATATATCGTTTTTGCAGGATTTGCTGGTTCTATTATGTTGGTGACTAGCCTCGGTCTTGTCACAGACTTTATCGGGCAAAGCATGGATAACAGTGCATTCATATATGGAATAATGAGTTTCACAGATAAACTCTCCAATGGCTTAGCAGTAATAATTATTCAATACTTGTTAGTGGTTTTGTGCAATTTCTTCATAACATTTCAATTACACAACAATTTGAATTTTTTTTGTCTTTTTCTCTTTCTCTTTTTCTAGAGCAAATCGGATCAGCTCAAAAAATTACTATAGAGACACATTGGTTTATGTGTGCAGTGTTTTTGCAATCATTGGTTCCATAGTAATTTTATGTATAAAACCATTTTCTCAGAGCACAGGTAAATAGGAACTGAAGATTTCTGTTGTAAAAAGAAATTATATTTCGTTAAATTAATTAGAACTTTTTTTTTAGTGTATCGTGAATTGGTTTCAGAACAACCTACTGAAAACAGTAATACATCAACCGAACCTAGAAATGTATTAAATCAAGAGCTCGTTGCATAATCTAGAAAATAATACCATAGAATTAATTCAAAGTTCATTTGGAATATGAATTAAGGAATTAGTTATAAGAAAAACTTAATTTGCTTAAATATATAACATTTCAACTGTGCATATATAGCTTGTATATTATAATAATATAATAATTATATTACTTATATAATAACATAAGTACATGTATTGCATTTACATGTGTTTGTTGACAACAGATAACGTAATATATAATAATTAGTAAACCACTGAATTGTAATGAACGTCTAGAACGTTTTATTGGAATTTTTCTATTCTCCGAAAGAGGCGTACAGGGAAAATTTCCCTGTAATTGTGATAGATATTCTAATAAGTCGTGGGATGTCTGTGCGTGATGGTACGGTGTCTGATCCTGTAAAGCATGAACGATTGTTCGACACGCGATCAACTAATAGGGTCGGTCAACGTTTGGTCGAGTCAAACTTCGATTTTCTTAAGCTTTACTCCGAACGATTCACTTGTGTGTTAGACACATGAATACTTACAATAATTCATCTATACAACGAAACGACGACTCGACGATATCGGCTAAACAAACTCTGTATGTTTGAAACGAGTAACCGTGGACGCGGACATCAGTTTAATAGTACATCGGCAACTACTACGGAAAGTTCAACTACAATACGTATTTAGTACGCGTGAATTCGCCTCTACAAAATTACTTGGAAACAAAAGCAAATTTTTCGAGTTACACGGATCCTGCGAATTCTATTCGAATGAAAAGATTAAGTTTAAAATCTAAGTGAGTAGTAATCGCATTATACGTATTATTTGATTATCCACGCGCACATTTTAATCGTAATTGTATTTTTAATTTTATAGGAAAATCAATGGGATTCAAAAATTAGATTCGAGTAAAAAGAAATATATAGATTACTCAGAAATGGCTTATAGGGAAGCTGTTTCAAAGTTGAAGTATTTGCTTGCCGAATCTTACGCTTCAAAATCAGTGTCGGGGTAAAATGTATTCTACATGATATTTGGTTACATGTGACAGATTCAAAAGGTGTTTTTACAAGCCAATTTAAAACGAAAATTGAGAATTTTTTTATGTAACTAACAGAGACTTGGACTTGACTCATGCATCACTATTGATATCAACTTTAATTATTAACAACTTGGAGACAAAGTCGTTGCAACAAAATCTTACTCTTAAATTGGCTTGCAGAGACACCATTCTAAATATTTCATATTTTACGTATGTAATCGAACACCTTGAATATTTAATATGTACAGTGTATAGTGTACCTACATAATATTAAAGGTAAAATAATTTCCACGCAGAATGTCACAAAACATTAAAGATTATCAATATAGTAATACCAAAGCTAACGAATCTGAGGAAGATGTTGACAATAAAAGTGTGGTAATGAACAATTGTAAATCAAAAGATTTACCCAACGAGATGAATACAGTTGTAAATACACATTTCACTTTGTGTAAAAGTGTACGTCCAACAAAAACTTATAGCAATGTAACATCTTCGAGTGCAGACTCACGGTCTGTTCCACCGGAATTAAATTCTTTTATCGAACAACAAGAGGAATACATCCAACAATTACAACAAGAATCTCAATTTTGCAGAAATCAGCTAAACAAGTTATTGCACAAAGTCCGAGAGGTATTTTATCTATACCAATTTGGTTGTTAGTAATTTTTATCGCTGGTCAGTCTCAGAGAATTTAGTTAAGTAATTTTAGGTTGTAGCTGAAAACGAAGCTCTACATTATAAGAATAAGACAGGATTTTTTAAATGTGTACTTGATGAATACACGCACCTCAATGAAACTGAGGACGAAAATGTTAAAGAAAAGTCAGTTCAAATTGAAACTTGTGAAGTTAAAAAGTGTAGAACATTGGAAGGTCCTAATATCGTGTTCGAATCGAGAATCGCTGAACTAGAAGCACAACTAACTCAAACAAAATTAGAATTGCGTAAAGTGCAAGAAAAAAATCAATACAATTTAAAACGAACATCTAATAGTTATTTGAGCAACGATACGTCCGATATGAAAGCACAGTTAGAAAAAACTCTGCATGCTAAATACGAAGCTGAAACAAAAGTACAAGATTTACAAAAAGCTTTAACTGCCGTACGAGAGCAAGAAAGCGAGGCAGTACAAAAAATGAAACGTACATTAGATGCTATGCAGCAAATTCAGTTTGAAAAAAATCAATGTGATATAGAAGTTAAACGATTGAAAGACGAGTTGGATAGACAACACGGGAAATTTCGAGAAGTTACGCAGGAAGCAAGTAAACGTATTGCCGAAGAAAGACAACAAATAGAACGTAGGTATAGTCAGCAGGTTGAACAATTATCTGCCGATTTAGCTTCCCAATGGGATGCAGCTAGTAAATCTCAGTTAGAATCGGAGAAACAACGTAGAGAATTGGCAGAACTTCGAAGAGAATTATCTCAAAAACAAACGTTTATCGATAGTCTAAACAAGGAACTTCAAAATAAGATATGTAAGTAAGACATATCATCGCATGTGTATCACATACAATAATTTCAAATTTTTTCAATAGATTATTAAGTAATAATTGATTGTTTATACATTGTGTAGCAAATTTACAAAGTGACTTGAATCAAGCATTAACCGAGAAAAATGTGGTTGAACAAGAAGTTTTAGCATTAAAATTAACTATCGAACGAACCGAAAGACAAAGTCGTCAAGAACAAAGTAGACTACAAATTGAAATAAATTCCTATAAACAACGATTAGAGAGAACAGAAGCAGATGTAGTCCATTTAAGAAGAGAAAATTTGAGATTGTCAGAACATACAGCTTCTTTGGAGAAAGAGGTGAGATATTAAATACTAACACATCAATTTAGATATTTTTTATACAAACTATTTCTTTCAGATTAACGAAGATAAATCTATAACAGGTCTGGAAGACATTTGCGTACAAGCTCCAACAAAATTAGAAAAGAAGAATGAAAATGAAAAGGAATTAACTTCTATGATAATAGACATGGAAACTAAGCATGGTAAGATTTCAGTTTTTAATGTGTGCCTATGTTAGGTATATTGTCTTTGAGGAATTCTATTATCTTAGTATTATTTGCAAACTCATGTTGTGTGTGGGATATCGGCATGCTGACATTATGCCTAGCATGGGCAAAAATCGAATTAGTCAATTTATTAAAAATTGACTAATAGGATTGAATTTCTTAGCTGCTACAGTGGCTGGTCTAGAAGACGTCTTGAATAATCAGGCTACGATTGTCTCTCGACTGACGGCTGAATGCCAATCTCTCACACAGCGTTTGGAAGCTAACAACCTGAAGCACAAGTATATTCTTAGTTCAGTGTAGAAAATACATACATATATCCATTGATTGCATAATGATACTCTGTCGTATTCATATACGTATATGTACACGTGTGTTAGTGTTATAAGTACATTTTTCGAAAGAATTGAATTTTTTATCCTTGTTTGATAAGTAATAGATATTTCACTTGTATCACTTCGTTGAATACAATGAAAGCTATTCTGTGTTGACAGAGGGAGTCACTGACAGAGATGTAACAACAGTTGGAAAAACTACAGCAACTCCAAACAAGAGACGCACTGTTAAGATTGATCTAAAAGTAAAAGTAGCTCCAAAACTAAAATAAGAATTTTTTTAAGGTACCTTTTTCAACACAGTAATGGTATATAATGCGTATGAACGGAGCATTTTGCTTCAATTTATTATCCAAACTATTGATAATGTGTAGTTGTGATTTTATGATACTCTAATAATAATAAAAAAAAAGTGAAATATTCTGTTAACGATAATTGTAAAAGAATGTATACTTGTACCTGCGTATGCTCACTTAAATGTTAATATTACAATTACAAGAAACGTACATCAATAAGTAATCTTTTTCAGTTTATAAGATGTATTAAATGAACTTCAAAATTGAACATTTGTTGTTTCCCAGGGAGGAAATGGCCAATTTACAAAACAACATAGACTATTTGTCGGACAAGATACAAAATACTTTAAGTAAGCAACAAGGTAGAACTTCATAAATATGTATTATATTATTCTTTAAATATCATCAATTTATTAATAAAATCGTATTTTTAGGTATTGTGTCAATGGAAAGTAGAGATATGTTACCTAATGCATTAATACAAACACAAAGTACGAGAAGTATTATACCACCTAATGTAATTTATCAAGAACATAGTATGAAAATCAATAACATAAATAATCAATCATTAGGGACCGATTTGTCCAGCGAAAAAGAGTATTCTGTGGATTGTAACATGAAGAATGATTTAAAAACAAAAGTACAGACATACGAGGAAAATCAAAATCAAAATCAAGACAATGACCATAAACATGTAATCGATCATCAAACTATGGAATCGTATGTACCAGATCAAGAAAGAGAACAACAAAGACATAACGATATAATACAGAATTCTGATGAAGTAACATTATCTCAGTATTACACATTGAATACACAATAAAATAGTGTTATACATTTCGAACGCAAAAATTACACAAATTTCATCTGATTATTTCATTATAGATTCATGTATACATTATAATAAAATAGCACATATAAAGTATAAACAAACATTGGTATATATAATGTATTAATTTTTTGTATTAACTCATTAACCTATTGTTTTTTAATTCTTTCTGTGTTCTATTTAATCATGAAATAAACAATCTATAGTCTATAACCTGCTGTTGTTATAAAACAATATCACTACAATTAAAATTTAAGTAAATTCCCATTTTTTACTTTTCTAAATGCAAGAGACTCTAATAAACAAATTTGCTGTAAAACTTTGCAGTCAAATACAAATTAAATATCAGCCAAATATGTAAACAGATGGCTCAATATTTAACTACAAATTGATAGCAAATGAGGGCGAAATTCTGCTCGAAGCAAGTCTTGACACCAAAATCAATGCCATTTGCTCGCAAAGTACGATATAAATATTGCGCAAAATTTGCTCGATACAGATTTGGTTGACTAGGATAATCATACATGAAGGAAAATAGTACTCTTATTTAACTACAATTACTTTGGCTTTGAAATTGCTTTATTTATTAACACATATCATATATCGATAAATTGAATTTCGAAATATCTAACAGACTGGCTGCGATCTGCAACACAGCGCATCATATTTTATTATTTCGTAGTTTATGTATAGATTTTAGGTTAATCTACCATACTGATTCTGATAGAGGAGAAGAAAGGACTGTACTCGGGCAATGGTGCATATGAACTTATCTATAATGTAAGTAAAACATAATACTCTATATTTTATCTGCTTTTACCATAATATAAGTATTGTAAAACATACGAACGAATCTATAATGTAAGTAAAACGTAATACTCTATGTTTTATCTGCTGTTATCATAATGTAAGTATTGTAAAACATACGATCGAAATTATAATGTAAGTAAAACATAATATTCCATATTTTATCTGCTTTTACCTATTTACTTAGTTATATAAAGCAGTAAATTATAATCTTAATTTTGCAGAATTATAAAATAAAATTCCAATGATTTTTAGAGGAATTTCCAACAGTGAAATTTATATTATTACTATATTTGGTTGCATATCTGGCTTCTACATATGGAATGAACCCTTAAAACAATACGCAAAACAAAATTTCCCGGAGAATAACACCACAGTAGAAAAAGTATATATATATATATGTTGATATTTTTTAAATTTTGTAAGCAATTAATTATAGAATTTGAACTTTTTTTCCAATAAGTCACAAAATGGGAAAGCTTAAATTACTAATGTTATATTGTGCACGAT
The DNA here is from genome assembly GCA_028453745.1 of Agapostemon virescens. Lineage (NCBI taxonomy): Eukaryota > Metazoa > Arthropoda > Insecta > Hymenoptera > Halictidae > Agapostemon > Agapostemon virescens. Next base: position 24,231,684 of record CM052093.1, read on the forward strand.
TTTCTGGATTTGCATCAGTTGTAGGAGGACTATTGTATTACAAGTAAGTTTAATGTCTTGTTTTATGGAAATTATAAACATTGTATTGATACTTATCATCAACTATTAAATCTCTCTTATTAACAGACTTAGCTATAATGACATTAAGCGTCACCAGGATGCCAAGATGTATGCAAATTATCTTTACAAAAATGATAAAGGAAACGATAAGATAGTCCAAGAAAATATCTGACTTAACTATGTCTAATCTGTAGAGCATATAATAGTATACAACTGCTTAATAAATAATACAAATAGTTACACAGTACTACAATTTATTACATAATATAACAATGCGAATATATTTTACAGATTACTCTTTAAATTTGCCTCCATAGTATGGTATATGTTCAGCTACTACTCTCCATTCCGTGAAATAAATCACTGCTGAACCAGCTACTCCTCCGTAGATCAGTGCAGATGGTATCCTAATTAAGAAAAAGTAACACATATATAACGAAGAGCTTTGTTAAATATTACGTAACTTAACCAAACGTTCAATCTATACAAATATCTGAAAATATGTATTAAACATCATAAATGTTTATAAACGAGCTATAAATAAATTAATGTATATTCAAATAATGAATACATGTTTTACCATCTTGTAGCAATTTCAAACTGTTTCCTTCCTAAACGCATATTCCGTAATACTGTAATATTATCAACGTTAGTATAATCAATATTTAACAAAGGACTTTAAAGTATGAAAAGACAATAAGTACTTCTACAAAATTTTATATTCTGCAAGATGCTTGTTCTTTCTTGTTTTTCCGAATAGCGTTATTCAACTCAATGTATAGACGATGACTAAAAACTATAAGAGGGAACAATTGCGTCTCATTCATTGCTAATCCTACCTCACTTAGTGCCATCAGTGATATAGGGAGCCTTGTAGTTTTCGATTCCAACAACAGGTGGTACGCCAAGCGACTAGTTGTGGGCACGTTACTTGCGTTGCCACAAGCCTCGGGTCCAGTATTATGGATCCGGCTTAATTTATATACGGGTGAAGGTTGGTTCTCAAGGAAGATAGCGTGAGATATAACAATAACACTTTATTTAACAAGTCACTTCAACGCGTGGATGATCTAGACACACGCACGTCTGTTCGCGCCAACAGTTCGGAGAAGAAGGAAGAAAACAAGGAAAAACCGTGGAGATGCGTTTCTGTTCAGAGCCGTGCAAGGCGCGCATATCTGTTGGAAATTTATTTTCTGTATATGTCCTTCATGAGTAGATCGCTTTAGCGCTCCACGGGTAATCCGAATCAGCCAATATCCTTAAATCCCACCAGAATCTACGTCATAAACTTTATTCACACTGTTTCCAATATGTTAACTCTATGAGAACTAATGTGTTTCTGTTCTCTCCGAGAAAATCCGGCAATTCACTCCTTCGGCCTAGTTTCCCGCTTGTCTTCGTGACCAATAGGAAAATAATAAGTATATATAAATATACGTATATATAAATATATAAATATAAATATATAATATAATAAATAAATAAGTATATATTTCATCTGGATGCTGTTTCATCGGTTGGTCTTCTCTCTCATGACAGGCGCCGTTTAACACGATGTGTATTCGTAGAAGTTTCTAACCTTCGTAATTTCTTTTGCGTGATAACGAACATTGTAATCTGAAGTCGTGTAAATAATTCAATGAAGGAAACTTTGAAGTCCGAACCGGTCATTGTGAATTATTCTATAATAATAAAAAAATGTAGTAATTAATAATAATATCAAAAATATAACGTAGTGCATCTGAACGGATTCAAATTTAATCAAGCCTCATTTTATTTATTATCGAGTTGTAATTTCGAACAATTAAAATACATCCTATTTTAGTAAGTATTATTTATGTTATTTTTCATCCGATACTTTGTTAATGCAAATATATGTTTTGTATTTAAGGATATGGATAATAACGATGCAACTGAATTTACTGCAAGACCTTATCAAATTGATTTGTATGAGAGGGCCCTCAAACAAAATACAATTGTCTACTTACCAACATCTACCGGAAAAACTTTCATAGCTGTTATGCTCATTAAAGAATTAAGTGCTGCTATAAGAAGGTACACAATTATTAGTTATTGATTATATTTTTATTATGTATTTGTTTTCTTTCCATTTATGGGGTAATACAATATAAAATAATATAATATAATAATATAATGTAATGTAATATAATATAATATAATATAATATAATATAATATAATATAATATAATAATTTGCTATAAAGTTTTACACACAATGTATCTTATTTAATAATAGACCATATGGTGAAGGTGGAAAACATACTGTGTTTTTAGTCAATTCTGTACATTTAGTTTCACAACAAACCAGTTATATCAAAAGATTGACTGGATTAGAATGTGGAGGATATATCGGTGATATGGGGATAGATGATTGGAAGAATGAGGATTGGTATAAAGAGTTGGAAACTAAGCAGGTACTGAAAATCCATCAATTTATTGTATTAAGCATTGTCCAACCAATCACATATAAAATAAATTCTTACATTGTAGGTTATGGTAATGACAGCTCAAATTCTTTTGCATGCACTGTGTCATGGACATATGCATCTGAATCGAATAAATTTACTAATATTGGATGAATGTCATAGAGCAGTAAACAATCACCCTATGCGAATAATTATGCAATTGTTTAAAAACTGTCCTGAAGAAGAACAGCCAAAAGTTTTGGGTTTAACAGGATCATTATTAAATGGCAATGTTGTCTTGCATAAAGTAAAGGACACTGTTCGGGTAAATTGTTGTAATTTTAGGGTTCTGAATTAGTATCTTCTCATATAAATTCGTATGTAATATAAGACTTTATTATAGACATTGGAAATTACACTTCATGCAAAAATTTCTTCGGTACATTCTATACTGTCAATTGAAAGATACTGTGTGAAACCAATAGAAACGTTTATTCGTTTCACAAAATATGTCCCACCCGATGTTGCATTAGTTATTGATAAATCATTCACAGAAATGATACACTTTTTAAAATGTGTAGAATGGAAGTCGTCTTTACAGTGTGCTGAGACGAGCACGATATTTCAATCAAAAACTAAATCTCAAAAACTGATTTCCCTATTAAACAATATGAAAGAGATGTTTACTGCAGGTATAGTTGTATAACAGAAAATTCATAAAAATTATGTAGTATCTGTTCTAGTGTTTTATTTGTATTGTAGGGCTATATGCAGGAAAGAAATGCCTTTTACTTTGTATCATTAAATTAGAAATCATGCAAAAATTAAATTATGATGCGGTATGTAAAGAAGTCAACTAAAATGGAAAAAAACCGTCAGAATTTAACTTTATATTTTCATCATAAATTTTACATTTAGGATACAGCATATGTTTGCGAATACCTTATTTCAGAAATTGTGAAAATCCAAAAATTAGTAGATGATGAAATGAAAGACAACTCAGAACTTGCAAAAATCCAAAAGTTAGTTTACTCTATTTCTATCTCTTCTAATCTATTTACACTTAACTTTAAATTTTAAAATTAATCATGTTATATTATTACAGCTATTCGTCCGATCAAATACACAAACTTTTAACCGTATTACTAGACTTTTATGGAAACAAATCCTCTAATCAGAAGTTTTGTTGCATAATATTTGTAAAGCTACGTATTACAGCACTTATATTGTGTAATGTATTGAAGGTAATGAATAACCAGTTTTTTCTAGCTTCTAACTTTAATGAGATTATTATTCATCTATAATCTATAATTATTATACAAATATTATTACTATTATTATTAGAATTTGTCGATGTGCCATGAAAGCTTTAAATTTTTACAACCTGATTACATTACTAGTAACACAGAACAGTATTGTAGAAATGGTAATGAAAAATTCACGGTAAAGCTTTACATGCACAAAAAGTATAAGGAAACTTTATGTAGGTATGAAGTGATTTCATTCATGTAGTGTTTCAATAATACAACATGCATACTTAACACATTGTACGCCGGCCCCGCGAAAACGCGGGATTCGAAGTCTATCGCTTGAACGCCGGCCCCGCGAAAACGCGGGATATGAAAACGAATATGCAAACCAATTTGAGTGTTTTTTAATATTTTCTTCACCTACTCATTGGTCGTCAACAAGCGAATCATGCCGGCGCCTAGGCTTTACGCGTGCGATACTGTGCCGGCGCTCAGACTTTAAATGTATCAGATGCCAGCGGCGTACAATGTGTTAAGATGTTAGACGATATGTCATTTTACAAGTATATATGTTTTGCTTATTTAATGAGATTTTATTTAGGTTTAGAAATGGTACTGTAAATTGTTTAATTGCAACTGATATTATTGATGAAGGCATTGACATACCAACTTGTACACTGATTATTCGGTACGATTTGCCAATGGATATTAGGAGTTACATACAGAGCAGAGGTAGAGCACGGAGTTGTAACAGTCAATATACACTTTTGTTACCAGAAGAAGATAAGGATTATTTGAAACGATATGAAAGTTTTAAAGCAATAGAGCTACATTTGCAACAGGTTTGTTTGAATTTGGTTGATTTGATTTTTTCATTGGTAGCATATTGGTCTTCTTTCTTTGTTGTTTAATGTTATTATGTTCATATTCTGCATGTAGCTAATAATAGGTGACAGTTCTCCTCAAGAGCTACCAACAAACGATGAAGTCTATGAAGAATTGTATAAATCTTTATTAGAACCATATATTCATACAAGTAACGGGAAACAATTTATTATAAATCAACATACAGCGATTGGTGTAATAAACAAGTACTGTATGACGTTAAGCAATTCTAAATTTACAAACTTAACTCCTATATGGAAATTGTTGGAATCTACAGAAATCGGGGATCCAGAAAGGATATGTAAACAATATCAGGTATGCGAAAATATTAGTTTAAGAATTAATTTGTTCAACTACTTTCTTTTAATTGGTTCCTTGTTAACATTGAATTATTAGATTTCGCTTCGTTTACCAAGTGTAAGCCCTTTCAATGATACAATATACGGAATTGTTAGCTCTTCTATTAAAATGGCAAAGAGATCCGCTGCTCTGAAAATGTGTATAGAATTGCATAAAATTGGAGAACTAGGTGATAATTTATTACCTTGCAAGGCTGATGCTATTTTAAACAATGCGGAATATTTATTCCCAAATTGGGAGGAAGAAGATCAGTCGGAAGTAAAAATAATTGGAACAAATAAAAAGAAACGAGCTCACAAGTTACAGGTGAGACAGAATGTAAACTAATTATATATCTTTTTTATTTTAAGTGTAACTATAAAAAAGCTAAGGAAAATAATTCTTTTATACTTTTGTCTAATTATTGTGACACTATGAATCAAGATTTTCTGTATTCTTTACAGTCTCCATCGGCTCTATATGGCGCATATCCTTTACCGTCGAAGCCAATATATCTTCACTTACTTCATGCTAATCCCGTATATTCAGTTCCACACTATGATAATCGATATCTAGTGTTTTACAACTTACTATGCAACAAGGCAGGATTTGGAATACTTACTTCTAAACCAATGCCGTCGGTAATATTCCAAGTTAATGTATCATTAATCATAAAACTTGCAAATGTCGAGTTTTTGTTTAAATTCCTGAAAAGCGGGACCTCGAATCCATTTTATGAATTTTACATAATTTTATGTTACTCATCGCGAAAAACATAGTAAATATTTACATGTGTATTCTTTAAATTCATTTTTTTTTAATCTTAATCCTAATATTTAACTGAACAGACTTTAGACAATCTGGTATGTTCAATTCTTTTGTGTATTTAACATTTACGCTTATTGCGCTTATAGCATCCTCCTTTTTCCGGTGTGATATCTTTTACTATTCTTGTGTAGTGCTTATTTACTGTTTTCTCTGGTAAAAAAAAAACATCTGCATTTGTCGACGTGCATTTTTGAGAATTTTTACCGATGTTTAAGTTGAAAATCCTGGTTATGAAATGAAAATTTTCAAAAAATGCAGATTTCGTACAGTAGCTGTTTTGGCACAACCACGAAATTTTGACAGTAGTATCGTATTATTAGAATAGTGAGTTTTTTCAGATTTTTTGGTGTAGTGCTCCATAGTTCATTATATTTTCCTTTCCCTAGAGAAATTATATAATATTAAACTTTTCTACATATTGACGCTTTAACCAATAAAACCGTTGGGTGATCGGTTAGAGCATCAGAATTCGAAACCGCTGAACTTAGGTTCGAATCCAATTATATACAAATTATTATGCCACTGTAAAAATTTCGTAGTGGTGCCAAAATTGCTTCTGTATAAAATCTACGTTTTTTTTGTGAATTTTCATTTTTTATAACCAGAATTTCCAAGGAGGTCGAGGATTAATGAAGCCAGCACTTAAAGACTAATACTCTATTGCATAGATACCGTCTTTCCCAATTTTCATGAACGTGGGTGAACTACAAGTGGACGTTAACGTAAATTATTCGATCGTGAATTTGTCTGCAAGTGAAATATGTTATATAAAAGTTTTTCATAGTTTGATATTCAGTCAAGTTGTTTCAATTATTAAGTCATTTATGGTATTTGACAATGACAATCATGACAATTGTTTTTTAACTGTACCAGGTAAATTTCTAATAGTACAAATACGAAAAGAGATCTTTCATTTTGTAGGGATAACCCTCAATTAATGATTGTTTTCCAGTGAACGAAAAGTGGGAAATAAGTTGGGAGACTATACTGCAATATCAACAGATACAGTGTATATCACCGCCGGTCCCTTTCCATTTTGAGCCTAAAGATTATCACAAGCTTTCGGTAGTCAAGCCGATTTATAGATCAGCTGTAGAGGTATACATAGTTACAGAGGTTTGCGAGGATCTTACTCCAAATTCGTGTTTTCCAACTGAAAATTTCGATTCGTATGTTCATTACTATAAACATAAACATGATTTAACGATAAATAATTTAAGCCAACCATTGCTGGAAGTGAAAATGTTACCAACACGAATCAATTGCATAAAACCTAGGTAACGAAACGAACGGTTATTGCTCTGATCAGAGTTACATTAAAAGGTATAATCGGAAAGACGGTTATAAATGAGAATATCGATCGAAACCCGTTAAATTGAGCACCCCCTACAACTATACCTCTGATCACGGTAGAGGGTTAAAATTTTATAAGAGGCGACCTTTATTTATGGCATTTTTGTCCACCTTACCGTTTATACCTTGTTGTCTAATTTCTAATTTTATTTCTCTTTCTACATTTTTTACTACACACACAGGGCAATGCAATCTGAATCTAAGTATCATAAGCGCATGAATACAGACCAAAACTTGAAGGAGCATTTCATCCCAGAGCTTTGTACTATAGTTCAATTTCCAGCGCTATATTGGTTAAAAGCAACGACATTACCTTCCATACTGCATAGAATTTCACAGCTTTTAATTGCGGATGACTTACGACGCATTATCGCTGTGGAAGCTAATTTAGGATCGATAGATATCGACAATTGTTGGCCTCCATTATTAATAAAAGAAGAGGAAGAAATAGGAGAACCAAGCGATTCTACAATAAAAATTCCTTTTGATGAAAACATTGAACATTCCTCGCCATCAGAGTCTGTATTAGATGGCTCGGAAGTAAACCGTATATATTTTATTTGATTATTGAAACACGTATTCTATATAATATATATGTATATTTATTTTTCACTAAATTTGATAGTATTCATTCTCATATAGTATTGAACACAGATGTGTATCACTATCTATGGAAAGAAAGTCAAGGACCGCCAGATTTATACAAGAACCTCGACGACATTCGTCGGATTGATATTGAGCATTATTGTCAGTTTGAAGTTAATTGCCGTGATCCGAAGTCTAACGAAGTGGTAGTCTTTTTGTTGTTTACGTATATAACTTTTAAACAGGAAATACATGGCAAAGAATTTTCATATAAAAAAAACATTGGATTTTTCAGGACCATAAAGAGACGAAATTTATGAAGAAATTGTCAGTCCCAATACCTGATGTAAACATCTTGTCGGTTCAAAATTCAGGGAGTCCGAGTCCTGTTCAAATTATGTATGTAAGTATATCTTAAAGTTATCTTAGTATTTACATATATATAATAGTAATAGTTTTTACAATCGTGGTTTTAATTATAGGCACTTACAAGTAAACATGGACACGATGCATTCAACTTAGAACGTTTGGAAATTTTAGGAGATACATATTTAAAATTTGTTATATCAATATTCCTGTACAAGGAGTTCCCAAAAAGTTACGAAAAACAGTTAACGATTCTGAAGGGTAAACTACTTAGTAATCGGAATCTTTATAATTGTGGAAATAAAAAATCCATTCCTGGACGTATGAAAGTAGACGAGTTTGTGCCTACTAGTAATTTCATTGCTCCAGCTTACACAGTGTTCAGACAACTTCAACAAGTGCTATTGGATGTGGAGGTATGTTAATTTAGTTAATTAAGTTAATTTAGTATTTAAATATTGCTTTAGTTCGTAATATTAAATCACCGCTGAAAGGTATCGCCGAACGTTCTTTATGAAATCCAAGTGTCCGAGAAGGAACAATTTAGTGGATGTATAAGTGAATTTACTAAAAATGTAATAGAACGTAAGGTATTAAATTGGAACTCGGCGGAAACACAAACTGGTTTGGAGCATTATCTAGGAATGCAAACCGTTTCCGATAAAACAGTAGCCGACTGTATAGAAGCATTGATAGGTGTCTACCTCTCGGTAAATACACGAACATAATATGTACTGCTTCTTTATTTACGAGATCCTTTTCTTATATTAAGTCATTTTTTCTACACATATTACATATATTACACATTTGAATAGAACATGGGTATTAAAGCTGCTATCAACCTACTAGTATGGTTTGGAATTTTACCAAAAGAGGAAAGTGATGCTGATAACTTGTTTACCTTGTCAACAAATTATGTTATTTCTGAGCAAGACATAGATTATTTTATGCCCTGGGCTCATGACATAGAGGAAAGCCTTGGTTACAAATTTAAAAATCGTGCTCTTCTGTTACAGGTACCATACCACTTTTAAACTTTATTATACAATAAGAAGCATAATTGAACCAATAATCACAAGTTTCGTATAAATCATTATTGTTAGGAATGTAGAAGAATAATAATGTGAATTTTAAATAGGTATAGAGTAGTAAATAGTGGATAGTAAAAATTATAAAAACTCTACAAGTACTTATGTACTATGTAATACGCTATGTAATATAATAAATTAATATCGCTTATAAAATAAATACTTTGCTATAAATTATTCACATTGAGTAAATATTGCAGGCTTTTACACATTCTTCGTACTCTTCAAATACTGTAACCGACAGTTACGAGAGACTTGAATTTCTTGGTGATGCCATTATTGGTGAGAGATAATTTTTCAAACACTTTTATCAGTTTTTACGTAAAAATAACTAATCGATAAACCTGTTCGTATTTCAGATTTTTTAATTACATGTTATATTTATGAATATTGTGGAAATTGTGATCCTGGTACTATAACAGATTTAAGATCTGCTCTTGTCAACAATATTACATTTGCATGTTTGGCTGTACGATATGGTTTGCATACCGCACTACTACATTATGTGGCGCAATTAAACGAACATATAAATCGTTTTGTTAAATTTCAAGAAGAAAGAGATCATATTGTAGACAATGAGGTACTATAATGTACAATATTTTACTATTACTATTGCTTTTATACTTTAACCCTTTGCGGTCGAAAGGCGACTCTCGGCCACCACGGCGTTTCGCGCGGCAGGTCGAGTGGCGAGTGAGAGGCGTCAATCGATGTTGATGTTAGATTTCGTTAGCTCCAAGCGATAGGAACGCAGTATTGGTTCTTGGAAAGGTTCCTTAGCTGTTTATGTTTTTTCGTATGAAGTGTCAAATGACACATCTTAACGGAGATAAGATAAAATTAGTAAAAGACTCTTCTAAAATTGTCGCTCTGAAAATGTCTCAGACGTCAGATAAGATTCAACGATCGTGGCGAAAGTATCTGGAAAATTTGTATAGAGTGATTTTGTTCGAACTCCGACAAAAATGGATATCAGAAGTGAAATCAGTTCTAGCGACGATGAATTTTGTTTTGAAATATTCTAGGACGAAATCGATCGCATTTATAGAGAAACTAATGATAAAGAATTCAAACCTTCAGAATTGAGAATTGAAGACCTTCAACATCGACCTCCAGCTCGGATGAAATTCAGCTCAATGCAAAGCTCCACGTAATGCTTTGTGGTACAAAAAGGGATTGCTAAGTTTGTTCTAGCCGAAACAAACCAGGTGGAAGACACGAGACGACTTATTACTGCGATACATGTCCAGACAAGCCAAGAATGCATTTTGGTCAATGTTTTTTAAATTACCACACGAAAGGAAAATACAGAAATTAGGTTTGCGAAATTATATTCTTAAAGGTTCAATTATATATAAACTCTCAAAATATAACGTTTTTGTAAGATAATTTTATTGTACCCGTAAGGCGCCAAACACATTCGCAAAAAGCAAAAATCACCGACCGCAAAGGGTTAATACAGACTTATAATCAATTACATATGTTTTCCGAAATTAATTTCTGTAGATTCTATGGATTTTATTAGAAGAAGATGATTGTAAAATGGTTCAAGCTATTGACGTTCCTAAAGCTTTAGCAGATATATTTGAGTCTTCGATAGGTGCAATATATTTAGATTGTGGAAAAGACCTTAAGGAAGTTTGGAAGATACTTTACTCACTCATGCACAAGGAAATTGGTAAGCTTTAATCTACATAGAAATCCCATCAGTATTATTTAACCATATATAACCATATGTTATGTATCCTAAACATTAATTTAATTGTTTCAGATGAGTTCAGTCAAAATATTCCTAAACAACCACTTCGTGTATTATATGAAATGCAAGGTGCACGGCCGCGATTTTTGTATGTATTTTGTTTTTCTATTATTATATATTTTCACTTCTAACTAAAGATAACAAAAGCTTATTGCATACAACTGATAAAGAAAAAAGTCTTTATCTGAAATTATTTTCAAATTAGTATACCATGTTGTATACATATACATCGGAATTTTTTTATTTTTTCAGAAAATCGGTTGTTGTCGATGACACAAATATCGTTACAGTACCATTACAAGTAATTATTGCTGGAAAAGTAAAAGTTATTCATGGTTTTGGTACAAACAAACAAAAAGCGAAATGTGCTGCTGCGAAGCTAGCTTTAAAATATTTGTTAAGTAAAAGTTAATATTTATTTGTATGAAAACAGCATTTGATATATTAATAACATAATTATACATATTTAATTAAAAATATCTACAATATTATACTATAGTACAGATTGTATAGTATACTTAATTTTCACTTTTCCGCTTTTTTAACGATGGTCGATCAAATATTTGCTTCATGCCCGCTGCTTGATTATTATGAAATTTGAGATTTTGTGCTGTTTCCGAAATCCATGGCGAATCAAACTGAGTAGTATCTTGATCAACCAAGTGAGTATACTTCGTTCTACCACTACGACCAAAGTTCTTCACTTGCATAACTTTTGGCAAAATAGTTTTGTCAAAGTGATCCTCCAGAGTTGCACCTGAGAAATCTCGTTTGAATATATTGTCCTCTTTGTCTAAATAGAAGGCTCCACGATGATAGTATTTCTGCAGAAACTTGTATTTTCCTTTAGCAGCTTTATTAGTAATAACTTTTGGATTTAGCCGGGCCTCTTGTCTTCGTTCTTCTTCCGTCATATTCCGTATGCGTTCAATTTCGAGACGTTCCTTCTCAAGTCTGTAAAGAAAAACGAAGTATTTATGTAATGTAGACAATATATTAACACGGATGGTTGGTGCAAATTGGAAGCTGGATAATTTGAATATGATAATTTGAAAGCAGTAATGCTTAACATGCTAAGCAATACATACTGTTCTCTTTCTTCTCGATCGCGTTTAATTCTTTTTAGCTCTCTCAGTTTCCAAGCTTCATACTCTACTTCGTCGTTTTCATCATCTGTACAAACATCTTCGAGTCTACCTTCTTGCTCATTGTTGTTTTTACCAACTTGTGTTTCTTTTCTTATTGCTTCCTCTACCATCTACAAAGTAAATAAAGAAGCAAGAATATTATTATAGAAAAATCTCACCCCTAACTCGAACAAATAACAGTCTGTTTAATTTATTTTGATAATTCAATTTACTCTTAAGGTTTGCCGTTTTCGTTCTTCTGCCATCTTTTTGGCCTCGATTTCTGCTTGTTTCTGCTTCATTGCTTCTTTTTCTTTCTCCATTACTGTAATTCTGTCCTTTTTACGTACAAAAACCGGTTTCAATCTTGGTCCAGTTTCTTCTTCAGAATCGGTATATTCTTCGTATTCTGAACTCTCATCTGAACTGTCGCCAGACCTTTCATCCTCCTCTCCATGAATTAGTTCTTCTTCATTTTCCTTTTTTGATAAAACCCGCTGTTTCAATGCTTCGCGTCTCTTTTCAATTTCAGAGTCTGACAATTCCTCATCTTCAGAAGAATCAGAACTTTCTAGTTTGATTCTTTCGCGAGTTCTTTCGGGTTCAACTTCGATTAGTTCTGGTTCATAAATATGCCTATGCCTTTCTGTACGAATTTCTGTGTTAGATTCTTTTTGTCTTTCTAAACGCGTTAATCTTCTTATACGAGGATCATCCTCGTCGCGTATTCTAACTTGTGACTGTGCAGGGGTGTCCACAGAAATTTCATTTTCCTCATAATGCTTGTGTGCTCGTCTTTCTAAAAAATCCTCGTCTTCGGATTCTTCTTCCGAACTAGCAGCAGGCGCGTAATCTGGACGTTTTCCGGAAACGTAGCGATGCACCTTTACTTTTTTCATGGACAGCTCTCCTGTAGTCAAACAATTTTATACAAAAAATGCACTTCTTTATTAATGTTTATAATATTTGTTTTTATGTAATGTTTATATAATGTATATAATTTATTAATCTTTTTATTAGAAATATCTCTAGCAAGTATGTTGCTAGCTGATCACTAAATATTGCAAACACACTACTAACCTTTGTCATTTTTTACGGGTACAGCACCAGCGGTACTCTGAATTCCCATGGGTGCGGGTGCTAAGGAATTATTTGTGACAAAATAATCCATCATCATTTTGGTGACTTGTCGAACAATTTACAAGAATTGTAATACTTGTGTAACTATGTATAACTGATTGTTTGCTTATGGTATATTCTGCAACCTGCACATCAACGATAAGTTAATGAAACAATCCACCATTACACAAAATACAGAGAATACACAAGTACCCCAGCATACTCCCCAGAGAATACTCCAGTATCCATATAGACGGTCGACTCAGTTGATAGTTGGTGTTTCCTCATCTCCAATTCATCTAATTGTAAGCTGTAACATACCACGCGAACATAGTTACAATAGCGCCACGTATGGTACGCGATCGTACGAATAAAGGTAGGAGGGAATTCAAATGCATAATTTAATATCCAGAGCATAATTTAGAGATGCATATATACATATATAGCGCTTAAATATATAATAAACATTAAATATACAATCCATGGTTAGAATAGGTAAAGACACAACGAGAGAGAGAGAGAGAGAGAAATAAATTCTATCACTATTGTAAATATTGTAGTTATAGTTTAATTTCACAGAACGGCTCTAACTCCGAACCTTTCAAAACAGGAAGTCATAAATACTTAGTCAAGCACATTTTGGAAGTTCCTCGGACCTTTCTGTCTCACCTAGCCTCCCTAGTACCAAATCTCTGCGCGTTAGTATACCCACCACGTGCGCGCGCCGCTAAAAACTCCTCCACCAGAAATCGTCATTGAGCTGCCATCAGAGGATGATGTCATCCTAATTGAGATCGGCGCCATTGCACGAATTACTGTAGTCACGGTACCGCGCGCATTTAAATTTAGAATAAATGGGAACTCGTTAGGTTGTAATTCTCTGGAGTAGTAGCTAGAGGACATCACGAATAAATTAGGAATGTCTGCGAGAGTAGGGAAAAGGAGAGGAAAGTAAAGCAGCTCTACAATCCTTCTCAAGGACAGCGAAACCTTTGGACCACTCATACGGGGTCTCATACACCGAGGGTGGGGAAATTCAAGACATCCACGGCATCCTCCCATGGCAAGTGGCTACACGACATCGTTTCAGGAGAGAAGACTACCTCTCTCAGATTGGACCTCTCGACGCTCCACCACTAACGCACCCTAGTATCGGAGATTTAATGTAAGAAGCCGAAGAAGACCATGAACACAGTCTGATTTTCATTTGAACGGAACACACTAAATACTGCCAAATAGAAATATAGAGGAAGTTTTCTGTAATCACTCCTATTTCGATTCATTTTTCCATCACGTACCCTGTCCACTGTAAAGCCGCGTTCAGGAGTTAATACTTTAATATTTCAAGGTGTTTGAAACCTTGCCGCGAATTGTCGGGATCCTATCTGTCCACTCCATCTGGAAGCAGATTACGGAACTGCATACCTAGACCGACATAACGAGAGAGAAGGTCAACCGACGAATCAGCGCCCAGACGAAGGATACTATTTTCCTATTGGTCAAGAAGACAAGCGGGAAACAGAATCGAAGGACTCTCCGGATTTTCTCAGAGAGATCAGAAACACATTAGAAATCATGGAGTTAACATCTTTGAAACTGAATAATAGTCTTTATTTTATTTTCGCGACATATCTGTTAGAAATTTATTTTCTGTGTATGTCCTCGACGAGCAGAGCGCATCAGCGCTTCACGAGCAATCTGAACCAGCCACAACCAATATCCTTAAATCCCACTAGAAGTTAGGTAACAGTAGAGATTCTTTGTTGTAAATAGGTTCTCTAGGTTTAGAGTTAAAATTCAAGAAATTCCGCGGCAAGGATTCGAACGCCTTAAAGTATTGTATTTAAGTATTAAACTCACGAACAAGGTTTTACGATAATTAAACCGCTGTGCGAAGGAGATGTTTATAGAACACGTGATGGAAAATCAACCAGGGACTGTTCACAGAAACGAAATTTTTACTGTATTGCAAATTGGATTTAGTTCTCGATAACATAAATCAGAGTGAATGCACTCTTCTTCCGCTTCTTCCATTTAACCTTCTGTTTCAAGGTGCATTAATTGGTGGAATGTCGTGAGATCCAATTCGAAGGGTACCCTCTTCCTTTGAACCTCTTTGATTGGGATAGCTAATTTATTACGACTTCGCAGTTCTTGAGGCGAGTTGTAAAGCTGTTTCGAATCAGATCCGTTTTCTCCACTATCCTTCAATTACGTGGTCCTAGTTCCATTCGAGGCGTTTCTGCTCTTTTACTGTTTGCAGTTAGCATTCCTTAACATTATATCTAATATAGTCGTAATATTCTCTAGCTACCGTTTCAAGGAGATTACAATTAAACAGTTTTCTTCTCATTCAAATAGGCGCGGTACTGTGGCTATAGTAATTAATATTGTAATATGGCAACGATCTCAATTGGGGCGACACCACGATGCAACTATGTACGTTTCTCCAGTTATCACGTGACATACAGCAAACATAAATAAGTAGATACAGCCGACGCAGTTTCATTGAGTACACTATCTAAAGAAAAGCAATTCATGACAAAAATCGACTTTTGTCGAGCGGTGGCGGTGTACGACTGCGGAGTCAGACGTGTGGTGTGCGGTGTCATACTATATAGAGAGTTTCTAGTTATTCGTTGCGAGTTGGCGCGAGACAGTAAGGGGTACCTGATTTCTGTTGTTCGTTAGACTAAACCTCGTGTCACATATATTCCTGTTTAACGAATTTTTAGATTTTAGATTTTAATTGTTAGCATTTTTATTTCGTTCAGGCGGCATCTACATAATTATATCAACCAAAATGTTTTGGGGTAAGCAAAAAACTCATTCGAAATAAAGACCATCGACTATCCACAATTTACCGGCAAAGAATTGTTTCAGAAAAGCGTCGCCATGTGTTGAAAACCGATTACCTGCTTCTTTTATATTCTTGACATATTCCTGAGTGGAACAATGTTGTAGGGATAATATTAATTCTTTAATCATTTTTCATTTTCCTTTTTTAGGTTTAATAATGGAACCGAACAAACGGTATACCCAAGTCGTCGAAAAATCATTCCACGTGTCTATGGCGAGTTTAGACCTCACCACAGCCGGTAAGGCTTCAACATTGTAGGGTAGTTTTTATCTGTTAGAAAAGAAAGACTTTGGTTTCATCTCTCCAAAGATTTCTTTTAATAATTTCTACTTTGATATTTCTTTCTCTATTCTATAATAAATAATTATAGCACTTCTTATTATGCATGACTACACTAAAATTTAAAGCGTAAAGTGTTATTTATTTGAAATAACAATTTTTAGTCTGTAGCTTGTTTATAGTGGTAATTGTGGCTGTAAGTATTTATCATGATAACAATTTTCCTCATTGCAGATGACAATTTGGTGCAAATAATATTAGGTTACAACAATATGAAGTATCTACTATGCAGTTTAAAGAAGGGTTCGACATGGCAAGTACCGCTAGATTTGAATTTTCAAGAAGGGAACACAATTGCATTCACATGTAATGGTCATGGCCACGTGCATTTAACTGGTTATGTGATATCGGATGAAGACATGAATCTAGATGAATTAAAAGATGAAGAAGAAGAAGAAGAAGAAGAAGAAGAAGAAGAAGAAGAAGAAGAGGAAGTACCACAATTGGTTGATAAAAAATCCAAGAGAAAAGCAACCAAATTATTGAAGAATCAGAAAAATATGAAACGCCCTAAACAAGATATAGAAACAGAATCATTAGAAGATGAAAAAATAGATTCAGATGATAACGATTCCAACGATTTAGATAGGGAAGTAGACAATTCCTTGGTAAATGAGGGAGAAGAAGAAACAGATAGTAATGGAAACGAAGATGACAATGAAGAGGGAGACGAGGAAGAAGAAGAAGAAGAAGAAGAAGAGGAACGAAAGAAAGTAAAACCTCATCAAAAGAATAAACAGAATAAGCAACAACAGAAAAAAAAGAAAGATATAAGTAAGTTAGTGAATGGTAAAGACATGAAACAAGATCAGCAAAATAAACAACAGAAGAAAACTAAAGGGAAACAACAGCAACAATCTAATGAACAAAATAGTCAGAGTACTCAAAATATTCAAAATGCCCAAAATGGTCAAAATCTTCAGAACAATCAAAAGAAAAGGCTAATCGAAGGTGGCGTGCAAGTAGAAGAATTAAAAGTGGGTAGTGGTGTACTGGCAAAAATCGGAAAGTTTGTATCCGTATATTATGTAGGTCGATTGAAGAACGGAAAGAAATTTGACTCAACAACGCAAGGAGAAGGTTTTAAATTTAGATTAGGAAAGGGTGAGGTAATCAAAGGATGGGACGTTGGTATCGCAGGAATGAAACTTGGAGGAAAACGACGCCTTACAATACCACCAAGTATGGCGTATGTACTTCCGTTGGAAATTTTTTAACGAATGTTCTTACATACTAACTTATTAATTGCATTTGTCATTTCATATATCACGAGGTTATTATTTATAATCGATGTTCTATTTTATTTTGTAGGTACGGTACCAAAGGTTCACCTCCGGTTATCCCAGGCAACAGTACGCTTGTATTCGAAGTTGAACTTAGAAATGTCCATTAAAAATTATATACATTTCACCGGCTTGAGTATTCGTTAAGCAATTTGTATTGTATTGTATTGTATTGTATTGTATTGTATTGTATTGTATTGTATTGTA
>CM052093.1:24256399-24269738 GCA_028453745.1 Agapostemon virescens
CTATTAGTGGTGGCGATGGTGGTGGTGATACTTTTACCGTTGTTGTTTTAACAATAATTACGATTATTTGTATGTAATCACGAAATTCTTCGCCGTATAGTATTAAGAAAAAAAATCTTCGTTTCGTGTCTTTCTGAAGAACTTAAGAAAATACTGTCTCAGATAAATGACAAAAGAAATTGTTAAAAAATATCAAGCGAAAGAAACGTATGACTTTTGGATGTAAAATCTAAGCAGTTAGGGCAGTCGATTGAATTATTAGTGGGTAGAAATTTTGGTCCTTTCAATGGATTGCAGTAGAAAGCCTCCAGGAAGTAAATGTATACGAAAGATTTCAGTGTGAAATTGGTAGTTAATGTTTGACCGTAGAATGAAATATTTGATTGAAAAGGTTCGTAATAACGACGTAATAGCGTCGATTCTTTCACCGGCACCGCATCGCCGTTGGCACAGATAGAAAATTGTGTCGATTTCAATTTAGATGTTGACGAACCGCAATGAAAAGAGGCGCAAATAAGTATAGTAGACAGTTGTTAATTGTTGACCGTTTCGAAATCTAGTCGAAGACCGTGTCTAAAGAACCGGTGAGCTCAACCGAATTTATGAAGAAAAATCTGCTCATCCAGAGAGTTAGAAGATTGCATTCGTTTAAAAGGATTGTCCATGCGATTAACATAGAACGAAGACACTTTCGAGTGAAACTATCTTCGATAACGGGAAAGCGTATTCGTTGACGTTTTTCCGTGAGAGAAGCGTATGTCCGGGGATTCTCATCGAAAGTCTCTTCGCGTCTACCGTATGTACTTAAACAACTGGTAGGATATGTTTGTAGGCCGATCTGATATTTTTGCATAAGTTATGCAAATGTTTGCTCGCAGTCGTGCCATTAATTGTTTCTTTACTACGAGCGTGCGGTGGTGGTTGCCCGTTATTTGAAAAATCGAAAGTTCGAATAATATTTATTCGAAAATCGATTTGCTGCGCGCGAATTGTTGCGGGTCACCGTGTCACTCTTTCGATGTTACTGGATCGTTTCGAATCGTCTCACTTATTCGATCGGCCGAAACAAGTGCGAACGATTTTTCTTCCGATCGCCGGATGACGAACAATCACAAGACAATCTCATCCTACGGAGCGACCACGTATGTACTTGATTTGGTCGCGGTACATCTGTCGAATGGGATATGCTTCGAGGAATTAAAAAGCGGATTAGTCAAAGAGACTACATCGTGTAGTGTACGATGGGCCATGGCACGATCAAACGAGAAACTTGTTTCGATTAATTCGATAGAACGGTAGAACGGTAGAACGGTAGAACGGTAGAACAGTGAAATCTATAGCGTAACTTGTAGCATTTCGGTTTAACGAAACATTAACCTTGATCGTACGAAAGACTGTCAACGAGATACGGTCAGATAGTCCGTGGTCACTGGTGATCGTTTATTCCCTCGGAGAATTTTACCGTGATCACCGTCAGCAATAAATTATTCAATTGGTATTTCTTTGAAAATACGTCTCTGCAGAGTTAGAGAGAGAGAGAGAGAGAGAGAGAGTGGGGTGGGAGAAAGTGGATACGAAATCATTTGCTAAAAGTATATCAAGGATTCGATCTTGCGATACAGTTTTAAATAAGCTACACTTTCTTCTTTCATTTGCGCGATACTTTGACAATTATTCTCTGTACAGTCAATTACGATGAAGGTTAAGTCCGTAACCAGCTGGAATTTGGTCGAACGAAATCATTGATTTCTATATACCATTAACAACATACGCGCTTAAATACGTTAGAATTATATACATGGATCGAATAATTTCTACCTAACGGTATAAGGTAGTTTCGGTTTCTAACCTGGGGCGGGGTAAGCGCAATACATGCTGTTGAACGATTTATCGCCTGCGACGTATACATATGTATACATACATGTATATGTATATGTATATGTATATGTATGCGTTTGAGTGGTGTGTACAAACACGTGTTTTGTATTCTCTTCTCATTTCGGATATTAAATTTGTAAGAGTTAAACTTAAATCGTCTTCTTGTCCGTCTACGAGCTACAAAAATTGAGTGACTTCTAAATATTGAGATGTCAATGGTCATTCGTGTTGCCCGTAAAGTCGTTTATTTGCAAAGCATGTACCGATTATTCTTTGCTACAGACTCGACCAGCGAGCTTCGGAACGATTGTCTGTCGTTGAACGATTCTAGGAATCGGAATGGTCGCCTCGATTCATAATTACTACCGTCAGCCATCGTAAAACAAAAATGGGAAAACTGACAATCGTATCAATCGATTACGTAATCTGCGTACTTTCTTTGATTATTTGTGCAAGAAACTGCTGGAATAAAAATCAAGAAATAATATGCTACAATGTTCACTATGAGCAAATCAAGTTGTAAATCAAGAATCGAAAAGAGAGAGAGAGAGAGAGAGAGAAAGAGAGAGAAAGAGAAATGATGGAAAAACTGTTGGAAGAATCTTCGCACGTATCGATGGCAAAAATGATTGTTTCAAGATGTTCCTTTCGACCAAGGCGTGGGATGAGATAGGTTCGCAAATTCTTCATGAGATTCGATCAAATCGCAACATTGCGCTGGATCAACCAGAATTCGTTTGGTGTTTGCGATAGGTATTGCGATCGTTTTTTCTTGTTCCTAATCGATCATTAATTTATTGGAAAAATGGACCCTCGTCGTTTCCCTGATTGTGGGACGTAGCTAATCATTCTTTCCTCGCTTGTACAGCAATTCGAAAAAAAAAAAGAAGAAAAAATAGAATCTCTCTGACACCGGTTTTGTCGTAATTACTTTTTCGTTTGATATATCGCTTACCGTTGAACAAATACACTTTCTTATTGCTAGGGCCTTCGTGGAAGTCGAGGTTTCGAGTTTGGTCGATCATTCTTACGGCTGTAACAGAGCTCGGTTAAATATGTATTTCAAAGGTTGGAATCATTTATCTTTCGGATGTCGCTTGTCGTGTCGCAAATCTGTGATACCGTTTATCCGTTGACCGGTGCAACAGCAAAACCGTTCCCGTCCTCGATGTCGGTAATCGACGCCCTCGTGTTCCACGAAAGAATCATATCGATATCGCGAAAAGAACTGGGTAAAAATGTTTGTCGCTACTTCGGTGTAAATACTCGTATATATCGAATATTGATAAATCATTAATCGATTGTCATTCGGCTTGTACTAAATTCTGAGTTCGCGGTACACGCAAATAGGACATACCTGTGCGAATTATACTAGGTGTTCGTAGGTGGTTACGCGTTTAGCTAGAGGAGCGACCCGCGCGATACCGATTGCGAGTAAACACTTGGGACATTTACTCTGATTGTCAGCGTGAACTTATTTGCCAGATGACGGATTACGATTGTCTCCGACGATTGCGCGTTCGCAACGCAACAATTGTTTACGACTTTTTGTTTTCTCTTCCGGTTGTGTTTTGCTCTCTTTTAAAAATGATGCGATGCACGCGTACAAGTATAAGTTAAGATTCAGCAAATTAGAGCAGTTTGTTTTTCAATTTTCTTCGATCTTCCGTTCGGACGTCCGTTTGTAAGTAGCATGCTAGCACATTATTCGGAAACAATGCTGTTACGGATAAAACCGATAAGGGAACGGGACGCGATGCCTAGGTGAGAGGTGTAAGTGGTGGTATAAGGTAGGGTGGTCGGAGTCGAGTCGAGTCGAGTCGAGTCGAGTCGAGTTTCATCATCGTCGAATCATCAGATAATTTTGATGGGAGGCTCGTCGTCGTCGTCGAGCAGAAGGCTCAACCTGAGGTCGAGTTCTTTAGCTTCGAGGGCCCATTTTTCCTTGAACCATCATGGAGAGTCCGCGGTTTGAGTGCCCAGCGTATAAATCGGGAACAACGGATACCAATCAACGGTCAGCCGAGTCAATGGAAGAACGTCGAGGTCCACTTCAGCCCCGCCCAAGCCTTGATTGCTCTCGAAGGCCTGCTTCTTTTCCCACAGCATCACCAGAAGATTTCTGCCGATTACGTCGCATCTGTTGTACTTGATCGTCTGACGATATTCCGGGTTTCTTTGATGCCGTACTACACGCGTTTTGCGTTTCTGAATCCATTTGTCGCTGTCTCGCAGATACGTTTTCACGTATGTGTCTGCTCGGTAACAGAGAAATTGTTATTTGTTAACGCTTGCTACGTAATGCGCGGTGTATACACAAGAAAAATAGACGAAACAAGACCAAAAGAAAAAAGGAAAATGGAAAATGGAAAATGGAAAATGGAAAATGGAAAATGGAAAGTGGAAAATGGAAAATGGGTTACCTGGTTCTTCTCTATCTATCGGACAAATGTCTTTGGCACAGATAACCTCGACCTCGAGTGTTCCTTTGCTCAAGCAGAATGCCAACTTCACTTCGCCATTTTGAGTTCCTGTATTTACGAAAAGATAACTCTTTTACCGAAACTATTTCTTTTCAGTGGCTCGAATAATGTGTCCTCGCAGACAGGAAAAGAGTGTTTCAAATAGAGATTCGTGAAATGAATAATATCTGCTCTTTACCGGCGCTCATCTTGAATCCTTTTGGTGACACCTGTCCGCGACCCAAATTCGCATCGATACCGTTCTCGTTCCTCGCTGGTTGACTGTGAAAAACCCGTGGTAGGTTAATCCCACGCCAGTACTGGCAGCGAATGCTTCTTTTTCTTTTTTTCATTCGATTCGATTCTATTCTATTCTATTCTATTCTATTCTATTTGTTTTTCTTTTTATAGACAGACATGTTGCTTACCCCCATTTGTCGTCCTCGTCCGATTCGCTGTTGCGATCATAAAATCTTTCCGGAATATTCATTACACTGTCTTTGCGCTCACCCCGCCCTACGAGATAGAGCAAATTATTATTTTTTATGCAACTCGTATATTTTCGATTACCTGTTCAGCGATTTGCGTGCTTTACTCGTTCCAAGCAACACACGCTCAACGTCGAATCTTTATATTCGTTCTCCTTTATTATTGTACAATATACAATAATTGTTAACAATAATAATTGTTAAAAATTTGTTATTATTTACTTATTGTTTACACTTGGCGAATCAAGTCTATTATTTTACTTTGCTTTGCTCGAGTAACCGTAATCGTAATCGTAATCGTAATCGTAATCGTAATCGTAATCGCCGAGCAATAGAGAAAGTCGTGGTAAATATAAAACAGTGATCCCTTTTAGCATATCCCGAGCATATCGAGAATTTGGAAAGAAACGACTTTGTGTCGCGTCGGATTCGGTTTGACAAGACCGAAAATTCCGTGCCTCCTACTCGCTAGATCGTGTACGCGTGAAAAATAAAAGATCATAAAGGCATATCGAACGAATCGAAGATTCGTTAACACGATCGGCAGCATCGCACAGTCGAGAAAGAATGGAAAGCATTAGCGTGGAAAAGTCGGCAAATGGTGGTACGGTTACTTCGATTAAATCGAAGCTTCCCACTTACTTTTCTTAGCTACTTGTGGAACAATTCTAGCCAAACATCGAACAGATACGCTTCGATCTTTCCTGTTTCTTCGATGCTTGCAAATTTACCAGACTACAAGGTTCGTATCGTTGCTACGCATGCTACCAGAGGTCTGTCGTACATATGCATCGATTATGTTATATAATCTCGAACGATGTGCTGCTACTCGAAGCTGTAAATGTCTGTTCTACGTGAAAAGGATGCTACGAACGAGCAGCTACGACGATACAAAGGTTATACATATGTATGTATATCGAAATACGTACGAGAATGTAGAGTAGAGCCGTTCGTTGCTCTTCCGATCCAGCAACGTTAATCGCGCGTCGAGAGTCGAGAGGATACGGTGTCTCTAGTACCGAACGGAGCGCGATCATTCGATCCGATTATTCCTATACATGTATCTACGCGAATTATTCCTTTTTTTCTTTCTACCAAGAATAGGGAATTGTTTTAGCTCGCTCTACATCCGTTTCTGCCCACGGGTCCGACACGTGCACTCCGCGTAGTTACAGTTATCAGGTACAGTCAGAGAGAGAGAGAGAGAAAGAGAGAGAGAGAGAGAGAGAGAGAGAGAGAGAGCGATTACTCGTATTCCGTTGGATGCGTATACAATGTATGCAACCGTATCTACGCGGTTGCGACGCCTACTCTTACGTATGCAGGAAATATGTCGGAAACGATCAAGCTGCGATCAAGCTACGATCAAGCTACGTTCAAGCTACGATCAAGCGTATTCTATACGAATTCCGCTATCGTGTTTCGAATCTACTCGAAATCTATGGTTCAGCTGAAATCAATGGGTGCGATCAACTCGATTACGTGGTTAATTCGCGGTACGCGCGCAAATAAGGTACCTACTTGCGTGCATCTACGTACATCCACGTTCACGTATGCAAGCACGCACGCGTACCCGAACCGCTAACAAATAACCTTCGATCTACAGTTACCTATTTGTAAATAGCCTGAACCAGTCGTCCTTCTTTTTTCATTGATCAGTCACGAAATTCGTTTTTAAGAGTAATAGCGACACAAGTTAAGCGGAGAAACCTAGTATAATATTGTATTGTACGCGGATGTACAAGTACATTTCGACATCTCGACGAGACTCTCTCACGATATCAGGGATTTTCTTGTCTGTACGTTCGCGAAACGCGAAACGCGAAACGCGAAACGCGAAACGCGTACAACGATACTTGTTCTCTCTCGAGGTTTCTTACAAACCAGCTATGTACTCGTGATTTGAGAAGAACAAACTAGAATTCGTGTACACATGGTATAGATAATCTACGCAACTACTCTCGAGTACTCGAGGCTACAGAGCAAAGCAGATATTGATATTGAAAGCGCTACCGATGCGAGAACGGGTTCGATCGATGAAAAATGCTGGATGGACTATACCATTTACTATTTACCGTTCCATCTAATCGTACACCATCGTAAACTGTTCGACGAGCAACGCTGTTCTGTTATCCGTTAGTTAAACTTATTGGTAAAACGATCTCGTTTCAACTTATCGCGGAGAACATAGAAAAATCATACGAACAGATTAAACGCTCGATCGTTTCTTCGATATATCTTTACTTTCGCAAGAAAAAGAGAAACGTTTGACTTTGAATTTTCCACATTGATCTTGGACGAATACTATCCGCGAAACGAAGCTTCGTCGAGTTTGTTCGAAAAACGATCAAGGAAAACTGGACCGTACACCGTAAACGAAAGGAACGTAGGAACGCGAGAGTAGTCTGCCGAAGCGTTTCAGCGTAATGCAAAGAAGAAAGTAACTCTGGTGTTTCGTATACAAATAGAACGTGAAACTGAAATTGATGAAAATGGACAAACTGATACGCAAGGCAAACATGTCGGCAAAAGGCAGATAGTAGGAAAACGAGAAAACGAGAAAACGAGAAAACTCTGTCTTACCGAAAGCCCGTGACGGTGGTCCACAGTGTCCTGTGGTTATTTATCGAGGCGGTATGGAGTGCGGCAGTGGGGAGGAGGCCGATTTACCGGTCCTCGGAGATACAGGCTCGCACTGCCACACAGTAACCTTTGGGACTACGCACGCTGTTGTCGTTGATCGATGATGGTGGTGGTGGTGGTAGGTTGGTAGGTTGGTTTATTAATTGATTGATTGATTGATTGGTTTTTTGGTTAATTGGTTGTTTGGTTGATGGGTTGGTTAATTGATTGATTGGTTGGTTGGTTGGTTGGTTGGTTGGTTGGTTGATTGGTTGGTTGGTTGGTTGGTTGGTTGGTTGATCGGTCGATCGAGTCCACGATTCGCCGTTGATTGGGGTCGGGGTGGTGGCGTTTCGACCGAGCGAACCGAGCATTTTGATCGACCATATGCCGTATGCCGTATGCCGTATGCCGTATGCCGTATGCCGTATGCGTGCGAAAGATTGCCGATCGGTGCCGACCAAGAAAGGAGATCAAGAAAATCAACAAAGAAGCAATGCAAAGAATACTCGCGACGGTGTTCGTCAGCGAATCATGAAAGAAGACGTATACACCGAATAGTGGAGAGCGATCAGCGCATAGCTTTTGGCACTGGCGTGTGTCGATGCGAACGAAAAACGAAGCCCGGGCTTGCACGGGCGTCGCGTGCGAACCGGTCGTATGCTGTATACTGTACCATGTATGCTGTATGCTGTATGTCGTATTACACGTGTCGCCCGCGTTGTTTTCCCGCACGCGAACCCGAGAAAGCTGTAGCGGGAGAGGAGAAACCATCGTCTCCGTGTATCGTCTTATCTCGTCTCTCGAGTACCCATGCGAGCCTTCTCATCTCCCTCGCTCGCATTGTCTTCTCTATTTCGACCGAATCTATATTTTGCGCGATACTACGGACGATACACCGACAATCGTCGTGTCCATCGCTGTGGTCTTAGACTCGATCTTGGATGTGTTGGGTCGTTGGTGTCTCAAGCTGGCATAGGCGAAACTCATTGTCAGCGACAGGCAACACAGCGCAGCGACGAGGAACAACGCGCAACAGTGATCGTTCACAGACGAGCAAAGAGATTCGACGCATCGTATGTATTGCAGCAAACGAATTTTTTTTTTTTTTTATGGTTGCCAGCTTCTCCATCAACACACGAATAGACAGACAAACGGACAAACGGACAAACAGGCAGACAAACAGGTAGACGGACGGACAGACAGACAGACAGACACACAGCAAACAGACATAGAACCGGACCGAGAAACGGATAGATAGATAGATAGACAGACAGACAGACAAATGGACGGACTGACAGACTGGGACATTTGTTTGGTTGGTAGATGTGTTTTCGCACAATCGAAACACGGGAGAGGAGTCGTTCGGTTTGATTCTATT
Organism: Agapostemon virescens; assembly: GCA_028453745.1. NCBI lineage: Eukaryota > Metazoa > Arthropoda > Insecta > Hymenoptera > Halictidae > Agapostemon > Agapostemon virescens. The sequence goes on from CM052093.1 coordinate 24,265,231, forward strand.
CGATCCTATTCGATCCTATTCGATCCCGTGTTTTCTATATTTTCAGCGAACGGGTCTGCTCGTCTCGAATTCGTCGCGAGGAAACACATCACGAGATATCACGCGAAAGATCGATCGTTGCATTCGACACGAATAAACGCATCGTTCGAGTCGAAAACAGAATTTTTCGTTTAGGCGACGCTGTACAATCCCCTCCAAGCCGACCTCTAGCTTTCGATTCGATCGAGCCCTGCATTTCGAGCAACAGTATTTCGAAATTCTAGGTTCATCCGTCATGGAAAAACGTACGCTCGGTTGAATCGTCCGAATTCGATGAGAAGCGATCGTACAAAGGTACATGGAACAACGAACACGGAGAAACCATGAAAACGCGTCGAATAAGAAGATCGAAGGAAGAAGAATTATGCACGGCGTCGCATACACACGGAACACACCCGCGCACACAGACGGACAGGCGGATGGACAAACGAACAAACGATAGACAGACAGACGTCTATAAGGAAAAAGTCTATGTATAAGAAGAAGTATTATCGAATGATGAGATATTTGTGAATAAATGTAGCAAAACGTGGAGAAAACTATTACGGACCTGCATACATACGGATTTTGTATCACGCGTCATTAGGTTTTTAATGGCGAGACAAGTACCTACATTCGTTCCAGACGATATAATAAGCGATAATTTGATTGATCAGCTAATATCGATTCCTTAAGAACAACGAATCTACCCATTTGTTGTGTCTTGGACCAACCTCTATGCAAATGTGCATGCACGTCCGTGAATAGATTTATTTATTTATTCGCATGCGTACGATACGCACGAGGGTTCGATCCGTTGATTAGCTGGTGGACAAAGATCGAAATCGCAAACAGTGACCTTGTAAAATGAACGTGCGTACGAGACGATAAGGAAGATGAAAGAGATGGCTTGATCGACGGATCAGCGGATAAACAAAACACAGACGGATACATCTACTCTATGTAGATGTCAGAGAAAACGAAGCATGCTGGAGCAACAGGATTGCTCGCGAGAGCGGCGAGCACCGGCCGGGTTTCTCTGTTATCATCGTATGTACTGTACATACGACTGTACGCAACGTATGTATATTATCAATTTTATGTACCGTGGGACGTACAGGAGAACGCGTATTTTTCTATGGATAACGCCTACTAAAGTACCAAACATTACTTCAAATTTATAACTATTCGCTCGCGGTTTATGTCGAGTATAGCATGTGACATGTGTACATTTTTTCTCTCCAAGTACTAGGCGAATCGATATGGTAACGGCGATAGGATATCAGTTCAAAAGCCCTATTTCTCGCAAGTAATCGGTTGCTCAAGCATGCTATGTACCATACATGTAGAAACAAACAGAAAGAGACAGACAGACAGAGAGAGAGAGAGAGAGAGAGACACGGGTGTGTATGCGTGAGCGTGCCGGAGGAGAGGGGTCAGAATAAGGGCGGGGGGGGGGGGGGGCGTTTGCGTTTGCGTGTGCGTGTGCGTGTGCGTGAGCGTTTGCGTGTGCGTGTGCAAGTGTGCGTGCGCGTCTGAATGTGTGCGCGCGTGTACGTTTGTACGTGCGTGCGTGTGAGAATATACAGATAGGCAAACAATTGTAGGAGCGAATGAACGAGAACCGATGCGACGACGGTTAGCAGATGGTTAGGCGAAATCATAGGCGAATATAGCCAAGTAATTCTACTCACGGCTCTCGCGTCTTTTGTCGCCCGAGACACTCATCGTTCTTCCCAGTTCTCCTTTGACCATCTTCATACGTTGATTTTGACTGCGTATATCTTCTAAAAAGTCTTCCGTGTCTCCTTTTTTTGTCCTGGAAACTGAACTTCTTCGACGATCTCGATGGTATTGTGGCGGCATGGTCGACATGTCGGTTTCTCCCATGCTTCCACCTATGGCATCCAATCCGCGATCGACGATCGTAGAAGTGAGTCAAAGTGGAATGATAATCGTAATCGAGTTCTACGCTTCTTTACTTACGCTTGTTTTCAGTTGCACCTTGACTTTGGAAACTGCTACGTCGACTACCGGGCAAAGATCTACTGTAATCTCTGCTAAGTTCGTACGGCTCGACCTCCAATTGTTCCGATTGACTGGAACCTCTTCTAGAATTTGCGTGCCAAGCATGATTAGGATGCAGGAAGCTGTACTCGGGGCTTCCACTGTCGCTCTGCGTATCGTCGCTGTAACTTCTTTCGCGCAATTCTGTCTTTCGTAGAAATCTTTGGGCGATTTCCATCGATAGAGATCCACGAGGAGAGCAATACGGCGATTTGCTTGCGCGGAGTCCTCGTGGATCCTCCAGGCGATACCTGTCGCGGTAACAAGAATCGAATCGTTAACCCTTGCGCCATACCTGCGCCGCGTAGCTCGCCGCGTAGCTCGACGCGCGCTCAACGGGCCACCAGATTGCGTTTCGTCGAATCTTCGTCGAATCTTCGTCCCACGAGCGTGACTCGTCATATGTATACATGTATTCGTGTTTTCGTCAAAATTCTTATGCGTCGCGAGTGAAACTCGTTAAAAGTAACCGGGGAACTGGAGTTAAGGCGCGATGCGATGCTATGCTATGCTATTATTTGAAAATATTCGACGCGTCGATCGTGCTGTCACGCAAAATCGACGCGGTGACAACGACAAGACCTATAGGTAGTACAGCTACTACGACACTTACCACACTGCTCTATCGTTTTCGAGCGCGCGCTGCAAGTCGACGCTGCATTCGCCGAGAAAAACGTTGTCACCGTCGGGACAAAAATCCCATAGCATCACTTCGATCGCGCGTTTCATTAAGCTTTCGCCGTCCACTCCGGAAAAGACTAACGTCGCGTTCCAAATTGGCTTTTGACTCGGTTCCGCGACCAGAGTTTTCAAAGTTGTTTGTTCGGCACTGTAATCGAAGCAAAGGTTTTTCTCTCGACGAATCGGTGAAGCAGAAAGATTGTAAAACGTTTCCCCGCATTACGCTTTATTTAGGGTTCGAACGATACGTCGGGGTTCTTACCACATCGGCACAATGACCAGTTTAGCATACGCTTCCGGTAAAGTACCATAGCCGGTGTCTTCTCTCGCGCACAAATCGTCGGCCATGAAAACTGTAACGATCAGCTCTTTGCGATCCGCTTCGTACGAAATTTGAATCTGAACCCGACCAGACACCTGTTTCTCCTTTGCAATTTGTTCCTACGATCAAGAAATATCCAATTTTTAAATTCGAAACGCATCGAATGGCGTCGTTGTTATCGACACTGACAACGTTGCTTCGAGTTTACAATCGAACACAGACGCGATTTCTCGTTCGTTTCTCGAGCAAACGAAATATTATCGTAGAAATTCGTTGGAACGAGCTCGCACAGCCGACCGGTAAGATTCCGCGTAAGCTCGCGTAAGCTCGCGTAAGATCGTTTCGTTCGCGCTTCGCGGCGTCTGTGTTCCCACGTGCAACTCCTGCAAGTGGAAAGGCAAAAGGCAAACGAAACTCATTCTCTCATGCAAAAGCAATTTGTGAAAGGACGTCGCATCGCCTGTGTATATCGTTGACTAGTTGCGAACACGAACACGAACACGAACACTAACACGAGCGAAAAAACTACGCGTGTAAATACGTATACGAGCATGTCCACGAAGCTATACTGTATACATATATTCATCTGTGTATCACACCTGTAGAATCTGTTAGGATGTATTAGATCATTCGATTTCCTTGAAACTCGAGACTCGAGACTCGAGGAACATTTCTTGGCAAACTATCGACTCGTTGCTTCTTCGATAAGAAACTATCGAACCACGACAGCGAACATCAACGACAACATCGACAACATCGACAACTAACTCGTTTTTGGTGGCTTTCGCTTACATAGAACTTGTATTCTATCGCTTAATTATATATTATATAATTAGATTCTCCAGACGATCGCGTCGCCAGGATACAAATTTCCGTTTCTTTTTTGAAAATAGCACTTGAAACTTTTGAATATTCTTTGATAATGTTGTTAGGCGATTCGGGAAACTATGCAAAACTATATATCTACTACTCTATGGTAAACTGCCTATGTCTATGCGCAATCGCCTAGACGGTGTATGCGCGAAAACAAACTGTATGCTAATTTTCTTAGACAATTGTAATTCTTTCCCTCGCTCGTAGTCAGCCGAACACCTTGATCGGTTTTTCGATATCGCGCACCAATCGTAACCTTGTCATCTTAGACTACGATTAAACCGACTTATTAAATTAAATACGTGTCTTACGGACCATTATCCTAGCCATTCTGTTTATAATGTAGTATGACACGACACGAAACGACACGACACGACACAACGGTTTACGTCCGATCGTCAAACGGAACATGCGTTGCGATTACGAGTTATTCTACATCTCTGAGCTGCAGAAAATCGTAGAAAATCGTAGAAAATCGTAGAAAATCGTAGAAAATCGTAGAAAATCGTAGAAAATCGTAGAAAATCGTAGAAAATCGTAGAAAATC
>CM052093.1:24277151-24317975 GCA_028453745.1 Agapostemon virescens
ATTTACCGTAACGACAGAACCGTTTCAAATCCATGATCGTAATTAAATCAGAACATGTAATGTAATAATAAATAATAATAAATTATTCTTTTGGCGAATCGTATTGATAATGCAAATTTATAGTAATAAGTCGTTATGTCAAAGGAATTATGTATGATTTTGTTAAGTAAACATCACGTTGCAATCGGTGTTTCGTCATTAAACATTGTATCGCGGTTTCGATCTGTGCTGCTGTCGATAACTTCATTAGAATCACAACCGAGGAGAATAAGTAGTTGTCGATACTGGTTCGCGTTAACCGTTCGCCCTAGGAACGCGTTGCGTTTGGCGCTCGATGTTTGGAGTTTGATCGTTGACGATTTCACGATTTCACGATTTCACGATTTCACGCTTGACGGTTGACGGTTGACGGTCGACGGGACGCCAACAGACGCGCCCGCCTACCACCCGCGTTCACTTTTCCTCCGTTATCGCGTCTTTTCTTATTTCTGTCGAATTTGACATAGAATCAAGCCATACGTCGTACGACGCTCACCACCACCTACCTTATTACCACGTTGTATGCCGGCTTTGGCTGCTGGTCCATCTGGCACGGCCCACATCACGTATGCAAAAGTACGTCCATCGGTCGCCGTCTTGTCACCCACCACTCTCAAACCAAATCCAGTCGCTGTAAAAATATATCCAAGATATTTGAATAAAGATTGGCAGGTACTTACTGGAACTGGAACTGGAACTGAAACGTTTTCGTTGATGCGATCGATATTTGTGCGAACCAGTCGTCAAATTAATCCTACAATCAGACACGCTACCAAAGACAAATGGCAACAAATGCCCGGAAAATTTAAAGGAGATGTTGTTCCTCTCCCTTGGCGATTATCGTGCAGACTTTTCATGACTACACGGTGGCTACCAGGCCGATCAACAGCTGTTACTAGCCTTATGGTTAGTGTTTACAAGTACGGCAAGCCAGGAACATCGAGCCGGCGCGCCATAGGGCTTGTTCCTGGTAACGATATTGGAGCGTAACTGTTTGATCGGTTGGCTCTTCTCTGTTATGTTATGCTCTGCTCTGCTCTGATCTGCTCCGCCGTACTTGGCGCGTTTCTCTACCGGAATTTCCATGAGGGATTTACCTTGCATTTTCCTGTCGTTTATTCGGATCTACGAAGGTGAGCGCATCGTTTTAAAATTCGCCGTGTTGCATTTCAAATTGAATATCCCGTTCTCTCTGTGCTCGGTATAAACACGGGATCTATCGATTACAAGGGGTAATTCTAATTTGTACGCGTACCATTTCTATCGGGTTTGCTCGACTGGTCGCAACAACTACATACTTGAGCAGACGACTTTAGAGAAATGGAAAGCGAGCAATCTGCGGAAAGCGCAACGATTCGCTAATGAAACGTCTATCGCACGCTTAGCGTTATATCGTGGAAACGTGTGATTATGTTTATGGGTTTTGCTCTTTAATGGCCAAGCTTTATGGCCTCGTGTCGCGGCTCGCTGGATTCTATCCGGATGGTATCTATAAATATCGTCGTATCCATGTAACCTACGAGAATACTTATATCGGCGGGAGATCGTATGCGTTCGGATTGTTAATCGTTGCGAACAATTTCATATTATGCAATAGTTGTATCATATTATCGCATACTACGTATACGTATAGGTATAGGTATAGGTATAGGTATTCTTACCTCTATGCCCCTTGTCCAAAGCTGGATTTCTCCTAAGTTTTACTCTTCTTTTCGTGGTCACCCTTGACACTGGAACGAAAGCACGATAAATATTTTTTAGTAATAGCTATGCGATAGCTAGAATATTGTATTCGAGGATTTTCTCAAGTAACAAGCATCGCGGGTATTAAAATGGAATGCTGATCGAGTTCTAGAGAAAGGGAAACTTTCGAGTAAGTTACGTTAAAGACAAGTGTCTTTTGCTTGCCGAGAAATGTTGACGCAGCAGCGGGAAAAGCGAATGCGATCGTTGGAGGAAAGTCGAAAGATTTTTGCGGAAAGTGGTCTGTCCACTTGGAAGCATCTGCGATTCGTGTTGCATATTTACGTAAACCGAGCATACGTTAGATTCCTTAATATCCACGATTCATATGCGATAACAATCGCATCGGACGATCGGGGGTTAGCTTTCATGAATTTCCCATTATACATATGGTTACTCGGACACCGGTAGCAACACCTCCGGATCGTAATACATGTATACTGACCGGTGCCGGCAATGCTGCCACCGGTAGCAACACCTCCACCACCAGAAGCACCGACGCCACCACCAGCACCGCCGGTGACGCTGCCAACGACGCCACCGACACCGCCAACGCCAACGCCAACACCTCCACTGGCACTCATATCGTTGTCCGCATGGTGAATCACGATCTTGATGCTCTCCCCGTCTACCAGACTGCCTTGTCGCGTCAACTCGCGATCTTCGGCTGCAACTCTGTTCACAACCGGAGCAGGAACTTTCACCGTTCCAGGAGCCGCCGCCGCTGCGGATGCCAACGCTTTTATCGCGTTTATGTCCGGCCTGAACAAATATCGTTGTCAGTGCTACTACATACCATTGGTACATGCCTATAATTGTTTTTTTTTATCTCTTTCCGAAGCAACTTTGATCCCGAGATCGATCGCTCGAACATCGAAAGGACTGCTCGTTGCCGGTACTCTCGATCGGTCGACCCCGTTCGGTGTGCGATTATATTATGTGGGTGAACGCGCGACATAAACGTGCGGCAAACGAAAACGAAAAGGAAAAGAAAAAAAACGTTGTGTATGGTAACCGTAATAGGTATAACGGTTCACGGTTATACATATGTACTCGTATAGAAAACGCGTGTTTGTAACCGCTTACGCGGCATAGGCGCGGCATTAATTATTCCTCTGGTGGCACGAACGCCGTGTTTGCACTCTACTTGACTTTTGCTGCCTCACCACCACCAAGTGCATCTTCGATAGGATAGGAAAGAACGGATAGTCGTTCGGTGAAAATGCTGACGATTTAGCACCAACTACGCGGCAGCGGGCACAACGGATTTACGTCGTTTAACGCATTCACGTTAATTCTAATTCTACTTTCGCGTAGCTAGAGAATGTTCGAAATATTGGGTGCTGTGTCGCGTTCCACCATGCGTATGCGGTCGTACAGTTGTATCGCCGCGTCTATCGTACGTTTGTTTGTACGCGTGTAGAAGTTATACGCATATAGAAGTTATAGTTTGAACGTTGCCGAGTTCGACAACTATGCGATACGAAGCAATTGCCAAAACATGGAAACCAACGATTCGCCAATGGAATAATAATAATAATATTTTCCGTGTAAACGTATGGCGACGCAAGGTAGCTGACAGGTACTTACAACTGCGAGCCCTTCCGTCTGATGCGTCGCTCCTGGTCCGGAACTGAAATTGGCTGTTGCGGTATTGGCACCGCGGATGGAACGACCGGTACTTGAAGCGCAGGGTCCAAGTTCATTACGGTTTCGTCTTCCGAACCGACTTCGTATGGCATCCCAGGTTTTCTGTTACCTGACAACGGAAAGTTATTTCTCGCATTCTCGCATTCTCATATTATTGGATTCTCGGATTCTCGGATTCTCGGATTCTCGTATTCTCGGATTTTCAGATTATCACGTTCTCGAAATCTCGAAATCTCGAAATCTCGAAAGTGACTACACCACGTTACGCTATCGCAAGCAATTCGTCTACCTTGCGTCGAGATCGATGCTCTCTGCTGCGTTGTCGCGATCGCCATTGCGTTTAGAGCGGCGACGCCAGCACCGGCACCGGCACCGCTACCGCTACCGCTACCGACACCGGTATCGGCTGCGACTCCCGGTGTAGTATACAACACGTCGTAGGCGGACACACGCCTCGTCAGCATCGTCGGAAGCTTCAGGCAAGGCTCCTTGATTTGATCAGCATTTTTCATCTCGTCGTCGTAGGATCTTTGCCTCGTCATGCGAGACGGAGTACGCGCGCCTACGGTCCAGCGAGCACGAAGTCGCCGTTCTTCTTCTTCGTCTGCGTTAAAAATCATTGTGCATCGGTCGTCCGGTTAACCGAAGATATCGTTAACGTCGACTACCCCGTTCGTTACCCCGTTCGAACCGTAACGAATTCAAAGGTACAGCAGAAAGAAAGAAAGAAAGAAAGAAAGAAAGAAAGTTGGAACTTTCCAGTTTGGTAAATTCGTGTTAAATAGCATCGCGTCGATTGCTTTTCGTCGAGAGTCTAGGCAAACGATACGGCATACACACATGGCATGGCATAGACGGTATATAGGCGTAGAAAACACAGGGAAACTTGTGTCCTTACCGGGAACGGAAACTGGAACGACAACGGAAGCAGCAGTGGATGGAGGTTCAACGGCAACCCATTGAGTACTCGTAGCCCGTCCCCTTTCGACAACCTGGTGACGATCCGGCGACGTGGCCCTAGACTTGCTCTTCCGATTCAAATCTCTTTCCCATCGAATATCTTCGCGACGTTCTTCTGCAACCTTCCGAAACTATAACATTACGACACACGTATCAGAGACTCGCAGAAAATGACAATGTTGCACGATGAAATTTTTCGAAGGCGCTGACAACGCGAGACGAAGCTGGACTCGTGGGGTCTCGAATCTTTCACGACCACCAAATATAGTTTCTTTAAATACAATAAAATTCTGTTAATGAAATTTAAATGAATACGACAATTTCTATTTCTCATTGTAATTCTAATTCTAATTCTAATTCTAATTCTAATTCCACTGGCAAACCTTATAGCTGGTAGCGAAACGATAATAACCGTGGATCAACGGTAAATCTGACAAATTTGATCCATCAACGACGTAAATACTTAAACCAGTAAATACTAAATCCATAACATATTGATATCACGATTCGAACCGATTTGTATCATCGTGTACTTTATTCCTGCCAACAACTGACATCGGCATTCGCCGTAACTATCGTTCGATCGATTAGTCAGAGTAACAGCATCCAGCGAGCAAACGGCTGATCCAATTGAAAATCTAATCGAGGGAATTTCATATCAGACTTTAACGGAAACCAGGATCTAATTTTCAGATTTCGAGCCCCACTGCAGGGACGAGACGCGACGAGACGCGACGCGACGCGACGCGGCGTTCGAATATTGTTTTATACTCTAAGCATTCGGATTAACATTTAGATTAACATTGGCATCGACGAACAATCAAAGCGCTGAAAGCATGATTGTCAACAACTTGAGATTTTCAACTAAAAACTAAAATTCAATAATAGGCGGTTAAATAGGTAGCCAAGTACTCACTTTCTCGAGTTCCTTCAAAATGGCTGGCGACGCGTCCGAATGTCGTCTCCATTCCGGGCTTCTCGACGGAACCAATCCGGAGCCAAGTCCACCGAGTTGACTTCCACTTTGACAACCGAGTCTCGCGTCGCTGTGCCTTCTCTGTAAAGCCTCCAAAACCGGGACCTCCAACAAGGAGTCCGTCGACTCTTGCGTCATAATCGGTTGATCTCGAGATGCAATTTTCCGCCGACAGATGCTGCATCGCCACGACGACTGAAAACGTTTATCTTTAATCGTTTGTTCCCGCGCGTATGTTGACTGAGAAAATAAATGTCTCCACTAAATCCTAAAAATGTAGCACTATCACCGGTGGTACAGGCCAACATATTTGTTCGATGGGCTAAAAACGGACTCTATAATAAGTTTACGAACAAAAATATAACGAAAAGAAACGCGTGTGTGTGTGCGCGTGTTTCTGCAGCATAGAAGAAAGAAAATAAATCTGTATGAAATTATTAGTCCAACTTTAATGAAAACGTCGAATGATCGAATGAAAAGACGAGGGAAAATATCACACGGCAAGAAACGTGTTAACGCGAAATTCAGAATTTGAAGAAATACACCAGCATATGATCTCACCGGATCATCGGAATTCGTTGTCGTTGAATAACTAGCACAATCGTCGCAAACTTTCTGTTGACACTCGCAGCAAATTCTCGAGGTTTCTTCGGGTGCAAAGGATTTGCGGCACACTCTGCATTCGTCGCCGGTTTTCGACTTTCTGAAACGTTCGAATTTTGGTTGACTCGATCTTGATTCTTTTCGAGGTTTTTACAAAACCGTAGATTCCAATGCACCGAACATTTCGAATTTCAAAGAGTCAATGTTTTGTACAATTAGAAACGATTGCAGTGTTTGCGGTCGTTCTCGTTCTAAACGTTTTCAAACACTTACGTTTTCGTTGTTTCCGTAGACGATTCCTCTTTCGGTTGATTTTCTTCGACTGCTGTCACTTTCGCGGGTCCAAATTTCGCCACTACAACGACAAACGAGGGAAAAACAGTTTGATTGGATCGTTAAAACATCGAGTCAGCGACAATGCTCTCGAAACGAACGTGTACAATTGTATTTGTCGCGTGTCGCGAGTCATCGCGAGTCATCGCGAGTCATCGCGAGTCATCGCGACTCATCGAACGCCAGCACTCGCTTCCCGTTCGAATCAACCGTGCAATTCGAACTAATGCGTGCGGTCCAAGCGTATCGCTGTGCACCGATTCGTGCTCTGCGCGACGAGGCAATCACGGGGTATCACAAGGCATTTACGTCGATAATAATATAATTGCATTATGTTTCAGAGAATCGAAACAGTGGAAAACAACGTCGACAACGGTTGGCTTCTTCTTCTTCTGGCAACGGTGGCTACTGGCTACTTACCGTCTCGTATCACATCGCCTCCCAGCTGTCTCCATTTCCGAAAGGTGTTGCCGCCTTCGTCCGGCATAACCGATCCGGTTGTTCCAGGATCTGGTTGTGTCGCAGCGTTCGGCATTATCTAAATAGATAAACAAGTAGAAATATTTTCTCTCTCTCTCTCCGGTATAGTTTTCCATAGAAGGAAACGCGCGCGCACCGCCCGCCCCCGCCTAACCCCCGTGTGGTTAGGAAGCTATCAATTGATTTTTATAAAAAAAGATATCCATCGATTAAATATCTAAGTACGCGTTAATAATAATTTTGATAGTATGTCGCGCTAAGCCGTAATACATATTGTATATTGAATACGGGATAGATATTACGTTATACCATTGATACGTAGAAATTCGTACGCGTCTCTCGCCGAATACCATAATAGCCAAGTCCACGGAGCTATCTGCAGGCTTGCACCAGAAATCAGCTAATGCAATTATAACGTGTGCGCGTATCAAGAACCCATGTATAAAACTCAGCCAGAGTTACCGTTAAATTGTACGCGTTAGGAATCATCGTACGAACCATCTTGAAAACGAGTTACCTTTTTCACGAAGGACACCATGTTGTTGCGCAACATATCGAAAACGACGATGTAGTTGCGAGGCTGAGGCTAAAGTTGAGGTTCAGATGTCCTGGCTGAGGTTGAAATTAAGGCTCGAGTCGAGATCGAGGTTATTAAAGGTTGTTAAAGTTGAGATTAAAGTTGAAAAAAGAAAAGTGCTACTGGACGCTCCCTGTTGAACCTCGTCCCACGCCGCTGAGCGATCTCGGTCCCCGGCCCGGCATAAACTTGTTCTCACGATCGGATGGGTCCAGACGACAAGATTGCAACGGTATTATCGATGCACCGAAAACTAAGTACCAGTTTCCAAATAAAACGGCGCAACGCGAACAGAGAGCCACTAGGCTCGCTCTTCTGCCAGAAACCCATTTGAATTCCCAGCAACTTTGTATTTCTTTTCGTCGTATCCAAATAACATTGAGAAATTAATCCGTTACTTGGACAAATTCTACGATGAAACGATCAGATCTGAAACATTATGAAAAATATCGTGTACCATAGAGTCGTAGCAGCCAAACGGAATTGTCTAGTCTGCGATGTTTGTTTCTATTGTATGTAGGTTGCGCGTTATTTTCAACAAACAACAATGTTGCACAAACAAATTCTGACGATACACGATACACGATACACGATACGCGTTTACACGTTTACACGTTTACGCGAATCGCCGACATCTCAGCGGAAAATTAATTGAAATTTTTCATCACACCAAGCCTAACGATCGCTATTGGTTAAGCAAAAAGGTACATCGCTGTGCGATTTTATCGTTCGTGTCGTAAATTTCGCCAGCCGTTACTGCATTCATCGACTTGTATCTAACCGATCCGAAGTAAGCGCGAGTAACAAGTTGCTCTTGATTGCTGTTGCGTCGAGATAGATCATTCAGAAGAAATTCCTTGGAGCAGTACGCTTGGCAATGCAGCAAAGGAACCGAGTGGATCAGAGCTGGCGTATCTACCGCCTACGTTGGCATCGTTAACAGGTTCAACTAATATGTTCCAGACCATTATGAGACTCGCGCTTTAAATTCCCAGATCTCTCGGTCGCGTCGAACATTATCGGATCTACGACGCAATACCTAATTCAAACCGATATATTTACCATTTTCCTAATTGTTTTTTCATTAGTCTTTATTTTACGCAGAATCGCGTGTAGAATCGGTTAGAGTACTCTCGCCTTCGTAACAATGCAAATGAGTGAAAATGATTTTCAAATTGACACGGCTACGCGAAACGTGTTACGTCATACAACAGATATTCGGCAATGCTTTCTACCTTCGAAACGTTAACGAAACGTTATCGAAACGTTATCGTGTTTCGATACTAGCATTCGCGGCTGACCGAACGGCGACTCGTGCTACTTGTTGCGACCGCGCGACTTGCTGTCGTGCGATTGCATATTACTATTACTATTACTATTACTACAATAGGATGCTCCGCAAACGTACGCGCGGTAAACTCTTTATTACTCTTTCTTCGGTTTTTACACTCGTTTCGAAGATTTGTTCATTTCGAAATTTTTCTTTCAACACAAGACCCCGGTACTTTCGTTTGTTCGGTTTTATCGTTAGGATAAAATTAGAACTTGGAATAAGATTATTAGATTTATTAGACAATTTCAAGCTATTATAGTAATAATAGAATTATTACTCGGCCAATCGCCCATCCTCGTTTGGAAAATGATCAGCTACCGCCACCCCGTACCTACACGTTTCACCGGAAATATTCGTTTAAGCAGAAAGGATTCGTTCCAGTGACCTACCGGCTGCTCTAGTTAACTCGAGGAAGGATATGGATTGCGATATATGCGGTTAGGTCAATACGTCGCGTCATATTGGGGTTATGAATCGCGTAACGACTTGTTCGAGTCTGCTCGAGCACGACGAAGGTTCTTCGAGGACCACATTCGCAGAGGAGTATACTTATTATACATGTATGCTTAGGTATGTATGTATTCTTTTCTATTGTATTGTATTGTATTGTATTCTATGTGTATGTATGCGTGTGCAAATGCATAAAGGTTCAAGAAAAACGTGTGTGTGCGTAATATAGAAAACATAAAATCTAAATGAAACAAGCACCGATTAAAAAGATACGATCTATACGATAGAATATAAATAGGTACGAATATGACAATGACCTAAATGTTCAGGCAGATCCTCGCAAGTACAGCTATCTACGATAAATTGGCAAACACAAAGAACTCCGTATTAATATTTAATAATGAAACAAGTTCCAATAATTGAAATGAATAATGCATTATTGATCGCGTTCCTCCAGTGATGTTCCTCGTATATTTATGGTAATACATTCTACTCCGATCCTAGTCTATGAATCGACTGAAACTCCAATGTAATAATACAAAATCTTCTAATTAAGAGTACGAGTAAAAATATGATTTCTTGTTTGAGATCAAGCAAATTCCAGTTTCGATAAAGAAACGACACCACAAAAGCTCGAATGCCGTTTGATCGGCTCGATCGGCTCGATCGGCTCGATCGACTACGCGGTCTAATGCGGTAAAATTCAAACCTGTCTCTACTCGATGATCTTTCTCTGCTAATTTCGCGCGATAATCGGCAATCGAGCTCCTTTCCTCGTGCCTAGATGCGCGTCGCATCGTAGCGAACTTGTTCCACCACGAAATACAATAAGTATTACGATAAACGTGTCTAGCGAATCGTTGCAGCGTGTATAGAATATTTGTCTGCATTCGATGCAGACGTTGCTGAACGTTACGCGTGCTTCCCAACGACGTTTCCGAAAAATTACATCGTTAACGCGGGAGCAATGTCAATATCAAACGATACAAGATTAATCGACGAGAAATTCTCGAATCTCAAAGTGCTTTCGCGCCGTTCCGTTGTTCCCATTCCTATTCCCGTTCTCGGAAGGAAAATCATCAAAGACCAAATCAAACTGAAATTTCGATAAGAAAAAATAAAACTAGAAAGGAAGGTTCGCGGAAAGTCCGACAAAGGCTAGGAACGCGAGGATAACGGCAAAGGGAAAAAGGAGCAAACGATACGGTTCAACGGAAACGGAGAGCTACGGTGGGAGGGTGGAAGCAGCCGTTCGTTGGCTAGGAAATGGCTGCCACCTGTAGCTATTGATCGGTAGGACGACGCCGAGTGCGTGAAGTCAAGTCTCCCGTCATCCCCTTTCTATCCGGGCAGAGCTTTACCAGAAATACGCTCTAACATTATATGTATTCGTTGCGTTGTTACGAGTCGTTGTCCGCGTCGACGCGTTCTCTTTGTTTTCTCCATCGATACCGTCGATACCGTCGACTACCATTATCCTCCGTTATCGCCTGGCGTAATTCATTAAAATTCCTTCATCCGCGTTTCTTCGCATTCCTTTTTTATTCTCACCTTCTGGGTTAGCTTTCATCCAAGTATCGTCTACAACGCGCGGCTTGCTCTGCGAGTCCAACGATTCAGTTTTCAAATGAAACTGCGACTCTCCAGAAAATAATCGATCGAAAGCCTAACGAAAATTAAGATCAACATCGTTGTATTCACTCTCTTTCACGGTTTACTCGATCTGTCCCTCTGCGAGTAGTACTCCAACTCGCGATAGAAATAACCTGCAGGACACTCCGACACTCGATACAGAGACGCAATCGAGTCGCGTCGTTCGCGACTTTTGAGGGTACAACAAGTAGCAATATCCTAGCAGACTGTGTTACCGTTACATCGTTACATCGTTACATCATTTCTTAAATTCCAAATTCAAATACTAAAACAATTTCTGAAAACTCCTTAAACGTAAACGTAAACGTAAACGTAAAAGTAAACGTAAAAGTAAATCCCGATAAACGTAAAATAACAACGAAGAAACGTCAAGGAATAAGAAAACCTTTTATTCAATAAAGGTTTTATCGACTTTTCAAATCGATTATCAAAGTCTAACGACGCACGATGCTCCACACTTTGGAATTTCCAATATGACGATGGATTCGTATAAGCGAAGCGCAGTAGCTCCCAAGAAGCGATAAATTATTCATAGATCGGGACGATCATCGGGGGACGTTTTATGTAATGCAAAATTGTTGAAATAATTCTTTCTCCGTGTAACAGTTGTGATAGATATTTAAGAGCGAGCGAGAGCAAGAGCAAGAGCAAGAGAGAGAGAGAGAGAGAGAGAGAGAGAGAAATACTTTGAAGAAACATTTCAAAGAGAAACCCTGTTGTTGGATTGAAATTCAATGGTACTCTAAAATACTGCCTGCTGCATCTTTTGATAAACAGCAAATTCCAGCAGCAACGAATATCTATCGGACTCGAAGTTTCAGCTGTATTAGAATTTTGCAATTGCGCGTTCATTCGGTTCGACCACGCATTTGTAGCGTTTCAGAAATCGAAATCGAATTGGTCGAGTTCCCAAAATAAACTCAAAATACAATATCTTTTTAGACATTCCGTCGATGATCGAGACGGTCGAGTATATGTATATCGTGTATAGTCAGGAATCCTTGATAATCCTTGGACTAGCGATCGATAGCAAACCTTTGAACGCGTAACAAATAGTCTAACCCGAATCGGTGATCGCGTTCTACGATTACCGATATCGTTCAGCGCATCGATAAACTTTTAAACAACCGAAACAACGAGCGCTCCTTGTTCCACAAAATATGCATCAGAGATATCGAAGGACAATTCGGTAAGCAAGGTGCAGGACGATTGTCCGAAGAAAAGGAGGGAGAAACGAGAACCGATAGAAAATAAAGTCATCGTTAAAAAAATGATACAAGAGATCGGATCGGACGTGCTTGGTTGCGAACGAAAATATTTCATAAGGAACGAGAAGGTTCGATTCGCGCTGGATAAACTGTAGCGAGTTCAAGTTGATTCGCGTGCTTGCCGAGCGGTCGCGAGTGGGGCTAGTCGTGAACTCGTAACTCGTCGCTGATGTTTGTTTAACTCATTGAAAAGTTATGGTCGCGAAAGGTGTCCCGACCGTAGGTTCGTCGAAGCTACAGCAATCTGCTCGCATGCTTTCCACGGTGCTCGCGTTAACGTTGCGAGTCTCGATAACATCTCGAAAATGAAACGCAGACCATAACTCGCGACTCGCGTCCACAAACACTTTCGTTTTTATTTCCTACTACCTTATGCTATACGTACTGTCGCATAATCACTCGAAATTCTCAACGATCTTACAGGTATGGATCTAGGTATGCATATTATACCTACACATACCGTATCGTATCGTACAAACGTACTGGCATTTCTCAATTATACATCGTACCTACGCGTCGCCGTCTCCGGTATCATTTGTTGGTTCGATCGAACGATGCGATGAAAAACAATTGGTGCAATTAGTTTATACATCGCAGGATGAAATCTATCGTGTGTCGATCGGTTCTCTTTTCGTCGACGTCAAAATATTTAATCGGAAGTAATTAAAGAGAGGGTATTGTGTATTCTACCGAAAACGACTGAAAACCTTTCTAAACATCAACAAAATTCACATAATCGATAAATACTCAAAACTAAACCATCGATATCGATTTAACAATATTTTTGTTGGTCCTTTTTAATTTTTCACTTTTTTATCTTTTATTTGTTTCTTTTCCGTTTCAGAAAAGAAAGAAAAACGAGGGGAACGCCAGAGAGTCGGCGGATAGCAGATAGACCGGAGAAAAGAGAAACAGATGTTTCGATGATCACCGGTACGAGCGATACAACCAGCCAGCGGATCAGACACTGGAAGCAACGGCGATACTGTTTGTGAACCGACCAAACCTATAGAACCCAATTGGCACACGATAATGAAAAGGAGGGAGTATCGAAACTGGATGACCACCCGGAATTAGGTGTCTGGGAGGCATGCCACAACGATGGACCTCGGGTCAAGGTCTCTTCGAGACAGGATGAATCGAAGCGTAGCTATTTCTAAACCAACCCAATTACCTACGTAACACGTCCAAAAGAAGTCTTTAATTTTCTTTTATCATCGATCATTTTCGTTTCCGAGTGTGTACTCGTAAATAATAGATAGATAGAAATAATATTGCTTCGGAAAAGGAACAAGATAGAATACTATGTAATATTCTATTCGAAATCATCAACATTTGTCAACTGTTTACCGAATTCGAACGTTTCCCGATACGAAACAGAATCTCATAACGAGATGGAGAGAGAGAGAGAGAGAGAGAGAGAGAGAGAGAGAGAGAGAGAGAGAGAGAGAGAGAGAGAGAGGGGGAGGGAGGGGGAACAAGCCCGATCAATACCAAAATTAACAGTCAGCTAAATAAAAGCAATTTTTGGAATCGATTGGAAACGCGTTACGCCTTGTTACGCGATAAACATCGAACGAAACGCTGTTCCACGAACGGCCCGGATAATTATCGGTGTGCCAGCAAAAGTTCTTCCGTCGATAATTTTTTCTCGAATCGATCTATCATGGATGCAAAGGTAAAAGCAACGATAACGTGCGAAGCATGTTCGCGAAGTGGAGATCGGGCACAGAGTAGAACGTACGTTCTTGGGAATCGAGGAAATAAGCACGGAAATTGGTCGATTAAAACGGTATCAAATCCATTTCGAAATCTCGTTGCATGCGTGCCTCGGTTTCCGCGGAATATAATGCGATCGTTTCGAAGATGTCTAGATTCCTGACCAATCAAACTTGAAAATTCGATGATCGTGATTCATAGATAGATGTCGGAAACAAAACACGATCCAACGATTACTACATTTTATCTCCGATTTTCGCGATACTTTGTTCAAAGTATTCTAGCCTACTATTCTATTGCCATTTCTTTAGGTTCGTTATCGCTTTACGCCATTTCGACAGAAAAAAAGTTCCGTTATGATAGGTACATACGATATATGTGTTTTGCGATCGGTATCGGTATCGGTATCGGTATCGGTATCGGTATCGGTCCAAGCAATTGAAACAGTCGAAACACGGTCGGGACGTAACCGATTAGATAGATCGATACGAAACGCGCGAAAACAGGTTTGAGTTATTGTATGTACGAAGGAACAAGTCCGGATGACCAACCTGTTACTTGAACGCTGCGAAGGCACTCGACAGTGTGTCGTGCTCTCGTGCTCTCGTGCTCTCGTGTTGCCGTGCTCCCGTGCTCCCGTGCTCCCGTGTTCCCGTGCCCTTGTTTTCTCGTGCTGTCGTGCGTTCGTATTTAGCTGTCTCTTCGAATTGATACACGTGTCCGTATTTCAGCGAATGTACACGGCGGCGATACATTCGCGCAACCAGTAACAATCAATTTATTTTCAGTTTCCTGTTCAACGACGTCGGTGTCCGTATCTAAATACATATGTTTCGGGAAGCGATGACGCGCGTACGTACATGTACTTATTATGTTTTTACGCAGAAAATATACCCGTACGCGTCTCTGTGTGGCTGAAAAACAAAAGCATACGCATCGACGAAACTAACTGAAAAGTAACGCTTAAAGGAAAATTCGCCACGAATGAGCAATTTTAACGAATATCGCAACACCCAGAACGACGATAGTGTCAGGCAGGTTGCCCGACATGCACTGCCCGGGTCTCCTGTTTCTCCCACCGACCAAGCCACCCGTCACCACCCCCCGACGCCCATTTCTCCCGGCTCTCCTGTCTCTCCCGGTTCTCCCTGGTTCTTCCCGGTTCACCCTGATCCCCACCCCCACCCCCCATCACTCATTCTCTCTCTCTCTCCCTCGCGCGCGCGCTTTATACTTTCTCCCACTGTCGCACCATTTCCCTATTACAGCCACCGTCACCGTGCGTGTCTGCCGAAAAGCTCGTCTACTCGATTCCACCATGACCATCGCCCCTATTCTTGCCCTTCCTTCTTCAGGTTTCTTTGTTTTTGCTGGCGTACTCGTCCTTTTTGTTCGTTGGACGATCCAACCTTTTCTTTTGTAAACGTCACGTGTCGCTTCGACACAGAACTCATAAAAGTCGAAAAGATGCGTCGCCTTCTCTGCTGCTCTTTTCTTTGTTCCCCGCGTCTATTCTTTTTCGTTCGCGAGCGGAGCGGTTCAACGAGCGAGCCCATTCTCCGTTTTCAGAGAAAACGAAGATAAGAGAGTAAAAATGGGTAAAGGATCGCCAAACGATCACCAAACGATCACCAAACGATCACCAAATGACAAAAGTATTCTTGGAAACGTCTCGAGGATCCGATGCCGGACCTTGTTCGCGTCTTCCGTTACATTCACAGCACTTGGTCGTTAATGAAATAGGTAGTCCTAGATCTGGAATCGAACCAAAGAGGCGTTATCGAAAGCTACCGCAAACCTTTTAATCGAAATCGATTCAACGCACGCTAGTGAACCAATTATAATACGAGTTAGGGATTAATTAGAAGCTCGAGGAAACCTTTCTAAACCAAACTTCCAAAGTCTCAAGCGTTTCCTAATTGAAACTACACTTTCGCTTCTGTTCAAACGACGAAACTAACGTAAAAAGCAACGAACGCGATAGGTTCTTTGGCAGCGTTGCCTCTTACCGTTATCCGCTGTGCAAATCAACGTGTTTGCTGCATTCGAAGAATAGTTGAACCGTGCTAGTCCTCTCCCCTACCGTATCGATCGATTCCGTACAAATAGTCAACATATGCAACAGTTTTTTCCGTGAAATATTGTAAAAATCTCACCGGGTTAAACTCTTTGCTATGCCGTATACGCTAACTTTCCCATGTTGCGCACAGTTTAAACGTTTTATAGTTAAAATCAGATACTGTTGATATTGTTGACAAGGTTCGATGTTACAGGTTCTTTTTACAGACCTAACTATGTATTTGTACTATGTAAGTCTTTTCCGGGAACCTCCAGAGAGGACTTCGACAACCTAGATAGATATCGCGGTTATCATCCTTCCCTTGTTTCGTTAACCGAGAAGTTAACCCTTCCCTTCTCGCTCTTCGTTGCTTCATTAGTTCTTACCGCTTACAATTTACAAAAAATTAGTGGAGCCACGTGCTGTGCTGTCGCGCGTCACCACGAGCACGGAACATATGTAGAAGCATGCACGCCACCTAGAGGTAAAACGTCCAAACTAAATGGTTATTGTTCTGGCTATTGTCGTCATCGTTATCTATCGTTTCTGGTATCTTTTAAAAATATCTTTTAAAAATGAAAATAACAAATCAATATTAATCAAAGAATTAATTAAATATTTAATAACTCATTTTAGTTAAAAAGTTATAACAAAATGCGCGTCGTTCCATGTAGGGAATCTTGACAATTTCGATGGTAAACGAGGGTTGCATAGTAGAGCTACGCTTGTATGTAACGCGATGGTAACAAAGCGGGAGTCAATGATACGTCACACTAGAGATCGAGAGTTTATCCCACGTTCCGTAATTATCAGACATCATTGATCCCAAATGTTTCCGTTAGATGGAATAATTTCAAACATTCTGTAGGATTATCTCCCGGCAAGATGCGGGATGCAGCGGTACTACTTCGGCAGGATGGGGGCAGACAGACAGGATGAAAGTATTCTCACAGTTAGTAACATATACGTATTGTATAAACTATATTTTCCACTATTTCATGACAACGTGGTAACGGTTGCCAGGCACGACACTGGACGCATAATATGCTTTACTGAACGATCTTGCTATTGGTGGCTGACGGCAACACTCAAGTCCCTAGAGGGGAAACTCTACTATTTCTCTTGTAGCTTGATTGTTTTGCTATTACGAGCAGCTCTAATTCTTGCCCATGTCTACGTAGGTTTTTGTACGGTTATTTCGACATGAATTATGTACAATTTGATTCTGTCAAAAACGAGTAAGTAAAAGTAAGGTAGAAAACGGACAAGAAATTAGAAACGCATTTATAAATTGTGTGCGTGAGAGAGAGAGAGAGAGAGACTAGGGAAAAAACTAGTGAGGAGACTAGGGACTAATGCTGATATTACAAACCAGAATAAGAAATAGGAAAAGGATAGTTTAGCGTACACAGTTTATACATCATACACATTGCATAGACGTCGTGTTACATATACATATACGCACGCACCTTTACCCAAGTTGAAAAGTACAACCTACACAACAGAATTTCAGTTGTCGTATCTCGCACCAAGAGAGTCGACACGTAAAAATCTACGATTATGTTGCAGAAGGTAATTGTTGTCCTACATTAAAAACATATCACTGATAGATCGTTACAATTAATAATTAGTTTGCACTGTTTGCGATTATTGTGTTGTGCGTAAAAACCCGACATGTTACGAAGAAATAAAATTAAATTCGTGAAACAAACGATGCTTTTTGTCAGATGACGATTGAAATTATTCGACTAAACAAACATCGATGATTCAATGAAAACAAACTTCGAAAGTTCAAGCGATATCTCGCGTTAATGTTGAAGCAAAACAATTTTTCTACACGCAATATCGATATGACGCGGTGGAAAGAGTTCGTTCGTGAATCCCGTAACGTTCCCAGCGTATTGCCAGAAAAGAAAGATTACCGATTAGGATTCGAAGGGAGCGAGGCAAGAAAAGCTTACGAAGAAATTATAAATCAAGAAAGCAATGCGATACAACCGACGGAAGAGCAGAAGAACTGTAAACACAAGAGGGGTGGTGTCGCCCAACAGAACGAAATAGTGAAAGCTGTCATTTCTAATGGAAACACTAGAAAGCATTTGTGTCCGGAGGAACCAGTGTCGATTAACGCTATACTGAAAGCAATAGAACAGAAGGATTTTGAATTCTTGTCGAAACACGTGACGCGAGAAAATGTTAATTCGACGGATGATTTTGGTTGGACTCCTTTAATGTCGGCTGCTTATTGCGGACACTTGGACACCATCGAATTTTTATTAAACTTGGGAGCAAGTAAAGAAGCAAGAGAAAAATCTGGTCTTACTGCTGCGCAACTAGCATTGAAAAAAAATTATTTAACTATAGTTGCTTTACTAAAAAAGAAAACAGAATCCGGAGGTGGTAAAATTTCTCCAAAGATACAAACCAGTAATTCAAGAGCAAATATCGATACTTTGTCACGTGCAAAATTCGATTCGATAGAACAAGAAGCCGTACTCGACGTTAGAGATAACATAAATCATTGGTCGGAAGAGAATTCAGGGTTTTACTGTGAAATATGCAAAGTAAATTTTCATTATACAACTTCAGAAAAACATGAAACATCTGTGCTTCATATATTTAATAACAAACCAACATTATCGAATGCAGTGTATGGTATATCGAAGCAAAACAAAGGTTATCGAATGCTTCTAAACAGTGGATGGGATGAACAAGTTGGCCTTGGTCCATTCGGCAAGGGAATAAAATATCCTATTAAGACTTGTCTAAAAAATGATAGGAAGGGCTTAGGACAAACAACCGAGAAAGAATACAGAGTAACTCACTTTAAACCAGGAGATCTTGCAGCAGTTAACGATACTAAATCTTCCAAACAGAAATGCTTAAAAAAGAAAGATAGGGAAAAATTATTAAATAGAGAAGTTAGGAAGGAAAGAGTGTTGCGTATCGCTTTATCTTAAAATAATATGTAGGACTTTTACAATTACAAATTAATATTTCATTCTATTCTAAAGACTGAATACGGTGTAATTTTTATATTTGCTATTGCTATAAAATGTGTAAGTGAACAATCGTATATTTACTGTTTTCCTTTTATCTAGAGAAACCTCCTCGCCGATGTGACTCTATTTTCAAATAAATACTGTTTTTGTTGCAGATCAACTTTGACCATGACAAGGCATTAAAGCACATAGCACTGGTAGAAGAAAAAGCAGGTGAAATTCTCATGAATCGGCAAGAAATAATTGCTTTGGACATAAGAAGAAACGACGATAGAGTTGGAATAAGAGCATTGCAAACGCAAACATCTAACAAAACATGGGTAACCCTAGGACCGTTGTTATTTAAAATGCCATCCAAAACTGCGGAGGAATTACTTACAAAAGGTTGCCGCCTCTTTGTAGTCTTGACCTTGATTTTCGTTTATATTGTATTTTCATGGAATAAATAATATTCAACTTTATGTCGAATGCATGTATTTCAGATCAAAAAGAGTGCGATGTCGAAATTAACAAGTTAAGAAGCAATTTAAAAATAACAACGAACGAATTACGAGATTTGGAACTGGATCCACCTGTTGCAGGCTTAACGTTACAGCCTATGTCTCGTAAAGAAATGCTTGCGATAAAGCAAATCTATGGTGAAAACTGTTGAAATTATACATGTTCTTTGTCAATGTGAAAATCTTTACTTCTCCGATCTAACGATAAGTCAAGTTCGTATTATTACGTACAGGCACAAGTACAGTATTCCCATGTTCAGCAATCAAGATAACTGAAGCTAAGCGAAAACTTGTAACGTTATCAATGTGAGTCATCGGACAATATAATAATCACACATTAAAACCCTTTGCAGTGACGTTTAGCTGTGTTGATCTACCACAAACTTAAACATACAATATATATTCCAAGTCTGCAGTAGGTTTTAACTTTATGGTATTTCTTTCTGGATGGTAGGTAAATTTATAAACGCATTCACTATAATTACAGACAACAGTTGACTTTACACGGTCTACAAATGCTGTGAGAAACCTTGAACACGTTTCAAAATCCCAGCAATTCTATTGTATAATCTAATGGTAACAAAACTATTTCATTTTAAAGTACACACTCGGTTGGAAGTCAAATCGGTTTTTTCTCTTTCATTACCTTAAAATCATTTTCTTGATATACCCATCATATAACTTTAACTCCACCGTTTCGGTGTAGGGTTGGCTCTATTATAATATTTCACGATACTATGACGAGTAATAACTTTCATACTTGTAGCTTTTAATTCTATAAACTCCATGTCTTTCCCGATTAATGTATCTGTTATATTGTGTGGGGCGAACGGGTATTCTATAGAAAAGTTGTACGACCGAGCGCAGATTTGAACGTACATTGAAAGAAATCAATTTCGTTTGAAGGAATAGATGAGTCTGGATCCTCGAAAGGTGAATCTAACGACACGTACATTAACAAACAACAAATTGTCAATTGTTTCGCCATGAATAAACATTTGAGTACAGCTTTTCCCTTGTTTTGCTAATACGTTTTGTTCGAATTTACGACCCCAAAAATGACATATTTCATTTAACAACTAGTTTCCTGGAATAATCGTAGTTTTTCTTGCATCAGAATCGAAACCGTATAAAAATATACTTGTAGCTTTAAATTTTGATGCGCACACGATCCATCTTTTCGTATCGTACAGCTCGGAAAACAAAGATGCTACAATAATAAACCACGACCACTAACAATCTCTGGTTTTAATTTAACAACATATGCTTCTGTTTGTAATAAGTAAACACGAATAAAAATTTCTCGATAAAGTAGTTAATCTTTTTTTCGCGAATCTAGATAATTTCAACAAAGTAGTCAATCATCTCTCGGTTACTTTAGCCGAATGTTCCAGCTTGAGTAAATTTCAACATTTTCATCAACATTCTCTGACATTCAACGCAACAAAAAAATTCAATTTTTCATGTTCCAATGTCGAGTTTATTTATGTCGGTGGCTTTGTTATCGAGGTTAAAGTATACATTTTTCGACTCCTTGTAATATTTCAGTTGTGATAATCTCACTGAAATAGTCCCGCTCACCGTTGATACTATAACTACCAACAGTTTGCGGTTTAACAAAGCGATTCGCAAATTCCGTTAGCTCAATGACATCGAAAAACATTATATTACTGAGTAAACACTGCCAGAAAGGAAAGAATGTTGTATGTTCGCCTCGCAAGAAGCACTTTGCGAGTGACTACGATAACCGTGACACTGACATACATAAAGCTAGACTTGTTCATGACATTACATTACATAAACGTATGCAATTTACACGTCTGGTATCACTGACCAGACACTCCCTCCCACCACCCTCTCTTTTGCGTGCCTGTGTATTTGGGCATGGCACTGTGACTCTGTATGTACCTGGGGTGCATTCATTACGTCACGTACTACATATATAATGCGACTCGCGCACTCTCCATCATCAGATTTTTTTGTACTATATACTCTGTGCACGAGGTACATATCGAACATCGAATATTGGTTGTTGGATATTAGTGGTACTGAGAGAGGACACATGACGTTACATTATTCCCATTATGCGGAGAATGGAAGGGAAGCATTTTGAGGGATATATAGGCAACGATGATTATCAGGATTATCGATATTTCTGAGATTATCGAAAACAGGATAATAAACTCAAAGCATAGAAACGATTCGCGGAGAAAGCGAAATGTAAACGAACCGAAGCGATCGATAAAATAGAGAGCGCGGAGGAGCAGTCGATTCGAAAGTGGCGCTACCGTTGGAAAGCCATTGTGGTTCTATGTTGTAGGTTATAGTCTATGTCTTGTATAGATCGTCATCGCCCGTGTGCGTGTGACAGTTGATCCGAGAGCGGGGGTCGACCGATCACCCGCTCAATATTCTCAAGATTTGCAAGATTTTGCGATACTGATTACCGCGGGATGGGTGATTCCTTGGACGGCTCCGGGGAACCATCCCCGGAGTCTCAAATCGTTATAGTGGTAGGATATTGGGATTTTGCTAATTATTTAAAGAAAGTAATAATGACCCTTCTACCCGACGAAGAAGTGCTACCAATCGTGTTTAACTCTGCTTTTGAAGACAAGAACAACGAAGAGTGTATTAAAAAATTCGTTAGCGATTCTCAAGTATGGGCACTTTATATACAAAGAAGTTCCAGCAAAGGTAAGCGGAATACGTGATACGTGATACGCGATAATCGTTAACCGCCTCGACGTTGGAAATTTTGCACTCTGCCCTCTCACGACATTCCTCCATTGCGGTCTTTCGATACAACGGTACATCAAACCGCGACAACGGAAACGTATACTGAAAACTAATGTGCCACTTGCCACTTGTTCGATTCATTTACATCTACCTTAAATATGACTCATACTTTATTATAGCTGATACATCCAACAATCACATCGCATCCTTTTTCTTTTCTCTATCGTATCTATTCTATTTCTCCACGTTACGCACATAGTTACGTCGCGATGCAACTTATGAAAATGTGCCGGTACATAATTTTACGCACCGATTCTGGTTTTACTTTCACATTTCTTCTTCACGACGAAATATTTCACAGAAAAATTATTAGAAAGAAACCCACGCGCATCGCGCATATCGATTTGCATCGATTGGGAGGATTATTAGAATTTTATATTTGTCGCAGATGATAGCTTTTAAAGAGCACATCTGCTGTTGCATAATAATAATTTTCGTAAGAACGATATCTAGTAAAATCACTTTAATCCATTAATATATATATGTATTTACCTGCATCGGATCTTATATTTTATTTATAGTCAATTATTTTTTAGAAGAAGACAGCAACGAAGGAGACGAAGAGAAAGAGAATTCTGTTTTGTATATATCGAACGAGATACATTTTACTAGCACTAAAATGGCCTCTTTGGTTTTAACAAAACGAGGAACGATAGTCGAAGCCGACAAATCTATTCATTCGCAACTACGTTTAGTCATCTTTTCCGATGGATCACCTTATGAAACATTACACGTCATAAGTAAAACTATTGCTCCATATTTTAAAAGTTATGTAAAAGAGTCTGGTCGTGCCGATAGAGACGGAGATAAAATGGCACCGACAGTTGAAAAGAAAATAGCTGAATTGGAGATGGGATTGTTGCATTTACAACAAAATATAGATATTCCAGAAATTTCGTTACAAATTCATCCAGTCGTAACAACAGTAATTAAACAGTGCATCGAAGAAAATCGTAAGCCAAAGGTGGCAGATTTTGGTGATAAAGTTGAAGACTCTACGTTCTTGAACCAGTTGCAAAACGGTGTCAATCGTTGGATAAAAGAAATTCAAAAGGTAAATAATTGGTGGCTCAATGTGTGTCTTGCCTTATATGCTAACGCATGTAATATATTGATAATTTTTCTGTTTCAGGTTACTAAATTGAATCGCGATCCAGATTCGGGCACTGCTCTTCAGGAGATTTCTTTCTGGTTGAACCTGGAAAGAGCGTTACATCGAATCCAAGAGAAACGAGAAAGCATAGAAATCTCGTTAACATTGGACATACTGAAGCATGGAAAAAGATTTCATGCCACCGTTAGTTTTGACACGGATACTGGCCTGCAACAAACGTTAGATACTGTCAATAATTATAATGCTTTAATGAAAGATTTCCCTATCAATGATCTACTATCCGCCACTGAACTTGAAAGAATAGAAACCAGCATTCAACAAATCTTTATTCACTTTCGAAAAATTCGAAACACAAAATATCCTATTCATAGGGCATTGAAATTGATGGAAGCCATTTCGAGGGATTTAGGGCAGCAGCTTTTAAAAGTATTGGGTACAAGGAGATTGATGCACATTCCTTTCGACGAGTTTGAAAAAGTTATGGGCCAGTGTTTCGTAGTGTTCAACACATGGGACGAGGAGTACGAAAAGCTGACTGGATTGTTGAGAGATCTTATTAAAAAGAAACGCGACGAACAAATCAAAATGTTATGGAGGGTTTCACCAACTCACAAAAAGTTGGAAAATAGAATGGAACATATTCGTCAGTTTCGTTTACAGCACGAACAGCTTAGGACAGTGATTGTTCGCGTGCTTAGACCCACTGCCCAGAATAACAGCAGCACAACAATGGAAACTCCCGATACCGACAATGTAAAAGTCAAATACGATTTTGATGCCGCTGATGCGACAGCGATCAGCGAAGTAAATTTAGCGTATGAAAATGTGAAAGAAATCGACTGCCTCGACATTAGCAAAGAGGGCGAAGAATCTTGGAAAGCCGCTGTTCGTAGGTACGAGGAGCGTATAGAAAGGGTCGAGGCAAGGATTACAGCACATTTGCGGGATCAGTTGGGCGCCGCGAAGAATGCAAATGAGATGTTCCGAATTTTTTCACGTTTTAATGCGCTTTTTGTAAGACCGCATATACGTGGTGCTATTAGAGAATATCAAACGCAACTGATACAAAGCGTCAAAGATGATATCGAAGCTTTACATGAAAAGTTTAAGGTACAACGAAACAACAACGATACGGAACAATTGTTAAAAATAATTGTTGTTGTCGTTATTATTATTATTATTATTATTATTATTATTATTATTATTAACATTAGTATTAGTATTCTACTACTACCACTACTATTACTACTACTACTACCACTACCACTACCACTACCACTACCACTACCACTACTACTACTACTACTACTACTACTACTACTACTACTACTACTATAATTATTCAGGTTCAATATGCGCAAAGCAAATGCTGTAAAATGAGTACAGTCAGAGATCTACCTCCTGTGGCAGGCTCCATTATTTGGGTGAAGCAAATAGATTACCAACTTACAATGTACTTAAAACGGGTCGAAGACGTATTAGGTACGTATTTGTTTTTATGTAAAACTCGTGTACACGTGTCTCTTTGAAGATCTCCCAATGATTGTTTGTTTTGGATTTTCTTTTGTTTCTTTGTTGTAGGCAAAGGATGGGAGAGTCACATCGATGGACAAAAATTAAAAGCGGATGGGGACAGTTTTCGTATGAAATTGTCGACCAGAGAAATTTTCATTGATTGGACCCGAAAAGTACAACAAAGATGTTTCGGTGTTAGCGGAAGGGTTTTCGCTATAGAAAATGTACGTTCACGTACCGGTCGTGGGAACGTATTTAAGCTGAAAGTTAATTTTCTCCCTGAGATTATAATGTTGTACAAGGAAGTAAGAAATTTACGAAGTCTTGGTTTTCGTGTACCTTTGCCTATTGTGAACAAAGCGCATCTAGCTAATCAGCAGTACCCATTCGCGATCAGCCTGATCGACAGCATCAGAACTTACGAGAGAACGCTCGAAAAGGTAATGTGTTGTGTTCGTTTTATGGAATTTGTAATTGGTGAAATGGTTCTGAACGGAAAATTTGTGTAAACTTTCAAAGAACAGCCCGTTGTTCCTTAGGAACTAATTTCTATTATATTTTTTTAATGTTTCTGCATCAGGAGTGTTGTTACTATTGACCTACAATATTTAAAAAGTCATTCAACGCCTTGAAAATATTGAATCTAATTAAATAGAAAATACTAAAAAATAGTGCCAGCTTAAGGGTATATATTGTTATAGTTACATCGATATTTCTAATTACTTGGATCTCCAACATGTTTAGCTTACCAATCGGAGTTCCCACTGCCCCGCACTGAAGGTAGTCATGTATAATGCTTTCAGGAATTATGCATCTTGCCTACTTATGCGAATTAATGTAATGCCTGCTTAGCTCTCGTAGAACAATCTGTACTGTA
Organism: Agapostemon virescens; assembly: GCA_028453745.1. Taxonomy (NCBI): domain Eukaryota; kingdom Metazoa; phylum Arthropoda; class Insecta; order Hymenoptera; family Halictidae; genus Agapostemon; species Agapostemon virescens. The sequence continues at coordinate 24,302,802 of CM052093.1, forward strand.
ACATGATTTTGTTTTTGGGTACATTGAGTAATCGGGAGAAATTAGCTTAAATTTGTTCAAAGAATTTGTAGATAAGAATAAGAGGAAAGCGAAATTATCGATTATTTTCCATTTCCGTTTCTTCTTTCTTTCATCTTTTGGTTTGGTTTTCAAACAACATCCGATGATTTTTAAAACTAACAAATTTTTAATTTGGCAATCGTTCTTCCACCCCTAAACACTTGTCAATTCATCCACCACCAATGTCACTTAATCTCCTGTTCTAGGGTGAATTTAGTTATGATGCTTCAGTTGCGATTCGTTTGAACAGTTAGACCATATCCTCACCGTATTCCGAGAGTTGCTTGTAATCGATATATAAGGATATCTTGTTATTTCTCTGTTTCTGTAACGTGTAACGAATATAAATCGCAGACACGACACGACCCGACTTGACTCGACTCGACTCGACTCCACTCGACTCAACATATTAAAAATTTTTTTTTTTTTTAAGATTTGCTATGAATACGTGAAACTTTTGTTTGCATCTTTCGTATGTATTGTACATCATTGAATGGTAAAATTGTAATCTATGTTGTACAAACAGTATTGGTATCCTTATTGCCTTAAGCGTGATTTAAAAGCGATCGTGTGCGATAACGTTTCATGTTTTTTATTTATTTAGATCGAGGATAAGGCTAGCATCGTACCGCTGGTCGCTAGAATGCGCAACGACATGTTATTGCTTTTTTGCGAGGTAAGATTTGAACAGTTTGAAAAATTGAATCGATCAAGCGCAACCGTGTATCGCATCGTCAGCAGCGTCTCAGCTGCGTCTCAACTGCGTCTCCTCTGCAACTGCAACTAATTGAAAACTTTCGGTGTGTTCGAATTCAGGGAATTGGACTGATTTGGGAAAGTTACAAACTAGATCAGTACGTGCAACGTCTGTCCCATGCTGTAATTTCGTTCCAAGAGAAAGTGGAGGACCTTGTGGTGGTCGAGGAGCAGTTGGACGTCGATGTTCGTTCCCTCGAAACCTGTCCGTATTCGGCGAACACGTTCGCCGACATACTCTCGAAGATCCAAAAAGCTGTCGACGAGCTGTCCCTGAAAAATTATTCAAACCTGAACATCTGGGTATCGAGGCTCGATGAGGAGGTGGAGAAGAACTTGGCGGCCAGATTGGAGGCTGGGATCAAAGCGTGGACCGACGCGCTCACCGGTCAGAAGAAGGAAGTGGACTTGAGCATGGACACGGACGCTCCGTCTCAACCTACCCACAAGCCTGGCGGCGATCCAAAAATTCAGAATCAGATTCACGAGGTCCGCATTACGAATCAAACAATGTATCTGTATCCAAGCATCGAGGACGCGAGGTTTCAGATAATGCAACAACTGTTCGCCTGGCAAGCCATAGTCACGTCTCAAGTTCGTCTCCAGAGTTCGAGATACCAAATTGGCTTGGACAAACCCGAGTCGGCTACATATCGGAATCTACTTACGAAACTGCCCTCCGGAAAGCAACCGTTGGAAGCGGCTTACGAAGCGGTCGAATCGAAGATGAAGGACGTCGCCGGTTACGTGGACCAGTGGTTGCGTTATCAGGCGCTCTGGGATCTACAGCCGGACAACTTGTACGGAAAACTCGGAGAGAATATCAACTTGTGGATGAAATGTCTGAACGACATCAAGAAAACTAGGACCACGTTCGACACGTCGGACACTAGACGCGAGTTTGGCCCTGTAATTATCGATTACGCGAAGGTGCAGAGCAAAGTGTCGTTAAAATACGACTCTTGGCACAAAGAGACGCTCGGAAAGTTCGGAACTCTCCTCGGCAACGAGATGGCAAGCTTCCACTCGCAAGTGTCGAAATCGAGAAGCGGCCTGGAGCAGCAGTCGATCGAAGCCGCCAGCACGTCCGACGCTGTTGGATTGATCACGTACGTCCAGTGTCTGAAACGTAAGATGAAAGCTTGGGAAAAACAGGTGGACGTGTATCGCGAGGGTCAGAGGATACTGGAGCGGCAGAGGTTCCATTTCCCATCCTCTTGGCTACACGTTGACAACATCGAGGGCGAATGGGGGGCGTTCAACGATATACTCAAGAGGAAAGACACTAGCATACAAACGCAGGTAGCGTCGTTGCAAATGAAGATAGTCACCGAGGACAAGGCTGTCGAAATAAGAACCACCGATTTCTTGACCGATTGGGAAATAGGGAAACCGGTCGAAGGTCATTTGCGGCCAGACGACGCGCTGCAACAGCTGCAGCTGTTCGAAAGCAAGTTCGCCCGGCTGAAAGAGGAAAGAGACAACGTGGCCAAGGCCAAGGAAGCTCTGGAGCTACAAGAACCCGGAGGCGTTTCCACCAGCGAGGACAGGATGCAAGTCGTCTTCGAGGAGCTTCAAGACTTGAGGGGCGTGTGGTCGGAATTGTCCAAGATATGGGCTCAGATCGACGAAACCAGAGAGAAACCGTGGTTCTCCGTGCAACCGAGGAAATTGCGGCAACAGTTGGACGCGATGATGGCGCAACTGAAAGAGCTGCCGGCCAGGCTCAGACAGTATTCCTCCTACGAGTACGTGAAGAAGATGCTGCAGAGTTACACGAAGGTCAACATGTTGATCGTCGAGTTGAAATCGGACGCGCTCAAAGAGCGACACTGGAGACAGCTGACGAAACAGCTCCGGGTGAACTGGGTGTTGAGCGAGATTACTCTCGGTCAAGTTTGGGACGTGAATCTCCAGAAGAACGAAAGCATCGTCAAAGACATTATCCTCGTCGCGCAGGGCGAAATGGCGCTCGAAGAGTTCTTGAAGCAAGTTCGCGAGTCCTGGCAGACCTACGAATTGGACTTGATCAACTACCAGAGCAAATGCAAGCTGATACGCGGTTGGGACGATCTCTTCAACAAGGTCAAAGAGCACATCAATTCCGTCGCCGCGATGAAGCTGTCGCCCTACTACAAAGTGTTCGAGGAGGAAGCGTTGACCTGGGAAGAGAAGTTGAACAGAATCAACGCGTTGTTCGACGTCTGGATAGACGTGCAGAGACGCTGGGTTTACTTGGAAGGTATCTTCTCGGGCAGCGCCGACATAAAAACTCTGCTGCCGGTCGAAACTTCGCGATTCCATAGCATTAGTTCCGAGTTCCTCGGCTTGATGAAGAAGGTGTCGAAATCCCCGATGGTCATGGACGTTCTGAACATTCCCGGCGTGCAAAGGGCTCTCGAGCGTTTGGCCGATCTGCTCGGGAAGATCCAGAAAGCGTTGGGCGAGTACCTCGAGAGGGAACGCACCTCGTTCCCCCGGTTTTACTTTGTCGGTGACGAGGATCTTCTCGAGATCATCGGCAACAGCAAGAACATAGCAAGGCTGCAGAAGCACTTCAAAAAGATGTTTGCCGGTGTGGCGGCTATTCTACTGAACGAAGACAACACTGTCATCACCGGCATCGCCTCGAGAGAAGGAGAGGAGGTGCTTTTCCAAACTCCAGTCTCCACCGTGGACCATCCGAAGATCAACGAGTGGTTGACCCTCGTTGAGAAAGAGATGAGAGTGACGCTAGCGTCTAGTCTCGCGCGGGCAGTCCAAGATATCAAACAGTTCAAAGACTGCAACATGAATCCGCTAGCGTTCATGACCTGGTGCGACAATTACCAAGCGCAAATTATAGTCCTGGCGGCGCAAATCTTATGGTCGGAGGACGTCGAGGCGGCTCTGCACGAAGCGCAATCCGACCCGAGCAAAGACCCGTTGGAAAGAGTCTTGATGCAAGTCGAGGGTACGCTGAACGTGTTGGCGGATTCGGTCTTGCAAGAGCAGCCTCCCCTCAGGCGAAAGAAACTCGAACACTTGATCAACGAGTTTGTGCACAAACGCACGGTCACGAGGAGGTTGATCGCGAACAAGGTCTCTAATCCGAAAGCGTTCGAGTGGCTTTGCGAGATGAGATTCTACTTTGATCCCAGACAAACGGAGGTGTTACAACAGCTGACCATACACATGGCGAACGCGAAATTCTTCTACGGCTTCGAGTACTTGGGGGTACAGGATAGATTGGTGCAAACTCCTCTGACGGACAGATGCTACTTGACCATGACTCAGGCTCTGGAAGCACGGCTCGGAGGCTCTCCGTTCGGACCGGCAGGAACAGGTAAAACCGAGTCGGTCAAGGCTCTGGGCCACCAACTGGGAAGATTCGTGTTGGTATTCAACTGCGACGAGACATTCGACTTTCAGGTAACACGAACGATTCCAATCCATTCCGATCCGTATCGATCCGTATCGATCCGTATCGATCCGTATCGATCCGTTTCGATCTGATCTGATCTGATCTGATTTTTGACTTTACTTTATTCTGTTCCCCTTTCAGGCCATGGGTCGCATCTTTGTCGGTCTCTGTCAAGTCGGCGCATGGGGTTGCTTCGACGAGTTCAATCGTTTAGAGGAGCGTATGCTCTCGGCTGTTTCTCAACAAGTACAAACCATTCAGGAAGCACTCAAGAGTCAAATGGAAGGAAAGAAAGAAGGTACTCTCTGCGTGGAGCTGGTCGGCAAACAGGTCAAAGTGTCAACGGACATGGCGATCTTCATCACGATGAATCCTGGCTATGCCGGACGATCTAATCTTCCCGATAATCTCAAGAAACTGTTCAGATCTTTGGCCATGACAACACCGGACAGACAGCTGATCGCTGAAGTGATGCTTTTCAGTCAAGGATTCAGATCGGCGGAAAAATTGGCATGCAAGATTGTGCCATTCTTCAAGTAAGTCGAATTTTTCACGAATTTTGTATTTATTAGAATACTCACTAGTTTATTATTAGAATAGAATAGAATAGAATAGAATAGTATCTTTGTTCTACTAACAAAATACCACGTTCCAAATTAGACTGTGCGATGAACAACTTTCGGATCAGTCTCATTACGATTTCGGTCTTCGAGCGTTAAAGTCGGTGCTCATCTCTGCCGGTAATGTGAAACGCGATCGCATACAAAAGATCAAGGAAGGTATGCAGAACCGTAACGAAACAAACATCGACGAGGCATCGATCGCTGAGAATCTGCCGGAGCAAGAAATCCTTATTCAGTCCGTTTGCGAGACAATGGTGCCAAAATTGGTTGCCGAAGATATTCCTTTGCTGTTCAGTCTATTGAACGACGTGTTCCCGAATGTTAACTATACTCGAGCCGAGATGAAAGGTAACGATCGTGTAGCACAATGTGCTGCGCTTTTTACGAAAGCGCTTACCACGAATCCATCGAATCCACGCATTTCTCACGAATCGCATTTCGCACACCGTTTCAGGCTTGAAAGATCAAATTAGGAAGGTTTGCATGGAGGAGTATCTTGTTAGCGGCGAAGGCGACGAACAAGGCGGCGCGTGGCAAGAGAAGGTAATATTATCAATGCTCGATCAGTTTACCATATTCGCATTACACCAGCATCAAATCGGATACATAGGTGCACCGAAATCAATCGATAGAAACGAACAAAGCGAAAGTAATTTCGTGAGAATTCTTTTTTCGGTTCTTCATCGTATTAAACATTAACACAGATAATATTAAATTCTTTGATATATTGATACATTGTAATATGTACGACACACGAAGGGTATTTTCCTAATGTATAAACTATATTTATTGTACGCACTCTCGCACTCAGGATATAGTCGGTGGGACCTGGCTAGGAAAGGTGAGGAAAGAAGAAAAAATAATTAAACTATGGTTAGGTGTCGCGCTCATTCGATATCGTTCGGTATATGTATGTACAGATACGTGTATCGTATATGTCAATCAGCGTAAATACACACACGATCCTCATTATATGGTTTTTGCTTGATTGCTTGCTTGCTTGCTTCGTTGCTTGCGCGTGTTTGCTACGCTATTCCTCGATAGTATGCTAACTAAAGTTTCGTCTAGGTGCTCCAACTGTATCAAATCTGCAACCTAAATCACGGGCTGATGATGGTCGGACCCAGCGGTTCCGGTAAAACGATGGCGTGGAAGGTGTTGTTGAAAGCTCTCGAGCGATTCGAAGGGGTGGAAGGTGTCGCGCACGTGATCGATCCCAAAGCGATCAGCAAGGAAACCTTGTACGGAGTATTAGATCCGAATACACGCGAATGGACCGACGGTCTGTTTACGCACATTCTCCGAAAGATTATCGACAACGTCAGAGGCGAGATAAACAAACGGCAATGGATCATATTCGACGGCGACGTTGATCCGGAATGGGTTGAAAACTTGAATTCCGTACTGGACGACAATAAATTGTTAACCCTGCCGAACGGCGAGCGGCTCAGTTTGCCGCCGAACGTAAGGGTCATGTTCGAGGTTCAAGATTTGAAATACGCAACGTTGGCCACCGTGTCTCGCTGTGGCATGGTTTGGTTCTCCGAAGACGTGCTCTCCACGGAAATGATATTCGAAAACTACATGCTGCGGCTAAGAAACATTCCGCTCGGGGACGGCGAAGAAGATAACCTGAGCAAGAAGGCGACCGACAAAGAGGACACCGTGTCTCCGGCACTCTCGGTGCAGAGGGAAGTTGCCAGCATCTTGCAGAGTTACTTTGCACCGGACGGCATGGTGGTCAGATGCTTAGAGTACGCCATGAAGCAAGAGCGCATTATGGATTTCACGCGTCTGCGGGCCTTGAGCTCCCTGTTTTCCATGTTGAATCAATCGGTGCGCAACGTTCTGCAATACAACCACGCGCACACAGATTTTCCACTGCCGAGCGAACAACTCGAGCGTTACATGCCAAAGTGTTTGATATATGCTTTACTCTGGAGTTTCGCTGGAGACGCCAAGCTCAAAGTTCGATCCGACTTGGGAGACTTTATTCGGTCTATCACTACCGTACCTCTGCCGTCGCAGAATAACATCCCGATCATAGACTTCGAAGTAAGTATTCACGGCGAATGGTTGCCGTGGAGCAACAAGGTTCCCCAGATCGAAGTTGAGATACACAAAGTCGCCAGCCCGGACATCGTTGTGCCGACTCTGGATACCGTTAGGCACGAGAGTCTGCTGTACACGTGGTTAGCTGAGCACAAACCAATCGGTAAATATCGATAAAGTCCGTCGATCCAGCGAATATACAATAGAATATTTTTCTACCTTGCGCATTTTACGCACTTTACGCATTTTATGCATTATACGTTTATACGTTTAAAACGGTTACGCAAACGTGTTGCTTGGCCCATTTGGCCTACAGTATCTACTACTAAACCAGAGACATAGTGTACTACATATACTATATAATATACTATACTATCCTATCCTATACTATATACTATACTATACTATACTATACTATACTATACTATACTATACTATACCATATCATACCATATCATACCATACTATACCATACTATACCATACTATACCATACCATACCATACCATACCATACCATACTATAACTATACTATACTATACACGTGTGTTCATTTTCGTTCTTAGTGCTCTGCGGACCACCGGGATCCGGTAAAACGATGACTCTTTTCTCCGCGTTGCGAGCACTACCCGATATGGAAGTAGTCGGACTAAACTTCTCGTCGGCCACCACTCCGGAACTGCTGCTAAAGACGTTCGATCATTACTGCGAGTATCGCAAGACTCCGAATGGCGTGATTCTTTCTCCGGTACAACTGGGTATATGGCTGGTCTTGTTCTGCGACGAGATCAATCTACCCGACATGGATAATTACGGGACGCAGCGTGTAATCTCGTTCCTGCGACAACTCGTGGAGCACAGAGGCTTCTATCGAACCAGCGATCAAGCTTGGGTCACTTTGGAGAGAATTCAATTCGTCGGTGCATGCAATCCTCCCACGGATCCGGGCAGAAAACCTCTGAGTCACCGATTCCTGCGACACGTTCCTGTCATTTACGTCGACTATCCTGGCGAGACTTCTCTGAAACAGATCTATGGCACATTCACGCGTGCCATGCTTCGGTAAGTACCACAAAAAAAAAATAAAAATAAAAATAAAAAAAGAAACAAACAAAGAAAACTAAAATAAAGAAATCAAATTAACGCTTAATTAACGTTCCAGTCTAACGCCTTCGCTGAGGGGCTACGCGGAGCCCTTGACGAACGCGATGGTAGAATTCTATCTAGCATCGCAAGAGAGATTCACTCAAGACATGCAACCGCATTATGTTTATTCTCCGCGCGAAATGACCAGATGGGTGCGCGGAATTTGCGAAGCAATCAGACCTCTCGACAATCTGTCGGTCGAAGGTCTGGTACGTTTGTGGGCTCACGAGGCCCTTCGCCTCTTCCAAGACAGGCTGGTGGAAGATTCCGAAAGAGCTTGGACTAACAAAAACATAGATACCGTCGCCATGAAACACTTTATGAGCGTCGACCGAGAGAAAGCGTTGGCCAGACCCATCTTATATAGCAACTGGTTGTCCAAGGATTACGTGCCGGTCAACAGACAAGAGCTACGTGACTATGTCAGGGCGCGGCTAAAAGTGTTTTACGAAGAGGAATTGGACGTACCGTTGGTACTGTTCGACGAAGTTCTGGAACACGTTTTACGGATCGACAGAATCTTCCGTCAGCCTCAGGGACATTTACTGTTGATCGGTGTCTCTGGCGCTGGTAAGACTACTCTGTCTAGATTCGTTGCGTGGATGAACGGTTTGTCGATATTCCAAATCAAGGTATGGGCTCCTCCTCTACATCGAGGACAATCAGTCTATCGTTCGTTAAAAGTTCATCGTCGCGCGTTTCGTAAACCATTTCGAATCAATCGCGAATATGTGATGCTAGCGTTCGTTCCGACAGGTTCACAACAAATACACCGGCGAAGACTTTGACGAGGATTTGCGTCAGGTGTTGAGACGTTCCGGTTGCAAAGATGAGAAAATCGCGTTCATACTGGACGAGTCGAACGTGTTGGATTCCGGATTTCTCGAGCGTATGAACACATTGCTGGCGAACGGCGAAGTGCCTGGGCTGTTCGAAGGTGACGAGTATACAACGCTGATGACGCAGTGCAAAGAAGGAGCGCAGCGTGAAGGATTAATGTTGGATTCGAACGAGGAGTTGTACAAGTGGTTCACTGGTCAAGTGATGAAGAATTTGCACGTAGTATTTACGATGAATCCGAGCACGGACGAACTGAAAGATCGGGCCGCGACGTCTCCCGCCCTTTTCAACAGATGCGTGTTGAACTGGTTCGGAGATTGGTCCGACAACGCGCTCTTCCAAGTAGGCAAAGAGTTTACCAGTCGCGTCGACTTGGAGAGGCCTGTGTGGAAATGTCCCGATTTCTTCCCGTCCGTCTGCTCGTTGATACCGGCGCAGCCGTCGCACAGAGACGCTGTTATCAACGCGTGCGTGTACGTGCACCAAACATTGCACAAAGCTAACGCGAGACTCGCCAAACGGGGCAGCAGGACCATGGCGATCACGCCGCGGCATTACCTCGACTTTATCAATCATTTCGTAAAATTGTATCAAGAAAAGAGAAGCGATCTGGAGGAGCAACAGTTGCACTTGAATGTTGGTCTAAGTAAAATCGCAGAGACCGTGGAACAAGTCGAAGAAATGCAAAAAAGCTTGGCTATCAAATCTCAGGTGAGATCTTGACCTGAGATTTTATCTCAGTGTTTTATCGATTCGTAACATGATTCGGTTTTCTCACGGAGGTTTGTTTGTTCGTTTATTTGTTTGTTTGTTTGTAGGAGTTGCACGCCAAGAACGAAGCCGCCAACGCGAAATTGAAACAAATGATCATGGATCAGCAAGAGGCTGAGATGAAGAAGCTACAGAGTCAGGAGATTCAACAACAATTGGCGGTACAAACGGTCGCCATTAATCAAAAAACAGACGATGTGATGGCCGACCTGGCGCAAGTCGAGCCGGCCGTTATCGACGCACAAAACGGTAGGTATAATACAGTGCACGTTAACGCCGCGTTCATTTCGTTTCTTGTTTTTTCTCTTTTATATTGTTTGATCAATCTACATATGCGTTGGCGACCATCGCAGAAACAAGTCACAACGTCAAACGTTTCTGGGATCGTTGCTAGTCCGTTACATTCTATCATAAATACAATACGTATAATGTATAACGTATAATGTATAATGTATAATGTATAATGTATAATGTATAATGTATAACGTATAACGTATACGCTACTGCACCACGAGCGAGTACGTATGTACGTCGAGAGGCGTACGTTACGATATGCGCTGAAACATTTCCAATGAGTGTAGCTGTCAAGGGGATTAAGCGGCAGTACCTAGTCGAAATACGCTCGATGGCGAATCCGCCCAGCATCGTAAAGCTGGCTTTAGAATCGATATGTCTGTTGCTTGAGGAAAATGCGACCGATTGGAAACAGATTCGCACCGTCATTATGAAGGACAGTTTCATACCGACCATCGTCAACTTTAACACGGAAGCCATCACGTAAGGAAACAATTGTCTAGGATCTGCTGAATGTCCGGTACTCGGAATTATGTGGGAACTTACCGAGGCAGAAACAAGTCTAATAACCGCTTCGCATACATGTTTATTCACATATTCGTACATGTGGAAATGTTACAACGGTGAAAACCGCGATTCGCTGTAAATATCTGTAGGATATTACTTTGTAAATAACTTTCCAGGTTCTCGGCGTAAACCAATGCGATGCGCAGCCCCTGACGAAACTTGTCACTTGTAACTTATCTCTCTAATCGCACCATGCCCGCACTTGTTATTTCCACACTGTCAATCACCTAACTAAACAATTCGTTTCGTTTTTCCGTATAGCGGTGAAATCAATAAAGAAACAACATTTAGTCGAAGTTCGGTCCATGGCGAATCCGCCGGCTATCGTGAAGGTCGCGCTGGAATCTATCTGCTTGTTGCTCGGTGAAAATGCCAGTGACTGGAAATCTATTCGCGCTGTCATCATGAGGGACAATTTTATCAATACTATCGTCTCTAATTTCAGTACCGAGGACATTACGTAAGCATGCATTCAATGTTCATCTATTTCCTTGACGAACGATCGAATTCCTTGACTTATGCCGATGAAGGATCGGCGAGATCTTTTTTAATAAAATATCGGTTTTATCGACACGCGCATCGTCGTGTCTACCATGTGCTCCGTGAGCTAACACGCGTGCGTGTGCGTGTGTGTGTGTGTGCGCGTGTGCGCGTGTACTTACACGAATGTATTTACAAACTAATTTAATCGCTAGAATTTATATTGTAAGAGAGCTTAAAGCGTGTCTCTAGGCTTGGAATCTAGATACCTAAAAACATTCACAGAATTCATTCGAAAGAATTTACAAAGCACAATAATACATTATTGTATATGTATATTATATATTATATATTTATATAATTTATTCATTTATAATTACTACTCTGAGCATGATGCGAATGGCAAACGTCGCTACCATGTCCCCTGTTACTAACCGGAGAGTGACGTCTGTAATTAAAACGCGCAACAGAAAATGTCGGGGTGTTCGTTCGTTAACCAAGCGTACTTGTAACAATTCTAATAATACACTTTAAGACTGATATAATCGTGCAATGGCTGCTGTGCGTTCTGACGTATATTTTTGTATAGGGACGAGGTGAGAGAAAAGATGAAGGGTCGCTACTTGAGCAATCCTGACTATAACTTTGAAAAAGTGAACCGAGCCAGTCTGGCTTGCGGACCCCTCGTCAAATGGGCTACCGCGCAGGTAATACTATTAATTTTCTATTGATTTTCCTCGGCTCGGCATCGTTGGTTTCGTTCAAATCAAATCTTCGTTTCAAATCTACAGTCAGAAATTCGACTCTACATGTACACACTGATTTCAGATCGAGTACGCAGACATGTTGAAACGCGTCGAGCCGCTTCGAGATGAGCTCTATTCCCTGGAGAGGCAAGCCGAGACCAACAAGCAAAAGGGCGAAGAAGTGAAAAACTTGATCGCTCAAATGGAACAAAGTATAGCCTCGTACAAAGAGGAATATGCTCAGTTGATTTCACAAGCACAGGCTATTAAAGCCGATTTGGAAAGTGTGCAGGCAAAGGTGGATCGTTCTATAGCGTTACTGAAATCGTTGGTGATCGAAAGGGAACGTTGGGAGGCGACCAGTGAGACCTTCAAGAGCCAAATGTCCACCATTATCGGAGACGTTCTACTGTCGTCTGCTTTCCTGGCTTATGCTGGATATTTCGATCAGCACGTAAGTATAACACAAGTTTCTTTATTCATATTTAGATTATGATTATGATTGTGATTATGAAAGATTTCAAAAAAGACAGGAGGATTCACAGCCGAGTTTTCTTATCACGGTTTTTCCGTTCGGTTCCGTTCCGTTCTGTTTTCAGTACCGACATAATCTATTCAGCACTTGGTGTCAGCATTTGCAACTAGCCAATCTGCAATTCCGATCAGACATCGCGAGAACCGAATATCTATCGAACCCCGACGAGCGGCTCAGATGGCAAGCAAATGCTTTGCCGACCGACGACCTTTGCACCGAGAACGCCATCATGCTGAAGCGATTCAACAGGTATCCGTTGATCATAGACCCGTCCGGACAGGCCACCGAGTTTATCATGAACGAGTTCAAGGATCGAAAAATTACGAAAACGAGCTTCTTAGACGACTCGTTCAGGAAGAATCTCGAGAGCGCGTTGCGCTTCGGTAATCCTCTGTTGGTGCAGGACGTTGAAAACTACGATCCCATATTGAATCCCGTTCTAAACAGAGAACTGAGGAGAACAGGTGGACGGGTTTTGATCACCCTCGGCGACCAGGACATCGATCTCTCGCCGTCGTTCGTAATCTTTTTGTCGACGAGAGATCCAACCGTCGAATTCCCACCGGATATTTGCTCGCGCATCACCTTTGTCAACTTCACCGTGACCCGAAGTTCTCTGCAGAGTCAGTGTTTGAACCAGGTACTCAAGGCTGAACGGCCAGACATCGACGAGAAGAGATCGGACCTGCTGAAATTGCAGGGCGAGTTCCATCTGCGGCTCCGGCAGCTGGAGAAATCGTTGCTGCAGGCGCTGAACGACGCCAAAGGAAAGATCCTCGACGACGATTCTGTGATAACGACCCTGGAAACGTTGAAGCAAGAGGCAGCCGACATTAGCAAAAAGGTCGAAGAGACGGACAAGGTGATAGCCGAAATAGAAACGGTCTCTCAACAGTACATGCCGCTGTCCCAAGCCTGCTCGAACATGTACTTCACCATGGACAGTTTGAACCAAGTGCACTTCCTCTATCAGTACTCGTTGAAAATGTTCCTAGACGTTTTCACGTCCGTATTAAGCCAAAACCCGAGGCTGTCCAATTTGTCGGACTACACACAGAGATTATCGGTTATCACGAGCAACCTATTCTCGGCCTGTTACGAGCGGATCGCGCGCGGAATGTTGCACACCGATAGGCTGACTTTCGCGTTGTTGCTCTGCCGAATACACCTGAAGGGGACCGCCGCGGAGTCAACGTACGACAGCGAGTTCACGTTTTTCTTGCGCGGCAAAGAGGGCGTGCTGAACATTCGCGGACCCCATTTGCCCAACCTGAGCTCCGAACAGCAGGAGGCCATGGTACGGTTGAGCCTCAGGCTGCCCGCTTTCAAGAAACTCTCGGACAAGATTCAGGAGAACGAGGAGTTCAATTCGTGGATGCAATCGCCGACTCCAGAGACATGCGTGCCAAAACTCTGGGACGAGGAGAAGCCACTGACGCCGACGGGAACAGCCATGCATCAGCTGTTGGTGATACAAGCGTTCCGACCGGACCGCGTGATAGCTGCGGCTTCGTTGGTCATCACGTTCGCGTTGGGCGAATCGTTCATGGCTGCCGCTGAAGCGGAACTCGACTTTGCGTCCGTTGTCGAGAACGAGCTGAAAGCCACGGTGCCCGCGTTGCTCTGCTCGGTGCCCGGGTTCGACGCTTCCGGACGGGTCGACGATCTCGCCGCCGAATCGGGCAAACAGATAGCTAGCATCGCGATAGGATCCACCGAAGGGTTCAATCAGGCCGACCGAGCGATAAACATGGCCGTGAAAGCTGGTCGATGGGTCTTGCTCAAGAACGTCCATCTGGCGCCGCAGTGGCTGGTGCAGCTCGAAAAGAAACTGCACAGTCTGCAGCCGCACGCCAGCTTCAGGCTGTTCCTGACTATGGAGATCAGCCCGAAGGTGCCCGTCAATCTCCTTCGAGCCGGACGAATATTCGTGTTCGAGCCACCGCCAGGTATCAGGGCGAACCTTCTGAGAACATTCAGCACCGTGCCCGCCTCGAGAATGATGAAACCGCCGAACGAAAGGGCTCGTCTCTACTTTTTGCTTGCGTGGTTCCACGCTATCGTGCAGGAGCGTCTAAGGTACGCGCCCCTCGGCTGGGCCAAGCACTACGAGTTCAACGAAAGCGACCTGCGTGTCGCCTGCGACACCCTCGACACCTGGATCGAGGCTACCGCGATGGGAAGGACTAACCTACCCCCGGAAAAGATACCTTGGGACGCGTTGCTCACGCTGCTCTCTCAATGCATATACGGCGGCAAGATCGACAACGATTTCGATCAACGCCTGCTGGCTTCGTTCCTCCAGAAACTGTTCACTCCGAGGTCCTTCGAGACCGATTTTGCGCTGGTCGCCAACATTGACGGTTTGCAGAGCAATCAGAGGCACATCACCATGCCCGACGGTACAAGGAGGGATCATTTTCTCAAATGGATCGAATCCCTGTCCGACAGGCAAACACCCTCTTGGCTCGGTTTGCCGAACAACGCGGAGAAAGTGTTGCTCACCACCAGAGGAACGGTTCTGGTGTCAAAGCTCTTGAAGATGCAACAGCTGGAGGACGAAGACGAACTGGCCTACTCGAACGAGGAGTCGTTGGACACGCCTACCGAAGCAGAGGCGGACGGACGACCGTCGTGGATGAGGACGTTGCACAATTCGGCCTCGACGTGGTTACAGCTGCTTCCAAAGAATCTGCCGACTCTAAAGAGAACCGTGGAGAACATCAAGGATCCCCTCTACAGATACTTTGAGAGAGAAGTGAACAGCGGCGCCAAGTTGTTGCAAGACGTGATTCATGACTTGGAAGACGTTGTTTTGATTTGTCAGGTACGTACTGCTACTGGTATGTCCTGTCCTGTCCTGTCCTGTCCTGTCCTGTCCTGTCCTGTCCTGTCCTGTCCT
>CM052093.1:24319447-24334200 GCA_028453745.1 Agapostemon virescens
AGAGAGAGAGAGAGAGAGAGAGAGAGAGAGAGAGAAAAAGAGAGTGAAAGAGTTTAGTAAAGATGATTGTCATTTCGATGAAGAGGTTTGTAATATATATAATAGTTTATTTAGTTTTGTATACGTTCGAAAATTAAAAGGCTTTCTGTAACAAAATTACATTACGTTTGCTTCAATGCAAGTACTGAAGTACTGAAGTACTGTAGAATTTATATTATTTCCATGGCATCTAATAAAGAACTTAACCGTGCTATACAAGCGTTACTCTGCAAACGAAGAACTCCTTGGTTTACAATTACGTGAAACATGAACGTCGAAAAAGAAATAAGTTATGATGGTCTTTCAAATTTTTACACGTATTGGATTTAATCCAATGGAAATAGCCAAAACTATAAAAGAACATAAAAACTTTATTATGGTCCATAATATCAGGTATAGCAATTACACGTATGAGATTTAATTAAAATATTTGCGGCATTCTATATAACTACATAATTATCTTTACATAATAATAATAATAATAATAATATTAATAATAATACATTTTTTACATTGTTTTTTTTTTCTGGCCGGAATTCGGTACTACTAGTTTCCATTGTATTGCTGAATACGCTTAAACATACATAGTTTACCCTAAAAATATATGTATGTTAAGAGGTGATTTTACAATTTGATTTAAAACGGAAAAAAGATTAACGATTTCGCTGCAACTATAATTATAACTGTAACTGTAACTGTAACTGTAACTGTAACTGTAACTGTAACTATAATTGTTTCGTTTAGATCACAAACAGTGATGTACCGTATTAGTAAAAGACGAAGAACTGGTTTACGCACCACTCTTGGTCGACTCAAATCGTTAATATTTTGGGAACACCAAACCAAACATTAAAGCAATAGCGTCATTCTTAATTTTGATGTTGGATCGACTCGCAAAATCATCCCTTAAAATACTTGACATGCGTAATCGAACGCTTTGTACGCTTCATTCTTTAATATTGAAGAAAAATATCGCGATATTTGAACGCGCATCGACCGAAAATATCAAACTATTCGATGAACGTTGTTGGACGGACTGTGCAGTCGCAAACACAAATCGGTCATTTATCGCCGTTAACGAACGACATTAACGCTGAATAAGTAAATTTTGTTTAAGATATTTCGTTAAAACGCTATTATATATTTACATTACCGCGAGTAAATTAGGAAAAAACGATGACAGTACATGTCAAAAATCATTGTAAACTATAGTGGTTCGAAACGAGTTGAACGTTAACGTATTCGGATACGCGCAAATATTAAAACTTACAATTACAGCCAGAAACTTGTATTCCGCAAATGTTGAAACTATTAGCGCGAATTAACCCAGACGGATCACATTGCGCGATTGCGATTATCCGATTCTCGTAGACACGTAATGAAATCATTGTTCGATATATAGAACAACGAGATTACGCGGTCGATCGTCGACAATGATAAAGTTAACGAGAAGAAGAAATACTGTGTTCAGTCTAAGAGATAAAATAAATCACCAGTTGATATCGAAGCAACGTTCGTCGCTGATTCTCGTGGCACAACTTGACTCTTCTAGTCTGCGTTAATTAGCGGATCAGCGGATCAGCGGATCAGCGGATTAGCAGATTGGCGGAACACAAACGATATCGTTGAAACGAGATAAAGGAGAGATAAAACGATAGATACGTGCATACGAATCCGATAAGGTCAAGGATAAACGGTGCGACGTTGCGCGCTGTCCTTGGAGTCTCTTGTTTACTAAAACTTGTCTTGGACAAATAGTCTACAATAGGCCACAGAAATAGTTTATATCACAGAAACGGAATTATCCGTTTCCACGGCAGTCTTTTTATCGTTGCTATCAACGGTAGCCTGCTGGACGGAGGAGACTAGAGACACATCCTTCGTGTCATTCGGGAGGACCAAGGATTCTTCGCCGATAGGCGCAGCGGCCTCGACTAGATTTTCGACAGAGGCCGCCGTCGTTGGCTCGTCGTGGCAAAAGCTTCTACGCAGAGACTGTTGGGTTCGCGCAGTCCCTCTTCTGATGCTACTTCGAAGTAAATTCGCGACGTCGATCGCGGTTAAGTTCGAGCTGCTCGACGATCCGATGGTAGATGGTCTGGGTCGCGTTCTTTCGAGCGTCGAGTGCATCCGCTCGACGGAGCATCCGCCGACCGCCACCGATGCGGTACGACTGCCGATCCACGTCGTCCTATCTATTGTGTTGGGCCTGTGTCTATCGATCGATTCGCTGTCGTTGCTGCTGCCGTTAGCGTTGCCATAGTCGTTGTCGTTGTCGTTGTCGTCATTGCCATTGCCATTGCCATTGCCATTGCCATTGCCATTGCCACTGTCGTTGCCGTTGCCGTTGCCGTTGCCGTTGCCGTTGCCGTTGCCGTTGCCGTTACCGTTGCCGTTACCGTTACCGTTATCGTTATCGCTACCATCGTCGCCATCTTCTCCATCGACTTCGTAACCGCCACTACGACCGTCAATGCTCTCGATCCGTCCTTCGGTTACGTGAATCGCCACATCTTGACGCTGTCTCCCTTGATTCATTTCGACGAGGACCGTCGCGTAATCTGGAGGTGGAGGTTGCAACGCAGGTCTTTGTCTCGGAACACTGCTCTCTCCTAATACGTTCGCTATCCGCCTAACGCTTCTTCGAAAACTTTGTCGCAACATCTTCGCGATCCTTGCTCCTGTTGCGGTGGTATAGCTAGGCGGTGGTGTGTATTTCGGGGGTGGGTCCTCGAACTGTACCTCCGTGGTCGCCGATACGATACCGTTACCGTGGATACTGGTGCTGGTTTCAGTTCCAATGTGCGCTTGAGCATCTCGCGGATCATCCGTCTCCAGAGAAGGCCGATATAATAGCTGAATTCTCTGGAATACGGCAATACGTTAATTTATTCTGCGAGACTATCAACAGCAATGCTAAAATTATGCAAGATTGTTGATATTTCATTGGAGGATAGAGGAGAGCGACACAACTTACTCCGTTACATTGCTCGAAGTGATTTACGTTCGCATCCGTTTGATTGCTCTGCGGTTAGCACAAACAGAAGAGGAAACACAATTTGGTTCGAGTAGATCGTTAGCAAAATAGCGGATGTATTAGAAAAAAAAAAAAAAAAAAAAGGAAAAAGTTGAATTACAAGGAATAGCTATCGATTCGTACCGTGTACATCGAAGGTTACCATTAATAGTCGGAACATAAAACTATGCTTAGTATTCCGCTCAGCCGTCGCGCGCAAAGACACATTTCTTTGAACAAACACAGCGTATCAGGACTTGAATACTTACGTCAAATATATCCGGCGGACCGCTGTTCAAGTACCGACAGGTCTGTATAATGGCTACAGCCGGTATAGTTAATATCGGTATCAGTTGAATAGCGGCTCCCAGCTGCCTCGCCCACACCGACCAGTAATCTTTGGTAGTGCGTCGATAAGAGTACAATTCTCGAAACCCGGCATTCTTGAACATCGTGATACCAAATACCTGTGCATTTTCAAACAATCAAAGGGTTATTTAATGCATACTCGTAATCATACTATACATTATATTGTACTGTACTGTACTGTACTGTACTGTACTGTACTGTACTGTACTGTGCGCACACACACGCACATCAAGAGAGAGAGAGAGAGAGAGAGAGAGAGAGAGAGAGAGAGAGAGAAAACTATGACAAGACACCGATAAAGGCACTCGAGCAGAGAGCAGCTACCTGCTATTGACAGGTATACACTACAAACCATAAGAATAACGGGCAGCACGACGTTCCAAGTAAAAGACAAGAGTGGCCCGGCCCAATGTCTAAGACACCGGCTGGTCGGTGGAAACAATTCAGCGACGACTGCCTCGCCGCTGTGTGGACGACCTCGGACAGCGAACACAGCACCGACTTGCACCAGATACAAGATCATAATCCACCAGGAGCCGCCGATCGTGTAATCCAAATAATACACCACGTGGATACCCAACTATATAAAAAAAAAGGAAAGAGAAAAGGTTCACTTAGAAAAGAAAAGGTACGTAATGTTGTTTCGGTTGTCGAGAAATCACCGGAAAGGAAATATTTACATGACGATTACATTGACGATCGCATCGGACATTGGTGATCTCGATCGACTAGCAACTACTGCAACTACTGCAACTACTGCAACTACTGCAACTACTCCAACTACTCCAACTACTGCAACTACTACGACTACTCGCACCGTTTCCCATCCACTACTCATCCCAGCAAAGACTGCGTAGACGCGGCGCTGGTTTTTATATCGGTCACTTGGATATCGAAAAACATCGCGTTGTCTTTAACATATCCAAGATATCGAGTCAGTGTGGTGTGCGGAATGAACATGTAAATGCCGGATTCCTTGTTCACACTTTCCAAGTCTGTTTTACCTCGGCCCACGGCCTTGACGAGTTTCTTCACATCGTTGGCCGGATTCTCTTGATTTCTTAACGTGACGGCGGCTCGAAGAATACACGGCCAATCCAACAGTGGATCCCACTTGCCCTGTTCCACGCGAAGGCATCCGATAATGTGTCGGCCCTTCCATTTTCCTATACCGTTCAAGAACAACTGCACTCTCAGCCTGTATCCGTATTCTTTGTTCGAGAATATCGGGCTATAGAGAACGATCTCGCCGTTTTCTTTCGCTTCGGACATTTTCTCTTTGTAGCGGTCGATTCTCCACAACAGTCGCCCGTTGGTTGGAAATCGGCAACCAACGTAATCGTAATCGTAATCGTAATCGTTATCGTTATCGTGAAGATATTCTGTCGGTCCGACAAGCGCCTTGGCACTCAAACACCTTTGGCATTCTTTGATCAGTCCCTCGAGATACTCGAGGTTCTCTTTCATCTGAAACTTTAGTCCTTTCACTATACTATTCTGCTCCGCGACCGTCGTTTTCTGTGCTCGCGTTTCTTCCTCCAGAACGTCGACCCTCGCCGCCAAAAGGTTTTGTCGCTCCATTGATTCCTTCGAGCATTTGCATCGCATTTCTAGTTCCAACTTGAGATCGTGGATGAGCTGTCTATGTTCTTTCCAGGCATTGCTCGTCTCGAGCTTCTCTCGAGTTAAAAACGATCTGAAATCGTTCAATTCTGTGCTCCAATTGGTCTGCGCGTGATCGCGTTCGTCTCGCTCCTGGACCAGATCGTTGTGCAGCAACCTCAATCGATCGGAGATCTGTCGATAGCTGAGATTATTGCGGTATTCCATGTTATCGCAACAAATCTCCAATCGTTTCAAACGTTCCTCGAACGACGCGTTTACGGTGTCGTGTCGCGTTTCGTGAATTTGCAGCCGTAACGACTTCATCGACACTTGCTGAGAACGCAACAGTTCTACGCATCGATTCAACTGGTCCCGAAGATGGTCGCGTTCCTTTTCCTCGTTGCAGATCGCGGATCGGAGCAACGTTAACGCGGAAAACACTTTGTTCCTCCACAAACGGTCCTGGACCTCCTGGACCTGCTGGACCTCCCTGACCGGACCGAGTCGCTTCGTCGCATTCTTATCGCAAGACTTTCGATGATCCTCCATAGTTTTTCGGGGCACGTAGACCCCGCACAGGTAGGGACACTCCATCAGTACCGACCCACAGTGCCTGACATGATCGAATAGATGTGTTTGGTCGAAAACCTCGTTGCAGAAATAACACGGTATGCTTCGACATACCATGGGATCGATTTCGTTGCTCATTCTCGGAAGGTACGCGACGACTCTCTCGATACCGACGCGGTACACACCGATGAGACAACGAGTAATCGGCTTACCGAGCAATCGCTTCAAAAGATACCCGTTATCGCAGTTATCTTTAACGAAATGCCATATCTATGCCTGTATCTGCAGCGATACCGCTATATTTCGTTGAAATCGTAGGGGCGTGTCGGACAAGGAGGTTTCTCTAACGATTTGTATTTCGGAATTTTCATTGATTCTCCAATGACGAGTTGAAAAGCATCATTCGTGTATCGTGCATTCTATGTAGATACATAGATTTCATACATACATAGATACATACATACATACATACGCATAAAAAGATGAATGAAATAGACAGAAAAATAAGAGCATTCATAAAAGTTTCATGCATTCGCTTACCTCGGTAGCCATCGGCAGTCCTAGTATGTAGCCACAGAAGCAACTGAAGAAGGTGATAGTAGTTTCCCAGAGTTTCATCATTTTCGTGTTGATGGCCATGATACCGGTTATCACGCAATGCCATATCGCCAACTGCAATGCACCAGAAACTTTTTTCATTTGTTGTTTAGTCGCGTGGCAAAGTGCGTCTTGCGGAGGATCGGTAAAGCTTTGAAATTAGTCGTACCTGTTGTGCTATTCCAAAGAGTATCAATACAAAATAAAAGAGAACCGCCCAGAACGAAGAAACTTGCTCGGTTCCCAGCAAAGCTAACGTCGCGGGGACTAACTCGGTAGAAAGTCTGAGGGCCTGGTAACCAGATTCACCGAAATCCGCCCCGGGACGCGTTACGCGTTCTCCAACGATGAACGACGCGTGAGCCATAAATCTCTCCGGCGTGCTGCTATATCCCGGCGGAGCTGGCTGGTTCGTTGGCCTCAAGAACACGTACGACGATATTCTTTCTGAAATACAATAAAATAATACAATAAAATAATACAATAAAATACAATAAAATACAATAGAAGATGGTGTTTTCTAGAGTAACGGGCGGCAGAGACGACCGATGACCGACGATCAATCACCGCGTGCGTTGCCAATGCGAGATCAATCGTGCACGCGTATACAGAAGGGAAGATATGTATATGTACATATAGATATAATAGAATACATAATAACGATACGAGGCTACTCACTTACCGAACGAACTCGGAATATACACGTAACCGTGATGTTTGAGGATTTGCACGCATGTATTTGCCAAAAGAGCTGCCATAGATAGAACCACTATCGTCAATAATATCACGAGGCTCGTGTCCCGTTGCAGAAGATGTTTGTGCTTATTGTGAGCTGCTATCTGAGAGACAAAGGTAGAAGGTCGTTTTAAATCGGTTCTCGAGCGCCTCGGTGTCGGTTCCATGTCGTGTATATCATCTGGAAGGATGATCTGCTGTTTCGGTTACCTGCATAGCTGCTGCACCGAGCAACCCCCACGTGAGAAACACCTCGATGGATGCCGCGACCCATGACTTGCCGTTGACGAAAAATTCGGTCCCAACGGTGGTGGGGAACAGTTGATGTATCGTGTCCGGTGGTGTCAAACCAAACAATTTCGTGCAGAGGACCAGAGTGCCGAACACGGGTATCAGCGTAAACACGTAAACCACTTTCCCGTATGATCTCAAGCCTGAAATCGGAGGATCGAAATCAGATTACGTATGCTCGAATCGTCGCTTGTACTAGCCTGTACTAGCCTGTACTAGCCTGTACTAGCCAACATACTAGTACCTTCGAACTGTACTACCTTTGCTCAAAGAGACAAACACGATCATCCAGACCACGGCCAAATTGAAAGCGACTTGAAACTTTAACGTGACCACGCCGGAATCCGGCTCGTTCAAATGGTGTCTCTGCAAGACGACGCCGCTGAAATAATCCGGCACCGTCTCGTACAGTTTGTAAATCGTGCTGCTGGCGTTTGACACTGTCTTGTCTACCCTGTACAGAGAATACGGCTCCGCCCATCGGTACTTGTCCTGCTTCGTCACGAACGAATCTCTGAAACGAAATGTCAAAGAAATTTTATTTTCCCTCGGTTTCTCTCGCTGTAGCGTGTCTATCGTGCCTATCGTGCCTATCGAACCTATCGAACCTATCGAACCTATCGAACCTATCGAGCCAAGAGCAGTGGCCCGGTTCGTTCGATGGCACGTTAGTTCGCGTAGACGTAGAGTTCGCCTACCTGAAATACACAAACATCCAAGACACACCGACGATGCTGTAGATACCGATAAACGCTTGTGCGGTTAGAAGAGCTATGCCGACACCTTGAAAAAGAGGAGAGATCTTCCACATGTCCACCGAACCAGCCGCCAATCTCTGTCCGAGGCAAACGTGCAACGTTAACAGAGGAATGCCCAAAACCAGAGACAATATCAGAAACTGTACAATGAAGTTCGCTGTAACAAGAAAACGGAACTGAATAATCACTGGTTCATCCTAAAATATTGTATTACAGGTCTATTTAGAATTTATCGGTCGTTTTCGAACATTCAACAAATTATTACTCGAATCGATTTGGATCTATTCGGAGCTACTCACCTCCGAATTGTATACTAAGAATCGAGAATCTACTTATGTTGAATAAACCAAGAGTACAACTGAGGCAGGCCAACGCAGGACTGAGAGCGTGCGGCCATTTTCCTAATGGGTTTGTCGAGTCCTCGTCCTCGTCTTCTCCTCTGTCTCCATCCCTGTCGATGTCTTCTCTTTGCCTTTCGCATATCCTGCAAGAAAAAACAAGAGCGCGTTAAAGAATTGTAATCCGAGTTGTGTACATTGGATAAATTTGCAATTTTAGATTTTGGAACTGTGACAAATACTTGATCAAAACACAAAAAAAGAGTGAGTGAGAGAGAGAGACTAGAGGTGGAGAGATACAGTAATTTGTCATTTATCAATTTGTTCGGACGAGGGGCGAGGGGGCGAGGGGACGAGGGGGTGAGGGGACGAGGGTGCACGCGAAACACGGCACGCGTTGCGACAAAACTTTCGCATGTTGGCAAAAAGTCAAGAGGTGCGCCGCGGCGGATAAATAAATCGCAACAAGCCAAGAATCACGAGTACGAGTCGCAGACTCGTCGACTGCGTCGATAATAGACAGAGTATCGCGACGGTACCGTTATCGCGAAACAGGGAGACGATTGCTTATAAGAGAAACCAGGCCGACCGTTCGTTCCTACGCGGATCCACCTGAAACCCAAAACTGAATCTCGTTTCGCTAGGGGGAATAAAGAATCGTGGTATCAAACGAGCAACTTCCACCCCGCGAAAGTGGTAAAAGCTCTTGAAAATTCAGAGAATGTTCGTGAACCAGCAAAAATAGAAGCAACATATATCTTATCGATTAATCGATAAAACTGACCGCTTCTAATCACCGCGATATACCAGCTTTGGTGAACGAGCAACGGCCAACAACCAACAACCAACGGCGTACGGTGTGTGCAATTAGGGACACGCGAAGGATACGTTTATCGCGTGAACACGATGGTGTTCGCCGGTGGTTCGCCGGTGGTTCGCCGGTGGTTCGCCGAGTTTCTATAATAAATTCGCTCGAATCATAAATTCCTCTCTTGCCGGATTTTTCCGCGTTTCATGTACACTCTATATCGTATGTACGAATAATTCAGAGGCACCACTCTACTCTGTACAGTAGTTTCATCGTCTATGTACAATATAATGAGTTTTCCGCGTCGTGTCACCGGTATGATAATTGGTCGATGGTTACTCATCGTATATATTACATCTTCGGTTGTTGAATTTCAAATTTCAAGGCAAAATACGTGAATACGTGAAACCGCGAAACCGCGAAATTGATTTATTGGCCTTACGATTAGACCGTATCTAGAAAAGTCAAGCTTCCGTGGCTTTTATGACATGCATAAAATAAAAAAAAGCAATTTTTCGAAACGAACGATTCGTCGCTGCCGTTTTCGACCGTTAATACGTATTGCAAGTATAGCGAAATAAACGTGTACCTTTCAAGGCGAAGTATTCGCGAATTTTGAAGAAAAGAATTTTTTTATACGTTCGATCTTAGCCTTGAAACAAAGAGACAACGCACGCGTTGACACGACTCTGTAAATTTTCGAAACGAACACCGTTTACGCAACCTATTTCAAATTAGGCAACACTGGAAGCAGAGGCACGTGTCCCCGTATCCCCGTATCCCCGTATCCATATCCATATCCATATCTGTTTCTGTTTCTGTTTCTGTTTCTCGAAAACAAAGAACAATGATCGGATTGTCGAAGCTCACCACGTGGTTCGACGTTGCTTGTCAGCAGCCGCAACCCCATCCGTGGGGTGTTACCGATTTGCTGTAACGCGTCGTTGCCATAACCATCGCGTAAAAATCGAGCGAGCTCGATCGACGAGTCTCGGTCCTTCTAAAGTTTAAACTTGTCCAATTCGCACCATCTATTGGACAGGTTTGATTTTCATGTATCGATAACGCGTGTCGCGTCGTTGACGCGTCGTTGACGCGTTCACCGTTCGTTGTTCGTAATTCGCGATTCGTCGCTCGTCGATCGTCGGTCGTTGGTCGTTGGTCGTTGGTTGTCGCTCGTTACCGATGACAACGACGCGACGACGACGGTTTCTCCGTGGTTCTCCTTCACGGCCTACGAATGCCAGTTTCAGAACCTTGATCGAACGCGCAGGTGCTTAGCTTCAGGGACTCTGCACAGGTTTCAAGGAAAACGAGTAATCGGCGATCGACGGTTCCTTTCGACGGTTAACCGTTGACAAGAGGTTCTCTTTCTATCGTTGCATTCCCGCTCGACGAATCGTCTTCTATCCCTTGGAGATCCTTGGCAAACATCGCGCATCGTATCGTACCAACAGTCCTTTTCATCGTTCGAAAAACAATTCGATGGATGGCCATCGTCGGCTACCGGCGACATATTTTTTCAAACGGTGCAAAGAATAATATGTATCGCGCAATAGTAACATCGCCGCCCTTTTTTCAACCCCTTGCCAAAGTTTGCTTATCGAATACGCGCTACAAGAGTTACACGCCGGTTCCGGTCGGCTCTGCCGACGATCCATCGTTGATCGATCTTCTACATATACATATTCGAGAAAGCCTCTATCATCTATCATCTATCATCTATCATCTATCATCATCTATCAAACTAAACGAATGTTTACAGGTTAACGCGAAATCGCGTGTCTCTGTTCGTTGTTCTTCGTCGGATCTTATTCGCGTAGCTTGCCAAGACCCGTCGTTTCAAACAGAAAAATCGGAGATGCAACGGAACAACTGTATTTGGGAATTTCGATATCGATGGTTATGATATACGATATACGATATACGATATACGATACACGTATTAATTTCGAAAGATATACAATAGAATTTCAAGTTTTCGGACGGCGCGATCGTCGGATACCTGATTCGATGTCTGCGTTGACTACAGTAAAAGTACTGCCGGCAGATCGTTGGGTCGTGGTTCATCTTGAACGCATGTCACGACAACGATGTCAACGACCGAGCCTCGTCGAGTCCGTTTCCACGGTACCTATCGATTTTTCACCCGATATCCTCCGCGATGTCCTCCTCGATGGCCAGTTCGTTGTACAGCTCTATATCCGACTCGACGTCCGAAATTCTCCAGTAAAACCTCTCCCCTTGCGGGTCATCTTCTCGGTATCACCAAGATACACTGTGCCGCGCCAATCAAGAAAATTTCTTCAAAACACACCGATCCGGACGACGAGGATCCTCGGATGTCGACGTTGCCTTTGGCGTCGGTGTCGATGTTGGTGTCGGTGTCGGTGTCGGTGTCGGCGTCGGAGTCGGAGTCGGCGTCGGCGTCGGCGTCGGCGTCGGCGTCGGCGTCGGCGTCAGCGTCGGCGTCGATTCAGCGAGCCTAGAACGATCCAACTCGAAGACGTACCGCCTTGGATGTGTTCTTGCTTTCCGATCTCTTCTCTACGCTCCGCTACACCGTCGTATCGCCGCTATTTTCAATCGCAATTTTGATCGTTTTCCTTCATTCTTTTTTACAATATTTCTTTAGCCTCGAAACAATTTTCCAAATGATCCACCGTTTGCGAAACTCCTCTCTGCCTCGTGTTCGTTGTCAACCAGGTTGACCTTTGTAATAAACGACAACGAGAACACGATTGTCTAGATATTTTCAGTTTGGTTCGCTCGATCGATCTCGATCAACGGATTTCGAAGAAAGCGATGTAGAGTTACGTATCGAATCGAATCGAATCGAATCGAATCGAATCAACAAAAAATCCAAGCTTTTCAAGGATGCCTAACACTTTACCGCAAAGAAATAGTTTAGTTGCGACGCGACGCGACGCGACGTGACACTAGTTCACGATCGATCTCGAAAGCGGACAATCTACGCTCTACCGAGATCTACCGACAACTAATACGATGCTCCGAGCGTGATCCTCGATAGACCGGCATCGTTTCGGCCATGCCGGTTCAAGCATTATCGTCGCTTTCGGAATTTCGCCGCGAGCTGAAATAACTTGCGAATTAAACGGATCGACTTCCACAGCGTCGGACAAAATCAAAAGAATCGTTGGAACTTTCCGAGTCGATGACAAACAATGTTTTCCTATCTTTCCGCGGTATCTACTAGGATTTCGACCAGAATCGATTTTCGAATTATCCGGTCTCGTCTCTGTTCGTCGTGTTCTTCGTTCCATTATTTCGTTCGATACGAAAGATACACGAAAACATTGCGTCGACACGAGCAAGTTTTTTCTCATCCCTAGTCCTTGGCGTGCGGATCTTACGAAAAGTTCTGGATGCGCGTCGAAGGAATCGCTTTTTCATTCAATGTTCCACTTCCTTTGTCCAATCATCGATTTGTTCCAACGCGATCCTGGCTGTTATGTATACTTTGGCATGTCTTAGAGCTACGTACGTAAACGTAGAGAGTTTGAAACTGGTGACACTTTCTGCTGCTTTTTAAATATACAATAGTTTGAAGGTTCGCGCCGCACCCTGAACAATCCCCGTCATCTAGCACTGCATCGAAAGTCCGAAAACATAATATTTCACGATCTAAAGTTCCGTCGAGATTCGACCAGCACTCGTGGCATTGACGCTGTTACCAACACCAACACCGACACCGACATCCAGCACCAGCACCAGCACCAGCACCAGTACCACCAACTACCGTACCAAGTACTGGCTACTAAACCATTACGAACCGTCCGTCCGCCCGTTCGTTCGTTCGTTCGTTCGTTCGTTCGTCCGTCTGTCCGTTCGTACGTACGTAAGGAGAATCTGTCCGATGCCACTGTGTAACTGTACATGGACAGAGTCACGTGACAACAGAGAGATACGCAGAGACGAACGCACGTGTAGTACTCTCGCCAGACCGCCGATCCTGCCGCCGAAAGAACCAATCGTGATCAATCAAAATTCTTTTCTTCGTTTAGATTTTGAGGTCTCGGTTAATGTCAGTTTACGATTAAACATCAAACTTGCTGCTGCGAACAATGTTGCTGCTTCTTAATTTATTACCTACTTGATTCCTAGATAGCGCAATTTCGTCTCGTATCATCGACAACGTCTACCGATCGATTGTCCGTCTATTACCCGCATCGTGCACAATCGAACGATGCTTCGACGTTTAAATCAGACCCCGTATCAACGTCGTGTCGTGCGTCGCAACAGAATTAGAATATACAATATATACAAAAAGGAAAAGAAACAAAATATATGTATATAATTATAATATTATTAATATATATATATATATAATATACTTGTAAATTTTTGAAAGCCAAAAATTTGAATATCTATTTACCGTTAATTTTTTTCGAGTATTAATACATATACTAATAACGGTGTATTTTGCATCAATCGATCGGTACAGTTTTTCCCGTGAACGGTGCGATATTACACGCACATACAGCAAATATCGCAGATTGAGAAAATACTACGTATTTCAATAGGGTGACTAATCGCGAAAGGAAGTTCCTTTCCTTTGCTTTGCTTTGCTTTCCTTTCCTTTCCTTTCCTTTCCTTTCCTTTCCTTTCCTTTCCTTTCGTCTAAACATTGGGATCGCGTTTCATATTCTTCGATGACATTGTAACACGCGTCATCGATGTCGCAATATCGCGACAGATTAAGAAAACGCGCAACGATCGAGAACCCATGTGGTGCGCAAAGAGAACCGTGCCGATGCGATCCGAAAGATATCGTTCGAAAGCGAGATTGAACCTTGTAACTTGCAACTTGGTCGAGAATCTGCGAGCGGTCGATCGGTTTTTGTTGCCGTGTGAACAACAACGATTCGATACGTCGGCGTCGGTGCAACCGTGCCGCGGTATCAGGATAGCAGCAAAGACAGGAGGCGTGCGCCACTTTCGCGTGCTGCAACCGATACATCGCCGCGGTGTGCAAATGCACCGCAGACTTTATTTATAGCGAAAGCTTCTCTCCCCCCACCCTCGCACGCACTCTCTCTCTCTCTTTTCTTCACTTGCCCGGTTGCTAGTTCGTGTTCATCTTTACCCTTGCGATTCAACAACGTTTTCGCTTTCGTCGCGCGTTAATAATGAAAATGCGATCAATAAATCGTCATGATAGGTAAAAAATGTTGTGGAGCTGTTATGCATCGATTAGATTGGTTTACGATCAATATCGTGTTCGAAGTTGAGCGTTGACAAATGTTCACGAGTCGTCGATTCCATTAACGGTGGCTTGTTTAGGCCTCGGGGATTTTGCTCGACGATACAGGCGTGAGCGTTGGTTTTGAAAGCGATCGTTGTGCGGCCTGCTTATCTAGAAAATCGTGAAACGGATTTCGGAAAATCGGTGTCACCCGGTGCCATATTTGTCGACGAAGGTAGTGCATGCGTACATCGGTTGAAATCGCTGAGTACATGTTTCAAAGTTGATTCGTAAACGGTGTACGGGGTGACGATACCGCAAAAGCCAAACAACCAGGCGGTTCTCGTCTCAATTTCGTTTCATTCTTTTTCTCTTTCTCTTTCTCTTTCTCTTTCTCTTTCTCTTTCTCTTTCTCTTTCTC
>CM052093.1:24344260-24381753 GCA_028453745.1 Agapostemon virescens
TCTCTCTCTCTCTCTCTCTCTTTCTCTATCTATCTATCTATCTATCTATCTATCTATCTATCTATCTATCTGTCTATCTATCTAATTATCTATCTATCTATCTATCCATCCATCCATCCATCCATCTATCTATCTCTATTTCTCTCTTTATTTCTCTGAAATTCGTAAACCGATCGAGACCAAACGTAACACCATCTAAAAATATTACAAAACTGACTTGCTCGAGCAGAAATAAACCTCTCAAAACAGAAAAAATTTGATACTGTTGCTGTTCTTGTTTTCCTTTCTCCTCCTTTTACATCAACAAATTTGAATAAATAATGGTGTAGATCTTAAGCTATACCAAAGAAACTTCGATGGATCAGATTATTGATTTGTCGGGTGTCTCGACTTTGGCCCGATGCTATGAAATTTCCTCAATCTATGGAATTCTTGCGATCTATTGTATACACTACACGAACAATTCCCAAATCGATTTTCATCCTTTTCGATCGTCAACGATTACTCGATTGTGTTCACGATATTCGAAAAATCGATCGAAAATCACCGATACGTACGTTCCTCGGACGGTTCGAGTTCAAGCTCGACTTTTTAATTCGATTGCTCTGTTATTTTTGGCACCAGTTAACGCGGTGGTCGCTCAAGAAACATCAGGTAGGGCACTCGCGACCGACTTGGATGGCACTATCGCAGCAATGAACCAACAACCAGCCAACCACCGTTTCTTTTCGTTTAAGAGATCTGAACCAACACATGTTTGTCTTTTAGCTGGGTTTGTTCGACGCTAATACACTTTGTCCGAGAACTCGGCGAAGCATTCGTTACGACGCTACAACGCGCCACGTAGATGATACGAAACGAATGAGATATACTTCACGGTATCTGAGTAAGGCATGCACTGAGAAAGAACGAACGTTGGCAAGGAGAGTCCGATGCGTGCGTTCACCAATTCACTACTGATCTTCGGTATACGTTGGTGTGTATACGCGTGCTTATTTCCTCGCTTCCATGCTTACGTGTCTGCCTGGCCTGGCTTGGCTTGGCTTGGCTTGGCTTGGCTTGGCTTGGCTTGCTTAGCCTGACTTGTCTGCTTTCCTACCTGTCCGTCTGCTTACCTCTACCTACCACCCGTTTGCTTATCCATTGGAAAGAGTGTATGCATAGTCCCAATGGCAGAAAGAAAGGGAATCGAGAAGAAGGAGACAGCACATAGAGAAAGGGTGAGAAAAGAATAGCCAACTCAAAGAATGGACAAGTGCAGACGAAAGCAGACAAACGAACCGCATTATTTATCCAACGATACAATAAAACCGAACTACGTGATCTGTGTTTGTTGTTGTTATTGTTGTCGTCGTAATTGTTGTAATTAATAAGGCATTTACTTTACGTTTTATTTATTCAATCGATATGAAAAAATACAAACATGAATATTTAGATTTATCGATTTTTGTATTATTCAATGTTATTTGTTCACGATTTCAAATCGTTCAATTTTTTTTTTAACAGTTCTACATTTAAACGATGCTTGCAAAGAAACTGATCCTCTAAAAAAAGAACTGGAATGTCGTATTTGTAGAGTTTAAGAAACCGTTCATTTCCTGGTGCTGTAATGTCAACTTCGTGCAAACGGTATCGATCAGCAAAATTTGCTTGCAATTCATTTTTTAAGACATCACAAAGTAGACACTGATGTTTCGTGTACAATGTTAGAGTAGGTGGAGAAGATATTGGATGACACCTATAGAACGAGAGAGAAGAAACCTTCATTCTATAAAAGAAACTTCCTTTTTTTCTTTCTTATACATAATATTTTATTATTCTTTTTTTTGTAAGAAAATATCTTAGTTATATTATTAGTTGTATTGTATGTATAAAAATATTTATAGTCAAACGTTAATATCAATCGACCCTGTAGCACAGCCAGTATGATATTCGATCATTCTTCATAAAATGCATAATGGTAAAACATTTCTAATTGAAATTTGTTCTTGTTCTTATGCAAAATCCATTGTTTGGGTATTATTGTAATGTAACAGGCTAACATATAACTTTTGTCCTCTATATAAGAGACTAAAAGTAAACTCGTCAAAGGACTTACAACTTTTCAATTAAAATTGAAGAGGCGCCACCACCTCCGTTACAAATTGACGCAATACCCTTCTGTCCTGGTTTTAAAGTATGTACCAAATGCACCACAATCCGTGCTCCGGACATTCTGAAATTGTTCGTTATGCACACACGGTTGGTATAATTCTTTAACGTATACAGTGGTTTCGAATCAAATGAATACCTACCCAATAGGGTGACCAAGAGATACGGCACCGCCATGAACGTTCACCTTGCTAGGATCGAGATCAAGCAATTTTTGATTTGCAATCACAACTGTACTGAATGCCTCGTTAATTTCCCAAAGTGCTATATCATTTTTGTCGATTCCTGCATTTGCCAACAACTACAAACAAATCTGTATCTGGTTAACGAATGTACATTGAAAATTTTGTAACATTATTATGTATGTGTACATGTATACATGTATACTTATACGTATTAGGTAGCCTACCTTAGGGATCGCGAACGCCGGTGCAATGGGAAAATCAATAGGATCGGTCGCAGCGTCTTCAAATGCAACAACTCGTGCTAAAGGTTTCAAATTCATTTTGTCAGCAATGCTTGCAGTAGTCAATACTAATGCAGCTGCACCATCGTTTAGAGTCGATGCATTTCCCGCGGTTACAGTGCCATTA
Source organism: Agapostemon virescens (assembly GCA_028453745.1). Lineage (NCBI taxonomy): Eukaryota > Metazoa > Arthropoda > Insecta > Hymenoptera > Halictidae > Agapostemon > Agapostemon virescens. The sequence goes on from CM052093.1 coordinate 24,347,005, forward strand.
TCTTTCTATGATGAATAAACAAAATCAAGATGCACCATAATTATTCTCTTATAACATTTTTCAATTATACCTGAAAAACTGTATTCAGTTTGGAAAATTTGGCAAAGTCGACTCTTCTGTATTCTTCATCTTCTGCAAATACCATATCGGGTTTGCCTCTTTTTTGCGGTACATTCACCGAAACAAGTTCATCCTGAAATATTTTGTTCGCGTAAGCTGCTGCACTGCGTCTGTAACTGCTGATAGCATATTCGTCCTGTTCCGTACGAGTAATGTTCAGTTTTCGAGCAGTATTTTCTGCGCAATTACCCATATGAATTTTGTTGTAAACATCGAATAAACCGTCAAACACGATACCATCCTGCCGAATAAATACATGAACATAAGATAACATCCAATCAGTTGATTAAATAGTGTAAATTATTACAAATATACAGCTCCAATTATTCGTTTTACTTCAAGTTTCATGCCGCCGTATCTAGTTTCTCCTCGTGCAAGATAAAACGGTACATTCGACATGGATTCCATGCCACCGGCAACAACAATCTCTCGATGTCCACATTGTAAAGACTGAGAAGCAAGCATAATGCTTTTCATACCACTTGCGCAAACTTTATTAACCGTTGTGCATACAGTGGAATTAGGTAGACCTATTTTAACAGTATGCACATTATTTTCATTTCCATTCTGTAACCAATTAATTACCAAACAAAATAATACTACAAAACCCAGACCTGCGAACAATGTAGCTTGTCTAGCCGGTGCTTGACCTAAATAAGCTTGACAAACATTTCCCATGTATACTTCTTTAATTTCTTCTTTAGAGAGTCCAGTACGTTCGATCGCAGCCTAATAAATGTTTAATAGTTATGCGCGTAGTTGTAATTGTTATTCATTCATAGACAAAATTATGTACATAACGTGTGTATGTATGTATTGTATATTAAATCTCACTTGTATAGCAATAGCTCCAAGTTTTGGTGCAGATATGCTCGATAAACCTCCAAGAAACGACCCCATAGGAGTTCTAACTGCACCAACTACAACTACATCCTTTAGTTTTGTCTTGGAAGTATACGATCGCAGACCAATCAGTCGTGTCTAAAAAGAAAAAATATTCCCGAACGGTAACAAAATTTTTACAAAAATAATGTTACATTTCCATAAAACTACTAAATTATTGGCATTCTTATGATTTGCACTATAAAACCAACATCATTGTGTAATCTGTTTTCAATTAATTATTTCATAACGAAAGTGACTGTTTCATTGTTAACTTGATCATTTATAAACAGTTGAAGGATTCATGACTTACATTCGTCACGTTCTTAATTAACGCCATTATAGATACAATGTATCGCACCTGTTGTAATCACTGTTTAAAAATAAAGTGTGTATATATTAGATTCATGGAAACTGATTGGCATAGAAAACAAATTTGTTCTTTTTGGGCTCTTTTTGTATTCTTTTTACACATTTATGCCAGTGTGTTATAAACCATCTCCAGTTCCAACTCATCACGATAACAAAACCGGTGCACTTAATATGAAAACCAGGGCTCCTCCCCTTCTCTATTCGTCGCATTCAATCAATTTATTGTACTTATTTTCCATTATTTTCCATTATTTCATTATTATCGCCTCGCAATTAGCTGTTCCTTTTACCCGATTCGCTACTTTTATTCTTACAAAGAATAAAATATTCATGAAATTACTTAAAAATATTTAGCGCCTTGAACATAGTACATTCCTGATCCACACATAAACATGTGTCGCGCACGCGCAGCAAAGTGGACACATAAACACTTGTATACTCTGTATTTAGTAAGTAGTTCGGTGCGCTAGTATGTACAATACGTGCTACGTATTTACGCAATACACACTAAATCACTCTTACAGGAATCTTTGTCTTCAGTTGTACTTTTTACTTTTTACCATATCAGATGCGCAGTTTCTACAAGACAAACAAATAACATCTCAGTCTGTTTGCATAGAACGTTAAGGGGCAATGTATTTCGTAAAAAGTATAAAAATATTTTAAATTTCGAGGATAATGTAAAATATTTTTAGGCATCAACTAAAACAAACATTAACAATCTTGGTTTAAAAATGAACGTCGAAAAGAATAGACGCACATGTGAGTACTATTTACATCAGGACACAGATGGTATTTATTTGTTTGAAAATAGGCACATTTTGTAGATCTATGACAATTATTTCATTATAGTGCTCTTGTTCTATAGATACCTTATATCTAAACAATGTTAGGTTAAGGCCTGGTACAACATTGAGTCTTACCGAATTAGGAATTCAACGACATACAGCTCCAAAACAGCCAAACTATGCAACATACGACCAACGAATGCGTACTTTTGATGGTTGGCCAAAAAGTTTAAAACAAACTCCAGATATATTGGCTAATGCAGGCTTTTATTACTCTGGTAAGTATTAAATTCAATATGAACACACACACATACATGCGCGCGCGCACGCACTCATGCACACACACATGAAATAATGAGAATCGTAATAGGATTAGGAGATTATGTCAGATGTTTTCATTGTGATGGTGGTTTAAATGATTGGGAAGTAACGGATGATGTGTGGACAGAGCATGCAAGGTGGTTTCCTAAATGTGGATTTGTAAACCTTGCAAGAGGGTGAAAATTCATACAAGAGTGCATTGATAACAGACCACCAGATTCATGGATAAGTATTATTTTGTTATATTAATGCGATATATATTTAAGAGAAATTATAAATTATACTTCATAATTGTATAGATTTGTGAAGGCGTACCAGAAGACGAATGTAGAAATCCAATAGAAACGGTTTTAGTTATAGAAGCAGAAGAAATTGAAACTCTACCTACAAATTCCTGTTCTCAAATAGAAGATGATTTGTCGTCAAAACGATTGTATGTTATTTATGCAGTAAATGTAGGTTGTTCGATACTTTACATGAATACTCACACTGCAAAGCTTTCATATTCAAAACAATATCTCACGTGTGAATCTCGCAATACATGCACATGAATATAACAAAACTGCACAATCAACTTATTTCTAACAATATAGGATAAGTAATAATAGGTGTTATGACTCGCATAACTCACAGACATAGTTTAATCGCTAGATTGCATTGCCCAAAATCAGAGCAAGGAGACAACCGCAAGGAAAATTGCAACGATAATCAGACAAGTAATCATCGACAAAATCTAAATGAGAAAAACAATCAACCAATTTCGGATAAGAAGGAGATGTCTAAACCATCCGACATACATGATGATACTTTTCATGAGAAGGAAAACGTAAACGTGGAAGATAATGGTAAATGATAACAATGAAAATTGAATAGTTTCAGTTCTGAGAACATGATATGATATCAAGAATTATTTGATTTTTTCAAGTTCTTATACACAATAGTTTTATGACCATTCTGATAATATTGTTCATTACTTTTATATATTTATTCAAGTATAATGGTTATTGTTACTACATTTGTTTTAGCATCCCTAGTAGAAGAAAATGGAATGTTAAGGTATGTTGGCCTATGTAAATTTTGCATGGAATGAGAGGCAGCTATTACATTTTTACCATGTGGACACATGGGAATTTGTGCCCAATGTTTTTCAATCCTTCCTTACTGTCTAGTGTGTCGACAAAAAATTCATACTGTTCATATATATTTATCGTAAACTAAATCGTAACATATTCTATAAAACATTAATTAACTATGACCATTCATTTTAATTCTATGATTTAAACTTTGAACTATTAACTATAAATTATGTAAACAGTCAGCTTTCTAGAATAATACCATTGTTTAAATTATATTTACTTGTGAAATAAAACTATGTTAGACATATGAACGTTTATTTATTTACTACAGTTATAGAAAATTTTATAAAAGGAAATAATTATTTACATATTCAATGAGTAGTACAGTTGGGTAAGATGATCAAAACTGCCCTTAAGCCGATTCAAATGGCTTCCTGTGTTATTTAATAGGGTATAACTAAAAACCGCTTCATGTAAAATTGAAATTCTCTATTGTGACCAGGGGTGAAGTTATAGGATGAATTTGGTTCAGTAGGTTTTGACAGAGTTTCTGCCATTTAATTATATGCAAAAGTTATGAAGAAATTCTGACATGTTACGATGACTGTCAATGTACATTTTTGAGAATTTTTATCGATTTTTAAGTTGAAAATTCTCGTTATAAAAAATGAAAATTCCCAAATAATGTAGGTTATCTGGCTATATCCTTTAATGGACCATGTAGATACGTATTGTTATGTTAATATCAATAGTTCCAAATAAATCATACATTTAATTTAATGAAAGAATATTATCAACTATGTGAATATGTTTATATGAAATGTCAACAACAACATAGAAAAATATATTATCAACCGATGCTTTAGCAATACTGCAGTAATCAGTATCTATCTGATACTAATGATATATATAAGAATAATAAAACATAATGTACAGTACATTCAGGGACAAATGAAAGATAACTCAAAGTATGCGTCATCCTTAAGCTAAAATATAATATCATGGCAGTTTTTAGTCTGTTGCAGTAGTTTGATTAGGCTCTTGGAGTATGTGTGATGTTAACTTCGTATTTTCTAAAAGTAAGTATAAGCTGGACAAATTTAAACTATGGCAATCACGTTGTTTCGTCTGAATTATAACATTTTTATAACAAAACGTATATTAACAAACATCTATTTGATGCTTGTTCAATTTTATGAATGTTTATGATGTTGGTGTAAATAATAATTGCATTTACATGGGTTTTTTTCATACAAAACAATGCAATGCAATATATATATATATATAACCAATAATATAATATAACCAAGTCAATCTTCGTGCTTTAAGCCCACTCACTCTTGATCTTCTTCTTCTATTCCTTTATTGTAAGGCATCGCGCAGTAAACGTCAAGCTGATAATAATGTTTATTAACGCCGATTAATGCTGACACATTCTACTGACTCATTGTTAAAACACAGTATGATTTAACAAACAGCAATTAAGATTAATTCTAAGAATTAATTGCATGTACTGAAATAATTAAGAAAAAAACTAAATAGAACTATAAAATTAAGAAACTTCAATTTGATTTTACTATGAAAAGTTTCTTTCGTGTGAAACTTGATTATGTGTTTGACGGCAGCAGAAAAGGTGAAGTAATGAGGGGAAAGAAAAGGAAGGGATCGTTTCGTACTGGACTTGCTATGTAGAAGTTTCGTCGGTAAGGCTACCTACATAGCAGGCCCTTCCTTGAACGCTGGGATATATATTTATAATATATATTACACGCGTAGTTGAAAACAAAGATAGCGAGAGAGAGAGAAAGAGAGAGTGAGAGAGGAATGGGGCAGACGAACAGGAAGAGGAAGAGAGAATACGCAGTACTGTAAATACGTTGTTGTCATCAATGAACTATCGATAGTCATTGATACTTCGATGATACCTAAAGAAAAGAAAGCATGGGCTTACTGGAAGATTCTTAAGCCTTATTATTTATACTCTTCTCTCTTAGATGTGGGGATATCGTAAGGATAGCATACACAGTAAATGCGGATTGGTGATAGGTCAGGTAATAGTGAGAAAGGTATTGTCTAATTATCCATCTGTTGGCGTAGGAGCGTAGGAGGTAGTTGCCACAGCGTCGCGACAATGGCGACATCTCCCCCATAAACAAATATACAGTCGTTTCTCCCCTCTACTGCTTCCTACTAGCTACGTCACATCATCCATGAGCGGCCATTTTTCCCCTGTATCTGACAACTCTGCTCACACGAAGCAAAGCAAGAACGAAGTTCATGTGTGCTCACCAAGACTTTCCCGTTAATCTGGAAATTGGTATGTCACGTTTATAATACTCGTACATTTCAGTTATGATTACATGTATATCATTTGCACACTAAAAAGACACGGGTGGAAAGTCAAATCGGTTTGAGAATAATATTATATGTACAATCATTTTATTAGTTTCTAACGACAAAGTATTTTCCACGAGTTCAAGAATGTTAACGAAATAATTTACCTTTTTGATTCATTCTTAAATAGAATGTAATTTATAAATGAAACTATTCAAAAATAAAGAAATAATCGTAATGGCAAATTAAACGTTTCCTCCTTATGCAAACAATTGACCAGTTTGGATTTGTGCTGCTCGTATCCAACTTCCGTTCTGTGCTTGCCTTGTTGTTCCCCATCACGACGTTGCCAGATGTTTCGAATTAAACAGATGTGAAAGTTCAGGGGAAAATAAAAAAATTTCGTTCCATCCTAGACATTTTACGTTCACTATTTTGTATATTTTCATATGACTCGAAAAACAAATATAAAAACGGATGTTGCAATCTGCGAATTGCAAAATAATTATAAACGGTTACTCAAATGAAAGTGCAATATTGCATAGATAATATTTTTAAATAAATCCATCGATGATAATGTTATTTCTAAATTGTATTTAAAAAGAGACAATTCATCCAGTCTTTTTCTTATCACATAGTATCTTGGTGTCACTAATTCCAGGATTTGTGTGTATGATTAATTTGTAGCTTCAATTCACACGAACAGACTATTACAAAAGTGTGTGTTCCGGAAGGGGGAAGAAAGGAATTCACTGTAGATTTCCAGTTCAGAGTCGTAGCAAACCGGTTTAGTTCCCTATATAAACTGTATTTTCTTACTAGTATACGATATTCTTAATAAAAATTGACGTATCTGCTGATATCCGTGGAACAATACAATAAATAAAATATAATTTGATTACTTTCATTTACACAAATAAATTTTGCTAGTTTTTAATCACACACATATTTCATTAGTGTTCGTGAAAATTTTTTTGTGAATTCAATAAAAAACACGCATTCGATTGTTCACGTACGCGTCTCAGAATTAATTTGAAAATAGAGAAAATATAATATCTTGAATATTTAATGAAATATTACAACTTAACAAAATAACAAGTAGTTATTACGCCCTTGTCGATACATTTGATTCCCATGAGCTTGCAGTGGTGTAATGCAACAAGAGAAGTTAAAATACGGGCCATACAAGCGGCAACGTCGCACACAGGGTGGTAAACAGCGACTCTGCATTACAGCTGTCCTTGTGTGCGCGTTTACGTGTATCTCTGAGAACTAATCGTAAGAAAGGAGAGTTCAAGCCCGTTCTGGGAAGTTCTTGTTGTGTGTGATATATAGGTTGCGTTATTTCAATGTTACGAAGCTGTGTGAAAAGTCTATGATACTCCGTCATTCACGAATCATAACGGCATCATGACCAGCCTATATAGCAATTCCTACTTACTAAAATAGTGCTGTCTCTCTCTCTCTCTCTCTCTCTCTCTCTCTCTCTCTCTCTCTCGTTCTCTCTCGTTCTCTCTCGTTCTGTCTATTCATCTTTCTGCCTATGTATTTCTCCTCTCCCTTTCGCTTTTTTTCTCTTCTCTGTATACAAAAGTAATTTTTTATAAATGTGCAACATAATCATGTGTCCGTCGACATTGCGCACTACGTCATATATGTAGGGTGCCATATGTCACGCAGTTTCGTCATACGAAATTCATTTTTACATAAAGATATGTATTCTTTAAGCATCAAACAAATTAGTACCGAGACTGTAATTTGAAAAGAAATTCAAATTCTTGTAAATGATACTTTTAAACAATTAACAATGATGGATCATTAGATACATTAAATTCAATATTTTCGATAGGTTTCGAAATATTCAAGGATACCTTTACAAAACCATTACTTCTAAGTACGCTTAAACACGATGACTGGTATTCTTGAACATCGTAGAGAATTGGGAAGTGATTCGAGTATTAAATCTTCAGCAAATTCGCAGTTAACACCACCAACCCCTCCTACAACAACTCATTCGTTAAACGATGAAGTAGATAACATTGATTATCGTTTTGAGCAAGCCAGGCTGCAAAGTTTTGAAAATTGGCCTGTGCCATATATTATAGAACCCAAAAGACTTGCAGCTGCTGGATTTTATTATACAGGCCAAGGCGATAAAGTAAGATGCTTTGAATGTCATGTGGATATATGTCAATGGGTAGAAGGTGATAATCCAATGGTTGATCATCAACGTTGGTCGGCACGATGCAGATTTATTCGAAAAATTAATTGTGGCAATGTCCCAATCGGAGTAGATCCTAATACGGTTTTACCACCAAGACCAAGGAGTAGAGATGTATGTGGCCCTTACGGAGTAGAATACAGGCCTACTTCTGGTCCAGACAATCATAATTTAACGTCAGAATTACGATTACCAAGTACAGCAAAACTAAGCTGTTTAGGTTTAGGAAGACCTAAAGGACCGGTACATCCCAAATACGCAAGTCATGATGCTAGACTACGGACATTTGAAACATGGCCAAAAATTATGTCACAAACTAAAGAACAATTAGCGGATGCTGGATTTTATTATACTGGTAAAGGCGATCAAACCCTGTGTTATCATTGTGGCGGTGGTTTGAAAGATTGGGAATTGGATGATGACCCCTGGAAACAACATGCAAAATGGTTCTCCAAATGTTATTATTTGCTGATGGTTAAAGGTCAAGACTATGTTAATAAAGTAACGGGTCAGCACATATCCCCGCCATCCAAAGAGGTATGCGAATAAATGTTGAATTTTCAATTTTCTTTATATATAAATCTCTGCGCATAGATTGTCATTATTCTGTTATTTTGTTCCAGGAAATAATGCAGATGAATCTAGCAAGTTTTATTAAGAAAGTCGAACCTGTAAAGACAAGCGTAGAAACGAAGGAAGATGCAGAAAGTAATCCTGGTACAAGTTCTCAATCCTGTTCCTCGGATAGTGGCATAAAAAGCATCGGATCTGTCACGGAATCTATAAAGGAAAGCATAGAAGATCTATCGAATGCGAAAACACAAAACAATAAGCCTGTAGACGATGCGAGGATGTGCAAAATTTGTTACAATGGAGAATTAGGAGTAGTATTTTTACCATGTGGACATATAGTAGCTTGTGTCAAATGTGCCCCTGGCATGACAACTTGCGCAGTATGCAGAGAGCCTGTTACCATGACCGTGCGAGCCTTCTTCTCATAGTATTCCATAGCTTGTGATAGAAAATGATTACATTATACATATGATTTCTGTTATAGTCTTGTAGAATTTTTAAATAATTTAATTTCAAAGTTTCACAATTAAAAATGTCAATGTCTATCACTCTTCCTCACATCACGCAGTACCGTCGCTATTTGCTCGCTCTGATTCTCATTCGAATCAATTTATTCAATCTCGATATTTTTTCGCCAACCTTTATACACACATGTGCGCGCGCGCGCGTATCTTTGAAGGTTAAAACTTACATTCTTATAATATTTTCACTCCTACAGTATTTTATAATCGATCATCCACGACTGGTAGCGATAATCAATCGCAAACTGCACTAAATGGCATGACTCATGTAGCATACCAGTCTGCGGGTACAAGCTATAAGAATTCTACCAATTTTTCAAGACTTTGTATGTTTAAATAGTTGCAACACGAAAGGCAAAGAAAAATTTATTCGCTCTTACGTAATCGTTCTTCGTGTTCTAAAATTTGTCCATGCGCGATCAGTATTAAAAGAAACGATATAAATATATCTAAGTATTCTTACAAACGCACAACATATCATGAGTAGAGGAGTGGTAAGATACTTGCTCATACTGGTCTTTGTAATCAAGTTTTCAGAATAGTTTTGTCTGAAACGTAACAAGCTCTGTACCTGCAACTGAATGTTGCTATTTGCACATTCATAAATTTGTCTCGTCCACATCATTGGACTAATCGGGAAAGCAACAGAGAAAATGTGCTTTACACAAAAAGTACAAATAGCAACAAAACATGAAGTCTAGTCATTAGTATATAACGATGACGGAAATGCGTAGAGATTTACAGCTATAAGTTATAGAAATCCAATGGAAATTAACATCCACTTAACCACCCTAGTTTAGTTTCGTCCAATATACACATACATGTAATAATAATAGTTCCATTATTGATCCTTTTTCTCTTTGTACACATTTTGCTACAAGGTAGATGAATGTTTCGTGCAAAAGTAGCAGCATATTGTAACGTGTGTGTAATGTATCCGAGAATATTTAAGCAAAAGTATAATTGTGAATATTCGAAGCGCAAACTACTTGCAGATACGTACACATCAAATTATTCGACTTAACTAATCTAGGGTTCGTAATGTTCATAATATTCCACACAACGGAAAATTTTAGCGCTTTTATGAGTTAAGGAAATTGATGATATTATCGAGGAAACTAATGTGTATATTGTGTATACAATGTGATTATAAAACAGGGAAAAGTTACTCGTTTTACTAGGTAACAAATGAACGGACACAATAGGCATTCACATTAAACTAATGAGCATTTAATGCTGGAATTCTTCTAGCCACCTGCTTTTGGCTATGATTAACAATATTGTAATAGTATGTGATCAATGAAAACTGGAATACATTGATAATTGATTTTCATTTTAAAAATTTTATTTGTACAGTACTAATCGTCCAAAATGAAATGCTGCAAACGAAACGATACGTTCTATTCTTCTGTTAAATCATTTCCACAAACGATACATGGGGGATCGCTTAGAATTTCTAAGTTTCTGTTTAATCATTTTACATTTAATTGGCATGTCTTCGTATGTATGCATGTATATACGTTTTCTTGTGTATGTGATGTACCATCATCAGAGATGTACGAGATACCGAGATTTCGGGATTCCCGACTCTCGAATCGGGTCGAAAGAACTCAAAAAAGATCGGGCGGGCTCCCGAAAGTATGATTATGGTGTGCGTGCGTGCGTGTGTGTGTGTATGTGTGTGTGTATCAGGATTCCGAATGTATGTGTCTGGCGGACTAAGTCTTTTCGGGATCCCGAAACTATCCTACCACATACATACGAACATATCGGAATTCCGAACTATCTGAATCATAATGTGGTGTACGTTGTAATTTTTAAAAAATGATTGAAACGTGTAACAAATTTGTGAAGAAATAATTTTGTAGTGTAAAAATTCATTTTCATCGTTTGTAAATATAATTTGTACCGATATTTGTATTTTTGATTCTGAGTCCATGTAAGCTGTGTGTTTCGTGGTATGTACAATATAATGCGATGGCGTTGCAAGCATAAATTTCAGGGACTGATAAGGTTCAGAAAATAATTGCTTCAAAGTATCATTTTTGTGTATCGCATAATTATGAATAATTATGAAGAACTGAAATGTTATAACTGTTACGAAGCCTATGTCGGTCTCACGGTTAGGAGGGTTCTTCAGTACCAATGTTATATCTTGTCTGCATTTTATTAGTTCCATCGTACATAGTTAAGATTCGATCTTGTAATTAATTTTGAGTGAAATCGTTTTGGGATCTCGATACGTTCGCAAGCAATCTGACACTTTCGAGATCTTAACAAGTTTTATACTTTTGAAAGTCCGCTCGATCTCGATCAACCTGACCCGACGGGACCTGAACCGAACCCGAAATATCGAGAACCTACACACAGAACCCTGACGTACATATATACACAAGAAAATTCACATTCAACATGTATTCTGACTGATAGATATTTATATCTAATAATATGATATACAATATAAGAATTATTTGTTGTAGGGTTCAAGGGTTTAGAAGCTAATAAAAGTAAGATGTAGTTCGTTACAATATTGCCTTTTCGCTAGTTACTATATTTGTAAGTAATTCACACATTGCGTTAATTTGTCTGTTAAAACTGTTCAAATCATAGAGGCAGAATATAAAGTTTCACATGGCGAAATTATTGCGTTTTTAAAGTCTTAAGTTTAAGTAAAAGAAACGGTTTAATGAAATCAAACTGTACCCAAACATATTGTTTTCACGATCAAAATAACGAACGGTTAATTCGTTCAAGATTGTAATTGCAAAATTGCATTGAGTACAAAATTTTTTAGATTTTTAGTACATACGTTACGATTCATTCTAATACATATGTATTTACTCGTTCAACCGATGAAGCACAACATCGTATAGAGGAATTGTATACATAGTGTAGAATTGTCGACCTTCATATATATCTACTGTATCTTATATTTCATTCGAAATCATTGACATATATTTTCATTATTCACAACTACCTTTCATTTAACATAATTTCTTGTACATTTTAAATATAAAATTACGAATATATACGTACACGTAGATGTATTAATTGTTCTATCTTCATTCGATTTATTCTTAATACAAACTTAGAAAACTGTATTGATATATCTGTACATTGTATATGTTCATGTGGGTGTACATCATTAGTAATTTGTCACAGTCGTACTAATAACATGTTGCAAAATTCTTCATAAAATACGATGGCATACAAACAGTTGGGGTATACATTTTTGTGATAATGGCATACAATAAAGAAAAAAGGTAATGTGTCTCCGCCGTCGTACTTGAATATAACCCTTTAAAATAGAATATAGAGAATAATTGCAATCTATTCAAATTTCTTGATGTAACCGATTCGATTTACCTATATGCATATTTAATGAAAAAAGAATTTATGAAAATTTTCGTTCTACGCAAGTACAAATATTTACTCTGCCGTAAGCATACGTATCGCGAGAATGCATAAAAATATACTAGGCAAATTTGTAATCGTTGTTTCAGGTTTCACTCGAATATTATTCATTCGTAAGTTGAAAAAGTTACCACGTAAAACAATCAGTCGATCGGTCGAGTGAATTGCATTTTGAAATTTCTTTATTACGTACTTTAGTAACGAAGATGTCGCTGTTGTCGAATACAATTTATACGTGAAGTGAACGGTAAATGTGATAACACTACAATGGTGAGTTTCAATGGTATTAGCGATGACTTCAATACGATCACGATCATATAACAACACGATTGAATGCGAGTAGTGTGAACATTTTATGTCAACAAAAGTTGAATCTTAACCGGAAGGGTTCTTGATTATTTATTAAAATGCACGAGCATCAATAATGGGAGATTTATTCGACATTGCAAATTTAATTACCGCTGTCGGTGTGGATAGAATTAAAATTAAGCCGGAACCTGGACTTCCAGAGAAATCATCGAATGAAATACTAACGGAGCTATTTAGTACGTTTGATGCTGAAGAAGAAGTAGTGTCGTCAGAAAACACTGATCAACAAGTTCCAAATGCTAACATCAAAGTTGAAAAGCCTAAGAAGTCACAGGTTAAAAAGAAGAAGACGAAAAAGAAACACAAGCACAAGGATAAAAAACATAAAAAAAAGTCGAAATACAATTCTTCCGACAGCAATAGCGATCCAGAAAATAATAGTAAGCTGTCATCAATTATAAATTGGCACGGAAAATGCATATATATCTTGCATATCACAGAATATTCTACTTGTTTTCAGTTTGATTCGAACGTAAATAAAAGACAGTTTTCCTTTTCATATATATTTTATCATGTAGTTGTTTGTTATAGTCGTTAGCAATAGTTTCCTGTGAACATTCTTTTCGTTCTTTTTGAACAGTTGGATATATGTGTATACGTATAATAGTACCATTTCAATGAATAGGTATAAAAAGGAAGAGGAAGCATAAAAAGAAAACAAAACGAAAACATGAAAATAATTCAAGCAAATCATCGGATTCTGACGAGCCCAAAAGCAAAGTGTCCAAACTCGGTAGTTCTTGTAACAATGCGAAAGGAAAATGTCATAACAACGATAATGGATTGGATACAACAAAGAAGGGTCTAGCTGCTGGTACAGATATCGAAGAAATGATAACAATTAAAAAGGAACCAGAATCAGAGAGTACTCGTGCGAACTGTCCCGAAAGTCCTAGACTCCCACCAATGTCAAGGAAAATTCAAGAGGAAATGGAAGAGCCCCTAATACCTAAAATGCTTGGTTAGTATGGTTCAACAAATCGTTGATCTCTTTATTAAGAGACGTATTTATAATCGACTGTAGAAAAAACATTGACTTTATATCGTATCTTTTTTGTGTACAGAGAAACCGAAACAATCGTTGCAAGGAAGAATCTTAATTAAAGACCTAAAGAATAGCACAGTTTACAATGATACAGTGAAGGAGATAGAGAATAAAGTGAAGGAGAAAGCAGCGCGAATGGAAGACGGTGAACTATCCGATAGTAGTACAGACAATAGAACTCCAACTCTAAGTCCCAGTCCGATAAGAAGTAATTCGATAAGGTCACCAACATTAAGCCCAAGTTTAGAAAAGATTGAGGACAGATTGTCAAATTCGGCAAAAGGAGGGATAACCGCGAGGAACGATTTGAGATTGATTTTGAGGGAAAAAGAAAAGAAAAGACTCGAAAATATGGATAAAAGATCGGACGATATAGAAAAGTCACAATTGTACATGGATAACGAATACAAAGAGAAGGAATATAATTACAATCACAAAACCACAATAAATAAAGAGAGTAAGCGTAGTCACAATTGTCGCTCACACGAGAAGAGACGGTCCGAGTCTCGATCGCGCACTAGTTTCCATAGAAGTAGAAGCAGAGGAAGAGATAAACGAAGAGACAGAAGCAGAGATAGACGTGCAAAAAGTCGAAGTAACGAGAGACGAGAGTTTATTAAAGCTAGAGAAAAACGAAGGCACAGAAGCCGTAGCGACGAAAGAAACAGAGATAAATATTCACGAGGAAGAAGTAGGAGCAGAGAACGAAAGTTAGTAATTAGTAGATTACCACATTTTTATTCTAGTAGAAATAGAAACATATGAGATAGATATGCTACATGCGTATTTACGTGTATTTATATATTTTCAAGGGAGAGGATAGAAATCGATAAGAAGAAATTATTAGAGATCGCAAGAAGAAATGCTATAAATATGATTAAGCAAGGAACATTACCGTTAGCGCAACAAGATAAGGCTATCGCGGCGATACAAGCTGGTGGAAAAACAGTAGACGAACTCACAGGTGAAATTACTTCTGTACTTCGGTACGAATATAGTAGAATCTTGTCGGTAACAGTTCTCGACAAAACATAAAATTTTTATTTTAGATTTTTGCAAATCGCTATCAAAATCTGAAGCATTAGGTGAACTTTCTAGTATCTCTTCGGAAGAGGATGGTAGCGATACCGAGAAAGGTTTTCATCATCCTTTCCTGCTCAAGGGACGACCCAATTCTATTATTATGAATATTCGGGTATAAATAATTCGAATTAATTTTTCTATGCATCTTTTCTTTACGACCTTCGCATATTTTAATATACTTCCTCTTTCGTTCATAAACTTTATATTTTAGGATGCAAAGCAGTTACCAACGAAAACGTTCCAAGAGAAAACGGTAGAGTCGTCGAATCAATTACGTTTACAATTTCCTGTATCAAGTGGACAACATCATAGAAAAACTGGTAAAATCTCTGTGTGTGTACACACGTGCGCGCACGCGCACGCGCACACACACACACACAAATATATATATATACATGTGTCATTTTTACGTTCTGCAGAAAACGAATGGGTGCCAATTATTTCGAAAAAATTGGAGCCGAAGAAACAGTTTATACCAGTTACTGTCCCAAGTAAACCTCCAGCTGTAATACCCATACTCACACCACCAGTACATTCAGTCCAGTCAACTGTTTTTTCTCAATCAATCCCTACAGAGGTACGGCATGGAAAGAACAATCGGGAAAAATATTTTTTAACATATTATTATTACTACGATAAGCATTGTATTCACAGTCAATAGATATCGGTTCGATAGTGTCTCAAAGGTTAGCGGCAATGAGAAAATTGCGGGAAAATCCAAATGACATATGTGCTCAAAATGAAATGTATCGTGCACAGAATGAGGTAATATATGATCGTATATATATATGTGTGTAAGTGTGTGCGTACGCGCGCGTGCATATGTATTATCGTGTTTGTTGTATCGTAGATGAGAACATGGGCTGAAAGTAAACAAATGCCAGGCCAATTTACAGGCAGTACTGGAGCAAAAGTGCTCTCTCCTGCAGAACTTACATCAGGTTACCAAGCCTGGGCTCGTAAGGTAACAATATTATTTGAAGTTCAATCACGTTTCATCGTTTGTCACTCCATATTTTATTTTATCACTTACAAGTTATGATCTTGATCTAACAAGATATTTACATGTCAGATCGCAAAGTTACATCTGAAATGTAGATCTACGTATGTATGTTATTACATGTTGACACATATGTTTC
The DNA here is from genome assembly GCA_028453745.1 of Agapostemon virescens. Classification (NCBI taxonomy): domain Eukaryota; kingdom Metazoa; phylum Arthropoda; class Insecta; order Hymenoptera; family Halictidae; genus Agapostemon; species Agapostemon virescens. The sequence goes on from CM052093.1 coordinate 24,363,263, forward strand.
GTATACATCACATTTTTAGTTTTATCGTCTTTTCTTTTTCTTTATTTTCTTTTTTAACAATACATTGATCGATACTGATATGCCTGTAACAAGTTTTCAGGTACAGTTTCCATTAAGATCAACTTTCAGTTGATCCGATAGAAACTGTAACGTAGGCACAGACTATTTCTTGGATAGAGGTAGATTCTGTGTCTGCATGGACACAGGAGCACCGTTATTTTAAATATCAGTTACTTTCTATACTATATAAAGCTGGAAATTGTAATTAACGAGGAGATGTACATGCAATAGTAAAAATATGTAACACTGCGTGTTTTCGGCACATTGCTGAAACACAGTAATCATTCATTACATGCACAAAGTATTTTTCTATAATGTGCTCTTGTGAGATTATTGCTAATTATCATCAGCTTCCTATCATAGGACTTCATCGGGTGTTACTGAATCTTACTGTCATAAAGCTGGGATATTTAGCATTAGTCTGCATCCACCTGAGGGTTTGTTACAGGCACGTAGCTACATCAGAGAAGAAACAACTTCAGCGGCGTGATGACAAATTTATAATTTATTTGGTAAGTATCCTCACCTAGATAGTATTAGAGTTTTATACAGTCAATTACTACTACTACTACTACTACTGCTACTACTACTACTATTACTACTACTACCTACTACTACCTACTACTACTACTACTACTACTACCACTACTACTACTACTACTACTACTACTATTACTACTATTACTGCTACTGCTACTACTACTATTACTATTACTACTACATTACTACTACTACTACTACTACTTACTATTTCTACATTATAATATCATGATTGGACAAAGATTGTTATCTTACGATTCTTTGTTACATATTACTGTCATTTTTTTATATTAATTCGATCGATGCCACAACATTCTTAGTGTTCTAATCTAAATACCTATTTAGGATCAATTAGTATCGGCACAACCTGTTTCGGGTGGGATGGGTATGGCTTTACTGCAGAAGATGGGTTGGCGGCCAGGGGAGGGTTTGGGAAAAAATAAAGAAGGCACTCTCGAGCCGTTGCAGCTTGAAGTCAAATTGGATAAAAGGGGGCTTGTTTCGGAACATGACATTGGCCAAAACATAGGAAAAACTACGAAACCGTTTGTACCCGCTATCAAAACATTGGAAGGTATGCATACAACAGAGTTGAAACTTTCTCTGTATATTATATGATACACGCAAACGAATATACTGTTATATGTGTTACAGGGAAACATCCGGTATCGCTTTTAGGCGAATATTGTTCAAAACGAAAACTTGGTGTTCCAGTATATGAATTGTGTTTTGAATGTGGACCAGATCACAGGAAAAATTTCCTTTTCAAAGTATAATAATTCGTAGTTTGATTTGTACTTTACTTTTACATAAAGTGCTTTACATGCATATCATTTATACTTAATATTGTCTTTCAGGTTAAAGTAAATGGAATTGAATATAAACCGAGCGTAGCAAGTCCTAATAAAAAACAAGCAAAAGCAGAAGCAGCACAAATTTGTTTACAAACATTAGGGTTGTTGCCTGAACCCAATCCTGTGCCAGCTTCGGAAGCTTGAAGTTGTATTGTTATGACTTTATTAGTACATTTTGATCGTTGTGCTGGATGGAATCGTGTAACGACACTCACACTTTAGACTTTGTATACCTTGGTTTATACATATACATATAAAGGTATACATGTATATTAAGATAGAGTTGAAATAAATCAATATGTACAGTTTTTTTAAGACCAAGTAGCAGATAAATTATACCAGCACAGAGTTCAGGACAAATTATCAGTCGGGGTGTTGAAAACATTGGAGAAAATGCTTGAATATTACTTCTTTAAAGGTAAAAGATGTTATACGATAATGCATTACACGGGTTGGCTTATAAATTGAAGAATGTAATCGATACTTTCCAACGACTTTCTGTATATAAATAATATATAAGTTTCGCATCGCAACGCATTTAATTTTTATTCGAAAAATAAAGATTACATGCAAATATAGTGTAAATAAAACTGAATTATAACACTGAATACACTTTTTTGGTTTTATCATTCTTGTATGCAGAGTTTTACCTTGGAGGGAATAGAGTAAGAAAACTTAATTTTTTTAGACTAACGCTTCTTATTGAATTTGTGTTTCACTTTGCTGGTACTTTTTATTTTATTTGACGTATATAGATGCGCATATAAAGATACAAATGCAGGTGACAGATGAACTACCACCACCCCCTTCCCCTACATACACACAGGTGCGTACGTGTCAGTTGTTTACACTTGCCTCTTAGGTTAGATTATTTTCAAATGAGACATGGAAAAAATGTATTTGGTAAATCGTAGAGCGTACGCTAATGTATGATTTGTGTAGAAACAACATCATGGATTCCATGAATGTAATAAATAATTTGAGGGAAAGATTGTACGCAAGTGTCAACATTTAATTGTATACCATGCTGTATGCCATTGTTAGACCGATTATTTAATTTCTACTACATACGTTATATGATACAATATAATGGACGATGTAGAAGTTCCAATTTTTTACGACGACGAGGGTGATTTCATTGGACACGGCTATCTCCAAGATACAGATTATGAGTACGAGTACGAAGAAAACACCGAAAGGGAAACATTATTGGAACTGTACCAATATTGTCTCGGTCCCACTATTTACGACACAGCATCATATATATTACCCCTATTCGTTTCTATGATTTTATTTCGATTATGTGCTCGTTCTCGTAAGATACAATTTTCTATACAGTATGTAATCGTACAAACGAAATATAAGATGAAATTATTTTTAAACTCTCCTCTTCGATATTGCAGAATACATAACGCATGAAATTTTTCATGTATTGTCAGTGTTGATCGGCATGTATAACATTTATCACTATGTAACCGAATGTTTATATATATTATTAGTACTTTGTATATTTTCATACATCACGTTGCACGCACCTAACAAATACTGCAAAAGTTTAGGAATATTTCTACCTCCTCTTTTCATCATTGTATATTGGTAAGTCGACGAAGTATGCATAACACTTGTTGGAAAAGAGACATAAAATGTCTAATTCTTTTTCGTTTTTTCAATTTCCAGCGAATTTTCTATGCCTCCAATAGTTTGGCATAAAATACGCAGCGTTGTGATGACCATGGCAATGAAAACTATTAGCGTAGCTGTCGACAAAATCAATTCAAACAATTTACCTGACATTTATAGTTACATGGGATATACTTTCTGTGGCGTCACATGCGTATTCGGTCCATGGATATCGTTCAAAGATTATGTTTCAGTACGGCACACGCATCATCAGGTATCGAACATCTTTTCTCCAAAGGAACAAAAATCAGTGGGAATGCACAACAACATATAACACGTTTTTTAATTGTAGGACAAATGGTGGATGCTGCATGCGGCTCAATTTATGTTGTTATCCTTCCTGTTTTTAACTATGTCAAATTGTTGGACCCAATGGATAGTAATGAACAGCTCTTGGAAGTAAATGAAAACTATGGAGACAAAAGAATCTTTTGCAATATTTGGAATTGAAACAAATACCAAATTTGTTATTATTTCAGGTGGCTGTTAGCTTACAGAGACGCGTTGTCTTTTCGAACGTCTCATTACTTCATTTCGTACGTAGCATCCACAGTATTATTAATAGGAGGATTTCCATATTCTTTAGCTATTTTGGTGAAACCATTGAAAGTAGAATTTCCACGATCGCTCGTACAGGTAGTTATTTGTTGGAACGTACCCATGCATTTCTGGTTAAAGACATGTGCGTAATAATCATCTGCAGTTTTCTTCATACAATTTAATAGATTACGAATAATAAAGAAATTGTTAATATCAATTTTTAGACATATTTCGTCCCAGTATTAGGTACTTGGGCAAATTTGGAGCTGTAACCATGACGTATTTAACAAGCGCTCTTCTACACGGATTCAATTTCCAATTGGCAGCGGTTTTACTTAGTCTTGGATTTTACACGTACGTAGAATTCCAGCTAAGATCTATGCTCGCAACTATTTTTGACGCGTGCATAGCGTCCAAGCAATGCGCTAAAAGTAAATGTACTCATACGTATAACAGTCAGAATTGTTGGTGGGTTTTTATAACAAATTTAATGTTTTCTGGGCTATCAATTTTCCATTTAGCATATTTGGGTCTTATGTTTGACACGTCCGAATTGCAAGAGACAGGATACAGTTACATTCATACTATCAAAAAATGGTCTCAACTAGGATTTGCTAGTCATTGGGTAATTTTTGCTACATACTTTATATACTTTTTAATTAGGTAGTACCAGATATCACAATAGTTTATAAGTCATAGTCGAGTATAACTTAGGATATATATGTATGTAGTATGTTTTGAATTTAACATTTTTTTGATAAATTTTTATACAATTTGCTATTGACCATGATGGTAAGTACAATAGAAGAAGAAAGTGGAAGTACACAAGTATTATGTATCAGGGTATTGTTAAGAGTAATATTAAATAAAGGATAAATAAGTAAAATACATAGTTTTTATTAGATATATATATATATATATATATAACATAATATAAGGTATGTTTGTATTTGCATGTATGTAAAAAACATATTATAATCGATTTAGTATGTAATTGCTACAAGAAGTCTCATGCGTTATAGTTGTTAAGTCATACTTTATCGATATTTTACAAGGTAAACTGTATTTTGCTAAATTTTAGCATAATTATAACAACGAATAAAGCCATTTTTCAATTAAAATCAATGTTTTTTTAACTGGAATAGAATTGCTTCATGGTTCATGGATGCAACACAGTGTACACACACATATATATATTCTAATCAGAGATTTGAGACTTTCACGGCCCGGCATCACACAATTGTGTCTGTGAGGTTTACACCCGAAAGCCTCAGCAGATACAACTGTATATATATTCTATACATACATATAGAACTACAAATTAGGACTTTAAAAGAAGAGCAGTTTTAAATAACTCTCTTTCTTTCTCTCTCTCTCTCTCTCACTCGTCTACGTATATTTTTCATCATGAAACATATGGAAAAATGCATATGAGATTTTATTGCATGTTTTCAATCGAAAGTACTACTACACAGTGCGATGTGTTACAAGTACTTTCTGAATGATATAATGAAATTATTTTGACCGTACAATTTACAAACGTTGCCTGACATTTACGGTACTTTTGAATCAAAGGCTATGGCCGAGTTTTGAGGTGATTTTCACCCCCGACGGTATTTTAATCGAGCTTGGAATATGTGATAGCCTCCCCAAAAAGACCACCCCCCCCCCTGCCAAGTTTCAGCCACACATCTCATCTATAAGGATAGTTATTGAGAAAAATCTATTATTTTTACTATCTACATATACTCTATTATTTTTTTAAAGCTCTACTCTAACAATCATATGACTAATAAGCAAAAAGACATCTGATTAACGAAAAAAAAAAAAAAATTGACCTGACCGGGATACGAACTTGGTCCAAAAAGTATCCAGCGGATCCGTAGTCAGGGACCATAGCTGCTGCACCAACCGACGCCGTTCAAATCATTTTCGAAACATTGAAATATATCATACATTATATCAATTAATCTATATCATTAAATTAAATTTGCGATGTTCAACATAAGTTTGCTATATGAAATCTGTATTCTTTCTGTATGTTTTTCGTTGTTTACAAACGGAGTTTGCAACGGAAAAATCTGAAAATAATACCTAGCATATGGCGTAGTATCCGAAGTGTGTCAGAATTTTTAATTAATGGGGAAAATGGGTCAAGAACTCTTTTCTCGATTTTTCTCAATAACTACCCTTACAAATGAGATATGGGGCTGAAGCTTGGCAGGGGGGGGGGTCTTTTTGGGGAGGCTACCACATATTCCAAGCTCGATCAAAATACCGTCGGTTAGATTTTCCAAACAGTCAAATTTACATGTATACTTTTTCCACCACGATCTTCGATATTTAAACCTAATTTGCAATATCTATATGTATATAATTTTATTTTATTAAAATATCTTTGTTCTTAAACATTAATGTCACTTCTTTTATAAAATGCATTAATTTGTTACAATAGTAATTAACTTTTATATAATCTTACATTAGCTTAATATGTATATATATTTATACATATAAATGTACCACACACATATACATATATACATATATGTGTATGTATGTTTTCTAATTATATTCGCATAAACTAAAATATTACAGTCATTTACGTTGCACCTTATTGCTAGTTTATCTGTTAATTTAATTACATATTCTACACGAATAAAAGATAGAGTAAAACAGTAGAGGAGCTGTACACGATTCACATTGTACGTTATCGATCGAATCGCACAACATCATTTGAACGTCTTCAATGACTTTCATAATTAACATTGCTATAAAATTTGTACAATTATAATAATTATAATTATTTTCCGATATACAGTTAGGTAGAGATTAACATTTCATAGTGAAGTAATAAGTACTGTGGGGCAGTGGTGGTAATATAATGGTCGGTCTGCGAAATAATTTCTTAGTTTTATAAGTTTTTGTACGGTATTTGAGAGTACAAAGAGTAAGAAGTACTTGTTACACAGATGAATGTTTTTCCTAAAATAGTATGCATGTGTAATGTGAAACAGGTTACATTGATGATAAAATGCATTTCGAATATTGAAAATGTACAAATATTCTTTTCACAGAGCACGTCGCAATGCTACAAAAAGAAAACTGTGATTTTTAACTGTATCTTCAAATTGAATCTACACGGCAAAATAAATGAAAACGGTTAGCACATTTTTTTTTAAATTACAAAATGTAAGGTACATATAAACCGCAAAAAGTTAGATCCTTTTGTAAATGTAATCGTTGCAATTTTTAAATCACAACATTTTGATATGTTTTGCGTCAAAGTTATTCTACGTTGGTACTTAGAAATACAACCATTTTCACAGCTGCATCAATGTACAAAACAGAACATCCGAAGACACAGTTAAAAATGCGACACACACGATTCAGTTTATTTATATATATAATAATTATCCTTTTCCCGAGACGCGCAAGTACATGTAAATATTAAATATTTTAAAAGAAAACAAATAAAATGTGTTAATCACATAGCTACAAGTAATAATGCACATTGGGATTTAAGTTTCTATTTGCTGTGTCCTTAGTTTCTTTGTGAAACAGCAAAAATATTGCATATTTAAAAATTTTATAAGAAGAATATTTTTGTACAAAACGTTATGCAATATTTACGGGAACGATCATAGTTTTAATTCTATTTATAATTACATACAAACTGAAATTCTTCTGGCCAGCAGAGATCTGATCGAATAAAATGAGAAACTCATTGAAATCATGTTTTCAGATACGGAATAAGTTTCATTTTAAAACCCGTATGCTGTGTGGCTACAGGTGGCATTATGCAGAGGGATAATATTACAAGAAACTTATAACCCAAAATACAAAGTTGCAAAAATGACTATTGCATCTCTATTTGATTTTCGTTGATAATGATAAAAGCATGAGCAATAATAATAGTTGTTCGAGTTGAAGATTGGAGATCAGTGGGATGGTCTACTGAATAATTGGATTTAAGCGATGAGATCTTCGGCGCTGGTGAGATGCTCGAGTTACTGGATTGCCCTCTCCAACGCCACTGAGAATATCGGTTAGTCAGCTGATAAATGCAGTTTCATAACTTTTGCTTGTGCGCGCACTGCAAATCACAGAAATAAAAGGGAGCACTTTGTTAGCCACCTCAGGAGCTACTTCATTCCTAAGCTCTAAATGTAGCTTACACAGCTGACAGGCCTGGACAGTAATCCAATATAATAAAAAAGGTATTTTATTTTTATAACGCATCTAATTTTCTATAATACACACGACTTAATTTAGTTGAATGCTATTTACATTTATAAGACTCATAATTAAAGTTAATTTCTCTATTATTATCATCCTCCTCCCTCTCCTTCTCCTCATCATCATCATCATAGTCATTATTCATCACCATCATCATGGTCATCAACATCGCCACCACCACCCATCATCATCATCGTCATCGCCATCAAACATATTATTATTTGTCCAGGCCTAATGTTATCTTAAACGATCTAATTACATGCCTTAAATGAAAGTTTCTTAGTGCATGCTACATGCATGTTGATATTAGTGATCAGTTACGTTAAAAGTTTTTCTGGTACTGTTTCATATCCTTTTATATGTATGTACATACATAAATATATGTATAATATTACAATACATAAAATTAAAAAACACGTCAGGGATGTGTCAGATCTATATTTCTTAACCTAGTAAGAATTTCAATAATAGGATAGAAGCTATATTACAAATATAATACAATGCAGAAGAAGAGGAGCTTCTTTTCTTTGTATACAGAATATGAAAGAAAGCAACATCTTTTACAATATTAAGTGCACAAGTCATGAAAGTCATGTTATGGAGGGAGGGAAAGAGACAGACAGATGCGCGCGCACGCACGCACAGAGAAAGAGGGAGAAAGAGAAAGAGAGAGAGAGAGAGAGAGAGAGAGAGAGAGAGAGAGCTAAGGTAACTGTTACTTAGCAAAGTGGTTAAAGTAACAGTTATGAAGAGACTTACTGCTTTAGAGAATGATAGCGATTTACTCGATCTGCAGACCTGAGAATCATATTCATGCCTTGTTGGGGTTGCGAGACCGAACAATTTGTAGACTCATGCGAAGTACGAGTCTCTGTGATGCAGGAAGTTCTGATACTGGCCCTTGTCACCGGTTTCGATACAGATATTGACGTAACGGAAGTAGCAGTAGTTGTGTTGTTGTTGTTGTTGTTGTTGTTGTTGATATTATGGATCTGTGTCGCTGGTTTAGTAGACTTAACACGACGCCAAGATGGATCACAGGTACTGTTGACCACGCAACTGTTTCTACAAGTTTGTAGAAAGTAGGTAATGTGCAGTTATTCGTACATTAAACAATTTTCGACGAACGTTCACGACATCGAAAAAATAGAATAAGCGAGAGGATGCTATCGAAACGCGATAAGTATACGTCATTAAAGTATAAAAATATTAAAGAATTAAAGATAGAAAGGAAAGCAACAAATCAGATAGAAAGAAAGAAAGCGAAGCAATTAAATACAAGCAGCCGACTAAAAAACAATTTGCTAAACAAAAAGCAATTTGCTTACCTTTTAGCGGTAGCCGTTGTCGTGGATCTAGGTAGAATCTTCTTCGCCAAATCCTTCTCCCTACTTCTAGCTAACGCGTTGCTCAAACTCTTCTGACTTCTAGCTTGCAGTAAGGGTCTTAAGTAAGGGCTAAAAATATAGTATGTATGTATGAATAATTCATCCTCTCTGTAAAGAATAGATATACATACATGTATATATAAAAATATGTAACTATAAAGAATGTACGAAGTAATATTTACTGTGCAACCGTAGAAGATTTGGTTGTCGTATTAATGTTGTGATTTGTTGGTAGACTCCTTCGTTTCACTTTAATTAAATTTAATTTTCGACCCTGCGTTAGTGGCTTATATATAGTTGTACTAGTGCCTGCAGCAGGAGTACGATCGTCCAATGTAATCCCATCCACTCGATGCATTATTCCAGAAACATTATCCTGTAAATTAGACAGAGCTTCCTTTAAATTAGACAAGAATGCTGTTTTCGGTCTGCCAACTATAGAATAAATTCCATATTTGTGCACTGGATTCCCATTTTCAGAATCTGGCTGTAACGGTTCTTTCAACAGAGAGTGGAGGTATGCTTCCTTCCTGTAATAGAATTTAATATATTAATATATATATATATATATATATATATATATAATATATAATATTATATATATACAAATTCATACTTTTCCAACCATTGTTGTTGGTGTCCAATCACCGAGCCTGGTCTACATATTCTTATCCATGCGATTGTTTCGTGAGCAGTTAAATGATAATGTTTCATGATGTAGCAGCCTATCAAAGAACCTGTCCTACCAAGTCCTGCCCTACAATGTACAGCAACGGCGCCGATCGCGTTTTCCGCTATTTTAAGAAACTGTCGCATAATCGTGTCCGTAGGAGTCGTACCATCAACGAAAAATAAATCTTTATGCTCAAATCCTGCCTCTGTGAAACTCGAAGCATCATAAATTTTCTTATTCAGACGTACTATGGTGGATACGTTGTTGCATTGGAAGTATGTAAAATACGATTCCGGTGCATGAAGAGGATATCCTGCAAAGACATGAGAGAATATGAGAATATTCTATGTATAGAAGAACATTCGAATACTCGTAGCTTACTCTCTATGAAATATCTTGTACGCTTGTACACCACCAGCATAGACACGTACCATTTTCTATTTTAGATTTTACATAAGGCCCACAAAATGCAATAAATTTACCAGGAACAATCCAATTCAAATCTCCATTTTCAACTTTTTCAAAGTACTCGTATTCTTTCACACAAAAATCTTGAAAGTTAAAAAATCCCAGTTTATGACACTTGTACACGGCACTCAGACATTCGCTCAACGATATTTGGAAGCACGGTAAACCGACAGAAGCGTCACGAAACATAATAAATTCAATTGGGCAATTGGGACTGCTAGTTAAACAATTGTACACATATTCGGCTGTACGTTTCAAATACAATATCTAAAATAGAGTATCGTTGTTTTATTATTATCATTTTCCTTGATTGTATTAAAAAACAAAAACTGTTCTACAAAATCTTACCGCGTAGCTTCCTATAAGGAAAGCGGCGTTTAATCTCTTCTCAGGATCCAGAGTCGTATAATGTATTATCTTTTTCTTCTTTAAAGTTACCGCCTTGAGCTTCTTATTAAGTTTCTGACAGTAATGATACAACATCGCAAGATTCAACGGACCAAAATCATTACAAAAATTTATATAAACTAATTCGTTGTCGATGCTGAAATAATGGGTGTTTGGAGTACTCTTTAGCTTTATTGTTGTTTCCACCGTTATAAAATATAATCGATCTAAAAAAATAAGGAAAAAAGTATATCATACGTTCGTAGAACGTTTAATCGAACCGGACCACCCGTCGTGTAACAAAATATTATTTGAAACTCGGTTTACCTTTTATAAACTCTGTCGAGCATACCACTATGTCGTCTGTGTCCTCCATTCTCGTTTTATTCCAAGTGCGCGTCTGCTTCTGCGAAAATCAACGAAATATAAGTAACTGTCATTAAAATATAACCAACGAAACAAGGGTCACAATTCGATTAGCATGATTAGAGATTACAATAAATATGTAGATATACACAAACATAGAGAAGGGGATGTATATGGTATATAGTTGCGATGAAAATAAATTAGATTCATCTACCTATACACGCAACAAATGTATTTACGAGAATCATTTAACCGATTGAATGCGAATTCATAATTAGAACACCATACAAAGAATGCTTACACTCACCTGTGTGACCGTTACAAGATTCAAACTTGGTCAATCGAGAGTCGGCGATGGCCGATCGGTTGTGTCGTTCTACAGCTCTTCCGGTTATATTACACATTCAAATATTTGATGCTTTACTTGATTTCACTATACGCGCGCGCGCGCGCGCGCGGACCGTTTTCAGCAACTGTATTTCAAAGTTTCAATCTTTTTTTACGTATATCAACATCATTATCCGCCATAGGAGCAGAAGGTAGTTGTCGTATTTTCTGCCATATTGATTACACTCGGAATATTTAACTGATCACCACGTGCAAAGTTAACGTTTCGAGCAAAGAACATCGTACCTACGATGCAATCGACGTTTCGTTACAATACTATGCTCTATGTATGTATGTATGTATGTATGTATGTATGTATGTATGTATGTACGTATGCATGCATGCAGGCAGGCAGACAGGCAGGCAAGTAGTGACGCTCAGCACAGAATTAAGAATACACTCGATGCTCGCTCAAATTTAAAATTTTCCCTATTCCCTTATATGTGTATACATAAATATGTATGTATGTATATATACATACATGTGCCTGTTTACATTTTATATCTATATCCCAAGTAACATATGTGCACGTAACTTCTCAAGCTTAAGATGTACAGATTAAAGAGATGCGACACCTGGTAAAATATTTCAGAACCGTATCTAACCTTACCGACACAGATGTCATCATCATTATAATGCATACGCGTACAAACGTGTATCGCGCACGTGGAGTACTACCTCGTTTGATCAATCTTTTCTATATTTCTTATTTCATTTAAAATATAATATATACATACGTTCGTGAAAAATGAGACGTTCCGAATAATCTAACACAACTATGAGCTTCTGTATATACGATTCCGACATCGTTCTATGCACCAACGAACAAGTTGTTGTATACAACTTCGAACACGATACGGATGAAACGATCCAATTACCTGGACTCGAAGCGGACAAAAATATTGATTCGCACAATAATGTAAACATCGAAATGTTTCACGCTATAACAAACGTAACATTTTCAAACGATGGTAGATATTTTTTTGTTTGCACGAATCGCAAACAGCTGTGTCTATACGAAAGGAGAAATTGCAATCTTTTATCGAATCGGACGCTAACAAGAGCAGCCAGCAAAGTACGATTTACACCTGGTAATGATATTGTTGTCGCTGACAAAACAGGAGATGCTTACTTATTTCCGATTAATAAATCCGACAACGCGATATTATTGTTGGGACATTTGTCAATGTTGCTCGACGTAATAGTTACCAATGATGAAAAGTACATTGTTACTACGGATAGAGACGAAAAGATCAGAGTGTCCATGTTTCCAAATTCATACAATATTATGTCCTATTGTTTAGGACACAAAAAGTTTGTAACAAACATTTTAGAGTTACCTCACGACAAGAGTATTTTGGTATCTTGCGGGGGGGACGGAGTTTTTATTTTGTGGCACTACGAAAGCGGAATGAAACTGTTAACCATGGATTTCTGCGATAAAATACCTAAAATCGCTATCGAAAAGTTCAATCGAAAGCTTCAGGATTACCACTTGGACGAAACTGTAGAGATTTTACCTGTTAAACACTTAAGGCTGTCCAGGTTGGATAACACGTCTTCCATCGCCGTAATGAGTTTTTACGATAACGCATCGTTGTTGGTTTATGTCATCGACGGCACTAGAGCATCAACATTCAAAGCTACGCACATTCAATCCATAACTACAGACTACGAACCTATAGAATGCCAGTTTTATAAGGGAAATTTTTGGCTATCAAACCAAGCAGGATTTCAAGTATACAAATTTGTAGAAAACAATTTCATCGTCAGCAACGCGATAAATTCGAAGCTGAATAAATTAAATAACATTTGGAAAACACTGACGACGAAAGATTCAATCAAACAAAATTTATTTCCAATTTTGTATAAAAGGAAGTATGACAATGTACAAGAATATTTGGAGAGGAAAAAGACACGTGTTTCGGGCGCTGTCGAGTAGACTTGTATAGTACCATCATCATGATCATTGTTATTATTATTATTGAACATACGTTTCTGTTATAAAATACAAATAATAATATTACAACAAAGTAAATTCGTGTTATTCGCGTGTACAGGTGGTTTAGACTGGCTTGTAGTCCAACTTGGATTCAAGTTTCTTATTGTCCGAAACTTTTCTGACCGCTTTCATAAAGTCCTCTTGCACCACATATTCTCTTTCTAATCTTATCGCGAACAATCCTGCTTCGGTACAGACGTTCCTCAAATCGGCTCCGTTGAATCCATCGGAAAGTTTAACCACTGCTTCGTAATCTACGTCGAAGTAGTCAGATTATTATATACGTGTATATACATACATACATACATACATATAGCAATAAAAAAGCTAAATCCTTACCAATGTCTCCATGTTTAGATATAGGTGCAGCATGAATCTTCAAAATTTCTAAACGCGCTTGTTCATTGGGTAAAGATATTTCAATTTTTCTGTCCAATCTACCGGGTCGTAATAAAGCTGGGTCCAAGGTGTCCGGTCTGTTGGTTGCCATTATCATTTTAACTTGACCCAAAGAGTCGAAACCGTCCATTTGATTCAAGAGTTCCATTAAGGTTCTCTGGATTTCTCTGTCAGCACTGGTCCCTTCAGAAAATCTGCGTCCACCTATCGTTATGTTATATTTATATTATTATATTATATTCCACACTACAATTTCGCTTCCCTTACAAATTATATGAACGTTTTTCACATACCAATCGCATCAATTTCATCCATGAATATGATGCAAGGTTGATGATCCCGCGCATAATTAAACATCTCTCTGATCAATCGTGCCGATTCACCGATATATTTATCGACGATCGCGCTGGATACGACTTTCAAAAAATTTGCATCCAATTGACTGGCGACCGCTCTAGCCAATAATGTTTTCCCAGTTCCCGGAGGACCGTACAAAAGACATCCTTTCGGCGGAGTTATGCCCACCCTTTGAAATAATTCAGGATTCAGCAACGGCAACTCTATAACTTCTCTCAACTCCCTTATTTGTTCGCTCAAACCACCGATTTCGCTATAAGTAACGTCACCAGGATCTTCGTGGGACATGTTATATACCATCGGATCAACCTACGCGGACGTTAATCAACAAATCAGACATTATTAATCGACATTATTCCAGATATAAGAGACGTTTTGAAATTACCTCGCGAGGTAGATAACGCATTATGGTGAGAGTAGTCATATCCAGTGCCACTCTCGTAGCCGATTTCAATTTATTTTTATCTAGCTGTCGTCTGCAACCAACGACATAACGTGGCCCGTTGGTTGCTTTCACTATAACTGTGGAATCACAAAGCTACATTAGATAAATAAAAAGGAGAATTTCGAATTATTCGTAGTCCCGTACTACTACCACTTACACTTTTCCTCCGTGAGTTGTTTCAACACTTCCCCGACGATCTGAAACATGGAATATTTAAAATTACATGAAAGATATATTTTTTTTTTTGTTTTTTTTCGTCACCTGTCCAACGCTCTGCAGAGCCTTCAGATCATTTTCCGATTTATTGTATTGTTTCGTCAGATCTTTGAGATTATCTCGCACTATGAAACCATGTAAAAAAAAAAATTTATTACAAAGCAAAGAATTTGCGTGCAAGCAAGGTTATGTGTAATTATGTGCCTTACTTTCTTTCAATCGTGATTCCACTTCTCTATGTTCGAGAAGCTTTTTCCGGTAATCTTGTACGGCTTTGTCTCTAATCGCCTGCATGGTGGATGCCAACTGTCTTCTCTTCTTATTTTGCTGTCTAATCGTGACCGTCAACGTACAATCCGCAAAAGATGCGTAAGCAGATAGTATACCAACTTGTCAATCTCGTGTGATTCTTGCGTGATGTCGCTCTAATCGAGATCTGAATTTCGAAATATAATAAACACGATAACGGCGATAATCCTTCGATCCTTAAAGAAAGTTCGAACTTGAGCTTGTTCCGTCTACTTGAAATTAGAGGAAAAAAGTCTTTCAATTATTTCCTTATAATTAGTTTTTACGATCGCGTACAGCGCGCGCGGCGCTATTTCCAATTACGTCCGCGTGGACACCCAACACGCTAAAGCAAAGAAAAATGTCAATGCATAAGTTGGCACATTTCTTTTTACGTACACGCACGATTGGGAATGCAGCATCTTACAGAAAATTGTTTAAAAGAGGTTGCACGCAGCAGACGGTTGACAAAAATGGGAAATTCAAAGAGAAACACCCTTACAAACGATTACGTCCTTGGCGATCGTTGACTGAATTTTCAGCCTATCTAGTCGAAAATATGATTTACAACAGAGGTGAGTTTGTTGCTCGTGTAGGTAGAATAAAACCAAAAGAAAGAAATATCGTCTTGTTTTTTTTTTTTTTCTTACAGATGGGTTAGTTGCATTGAACAAACCTTACGGTGTACCGTCGAAGTCGTTGTCTCATCCAGAGTATTCGTTGCACGATGCTTTGCCGTACATCGCTAAGAAATTGAATTACTCAAAGTTATTTGTAATCAAGAATCCAGAAAAGTAAGGAAAAATGAAGAGAACAAAGTTTAATAATCGTTGATCTTTAATGTTAATCTTTCCAAACAGATACATGACCGGTGTAACGCTTTTAGCTGCAGATTCACAAGTCCAGGAGACTGTAAGAACTTCTCTGTGCCGTGGTAATAACTTTACTAAAACTTACTGGGTCGTGACAACTATGCCACCGAAACAATCAAACGGTAGAGACAGATTGGGAATGATTATGGAATCGGACTGTCGACAAACCGACAAACCAAGGAAGGTAACTATCGAATTGTTTCGTTGCGTACTACACACTAATATGTTTTATTTTCCTCAGGCAGTACTAATTACGTCGTGGTCACACAACAGTCAGAAGAGAAGCAAAGTGAAAGTAATGAATTTCGAGTACAAAGTTTTGTCCAGTTCTACTTCGTCTTATTTGCTCCAGATAAGAGCATCCTCAAATAAACAACACGCAGTTAGACTTTACGCGACAACATTTCTATACGCTCCGGTTCTGGGAGATTGGTCGATCGGGCCACGTATTCAACGAGTTGGGAATACCTGTATCACGGTCAATCCCCATTCAGATTTTACCAATTTACAGCCGCCGGTATTAGACAAAAATATCTACAGATCGTTGAACATTCAATCCAATCAACAATATTTCGTTCCCATTCATATACATCTAAGATCGATAAGTTTGCCCTCTTTTCTCAAGAAAGGTGAAGATTTGAAGATCGAAGCCCCTTTAATGCCACCCATAGATTGGACATGCACGCAACTCCAATTAAAATACTCTTCTACGTGTACATAAGATTTTATCTATTTTCTCTCTGTTACAAAACAAAATAAAATTACACTTTCTACGATTCTTTAATGACTAAGCACATGTTTGCCTTTTAATATTCTCCTCATTAGAATCTTTCTACCACCGAGCGTTGCCATTCTGGCGAACCATCCATGTCGTTTTATACGGCGACGTTCGTTAGGACGAGGAAAGTGATTGCGCACCATCGTTCTACCCAACGTAACGTTCCATAGGTTTGTTATCGCTGGTAGTGCGCCAACGCTCGACGACGAACCAGGTTGACTCAGCGATACGAATCGTCTGCGAACAAACATAACCTTAAAACCGAAGAACGAAAACAACAGTCCTAGGAATTGCATAAGAAATCGACTACGCACGGAAAGGTTTGGTGAACACTGGATAGTAATTTACCCAACATATCGTACAAGGAAACTCGCACTTGTTCACAAACTAATTGTATAGATCTGATACCACGCTGTTCGTAACATAAAATAATCGTGTCTAATAACCCAGACCAACCGTTCCTCTACTTGGTGCGACACAATCCGATCAGTCTTATTCTTCACATATGTCGTTTGAACCCTAGATTACTTTAATCACATTTCGTCTAGTTTGGTTTCGGTGTCGATGCAGGTAATGGAAAGTGCAACGTAAATAAAGTTCATTTTTTCTTTCATACGATCGTGCTTGCCGCGACAAGTCTTCACCTTGTAACAGCTGTAGGTAACAAAGTCTCTTGCGTTATCGATAACTGTTAATTCTTCACGGTATGCACTGGAATTCAAACGTAATAATCAAATATTGTATGTTGTATATTGTAAATATTGTATATGTATATATATATTTAATCACTCACCGTTGCGCCTTGTATCAAGTTCCGCCGAAGAAAAGAATATTCTTAACCCAGACCTTTTCCTTTTCCACAAGCATAAGATTCTCTTGCATTTGTGCCACTGGACCCCTAATGATCCTTTAGAATCTTGGATACTTTCTCTTATACACTACTTGCAATTCTGCATTTTACTACTGAAATTGGATGTAATACTTACGAAGCTCCGCTGTGTGCATAATCTGGTAGTGTATTATATGCATACAGCGGAGCATCGTAAGAGCTGCACAACTAATTCGTGCCGCTCTGCCCATAAGAAGCAATGTAAAATTCGGCACGCATTATTTGGGTGGTTTACTTCGGAAGCGCCACCGCTAGATGGCAGAGCTGCTCCATACCCCATAAATCGTATAATTTTCAAAAACCGTAACCGCGCATGATATAAAAAATCTGAAATTTACATTCGATGCGGTTTCTTATCACGATTAATTTAAGTCCAAAAAATCCAAATTTGGTGCAGTGGTTCTCGCATAATTAATTTTTCTTTATTTTCGTGTTTTCTGTCGTCACCGCTAGATGGCGCCACCGTTCACTTTTCTCGATAATATTTACTATTTTTGTTAAATAACTTTAAAATGAGTGGTTGTTTCACGGTTTTGATGCATCGTACTGCAGTGTATAACATGTCGATGAACATCTCTATATGCTCCAATTATTTGTTTTTGCTGTGTATTTGCCATAATTTTAATTTTTTCTGGCAGTGTATTATGCACACAGCGTAGTTTCGTA
>CM052094.1:39567-52963 GCA_028453745.1 Agapostemon virescens
TCGTTGGTTTTTTTTTTATCGAAGAGTATGAATCTTAAAATTTCTGTAAACTTATCTCTGCTCATTGTGTTTCTGAAGAAAGAGGGCCCCATTTTTTTCGACCATAGATAGGAAGCTTGCAACGATCTCGCTTCATATGCCCCCCGAGCATACAGAACTCCTATCAAACTTGGTAATTCCGCAATTGTGATTGTCCAGTCTGTTTTCAAGACGCGACGAGCCTCGGTTTCAGTGCAATCTTTTATGTGTTGAATTATATGTTTGTCAATTATCAAATCGAAAGCGCTAAGCATGCAACCCACCAATAATATTTCTTCTAGTTTACGTCGCTTTAGCTTGCACTATCGAGGCGCGATTCAGATAACGAATTGGAAACGGAGAACATAAAGACATTGCTTTCACTCTTGTATTTCCTACTGGATGAATAATGTGGCGAACGAAGCGAAAATATAAGGATTATTTTCGAGATAAGCGTACCCGTGAATTTGACGGGTCCCGTAGAGATAGGTATACCATATACGAATCTCAAAAAGTAGAAGGCTTAGGAAAATAAAACTGTGTGTATAAATTCTTTGGAAGAAATGATTAATTTACGATGCAAAACGGTTGAAATCGATCCAGCGGTTTTCGAGATATTTCATTGCAAAGTTTGAATTCCGTCAAATTGACGGGTCCCGTAAACCTAGTGTTAAGGGTCAGCGAGCGGCGAGTATTCGCAGAGGTTGCTCGAGCAACCCTGCCGAGCGTTTCGCCCCCGATAAGATGATAATTTATTATCAAGCGTTACGGAAACACTACTTCGAAATTGTCTTGTTTGAAAAGCGTTACGGATTCAAGCAAAGTTTCGCCGGATTATAAGTCGTGGGAAAACTTGTAGAAGTTCGCGTTTAACGTTCGCTGGTCGGCGCATCGATAAATGCGCTACATACGCTAATTTCTCAGCACCGCCAATATTAGCATCGAACTCGCCACCGAAGTTACGTATTAACGAAAATATTAATTAACTGATTCACACCGGATCACGCGAATCGATGTTTCATTTCTTTTTTTTTCCAGACCGCGAATTTTACGTATTTACGGCAAAAACGAATGGGATCGAATATCGAAAAGCAACGTTATCGCGTGGACGTCGGAATTCTATTCTCGGCTGCCTGAAATTGATACAAAAGAACGGATCGGGTCGTTGCAAAAGTTTATGCCGAATTTCGCATTTCGTTGGCAACGACAAATCTGTAAATCATTACACTCTCTTGCCATAGACTTTTAGCCAATTTTTGTTTCCCTTCTAAGATTTCTAACGACGCCGAGACTGCGTAAAACAGAGTATATTCCAAGTTTCTTGAGAAATTCGCACACAGGGCAGAAGCTGAGAATCGTTGATTAACCCTTAGCGCTCGAATGGCGCTTCTAAGGCGCCATTAAACATTGCCATACTATTATTGAAACGACTGTTCCATCGCTACGTTTGCAGTTCAGAAATCGATCAAAATTTTAATGTTCCAAGTACGAGTAATAATAATTAATTTCATATATGCGAAGGAAATAAATTATGCACAATGGAGCTATTATAAATAAAAATATTGTTTGGATTTTTAAATGAAATTTGTTCGAGTGCAAAGGGTTAAAAAGTCACGACAACTTAGAATTGTGCGAAATCGGCCAAGATCCACGCTGTTGCGCGAATCGGTTCTTTGGATTCCTGGACGGTCCAGAAACTTGTGGAGCCCGATTGGTCGGTGGACGAGGGTGCAGGGTACGCGATCGGATCTCGGGGGAGTCGAAGAAACGGGGCTGGACAACTGGTCGCGGGCTCGTAAATACGGTAGCTTGTAAAAGTATGGCAGGGCCGGCACGCCGTCGCGGGATGGATTAAAATACGCGTGCCGGGTTCCGCTGGGTTTCGCTGGGGTGGTCGGACCCCCGTCGCGAGTAATGTCGATGAATTATGCCCATAAGTCTGTGCCAATGTGCGTGACGTGTTCCGCGGGGTGAGTGCCGAGCCGCCGGTGATGTCGATTCGTCCAATCAGGCCGCGTCCCGCAAATGGAAATACCAAAAGTTGCGTTCCCTATTGGAAACGCGAGCGACGTAACCCAAAATTTACATCCGAAATGATATTTCGAAGATGGACAGTCGGGTCGGGCGCGGTCCGATATCTCTGAAACCGTTGCGAACCGGTCGCATTCCCGCGGATGCGTTTCGATCGGGGTTGCGTTCGGATAAGGTTGACGAGAGAGAGGCAGGGAGGGAGGGAGAGGGAGAGGGCGGCTCTCCGCGAGATTTTCCGGTGCAACGCAGCGGCGGGGTGGAAGAAGGGCGTAACGGGTTCAATTTCGCAGCCAGAGAGAAGCGTCGCGTCGCTTTGCGTCGAGAGGGGCTGAAAGAAGGACCGAATTCGAGGGTGTGCCACGCACCCGGTAACCTAGTCCCGTGACCCACCGCTGGAAACGCCGAAACCCTCTCGTGTTCGCGATTGATTCGACCGACTACCCCTCGGTTTTTCATCCCTCGGTCCTTGGGGTGCGGCGTTTCGAAAGGGGAGTGCAAACTCTCGAATATTATTGCGGTACCGAGCGGAGAAGCGGTTCGATGAAGTCGTGAAAGGGTTCGCCGCGTCCAAGAATCGCGTTTCGAGTGGTTCTCTCTCTCTCTGTTTCTCTGCAACCCTC
The DNA here is from genome assembly GCA_028453745.1 of Agapostemon virescens. Lineage (NCBI taxonomy): Eukaryota > Metazoa > Arthropoda > Insecta > Hymenoptera > Halictidae > Agapostemon > Agapostemon virescens. The sequence goes on from CM052094.1 coordinate 42,237, forward strand.
GTGTTTTTCTTCGACGCTGTATTTTTGAGAGCGACCAACGATATTCGGGATCGGAGGACGCGCGACAAACGGTCTCGCGTAGATGGACACCGGCGGACGCAGCAGGCAGGATAGGCCGGCTTTAGATAGAGGAATAGGAACAGAACCGGATAGGAGTGATTAGCGTTTGATTATCACGGGGACAATGAAGATGCTTGGAACTCATTGCCCTTTATGATTTCCCACATGCGGAAACAATCGATGCAATGACGCGAGCGGGCGCGCGCGCGCGCCGGCTTCGGTTATCAGATTAGAGACCGAGCGGGAATAATTCGTCGGATCTTTGTCCCTAATCACAATTGATACACCAACAACGTGGCAGAATGGAGGCGGTACACCCGGTATACATACATTTTACCATTCGCCGCGCGCGACACATCGGCCCCGGTTGTTTATCGCTCAAATAGCCGCCTATAGGCGTGATCCCACGCGGTGGCTAGTATATTTAGGCTTTCGTTAGGTGTGTGCATATAATATAAACATTCGATATGCGTTATACGCGCACACCCGTCGCACGCCGCTTGCGCCGCTTGCGCCGCTCGCGCCGCTCCGTACGCACACAATGTCCGTTGCGTAAATACCCGTACGAGTGCGCTATACGAGGCCAGGCTAGCTACGTACGCGTACACTCGTGTACTCGTATACTCGTGTACCGGTGCTCGTACTCTCGTACTCTCGTACTCTCGTACTCTCGTCCTCCTGTACTCTCATACTCTCGCACGCGAACGCGTATCATGCCTGTTAGCCGGCCGCGTACATCGATATCGATGGACGCCGCGCCGGCTCGAAATCGATGGCCGCTTTATTACGACGAACGATGTATAAGCGGTATTCCAACGTTGAATCCTATTATTATACCGGACAATTATAATAATTATTTGCCTTTCTCGTCGTAACAATTAATACCGCGCGCGCTGGACGCGATATCGCGTGCGTTTGTGCCCAGACGGTATAGACGTATTATACGACTATAGATTGCGCACCCTACGTTTACAACCCCTATCTATGAGGACACACGCGCGCACCCGCGCCCCTATCCGCACACCCAAGCACCCGCCTTTCTATCTATGAATAGACGCGAGCTTGCACCGGCACACACCGTCGTCGCGTAGTTCCGTCCGCGTTTCTCTTTACCGATACGATGCGACTGGATCCAGAGAACGCGTACACGCGAGAACGTACCTCGATCAGTTTCAAAGGTCTCCCGAACCAAGAAAACGTCTAGGAACCGCGCGAGTCGTCGCCAACGTACGCGGACGGACGAGAGCGGAAAACGCGAGCGCGCGCGACCGCCCGCTCGAGCGAGTATGCGAGCGCGAATACATCGTCGCGCTGCGAGCACCAACGAACGCTAATCAACCGACGCAGGATCTGCAACGAGCTCGGTCGTTTGTTTAGATGGAGTTCCAATATTATCGACAGTATTAATTAATATTACCGAGGCATCGGTAATTAGCATAAATCGGCGGAGCGTCGTAACAAATTTCCGGCCGTGTGCGCCCCGCTTTCGAAAAAAGTCCTCCCGGCAATTAGGATTTCAATTAGATTTGAACGATGCGGACGTAGCCGGCCGGGCCCGACGATTTACGTTGACAAATTTCACCGCGGTCGTCTGGAAGAGCCGAATTTTAGAGGCGGCGCGCGTACTAAACGGCTCGTTTATTTACCGTTATTTACGGAGTAAATTTGACCGGTGTCGGTATTAAATTATACGTTGTAATTTCAGCGATCAACTCGTTAAGTAAATACCTACGCGCAAATTAACCGGAATATCCTGCTCGAGCTTTTTCGGCTCTACTCTTTATCGGGCGTGGCAAGCCCGATGGGGGATGCGATTTTTTACGGCTTGCTTTTTCTTCTCGCCGAGCGTTGTTCGATCGGCAACGTTCGATCCTCGTCGAGCAAACGGTCTTGTAACGATCTTTACGCGATTCGTTCGAATCCGTTGTTCGTACATGCTTTTACCACCTTCCGTTCGACGTCGATGCTCTTGTCCCGATACGCGTACGCGTCAACCCAATGTCGCGCTCTGCGAAAACTATGCCGGACCGTCGCCGCGCGAAGATTATCTTTAAACCGAATGAAAATTCTATGACGGCGTCCTTAATGCATGGCCATTAGAATTATTGAGAATAGTTTATATTTTGAATTTCATGTTTTCCGGTCGTCTCTCTGGCTGAGGTAGACTCGGGTCAAACCATAAAAGACAGGAGTCCGCTGACCATTCAACGATGCCATTATACAGGGTGGTTGGTAACTGGTGGTACAAGCGAAAAGGCGGTGATTCTATATGAAAAAATAAGTCGAAAATATAGAATAAAAATTTTTCGTTTGAGGCTTTGTTTTCGAGAAAATCGACTTTGAATTGTAGCCTTTCATACTTTAAAACAATCGAATACGTTAGAAAGTGTTCATAGAAATTTAATTAGGAGAGCAGAAGTATGTGATCGGCAGAATGGGCAACATTTTCAGCAATTTTTGTAATAATAAACTTTGTGATTACTTCGTAATTTACGTGTCGAGACATGATTATGTGCACGCGTACTTTGCGAAAATTCAAAGTCGATTTTCTCGAAAACAAAGCCTCAAATCACCCCGCGGTTGAACCGACCGCAAGAAAGCTCGGATTCCGACGCGACGTTCGTAACCGTGGGTCAAAAGCGACCCTGGGCCCACGGGCGTCGACGCGCGTCGATCATCGCGGGGGCTAATCGAATCCGTCGAATGGATGGTCGGGGTGGCGCCGGAGAGAGGGGACAAGTTCGAAAGAAACGCTCGCGGAAGGCAGAGTAGGTAAGTGGTAGCGAGTTTAACGGTAAAACGGGTCGGCTGGCTAGGGGGTGGAGATAGAGAAAGAAAGAGAGAGAGAGAGAGTGAGAGACGGGGGGTGGGGGGTGGGAAGCGAAGCTGGTTCGCAGGAAGGGGTAGCTGCACCGAAGCGGGCGTGTAAATAATTTCTGATATAATACGGTTAAAAATTACCAAGTTTAAAATTAAATAATTCATTTTAATACTGGCTGGCTGGCGGCTGGCCGGGGGTGGAGACTGCCGTCGTAGAGACGGCGAACCCCGCCGGCGGGGGAGGGAGCGCGGCAGGGTGGCGAAACGGGGCGAAAGGGGGACGACGGGAGGCAGAAGCGGCGGAGGAAAGGGGTCCGGGGCGCAGGAGCGTAGCTACTCGCAGGGGGTTGACGGGGCCCGCGCCCAGGAGGCATCTATAAATTTCTAAACTTAATAAATACCTAATGGCCAGACCTGCTTTGTAGCATAGCGCTCTGTAGATTTAACTTTACTGTAAAGGTAGCGGACTCTTCCACTTCTACGGCTCGCCCCTCGCATCCTCTTACTCTTTCCGCTCCGTGCGCCAACCGGCGCCGTGTCCCCCTGCCGACACCCTGCTCCGCCATCCACGGGTGGAGGCCTTCCGTGCGAGAACCCGAAAATATCGAATGCATTTCGCGACACGGTAAATATTCCGGGTTCGAGAACAACCTTGCGGAACGCGACGCCGATTCGTTCGACCCTCGGTCACCGTTTTTACAATTTTCTAAACGACCATCTTCGGAACCGTTCGCTGCACCGTTCTTCGATTCTTTCGACCGCGTATTTCTGTCGCTGCTTTTCGTAGACTCGCTCGTCTTCTCGGCAGTTCGATCGAATCGCTGGACACCGCCGTGTAATTAAATTACAATTTTGATACTCCGGATCAAAATTAACTCGGGCACCGCTGCGGTCGGAGGGTTGATACCGTTGGGCAGCATTTAATTGCAGGTTGTCGGACAAGAAAACCTGCGCTCTACCAGATACCGCGAGGCTCCGCTAAAAATCGCTATAGTTCCGTTCAAGACGATTCTCGCGTTGTTAAACGTTACTTCCAAATTCACGACATTTCTTTCAACCTAGAACGTTGTCTATCTATAGATTCTATCTTTTCGAAGGTTGTTCCAAGGTCAACGCATCGGTGAATTTTACAACGGTGCATAGATCGTAACTCGGAATCGAATTTAGAAAGAAACGATCGCGACGTTCGATCCGAACGTTCTTTTCCTCGCAGCGCTAAAAACAACGGGGATATTTTAAGTGAAAACGTTAGGTGACTCAGCCCGTAGCCGCACACAACCTTTTTCGTTACGTCGATACGAGATCGATTGTATTTGCTCGCGGCACAGTGGAACGCTTAGCAATTTATTAAACACAGACATTCGGCGACGCAGGGGGGTTGTTTCGAATTATAGTACGGTAATATTTAATGCTGCCTCGGAAGGGACAGTCGAGTGCAATGGATTAATATATTATGCGTGTATTACATTTTGACGCGTTCTCCGAGCGAGGCGCAAGTTCGAACCGCAGAGTTTTCTCCGGACCGATCGGGCCGTTGCGCGAAAGAAGGAAAGGGGTGCGTCGTCGTCCGCAGCCTCTTCTTGCAAAAACTTGGAAAAATTTGCGGAAGCTTCGACCGAAAGAAACGGTATGTCGCGGTCGCGTTGCTTTTACCTCGCGTTTCGCGTGTAAAGGGAGAATCCCACCCCAGGACGGGCACAGGGTCGCTCGGTTGCGAGCGGTGCCGCGATTTCCGGCCGAGGGTCGCGCGGAAAAAATTTGTAACGACGGCTCGGCGAACGATGTCGTACTTCCGCGAGCGGTCCGCTCGGCCGCGGCGTTCCTCGCGCTGAAAAACCGGCGGAGAAACGCGAGGCACGCCAAGGTTTCCGTTTTCGAACGAGGTAACGTGTGCGCGTCTCGCGACCCCAGAACGACCGACGCACAGGGTCAATAAAAATCAGGCGAGCGCGAACGCGAACGCGAAAAGAAACATTAGTTGGCATTATCGCATCAACCGAGGCACGGTCGAATTCCTGGAAAAAGAATGCAGGCACCGTATCATGTATTACGATACTCCGGCACGGTACACGGTACACGTCGCTGGACTTCCATTGTTGCACCGAGTAATATAAACAATTGGCCCTGTCCATCTCCCGGTTTCCGGCCGTCACTCGGAAGCCCCGACATTTTTATGGATCGCAGCACCGTGGCCACCCGCTCGCCTACCTGGCTGGTTGCTTGCTCGCTCGCTCGCTTACTCGCTTACTCGCTTACTCGCTCGTTCCCTCTTTCCTTACCTGCTCGGCCGAACGCCTGACCGCCTCGCTGCCTCGCCGGTTGCCTCGCCGGCTAGCCAGCGTGCTCGCTGCCTCGCTGCCCGACTGCCTGACTGCCTACCGCGAGTTTCTCCTTCCTTAAGACCTCCGCGAGCCTGAATATTAATGCGACTCTCGGTTTACATATTCCCCTCGTCCCGCGCCGTGTATTCCTACCCGAACCGCACGACAAAATCCTTCGAGATTTCGAACTTCTCGATCCGCTTCCTCCGTTAACCGAATGTCTTCTTTATTCATTATTCACCTCGGCCCAAAAACCTTCGGGAAATTAATCGAGACGAGGGGAACGGAGACCGAGCATCGGCGCACCGTTGCCCAACGAATTTCACCGTCTAGTCGACCGTTCGCTGTCTTCGGCAACGATTTCGCCTCGCGATTCCCATCGATCGCGACGAGTCTTTACACTTTACCAACACCGGCGATTATTTTAGAATTTTTGTAGGGCCCATGATCCATGACTGAAAACTTTTTAATGGCTCTTTCAACGCTGACAGCAATTTTTATTACGGATCAACAATCCATCCCCAATAATATTGTCTAATAATGTTATTACAAATTAGATTGTAAAACTAGAATTTTAAGCTTCATTTTGATACAGCGCGAATATTGAAAAGTCTACTAATAGGCTTCCGGTCGGTAAAGTGTTAATATAAATATATACACTCCTGACTAGAGACCCGTTACACTATGTTACAATGTTGCCCTTAAACTTAGTAAAATGCTTCGTAAAGTATAGCAAAACAGCAGCGTGAACGTCGCAATGCACAAGTATTTATACTAATGTTCTTGATGGGGTGGAAACATCCACCACCAATGAGCACGTACAAAGATCTATATAAACCATGATTGGTTTCTTAATTTGCACCCTTGCGCCGCAATGTCCACGCAGTCTCGCGACGAGCATTTAGAACGAAATCCGCTAAACGCGCGGTATTCTCTTCGTCGAAATCGAAAGGAAATTCGAGTTTGTCGGCATCAAAGCGCGTATATCCATCGGAGACTACATCGACGCGCGATAGGTATATTAGGTAAATCGGAAAGTTCCGTCCGTTTTTTACAAAAAGTAAAGCTTTATTCATGAAAGAAAATGAAAAAGTACGTTAATTAAAATATTGTCCATCGTTAGCGATGACTTTTTCCCATCTTTCGGGCAGCAAGCGAATTCCGCGTCGAAAGAATGATTCATCTTTGGAGGTTATCCAGGCGGAGATCCATTTATCGAGATCTTCCTACGAATTAAATCGTTCTTCAGCAAGTGCGTGTGCCATTGACCGAAACAAGTGGTAGTCAGATGGGGCACAGTCTGGTGAATAAGCCGCATGTGGTAGCACTTCCCAGCGAAGTGCTTCTATCGTTTCCTTGACAATTTTTGAGACGCGAGACTGAGCATTGTCATGCAGCAAAATCACCTTACGCTGTCTCGTTTCATATTGTGGTCGTTTTTCGTGCAATGCTCGACTCAAACGGATAATTTGTTGTCGGTAGAGATCTCCTGTGACTGTTTGACCAGTTTTTAGCAGTTCATAGTATACCACACCTTCCTGATCCCACCAAATGCAGAGTAAAGCCTTTTTTCCGTGGATATTCCGCTTTGGCGTCGATGTTGAGGGTTGGCCAGGATCACAAATGGTTTTTCGACGTTTAGGATTGTCAAAATAAATCCATTTTTCATCCCCAGTGATGAGACGATGAAGAAACCCCTTTCTTTGTTGCCTAGCAAGCAAAATTTCGCAGATGGTTTTCCGCCTTTCAATGTCTCTTGGCTTGAGTTCATATGGGACCCACTTTCCTTCCTCGTAGACCTTCCCTAAGGCTTTTAAACGGTCGGAAATGACAGATTCAGCACAATTTAACGCTTCTGCAATTTGTTTTTGCGTTTGACATGGATCTTCATCCACCAATGTCTGCAATTCTTCGTCTTCGAATACTCGTGGCCGTCCAGAACGCTCTTTGTCCTCCAAAGAAAAATCACCATTTTTAAAACGTCGAAACCACTCTCTACATGTTTTATCGGAAACAGCATTATCGCCATAAACGTCTACAATCATTCGATGAACTTCAGCTGCCGTTTTCTTCCAATTGAAACAAAAGACTAACACTTCGCGCAAATGACGCTTATTCGGCTGAAATTCCGACATCTTCAATGTAGAAAAAAACGAAGTTATTGATGCAAGCGTAAATTGTTGTGTACTGAGTTTTATTAACAGATATTCAAACTAAAAAGTTAGCCTTACTTTAGAGGTTATAGTTACCCACAGTTCGAGCTACGGCTACTCGACGCTAGATGGACAGAACTTTCCGATTGACCTAATAAATTTTGCCTTTTCCTTCCAGGTTGTTACGAACACCAAAGAAGGCGGCGCGCGAGGGCTTAACCCCTTGCACTAAAACAACGAGTCAGACTCGTGATAATGATTTTGAACGGAATCAAATAAAAACATATATAATTTACTTCTTTTAAACAAGAATAGAGTTCTATTTTGTTGTTATCAATATATAGACACTGAAGAATACGTAGACATAAAATAAATATAAATTCGTTTCTTTTCTTCTGAAATTATGAACGTGAAAAATATTTTGCGTACGGTAACGGTAAAATAAATCGTAGTGCAAGGGGTTAAAGGGAAGCGTGTTGAAGTACGTGGAGAATAAAGAAACAACACCGTGTCGTTCTATGTATTTTACTTACTCCGCAACGTAGCAGAATAGCGTCTTCATTAGACGACTGTTCGAGACATTTTGAATATCGTCTCCCCTCGAACGCATTTCGAGGCGAGGACCATTTCCTCGATATCGCCAATGTTTGTATTTTCTTCGAATGCTATGTGTCGCAGAGAAAAGCCAGACGGCCCAGCATCTAAATACGTCGCCACAGAAGCTAGGCCCGCGCGATGAAAGTTAACGCGAATTTTAGACATTCTCGTTGGTCATCGAACGGTATTCTGGAGGTCCGCGAAGCGTCGAGAGACTTTTCCGATAATCGTTCCGTGTCAAAAGAAGTTGCAACAGTCTTCTTCCCCGAGACAAAACGAAACGAGACGAACCGATCGAAAAGTCCCCTCGGCCTAAGATCACGAATCTCGAAAAACGATGACACAGCTGCGCAATGCGTTAACGCACGGAAAAACAGAGTCGCGTCGACGAGGAGGCAGGTCGTAAAAAGTATAGCCGATCCTTGTTCGTTTGTTTTCTTTTTACGATGGAACGTAATCGCCTCGATGACGGGGAATATATTATTAATTGCGCGTGACATGTTGAACCGATCGTCCGCCTATGAATACTCGATGAAGTTTCCCGATAGTAATCGAGGAGCACGCGGCTCGAAGGAAATACGATGTCCTCGATCCGGCGGTGATTTTCTTAGGATAAAGCGGGAAAGAAATTTTCGATCGAGAGAGCGAGCTTTTGAAAACGAGTTTTCGATTCGGACCGATGCCGGCGCGCTGGTCGGTAGAGCGGACACGGTAGAAAGAAAAAAAGGAAAAACTATTGAATAGCGTTAACGACGCGAGCGCGATCGCGATGCGCTATTTTAATGCTGCACGTTTTCAACGAGAGATTTTAATTTCTTGGTATAGGGTGTACGCGCCGCGTCGATGTAAACGCATGTTTCTCGATAATTAATTCCTGCTTGCCGGCTGAAACCTATTCGAGGGCACGTAGCGGCGGGGCAACTCGATACGCAAAAGATCTTGCCCCGACCATCGCGAATCGAAGCTGCGGTATCGATCTAGGATCGCGCGCGTTGCTGGAACTTCGAAGGTTCCGACTCTGACAGCCTAAAATATAGAATGCGCGTACGCTTCGATGGACACGGTACGTAATCCACGCTCTCTGAATTCGAAACCTACCGGGTGGTCCGCCGTTGCTGCTGCCGTTGCTGCCGCCGCTTCTGCTGCAGCTACCCTTATCTGTTCGCGTTATCGCGTTCCCTGCCCGAACGTCCTGCGCGTCCCCTTTCCCAACGAATCTCGGAACTCCTCTCGGGAACAGCGGCCCCGTCAACCCCTTGCACCATAATTTATGTCACGATTGCGGCGATCCTCGTCGCGCAAAACCTTCTACAGGAAAGAGAAAATTCACGTCCGACGCGCCTCCGTGTTTTCTCTAACGATTAAATATCGAAAGGGCTCGCCGATTCCGTTTCCTACGAGAACGCGTTTGTGCAGAGTCGCGTTAGAGTTTCTTTCTCGATGCATACTGGGTGGGGCATTCGAAACTCTCGACGCACCGATTCTTTTACTGACGGAAGCACCGAGGAGACGCAACATTTTGTATCCATCGAAACGTCGAGTACGTTGAGGCAAGCTTGTTCAAACATCGACGAAGGAGTAATAGAATTTTATTCGGGTTTTCAAGAAAATCTCCCTCGCCGGCCCCGACGCGAGGTCGGCGGACAAGGAGTGGAACAAATGTCGCCGTTTACTCGGAAATTTGCAGAAATAAAATGGAACGTTTCGCTCGACGGGGCGCCTCGAACGACGCACCGCGAACGAGAAAAACTCGACGACGCGAGGTGGTTGCCTGAAACGAAATCCTAGCCCGGGCAGACCGCGCGCGTGGCAAACGGTCGAGGGGCAAAGGTGAGATTCCCGAGCGAATTTTTTGTCGAGCAATAAAGATCAACGTTCCTTGCAACGCTCCTCGCCGAGCCGGAACAGGAAGAAAAGCGAATTTCGTTGGCAATTCTCGCTCCCCCGGTTTCTTTTCGATTTCCCTCGCTCGGCGCTGCTACGAGTCAATCACGGAGTATACACGAACCTCCGCGCATTGCTGTGAAACAGGCTGCGGCATACATTAATCACTGATGCTAATGGTATCATAGCCAGCATAGCTGTTTCGTATTCGCGCGCACCCTCGGACACACGCAAGCCCGCGCACGACGGAACGAAGAGGAGTCGGGTGAAAGAGAGACAAGGCGACCCATATAAAACGCGTACATGCGCCCAGCCCTGGATTACCATCTCGATTCCCGGCGCTACTTTCCTCCGAGCGCACGCACACGGATTTCTGAGCAAACCCCACCGACTCGGAACTGTTCCTGGATGCAACAAATGCTCTCGCGTCTTCGGTGCTCCGACTCGTCGCACGCCGTTCGCGACAACGCTAAATACTTCCATTCTCCCAGTACGAATTCCATCGAAATTTTTACCGCGAAACATCGTCCGTGCAACGCGGTTTCTAAAAGCGCGCACGAGTTTTACGCGATACGCGAATTCACGCGTAAAATCGAACACAGAGTCGACGTATTTTCCGAACCACGTTTGATCAATTTCATTTCACCGATCGCGCATCGACGATCGTTTAAAAATTCTTAAAGTCTACGAAATCGAAATGTCTCGAACCATCGCGACGGCGATCGAAGCGGTCGATTCTGGAAAGGGTGAAGAAGAAGCTCTTTGATTTTTTTGGCGACTATTTCAGAATTTTTGTAAGGCCCATGAATCATGGCTGAAAACTTTTCAACACTTTGACTGCCACGCCGAAATCATATGTTTCTCTCGGGACGCCACGGCTGTTTATGTTATG
>CM052094.1:73411-145468 GCA_028453745.1 Agapostemon virescens
ACATCTTTCTACGCGTGCCATTTTTTCCCGCGTCAATCGATTTCGGTGAGGTTTTCAGCGTGTGTATAACTAACACAGTTCTGAAAAACGCATATTTTAAATTTTCATTACGAGTTGCAATAAAAATGTTTTAAAAAATGTCTTTTCTACTTTCTCACGTAATTTCTACCGCTTAGAATTATTTCAAAATTATTTTTGCATATCATTTAGTAAATCAATGCTGCTAGTTGCTCCAGAAAAGTCAAGTCGTTTGGTTCAATTTTGACAAAGTTATTTAGATTTGAAGAGTGTCCGAATACTTTCGTGCGCTACTGTATACATTAATAACTGTAAGATATTGATAAAGTAGAAACATGTAATACTTGTCTAGCGACATCTGTATAATTACAAATACAATATTGACACGTGTCTGGACAAACGTACATGCGTTTACCCAGTCAGACGCTCTAGGACCTTCCTACCATAAAAACGTGTATATAAAGTAAGACTACTGTGTAATATATTAACACTTTATCGACCGGCGATTATTTCACAATTTTTGTAAGGCCCATGATCCATGACTGAAAACTTTTTAATGGGTCCTTTAAGGCTGACAGCAATTTTTATTGCGGATCAGCAATACATCCCCAATAATATTGTCTAATAATGTTGTTACAAATTGGAATGTAAAAATAGAATTTTAAGCTTCATTTTGATACAGCGCGAATATTGAAAAGCCTACTAATAGGCTTCCGGTCGATAAAGTGTTAATATTCATTGCCATACACCTAACTCTAACAATTTTCATTTAAAACGCATCGACGGCAGCCACATTTAACGAATTATGCGTAAAATTTCCGCAAGCGGGACTCCGCGTTGTACGTTGAGGGGTTGACAGAGCCGCGCGCGAACGATCCGTTGACCAACGTCGACGCGTTCGTAGCGCGGCTTTCTCTTCTGTTTCGAGATTGTTTATTTTACGATTATCGAAGCTGTCCGAGATGCTCTCGTCGGAAACGATCGAATAAACGTCTTCGGCGAAGCACGCGTTGCAACAAGAAGCGCGCAAAGTTTAAACGGATTTGAGCCTGCGATTTTGACGAGACGAGTTACTTTCGAGGCTCGGTATTTTCAGCGTGAAATGAATTATGGGGGGGGGGTCTGTAAGGCGCAAGAGGATTACGGAAGCGGTTGTTGCGATAAATCTTGCCGTTTCTACTCTCGGATCGCGAGATGAATCGTTCCGGCTTCTCGCGACTTTTACGTCGACGGTCGACGCGCGAACGGATGGACTAATCGTGAACGTTTCGTTTTGCAGCGGACCAGCTCGAGGTGGCGCGGCACGTGGACTCGGAGGAGGAGAGCAATGTCCCTCTCATGGAGAAAACGCAAGCTCCGCTATCAACGGTGTCGACGACGCTCGAGGACGCGTAACGTATAGGTAAGCGTGGCGACGATGCAATTTCCACGAGTAACCGATTTCCAAATTTCGGCGCGACCTCCGCGACGGCCGCGCTTCCGGTTCCGCGGCGAGTCCGTCGGCTTCCGGTGGACTCGGGTCGAAGTTCTCGCACCGGCAGGCGAAAACGATCGTTGGCCGTCCCGCAAAACGGGACATTGCGAAGACGTTGCGAAGACGTTGCGAAGACGTTGCGAAGACGCTCGCCCGCGGAGCGCACACGCGATTCCCATTGGCCGCAGAGGTGGCGGCGACGGCGGTCATTATTCGCGAACACGACGACAGAAATAGCGAGTGTTGTCACCGATAAATTGCAGCGAGCGATCGTAAAATTATTACATCAGAGGCTTGTAACGGCTGCGTCGCGCGCGAACGTGTGCGCGCCGCGCACTCGCATTATGCGCATCGTCGCGACCGGCTTCGCACACTGACGCAATCCCGAATTGTCGCAACGTCGCCGCGATTCGGCGCGTTTCTCCGACACGCTTCCGCGTCTCCTGGTTCGACGAAGCTCCTTCGAGAAGATCGGACACCGACTCCGGCCGGGTCGCCGGAGAACTCGAGGATATCGTCCGTCGCGGATTATAACGGCTGATCCCCCGTCGCGGAAGCAAAGCCGGTTCGCGTCGCTCGAAACTCGCCGTGACCGATACGACGGTTTGTTCGGCCGCGGCCGTTTAACCCTTTCGGCGCCGCCGGCTACAGCCACTTGTTCGAATTTTCCATCGACTCGCAACTCCCCGTGCTCGCTAATTTTTTCTCTATTTTCGCGGCTGTTTCGTTCTCCGACGTTCGCGCTACGCGTGGAAACGTCGAACGCCACGTTCGTGCTACGACTGGGACGACCGTGGGTTTCATAAATTCGCGGCAAGAACGAATGGGTCAAATACGAATGTAAAACGGCCGAAAGATTATAAGAATTTAAGAGCGTCGATCGCAAGACGCGGGAGAGCAATAAATTATTTCTTTTCTCTTTCGCACCTCCAACGGCAGAACTCGTGGGGTCTGCTTTCATTCGGAGCGTCGAAATCGTCGTTCGACTCCTCGGTTTCTAGCGATCGAATCGAACCGATCGACGGCTGTCGCGTCGGCGACAACGAGAAGATCAACGAAAGCGTATTCAACCCTTTGCACTCGAAGCTGTTTTAACTCGAAACCCAAGGCATTTTTTCTGACCTAGAATATTTTCATTCTACACGATGTATTTCATCTTATACATATGAAGTTCTTTTACTATTACTCGTCCTTGCAACAAATCAATTTTCACAAATTTTTTGGACACAGGCATATTGATATAAAAATTATTTTAAACAGTGCTGCGGCTATTTTTAGCGGTGCCTCAGAGTCACCATTCGAGTGCAAAGGGTTAAAAGATTAATGAAAAACAAAACGGTCCTGAACGTTGTTGACTGGACTCTGCGGTTGACTCGACGAACGAGTCTCTTCGTTCGCTTCTTCGGCAACGGTAATTGGTGAACTCTTCTTCTTCTTCTTCTTCTTCTTCTTCCGACCGCGTCGCCGTTCTCGCCGCGTCGCGGATAGATTCCACGTTTTCGGACCGCCGAGATTCCGAAGAGTCTCCAGAGCTTCCGATTACTTTGAAGACCATTCGAAGCGTTTCGGTTAGCATCGGTGGTCGTTCAGTGACCGCGGCAACGCGTATCGCTGGATGGCCAACGAACGAGCAGCTGTCGTGACCGTTTTCCAACGCGATGCCTACCCTTATTCGCGGTCGGACCGTCCGTGCAGCGGAAGCGTACCGGCGAAAGACGAGCCGTGTCGAAAGGGTTAAACGACGACGACCCGGTGCGCTCGGCCGACGATTTTGTCGCTCGTTAATTCGTACGCGTTCGATTCGGCACGCCGGTTTCGAGAACGAACGTCTGCCGCCCACGTCGAACCTCGCCGGCTCCTCGGTCTCTTTCGATTATCGACGCAGCGGCGGTGGCCACGGTCTTCGTCTTCTTTCTCCATAATATTTGCCGGCTGTCGGCCTCTCGTTCCGTGACTCGCACGCGCTCGCTCCTTTTTAATTCGATCCGACCCAGTTCAGCCTAATTGAATCTAGTTTAACGTCGTCCGATCTAATTTAATCTAATTTTCAACGTTCCGTTTCTCCGCGGCGCGGGTAGGAGAACACCGCCGCCGCGCGGGCCTGCAGGAACACGGGACCCGGAGCGAGAGAACGCGAGGAATATTCGCGTCCAATATTTGTCGTCTTGGGAAGAAAAATTTGCTCGACGCACGACGAAATTGCAGTCGGAGAGAACCCGGAACTCCCAAAACTTTTTCGAACATTTTGCCCGGGTTGGACAAACGTTGCGCCGGTGTGGCGGCGTCGGCGGCGGCTGCCTTCTGTAAATCCATTGGTGCCGAAAATTAAATTTCTCCTGCGAAACAAAAGTCTCTGTTCCTCCGCAAAAGAGGGACGCGCGTTGGAGTAATAAGGGCTGTTAATTAAATTTTTGCGCGAATTGGTTACGCGCGCGCCCGGTTTTCCACCGGTTACTGCCGGCTAATAGTAATAGAAATTTGAGCGAGCGGTTTCCGGCAAGTTCATCGAGTACAACGCAATTTTACGAAACGCGTCGCGGTCTTTCGAATACGCTTACCGAGCCAAGCCCCGTACAATCGCGTCTCCCCTTCCTCGCTTTCGCGTTGTATAAGATATATTCGTTCCGATCGTTCCGACAGACCTGTGCGCGCTCTTTTCTCTCGGCTTGTTACCCCTTCCATCCTCCCTTTCCCTCCCTTTCCCTCTCTCTCTCTCTCTCTCTGACGCCTCTCTTCTATCTATCTATCTATCCATCTGTCCATCTCTCTCTTTCTCTCTTTGTCGTTTTCGTGTCACGGACCCCCGTGCGTCTAATTGTTATATTTATAAAAGGGGAGGACCGGTGTACGCGGTGATACGTCGAAGGGATACGCCGACGAGACGCGCTTTTTTTTTGGCCGAGAGACGAACGACCCCTCGACGCTTTTGCGAATCGATATCAACTCGAAACGAACGTTACTCGATTTTGCGATGCGCGATGCGCTGTACGCGCTGCCCAACGGCAATCGGTGAAATTCGCTGGCGAGCGCGTTCGGCTTAATTCCCTGCGTTCTCGTCCACCGGAGTCTCCTCGAGTAGATTTTTGTCCGATCCTCCGAAAAGTTCTCTCTCTCTCTCTCTCTCTCTCTCTCTCTCTCTCCCTCTCTCACGAGGGAAAACGCGTTCGTTTCGCTCTATCGAAGAACCTTCTTCGTCGCCGACGCAATCGTACGATAACTTTCGACCCGGTCGAGTCCTCCTTTCGTCGACCACGATTCCGCGAGTCTGCCGCGAACGTCCATGTCCCGTTTCGTATCCACTCTCGAAAAACGGACGATTTTCATTACTTGCTGCTCCGTTTAGCTATTTTTTAAAATATATTTTCGACGTTACTTCTCGCGGATACTTTAGCGTTTTTGCTCATCCTGGTACAACAGCTATTCGTTCGATTTAACCCCTTGCCTTACAACAACGAGTCAGACTCGTGATCAACATTTCGAATCGAATCTTTTAAACATGCCTTTCCTTAATTTTATTTGAACCGTAATAACATTCTATTTAATCTCTGACCGCATACAATCGGTGGAGAATAGCTATGTACACGGTAACTACAAATTTCACTTTTCTTTTTGTCGTTTCGCGAAGGATAAACATAATCTAGTCACAGTTATCAGGAAACAAATTGTAGGCCAAGGGGTTAATCGCTGCATTCGGCCACCGCAGCCGGACGATTGATACACGGCAAACGATCGGACACGAACTTTTATACTTTTCGCGAAACTTATTAATAATACCACGAGTCGAGAATCGTTGCAGCGTAAGCTACATGTACGGCCGAGGAAAATAATGTTTTCGATTCTCAGTCCGCCATATACTTGCTCTCCTTTTCCGAACATCGTTTAACACTTTACCGACCGGAAGCCTATTAATATTAGGTAAATCGGAAAGTTCCATCCGTTTTTTACAAAAAGTATAGCTTTATTCATGAAAGAAAATGAAAAAGTACGTTAATCAAAATATTGTCCATCGTTAGCGATGACTTTTTCCCATCTTTCGGGCAGCAAGCGAATTCCGCGTCGAAAGAATGATTCATCTTTGGAGGTTATCCAGGCGGAGATCCATTTTTCGAGATCTTCGTACGAATTAAATCGTTCTTCAGCAAGTGCGTGTGCCATTGACCGAAACAAGTGGTAGTCAGATGGGGCACAGTCTGATGAATAAGCCGCATGTGGTAGCACTTCCCAGCGAAGTGCTTCTATCGTTTCCTTGACAATTTTTGAGACGTGAGGCCGAGCATTGTCATGCAGCAAAATCACCTTACGCTGTCTCGTTTCATATTGTGGTCGTTTTTCGTGCAATGCTCGACTCAAACGGATAATTTGTTGTCGGTAGAGATCTCCTGTGACTGTTTGACCAGTTTTTAGCAGTTCATAGTATACCACACCTTCCTGATCCCACCAAATGCAGAGTAAAGCCTTTTTTCCGTGAATATTCCGCTTTGGCGTCGATGTTGACGGTTGGCCAGGATCACAAATAGTTTTTCGACGTTTAGGATTGTCAAAATAAATCCATTTTTCATCCCCAGTGATGAGACGATGGAGAAACCCCTTTCTTTGTTGCCTAGCAAGCAAAATTTCGCAGATGGTTTTCCGCCTTTCAATGTCTCTTGGCTTGAGTTCATATAGGACCCACTTTCCTTCCTTGTAGACCTTCCCTAAGGCTTTTAAACCGTCGGAAATGACAGATTGACCACAATTTAACGCTTCTGCAATTTGTTTATGCGTTTGACATGGATCTTCATCCACCAATGTCTGCAATTCTTCGTCTTCGAATACTCGTGGCCGTCCAGAACGCTCTTTGTCCTCCAAAGAAAAATCACCATTTTTAAAACGTCGAAACCACTCTCTTCATGTTTTATCGGAAACAGCATTATCGCCATAAACGTCTACAATCATTCGATGAGCTTCAGCTGCCGTTTTCTTCCAATTGAAACAAAAGACTAACACTTCGCGCAAATGACGCTTATTCGGCTGAAATTCCGACATCTTCAATGTAGAAAAAAACGAAGTTATTGATGCAAGCGTAAATTGTTGTGTACTGAGTTTTATTAACAGATGTTCAAACTAAAAAGTTAGCCTTACTTTAGAGGTTATAGTTACCCACAGTTCGAGCTACGGCTACTCGACGCTAGATGGACAGAACATTCCGATTGACCTAATAGATCATTCAATAATTGCCCCATAACAAAATGAGTCTTAAAAACTTGCTTTTACATTGTAATGTGTAAAAAAATTATTAGATAATGTTACTTAGGAGGCCTTGTTTATTCGCCATAAAAATTGCTGTCGGCGTTGAGGGATCCATTAAAAAGATTTCAATGATGGATTATGAACTTAACAAATTTTGGTCGGTAAAGTGTTAATCGGTCCGATAGGTTGCTTCGTCGGATCCTGATAGAACGCGACACCGTCTTCGACGCGAGATCGAGTCGGAGCATCGACGTATTCGCAACCGTCGGAAGAAAAGAAAAAAGAGAAAAGTGGCGGTACGTGGACGCGCGTTTGTTCGAACAGATTCAACTGTTTAAACGATGAGTTCCAATATCTTTGACCGACGATATCACCAAGCTCTCGAGAATGGATTCGCGAAGAACCGTTTAACAGAATTATTTCTTCGAACAAGATGGCTATGAATTCGGATGAACGAGTTCTCCTTGTGCGCGTAAAACAATGTAAAATCTATCGATGCTCCGCGCGTACGTACGCGTTTCGATGGACAACGAGTTTTGTACGGACCACGGGAAACTGGTCCGCGAAAAGTGGATCGCGAAGGCGCGGTCCGTCGGAACGAAGGAAAACGGGAGAAGGTTCGAGCATGGAAACGGCGAAGGGGACAGGGGACGCGCGGGGTGCGGGATAGACGGTCGAGCAAGCCGGCTGGAATATTGGACAACTAATTACCTAATCACTCATTATCTAGCGGAGGCCCGAGGACCGGTAGATCGGTGCTACATACGTAGCTAGAGGTTGCTAGGTCGTAGAATAGGTTGCCCAGAGGGCCATTGTGATATGCGAAGCAGAATCATGCAGGATCGTATATTATCGATGGGGTGAAGGGGTGAGAGGAGAAGAGGAGGAGAGAGGGTTGGCAGCCAGCGGACTCTCGCCTCGACCCTTAACACCCCTTCCCGCAGGTAGATACCGTTAACCAGATCCGTCCGTGTCCACCGGCCGACGTCGGAGATCGCGCGTCGCTGCGTCAACCAATTCGATTTCGGCTCGACCCGGCTCGGCTCGACTCGGCCCGGGTCGGATCGTATCGAATCGAATCGAATCGAATCGTATCGGATCGGATCGGATCGGATCGCGTCTTTATTCCCGTCTCCTTCCGGCGCCGCCCCTCCCTTCTTGGACGCATCGCCGCTTGTGCCGCTGCTACCGCCGTTGCGGTCTGTTCTATGACGGAACGCAAACATTCCCCACCAGAATAGATAACGATAGTTCGGTTTGACGTCGAACGCGAATAAAACGTTTCCCGGCTTTCGCGGAGAGCGGCTCGTTAAACGACACAACGGCCGTAGGATTTATCAATGCGACGCGCGATTACGTTTATATTGGAAACGCTTTCCCTCGGATCTATTTTCGCGCTGGTCGAATCAAGTATGTAAACGGTCGTTCTGAAATACAGCCGCGCGTCGCAGAAATAGATAAACGCTCCGTTCGAATCGCGGTTCTCCCTATTTTAATCTCATCGTCGAAACACGAGATCGCTGCGCCAACGACGACGTCGACGACGCTCTCGCAGCTACCGTCTTCCTCCTCGTCTCTTTCTCCGTCTCGCGTCTTCCATTTTTCAGTAACCGCCGGAATATGCTCGCTTCCGAATCCAACCCGGAATCGCCCGCCTTCCGAGAGAGAGATCGTCCCCCTCGGAAGTCCTCGATGGGACAAATCGGAATCGGTGGTTGGCCCGATCGTGACACGATTTCGAAGCAATAAACTCGAAGCCGAGCAAAATCGAAGCGTCGTCGTCATCGTCCGGTCTGGCATCTCCGAGCCTTCGGTCGGTCCGACGATCACGCTCGTCCGAGGTCGTAAACGTCGCACCGGATCTCGATCGGCTCGAGCACCGATCGTCTCGTCCGCTTCTTCCGAAGGTTTTCCGACGCGGAAAACGAGTCGCGCGAGTCGACACGCCGGATATCGATCGAGAGTCATCGCGGCGGGTAATCGCGTCCAGAAGCGAAGAGGGGCGCGCGCCGGTGGTCGGACGGAAAGCAAACAGCGCGGCTCGGTGTCCTCGAGGAGGGCGACCGTTTAAGAATCCCGGCCGGAAACAAAAGCTGCGTTCGAGCGGTCGCGTCTCGACCCTCGAGGAGATCGGATCCTTCTCGCGTTTCGCATCGGGCGAAACCCCTGCCCCGTTCCTCCGCGAGTCCATACTCCGGCGCTTACGAATTTCTGCATCGAGAACGAAACGCTCTCTCGCCGAGGAGAAGGAACGACGGGGCGAGAACGGGACGAGGCGGGAGATCAGGGGCCAGGGGCAGAGCGGAAAGGAAAAAGAAGAAGAAGAAGCGCGAATAGAATAGACGGCCGACCGATCGGAAATAAGTGGTACGATCGGGCTTTCGAGCTTTCTAGTCGCGCGTTTCGCCCCGACACGGGGATGACAGCCACTGAATAATAAAAGAAGCCACGTCGAGGTTAGATATTCTTACGATCACCGGGAACCCTTCCCTTCCACCGATACGCAGCTAAATCCTCAATAATTCAACGTTCGCCTCGAACATTTTCCCTGTTCCCGATTGCATGCAACTATATGTATACGTATACCAAACTGTGCGTTTTCGATCAGACCCCCGTTCGACCCCCGTTCGACCCCCGTTCGACCCCCGCTGCTCTCCCTCTTTCTCTCGCCGGTTCTGTGTACCGACCGAGTGTCCGCGCGCAACGAGAAGACTTTGTCGTGTTTTCCGCTCAGGGAAAAACTTTTAATTCGCGCTGCCGTTTTTTGCCCTCGGCATAGGACGTCGTCTATAACCGTTGGCGTCGGCATTAGCCTACCCTGCTCTCTCTCTCTTTCTCCTTCTTCTTGCCTCTCTCCCTCTCGCAATCCCCCGTGATTTCCGATCGAGCGTTTCCAATTTCTATCGGTCTCCTAGCGCGCCTCGTTCGTTTATTCGTATGGTTCCAGTCAACGGAGCGTGTACGGCCGCTTCGTGCCTTTCCCGGCTCTCCGTCGATCGTCGCGCGATCAACCCCTTGGCACCGCGAATTGCGAGCGAGCGACGATCGTCTACGCGTGAAACACAATGTTCCTCGATTTTGGAAAACGCTCGGCGCGAGCGACGATTCCCGTCGACCGCGGCTCCGCGTGGGAAATTCGAGAATCGCGCTCGTTCCGTCGGAAAGACGAGAAATTACCAGGCAACGCGACGAACTGGGACAGAGGCGATCTCTTTGATCGGTGGTGACGCGGAATCCTCCGTTTAGCCGCGGAAGACGGATGCCCGCGCGTTTTCCTTGCCGGGAGAAACGGCGGAGCGGAAAAAGAATTTGTCTCTTTCGAGTTGGAAAACAATTTCCAAGTTTGGTACGAGTTTCGCCGACGCGTTATCGCCGAGGGATGGCTTTGTAATTTTTGACAGACCATCGTCCATGACCGAACGCTTTTCGATGGATCTTTCAACGGTAATGGCAATTTTTATTTCGAGCCAACAAACCGTCCCCGGTAATCCCAGCGAATCCTCGCTAAGCTTTATTTCGTTACAGCTCGATCATCGAAGATCCGACGCATAGGCTTCCGGTCGATAAAGCGTTAAACAGCGACGCGCGTCTAGCAGGTTGAAGCGGGCTCGATCTTGAGGATTATTTTTTGCTCGACGGTTGCATTAATGTGGGATTTAGAAAATAAAGTGTTACAGTGATAACAAAAAAAAAAACTATATTTTGTCGTTAATCGTTATATTACACTTCCTCTATTACACTTTTGCTCTTTATACTCTTGCCACTCTTTTCACTCTGTATATTCTGCCTCACGCTTGCTCGATCCTCTGTTTATATAGAGCAGCTGATTACATACATACACGCACACAAGTATTCCGCGGTTATCCCACCTTACATTCTTTCTCTCTCACTCAATTGTTTTCACTCTCTCGCACTCGCATTCTCGGTCATTGTCCCTTTTGTTGTTCGATTGGCGTCGCGCATCTTTTCGGTTACCTGTTTGAACCTCGGTAACGCTTGCCTTTGTCGAGGTCGCTCGCCGATTAGCTCGCCTTTAGAAACATACTTTTTCGAAAGGGACAATGACCGTCGGTTAGGTTCTACAATTTTACGGATCGGAATCGACCCTCCTACATTAATATTCGGTGAAACGATGCGGCCGCGTTTTACGGAAATACAATGGCGTCCGATCGACGATACGCTTCCGGTTCGCGGAAGAATCGTCTCCCATGCTCTCTGTCGCGTCGGTCCGTCGGTCGGTCGGTCGGTCCGGCGGGTTAACGAGATCGGCAGACATTTTAAAAGGAGAGAGCACCGCTGCGGAGCGGGGTCCCCCTTCAATTATTCAGGCGCAATTAACACGTCAATAGGTCCGTTGCACCTGGCTGCCAGGGCTGGGCCGTCTTCCGCCAAATATGTACGTACGTTCGTGAAATGGCACCGGCAACCGACTTCTGTTCTTTTCTCTTATCTCGCTTCGTCCCCTCGGCCGAGACCCCTCTCTCTCTCTCTCTCTCTCTCTCTGCCCCTTTTTCTTCTCGTTTTCGCTTCCGCTCTCCTTATTCAGCCCGTTCTTCTCGCTCTTCCCGTCCTCCTCCGGCTCCTCGACTCGCGCTGCAAACCTTTTCCGTGGACGCACCGTCGTCGCATCGTCGTCGCGAGCTGACCCTTCCACGGCTCCGCGTTTCCTCCGCGCCAGCCATCGCCGGCCGCTCGCTTAATCGAGCGGAAGCGATTTAAACCGGTTGTTTTTCGAAAATATCGCGATTGATTTACTCGCCGATGGCGCGGCGCGATCCCCGCGAGAAGACGAGTCAGAAATAAACGAATAACAGTGCTCTGTTTCCGAGCACTCGGTCCGACAACGCGATTGCTATCCAGGCCGTTGAAAACAGGGCAAAACGTTTCAAGGACTCGAACAAGTACGAAACGTCCGATCCAAGGAAACCTTGTGATCGTTCTCTTTGACGGAACGTCTGCTCTCGTTGCTCGCGGTCGTTTTTTCGCGAGACGTTTAACGCTAGCAATTCGAAAGTACGAGAAAGAGATCCTTTCGATTCGAAATCGCGCTCTATCCCCGAGATCGAAGCGGAAATATTAACCCTTTGCACTCGAGCGGCGACTCTGAGGCGCCATGAAAAATGTGCTATTCATTATTTAAAGCAATTCTAACATCGCCATCTTTATATCTGAGGAATTGATAAAAATCTAACGATTTTAGAAAGGGGGAACAGTAAAACACTCCGTATACGTAAGATAAAATAATTCATGTAGAATGAAAATTTCCTAAGTCAAAAGAAACACTTTGGTTTTCTAGTTAAAACAGCTTCGAGTGCAAAGGGTTAACCTTTGACGCCACCGAAAGCTGCCATTCTATCGAAAGAACTTTTACACCGGCAAATGTTCACTCGAGAGATTTCGCGTGCGTAAGAACACGAAAGAATGCGTTAATTCGGCACCCTGGGTCTCGGAATCAAAATTCTTTCCGATGGCGAAGAGTCTTTCGGCTCGAAGATGCGGTGTCCCGTGCAGCCGTAGAGTTTCCAAGTGCGAAATCTTTTTCGCGTCCTTCGAACGGAAACGGATTGTCGTTTACGCGGCGTTTGGTCGATCGGAGGATTTCCAAGATCGCTCGGAAAGGGTTTGATGAAACGAATCGACCGGACCTTCGGACGGGTAGGAGCGTACGCGTAGACAGCGTCGCGTTTCGCGGAAAGAATAGTTGGGAGCACGGGAACGGCTTGGTTTCGATGAGTTTTGCTTGGCCGAAGGAACGCGCTCGGGAGAAAAAGGGATCGCGCGAAACTACGCTCGCGTCGATAGCCTTACCGTCGCGGTGCACCCCTCTCGGTATATTCGCGTACGTAATAAACGTAGACGCGTAGGTATAGTGAACGAGCAGCGTTTGGTCGATCGGCGGATTTCCAAGATCGCTCGGAAAGGGTTTGATGAAACGAATCGACCGGACCTTCGGGCGGGTAGGAGCGTACGCGTAGACAGCGTCGCGTTTCGCGGAAAGAATAGTTCGGAGCACGGAAACGGCTTGGTTTCGATGGGTTTTGCTTGGCCGAAGGAACGCGCTCGGGAGAAAAAGGGATCGCGCGAAACTACGCTCGCGTCGATAGCCTTACCGTCGTGGTGCACCCCTCTCGGTATATTCGCGTACGTAACAAACGTAGACGCGTAGGTATAGTGTCGGCGCAGGTATATACCTATACAGAGAGAACGCCACCGAAGGGAACGAGCGGCGAAGGAGAGGGGCGGAGGGGAGAGACGGGGGATGAAATGCGGGGTCGCAAGTCGGTATTGTCGTCGGTTACAAATCAAATACCCGATATCATTGTTTGGTACAAGCCAGGCACACGGCTACCCACCCACTCACTCCCCTTTTATGCCACCCCTTTCTGCAACGTTAACCTCGCGCGCAACCTGCACACCCTGTACACCCTGCACGCCCTGTATTCCCTGTGCTCCCTGCGCCCCCTGCACACCCTACACACCCGGCTGCCGCCGCCACGGCCACGACTAATAACCGCCGTCGGAACGCTCTCTCCGAGCAGGCCCAAGTATTTCGACTCCCTTCGCCCTCCGCCCTTGCCGCGTTAATATTCTCAACTAATTCGACTCCAGACGGAATCGTTTCGCGAACGCGGACAGCTTTTTCCACGCGATCTTTCCGAAAACTTCTCGGTCCACGATTCTCGCGGTTCCAAGCGGTTAACCCCTTAACCTACGATTTAAGAGAGTTTTGGGCCGAAAACGTAATCAAGCTCGAACAGCCTTCGAGCCATTCGCACGACTCGTGTAATACGCTGATCGGGCCAATCTTAAATGTTACGGGCTCATTTTTCAAAACATATTGACCCATAAGCAACAAAATTAAAATCCTCAAAACCTTGTAGAGTTTACCAAAACCCGTCATTCTCGCGGTTCGAAGCGGTTAACCCCTTAACCTACGATTTATGTTCGACAGTTTTGGGCCGAAAACGTAATCAAGCTCGAACAGCCTTCGAGCCATTCGCACGACTTGTGTAATACGCTGATCGGGCCAATCTTAAATGTTACGGGCTCATTTTCCAAAACATATTGACCCATAAGCAACAAAATTAAAATCCTCAAAAGCTTGTAGAGTTTGCCCAAACCCGTCATCGTACTACAGGCTATGCCGGTTAAGGGGTTAACCCCTTGGCCTACTGCTTATTTTACAATAACAGTGACTAGACTTTCTTTGTCCTCCGCAGAACGACAAAAAGAAAAGACAAATTTGAAGTTACTACGTGCTTTGCTATTCTCCAATGACCGTATACGATCAACGATTAAATAAAATGTTATTTCCGTTTGACGAAAATTAAGGAAGTACATATTTAGAAGATTCAGTTCGAAATCTTGATCACGAGTCTGACTCGTCGTTGTAGGGCAACGGGTTAACTTTCTCGTCGAGGATTCGTCAAGATTTCGATGGACATTCCGGGACCCGTGTCTCTTCGCGTCTTTCGCCGACGAACCAACGACCGCTAAAATATCGTAAAATCGAAGCAACTCGTCGAACGAATCGAGAAAGCAATGCGCGCGATATCGAGTGGTCTTTTTTCGAGTTTCGTGCATTTTCTGGATCGCCGTCGAATTTGGCACGCTGCGGTCAAAGCGATCCACCCTGCCGCGCTCCCCGATGGAACTGTTTATTCGAGTGTCGAGGAAAGGGGAATACGCGTGCAGCGGCATAATTTCATAGTTTCGGAATAAACTCGATTCTCGCTTTTAATAGTCTCGGGACGCCAGGTGTCTTTGCTTGTTCTTTCTTGCGAGCAATGCAATTTAACACGTTGAATGCCACGGGGGTCACCGGTGACCGGCACCGTTACATCGTTTAAGAACGGTTATCAATAAATTAGCACTGTTTTTAGTTCGTGCCGAGGATAAAAAAGGGAAACACGTTGGTTTTAAAATAACAACGAATTTATTTCGACTGGATTTTATCCCGCACTTGTCGCCGGTCGATTTAACATTGGGCGACTTGTTTTGGTGGATCAGTGGTTCTAGCAAATTCTAGAGGTTCTGTAGAAACTGAGTAGCTCGGAACGCTGAATAATAAATCTAATCTGGAGCGTGATTTTAATGCGTGTTTAATAAATGGCGACAAACAGAAGAATGAAGAAGAAACGTACAAATCGATAATAAGAAAAGACATTCGATTCACAAATGTTTCATACATGGCGCTAGGCGCGAACTTTAAATTACATAGTGAAACTTGATTTTCCTTAACAGGTTCCGGTATTTAACGTATATTAACCGATAGTTGACTTGTGTCCAACGAGATCTGGAGACAATATGGTCGTACGCCATAAACATAAAAATACGATGTTCTATGGGGACCGCGGCATGTATCCTTTCGGAACCGTACAAGCACAATTGAACATTAACGCAGTACTGCCAAAATTGAGCACATTATAATACGAGGTGAAAACCTTAGTTTTTAGTAACAAACAATCTCGTTCAATAACGTTGATCATTTCTATAAATGAAACAAATGAAACTTGCAAAATTCGTGTGGGATTTAACGTGTCAAGCGAAGACGTCGCCGCCGACGAAGTCAGTCCTGGCTGTAAAATTTCTTTCGCTCGTATCGCATACGCGTCGCGCCCTCGTACGATCCGAGGACAAATATTCTCAACGAGAATCTCGTACATCGTTCGAATTCGAAGAAAACGAACAACATCGACGATCGAGACATTCTGTTCGAAATTGTCCGACTCGGTACAACGATGCCAGGGGTTAACGATTGTTCGCCGCAAGGGACACCATATGTACGAACGGGGTCCTCGAACTCCCAAGTTCGAGAACCGGCTGCGGCCACCGGTCTCCGGTCGCGTCGCGAGTCTCGCGGTAACGTTCTCGTCGGTCGGTTCGCTCGAACGGATCGTCGAAAGAAATTTCGCGCGATATCCGCGCGGTCGCGAACGCGTCCCTCGGTCTTTGGAATCGAGGTCGTCGGATGACGAAGGAACTCGCGCTCTCGACGGTTCACTGGTTGGCCGGGAAAGGATTAGCGACGTCGCGATCGCTCATACCTTTAATCATAGAATCGAGCCGGGGTAATTAATCAGGGGGTTAATTACAGCTTAGTCGACGAGTCTATTCCTACGTCGGGAGAAGACTCGAAATATTCTGGCGCGCGCACGGGGCTAGCATTCCTAGCCGAGGAGCGAAAGCAAGGGCCATAGGAGAGGCTCGGCGAGCAGAGAAGAGAGAAAGAGAGAGAGAGAGAGAGAGAGAGAGAGAGCGGCGAAGAGAGGAGAGAAGAGAAGAGAGTCGGAGAGGCAAAGAGCGCAAGGGGTACGAGCGAGGAAGGGGCGGTGCAGGCCGAGGGTGAGGGTGAGAGAGCGAGACCGAACGCCGGTACGAACGAAAGGGTAGGTGGACGAGGAGAGAAGGAGAAGAAGGGGGCGAGAGCCGAGGCTAGGCACCGCAGGGGTAGGCGATTAATGATTCAGGGGCAGAATTTCGCGATGCTGAAATATTAAGCATATAACTCTCTTCCTCTTACCTGCTTTTCTTCTCGTTCTATTCCTTTCCCCTCGCCGTTCTTCGCGCACGGCCTCTCTTTCCCTCGTCCCTCTCTCCCGCTGCTGGTGCTCCTCTTATCTTTCTCTTCGTCGGCTCCCGGTGTCCCCTATCCCGCGTTCTCCGTCCTTCTCCGTCCTTCTCCGACGATTCCTCCCCGCAGCCGCTGCGTATCCTCCCGCGCAGCGCGCGTTCCGCTTCTCTTTCTTCGTCTCTCCTCGTCTATCGCTCGATGTATACGCACGGTCCTTTCACGCTGCACGCTTGTACACACGTATACACCACGGCGTGTACGCGCGAATGCTTGCTCGCTCGCTCGCTCGCTCGCCGGCACGCTCGTTCGCTCGCGCTCGAGCTCGCGCGCTTAGCCACACGGCAGCAGCATCATCAATATTTCCCTTTGCTCATTGTTCTTGTACAATACGTACAAGGCTGCTGCCGTCTCTGTAATTCCAGGGGGGAAGGCCGGGTACAGGTGGGGGCGGTGGTAGCGACGGTAGGCAGAGCCAGACCGGGTAACGATTACCGTGGAAATGGCTAATTTCGTACTATTCCGCGAGCGCGACACACACCGTGCAACCCCGTTCCCTTCGAGACGCTCGCGATCCTCCCGTCCGTTCTTCGATCCTCGATCGTCCAAGTCCACGAGCACGAAGTCGAGCGAATTTGGTCACGCTGCCGGCGAAACGATTCGATTCCTTCGTTCCGACAAACGTCAAAGTCTTTCGACGCGGAAGGAGGCGGATTCGCGAACGCGCTGCCGGAAATCCCGACCGCGCCGATGCTCCGCGATTTTATTCGGCGGCAGGGTTGGCTCTGGCCAGCCCATTTCCGTCCGTTCCTCTCGTCTCTCGTATTTTTTCATAACTGCTCCGGGAACACGACCGCGTCGACGTCGCGAAAGTACTGACGGCCACCGGAATCTCTCGGTCGGAGCTATCTCGCGTCGCGATCGCAAAATCGCCGCGACGTTCGCGGATATTTCTCGAGTTCGCCGACGTTCTCCGACGACCGATTCCGCCGGAAGCCGCTCCGTCGCCCGGAAACCGCGTCGAACCGCCGCACCGATTTTCTCGGTCGCGGTGAGCGTATCGCGGACTCCGCCGGCGAGTCGAAATTTTTCCATTTCGTCGGGACGCTCGGCGTTAGTATACTGTTTGCAGTTAAACAATATTACGTAGTAAAATTTATGGCCGCGGCCCCTTCCAGCGAAGCCGGCCTCGCGCCGCGCACCCTTACAATGCGTCCGCTCTCCCGCGCGCCGCTGAAACTTTCAGCGATATGAGAAATACGAGCGTTATGGCCGGTGCCACCCCTGCGTAGCCGGGCGGCGATGATCCACGGCTTAACGGATACTGCCGCGAATCCGAATCGCGTTCTTTTCCTCCCGAAAACACTGTAATCGCTTCCCTGTACGAGTTCCGCGGCTGAAATTGCCCGACACCGAAACTCGTTCCTTTCGAAAAATCGTCCTTTTCAGCGGAGAACTCGTCCTCTGTATTTCCTTATGTATGTCCCTGTATGTCCTCTATAGTTCAAAGGTCGAACGCCCGTTCTTTCGCAGCCTACCGGAAAGAACAGCCGGGTGCGGATCCTTCGCGAGCAACGTCGTAGCGAAAGTCGGGGAAACGCGCTTCGTCGATTTTCCGCAAGACGTTCCCGCTCAACTTACTTGTCGAAAACGATCGACTTCGTTCTCAAAATGCGTGCCAATTTCCCGGACAATGCCCACGAATTAACGTTCCGAAAACCGTGCTCTAGTCTGTTTCGTCTCGTACCGTTAACCCCTTGCCTTACGATTTATTTTGTGATAGCAGTGACTAGATGTTTTTCATCCTCCAAAGAACGACGAAATGAAAAGACAAATTTGTCGTTACTACGGTGACTAGATATTCTCCAATTGTTGAGGCGTCGCTCACTGTACTTGAACGATTCCTCTGAATATTGCACTTGGTGCCTATTGACTTCGAAGGACCACCCACTGATGTGGGACTGAATGACTCTGAACTCGTGAGAGACGATCGACTTGTAGGGTTTAGTTGAAATTTATTCTGCGTTTCTGTACTGTACAAGCTGTGTAATCGAATCGTATCTAATTTGTATGGATACATTTTGCTGCTTATATACTATTTTCGTGACCAAGTATTGGCCAATGCTGGTGTTGGATTTTCGTTCTTTGTTTCGAGCGTTTAGGGGTAGTGGGAGCGTGGGTTTTCCCGGTCGGTGGTGACGTCGGCTCGGCGACGGGTGTCGGCAGGTAAACCGTGAACGGTCGAATCTGTTTAGACTATCTTGTCTTAACACCAATAATCGTATACGATCAACAATTAAAGCAAATGTTCCTTCCGTTTGAAGAAACTTAAGGAAATACATCGAAATCGTTCGAAATCTTGATCACGAGTCTGACTCGTTACTGTAGGGCAAGGGGTTAAAGTCGTCGCGCGATTATTCGATTTCCAACGACGAAATCAAAGGGACAGCGGTTGCATCGGAGACGGCAAACGAAACCGATAGTACCTTCGAAGATACACCTGGAAAATTGTCAAATAAAATGATTGCCTGAAACAAGGTTTACGTCGCTCTGTGCTCGTATTCGAGAGACGCGCGAGAGAAAACGAATCGTTTCAGGTCGGAAGAGGTAGCTCGGTATGCGCAGTCGAAACCAGCTTCGAGTGCAAAGGGTTAAACGAATTTGCGTTTCGACGAACCGACGGACAATTGGCGGTCTGAGAATCGCTGCGGTGGGATCCGGATCCTTCGCACAAATTACATACGGGGATTAAGAAAACGCGGAGATCGCGGGGTATCGTAGGTACAAGCGGAAGCCGAACGGCGAGATCGTGGGTTCGAATCTTTTCGAATTTCCGCTGTTTTCAAAGACTCGGCGTAGTCGCGCGAGTCCGAACGCCGAAGATTCGAACGAACGTTGCTCTCCGAATCTTTCAGCTTGGCCTCTCGTCGCTAAACGATAAACGACAAGCCGAAAACACGATTTTACGATCGTCCTCGAGGCTAATCGTTTTCTCGGGTTTCCGTTTCGACGCGAAAACGGGCGGAACGCGTTCTTCTCCGCGTTGATCCTCGAAGAAAGGAGAATGGGGCGGTTCGAACGGCGTCGTCGCGAGAACGTTTTCGGGATACCGCGAACGACGCCGATGCTACGCGAAATAACGCGTGGAATTCGCTCTTTTATCGCGACGCAATCTCGCGTCGCGTTTACGCGGCGTGCCCCGTAAAAACCGAGCAATATTCCTCCGTCGGAAATCCCGCGGGCGTCGTTATTCGAATGCAAGTTCAACGACTCGTTCGTCGTTCGTCGTTTGCCATTGCCACGCTTGATTCGCGCTTTTACGGTTCTAATATCGCGTCTGTCCTCGCGCGCGCGCGCGCTCGCCGCGATGCCCGACCTTTTCCGCGAGATAGGCTCCGGAATCTGCTTCGCGCGCGAACGGAACGAACGCGGGTTCTCGTCCGGTCGAAGAGCCAACTATTGGACAGAGGAGATCGGCAAGGAGAACGAGTCGGCCGCGAAGAAGACGACGGACGGTCGCGCGTAGGCGATCGGGAAACTGCGCCCAGAGGAGGAGAAGGCCGGCTAGGCGAGCTAGTCCCAAAATTCGCGTTAATAGCCATTTAGGAGTGTCTGCCGGAGTCGGAGGGACAGACGCGAACCGTCTCTTTGTACCCTTGATTCGATTAGGACGGCCATCTCTCCTTTCTACCGGCGAGCCGTAACTCCGTTATCGGGAAGCACGGCTCCCTAAATACGATCGTTAATATTCTTGCTTGTCTCGAGGAAACGGCAGCCTGCGAAGCGTCGTTGTCGTTAAATAATCGTTTCCCCTCTGTTCGCAATCCAATTAGTCGGTGCGCGCCGTTAAGCGCGGGGAACGCGGAGTCGGTCGTCACCGGCTGGCTATTCTTTAATTCGCCGCGAACAGCCGCGACTGCCGCCAACAGCCGCGGAGAGCACGGAAATTTCGGTTCGATCTTTTTCTCCGCTTCGCTCTGCTCCGCCGTGCTCCGCCGTGCTCCGCCGTGCTCCGTTTCGCGCGTCGTCGAGAACAGTTCTGCCACCCGCTTCCCTCTTCCGCCTCGGCCCCGATAACTTCGCTACGGAAATTTCGGTCGGTCCTCTGCTCCGCTCCGCTCTGCGCGTCGTCGAGAAGAATCCTCCCCCCGCACCCGAGCGAACGAGCCAGCACCGCTACCACCTCGTTGAACTCACTTGTTCGGAGGACTCCGACCCGAGAACGAAATCGTTCGCGACGCGGACATCTCGAGGACTCGCCGATCGAGACGGAACAAGACCGATCGACTCGTCGCGCGGCGATTCCAATTCGACTGTGGTCGCGTTCGTTCTCGAAGCCGCGACGGAATCCGCGAGAACGGCGAACTCGAGCTGGTCGTCGGTCGATCTTTCTGCAAGCGTCCCACCGATCGTTGCTTCGACGGAAACGGATCCGATACAGAGTCCTAGAACGCGTTTTCACGATTCGCGGCGGAAAACCAACGACGCAAAGGAAGCTGCGATCGAAAGATTCGAGGTTTCTTCGCAGTTCGGGGACCAATCGGTAATTTGCTCGAAAGAATTCGGGTGACGAACGAAATCCGAGGAATCTGGGTGCGCGCGGGGGCGAACGACGCGTCCTCCGTCGTCGAGGGTTCACCGGGATGGTTTCTCTATACGATAGACGAGAATAGCGGGGGTTGCTCGTTACGCGACGCATAAATCTCTGCCGCGATCGTTCAACCTCCAGGCTTAAAATGAAATATTTTCTTGGTTGCCGAAACGCGGCGAAGAGGATCCCCTTGGAATGGAAGTCGGGCTTAAGCACGCTTTACGGGGGGTTCAGCGGCTGACAGTCGCCGTACGTTGCGCCCAACGGAACGATCGACGAATTAATTGTGACATTTTTCGGGGGTAAATCGCGAGGATCGCGCGGTCGATTCTTCTCCGGCGAATCCCGCCGGGAGCGTCTTTCTCGCGGTCGCGACACGTGTTACCGCGAACCGATCGCGTTCCAGCGGACGGGTAGACGTCGAACGTCGAATCGCGACACGCGCGACCAGTCGAACCTCGAGGATACTTCGATCGCCGACTTTGCGC
The DNA here is from genome assembly GCA_028453745.1 of Agapostemon virescens. Lineage (NCBI taxonomy): Eukaryota > Metazoa > Arthropoda > Insecta > Hymenoptera > Halictidae > Agapostemon > Agapostemon virescens. The sequence goes on from CM052094.1 coordinate 94,783, forward strand.
TCGGAGCGTTCGCGGATAGTCGAAGCGGCCTGTTACGCGAACAGAATTTTCAAGCGTCCGGTCGGAAGGGATTCGGACGTCGGCCGTCGAACGAGGAACGTTTGAAGAACGGTCGAAACAAGTTCTGAAATCGGAATCGGAATCGGAATCGGGATCGCTGGTCGATTTTGGACGCGTCCGCGATCGCGAAGGGAGCGGAAACGTAACGCGACGCGCACGCGAATCGTCCGCGCGGCGTTCGAAAGAGGAACGCGCGGAGGACTGGAAGCAAAGCGAAGGGGCAGAGGAGAGAAGAAGACGAGCAGGACGAGAGAGAGGGAGAGAGAAAGAGCGAGGGAGAGAGAGCGAGAGAGGGAACGCGCGAAGGCGAGGGCGAGGGCGAGTACGAGTACGAATACGACTACGACTACGACTACGAGTACGAGTACGAGTACGAGTAGGAGCGCGAGCACGAGAACGAGGACGAGGGCGCGAGCGAGAACGAGGGAAGGAGAGCGGGCGCGAACAACGGCGGCCACCACCACCGGAATCGACGCGGCTCGACGCGGCTCGACGCGGCTCGACGCTGCGTGACCTCCTCTCGTCGTCGTCATCGGTGGATCGGAGTTTTGGGAGGCCGATCGGTGGGCCTCCTCTCCGATCTGCCACGGGAGAATTCTCTTCTTCGCGGTGAAGGAAGCGAGAGGCCGATCGCGAGAGGGAGAAAGAAGGAGAGGCGGTATGAGGCGGTCTCGGGGGGCGGCGCCTGTCGGCGCGTCCGATCGGAAGGTGAGCCTCCCGATTGGCCGATGCGACGGCGGAGCGAGGGGAACGCGAGGACGCGCGAGCTACGTACGCTTCCTCCACCCGCGGCCGTTCGTTCTCTTTGCGATCCCTCCTCTCGCTCGCGCTCCCGTTCCGGCGGTCTCTCTCTGGCCACAGGGCCACCCCGTCCCTCCGCGCGTCTCTCCGCGCCGCGGCGCCGTCTCTTTCGCACCGGCGCCGGCCCGCTGGCCTCCCTCTCGTTCGTGCTCGCGCGGCCCGCCTTGGCCGATCTCTTTCTCCCGGTGGCGCTCTCTCTCTCTCTCTCTCTCCCTCTTTCTCTCTTTCTCTCTCTCTCCGTCGTTCTCGCTCTCGTCGTCGAACAGCCACCCCCGCCCGCACCCGCTCTCGCGCTGCCGCTCCCGCACCCGCACCCGCACCCGCACCCGCTGCTGCCGTTGCGCCGCCGCCGCCGCCGCCGCTCCGCTGCTCCGCGCTCTCTGCTCCTCGCCGCTCGGAGCCCGACGCTCTCTGCCACCGCTGCTGCAAACACACGGTATATCGGCGCTCGACCGCCTCACGGCCTCTCTACTGCTGCCGCTCGAGCGAACCGTCGCCGCGCCGCGGCGAGCCTCTCAGTTGCGACGCGCTCGTCACGGGGTGCAGATCGTGCGTCGTTGCTCGCCCCATCGGTCTGTCGAACGCGCGCGTCCGCACGCGCTACCGAAACCGCGCGCGCTCTTTCGAACCTGCTGCACAACACACACCCCTCGAGACGCATCCGACGACCGTTCGACGCGAACGTATCGGGAGCTGCTGACACGCGCGAGCTCCGGTGCCCTGGTGCTGCTAGTGTTTCCGCGCGTCGACGGTGATTTTCGAAGCGGTGTCGTCGGTGCGATCGTGTCAGCAGCCGAGAGCTTCTCGCGCCGATCGGCGAACAAGAACGACGACCATCGTCGCGACCGCGATCGAGAGCCAGCTACTCTTTCGTTCCGAGAAGCGCGTGGCACCTGTCCGTCACCTGGATCGGCCACCCCGGGAAACGTGGATCGGAGTTTCGTGCGATCGAGAACAACGGAAAAACCTCGTGAAACAGCGGTAGAGAGAGAGAGAGAGCGAGAGCGAGAGAGGCGAAACGAGAGAGACCAGTTTGATTCGGCGTTTGGTGGCGCGCGCGGGAACACCCGCCGCCTCGTCCTTTTTCGAAAGTCGCGCGCGCGCGCGGATGCGACCGCACGCCGCGACCACGGTTTATCCTCGGCTCGTGAAAACGTATGTCGTCGGAAACGATGCGTTCGGTGAATCGCGTTACCTCGCGAGGACATTGACCGTGTTCGAACCAGTATCCGGTAGAATCGTCTTTGAAAGTTACGCGAACAGGACCGTTGCCGTCGTCGCTTCAGGGGGTTGAAAGAGAAACCTGATACATACGTGTATACACACACACACACACACACACATATATAAATATATATACACATATATTTACGTATATATATAGAGGGAGAGAAAAAGTTAGAGTCGTTGTCGAAAGGCTGCTCGAAAAAAGTTTAAGGATGTTCGACCGCGACATCCTCGGGAGAAGCATCCCCGAGGTCGCGCACGTCTGACGGATCGTTGCGCGTTGCCACGAGGAGGTGCGTGGAGATACGCGTGGTTCGCGCGTATTTGAAAGTTCGCGCGTGGCTGTGTACGTATGTGTTCCAGATGCGGCCTGGCTGTTGACACGTTCGCGATCGGTCGTTAAAACCTCGAGACGTCGACGGTCCGACGCGCTCCCTTCGAGAAACCCACGATCCAGACGTTCGAGACGGAGCCAGAAGCTGTGAACGAGGAGCGAGCCGTTACGGAGGAGCTGGAGGAGTCGGAGGTGGAGCAGGTGGTGCAGGCGGTGCTGGCGGAGCGAGAAGAGAAGCGAAACCGCGAGGAGGAGGAGGAGGAGGAGGAGGAGGCGGAGGAGGAGGCGGCGGTGGTGGAGGAGGAGGAGGCGGCGGCGGAAAAGGCGGAAGTGGAAGAGGAGGAGAACGAGGAACCGGCGGCGGAGGAGGAGGAGGAGGAGGAGGAGGAAGAAGAAGAAGAAGAAGAGGAAGAGGAGGTGGACAACGTCGAGGAGGACGAGGACGAGGAAGAGGAAGAAGAAGAAGAGGAGGAGCTGGACGAACTGGAGGAGAAGAGAAAGGAATTCGTAACCGGAAACGGGAAGGAGAACGGGAACGATAACGAGAACGAGAACGAGAACGAAAAGGAAAAGAAGAACGGGAACGAGAGCGGAAGAGGAAGCGGAAGCGGACAGGAATCGGACAGAGACGCGAGATCTCCCGAAATCGAAAACATGACGCAACAGAGCGGAGCTGGGTCGCCCCAGCAGTTTTGCCTGAGGTGGAACAACTATCAGACGAACCTGACGAACGTGTTCGATCAGCTTCTGCAGAGCGAGAGCTTCGTGGACGTGACCCTGGCCTGCGACGGGCACAGCGTCAAGGCGCACAAGATGGTACTGTCCGCGTGTAGCCCGTACTTCCAGGCGTTGTTCTTCGACAATCCGTGCCAGCATCCGATCGTCATCATGAAGGACATCAAGTGGCCCGAGTTGAAGGCCGCCGTCGAGTTCATGTACAAGGGCGAGATAAACGTGTCGCAGGAGCAGATCGGTCCGTTGCTGAAGGTCGCCGAGAGCCTGAAGATCCGCGGCCTGGCGGACGTGAACAGCGAGCAGGAGTTGACCTCTCGGCCCAGCATGGAGGAAGCGGCGAACGCGGCCGCCGCGGCGATGCACAGGAGGAAGCGGCGTCGAATATCGGGCGAAAGATCGCCACCGGGTAGCAGCCCGGATCGGGTCGCGTCCGGAAGTCTGCCGGACGATCAGGACCCGAACGCGGCCGGAGGCGTGATCGTGCCCGACATTCACGGCATGTTGACCAGCAGCTCGACTCCGAGATCCCTCGGATCCCCCGGCACTCCGAACATCTCCGTCACCCCGCAGATCAACCTCCAGGAACTTCCGGTATCGCTGCCGTTGCCGCCACCCCCGCCACCGCCCCCTCAGGGCCAGCAGGGATCGCACTCGGTGTCCGCTCACCATGTGCCCGGCCACGTGACTTCCGGCACCCACGCCTCCGTCAACCACCTGACCACTCACGGCCAGCAACTCACCGTCCAACAACAACAGCAACAGCAACAACAGCAGCAACAACAACAGCATCACCAGCAGGGTGTCCCGGGACAACCGAACCCCGGAGACGATCTGGAGATCAAGCCCGGCATCGCCGAGATGATTCGCGAGGAGGAAAGGGTGAGTACCGGCGTCTCACGACTTTTTCCTTTCCGTACCGCGATAGCCGTCGTCGTACCATATCTTTTTCCCTTTCGAGCGCTCGTTTTTTTCCCTTTTTATAAAAGACGAGACCGGAATCCGTCGAGCGCGAACGCCGCGACGTAAACCACGCTTGCCGCGTACGCTCGATCAAAGGCGGCCGTCGCGAGCTCTCGATCGAACGTTCGATGGGAACGTCAAAGTTTTTCCGGTCGACGGAAAAGTCGACGCGCCGCGCAGGAAACGCGCGGAAAACGAGCAAAGAAGCGAGAGGGTTGCGGCGCGCGGACAGAGCCGAAGAGAGGAGGCGGCGGAGAGGCGACGCGAGGGCGACGGTCGGCAAAGGCGGGAGAGAAGGCGACGCGGTCATAATTGGAGGCTCGGTTTTCGGAGTAAACTCGGCGGGCGGCCGTGCCTCGAAAGTGCACGCGAGAAATCGTAGGGCGCGGAGTCGCGTCGCGGTCCCAATTACCGCGAGAAACGAAATGTTTTTAACCGAAACGACGTCCAACGGAAAGACCGTACGAACGAGAGGCCGTCCCGCCTTTGCCGGAGAGGTCCAATTACCAGGCGATCGGCTTCGACGGTGTGCACTAATTGAGAGTATCAATGAACGTCAATGAGCATAGTCAATATTTGGACGCGGAGCATCCGACCGTTTTGTAACGTTCTTTTTGTTAAAACGAATGACAAATATTGACTACGCGCTCGTTCGCGCATACGTGACACACACCGGGTATCGGCTGTTCTCGTTAATTACATCGGGACGACGGTGTCTCCTGCATTATTTATCGTCCGCCACCGGCGCAAGTTATTAAACGAACAGCTACCGTGTGCGCGCCTCGCCTCGCCTCGCCTCGCCTCGCCTCGCCTCGCCTCGCCTCGCTTCGTTTCGTTTCGCAATCCGCTCGTGTCTGTCCTTCGACAGGCTCGCTGAATTTCTCCGGTCCGATTTTGGATCGAGAATCCGCGCGGCGCCGCGGAGCCATCGTCGTCCCTCTGGAACCGCGCGAGTCTTTCTTCCTCGAACCTTCGTTTCTTAGCCTTCTTCTTCTTCTTCTTTTTCTTCTTCGTCGTCGTCGTCGTCTTCTTTTTGCCGTCGTCGCGTCGGTCGGTGGAAGAGAGAAGACGACGACGACGACGACGAGATCCACCGTCTACGGCACGACGGAGGATTCTTACGCGTGCGTCGCGTAATCTAATTCGTCCGCGGCGAAACGGCCGAGATCGATCGGAGATCGGCAAATAGACGCGGAGAGGTATCTTTGTTTCTCGAGCAATCTAGAAAATTGAAGCGAGTCGGTCGTCGGAGGCCGAGCATTATTTTTCTATCGCGGCTATATATCGGACCGATGACGCAATCGGCTATGTATAATGGGTATAACATTCCGCGGAATTCCATTATGTTAACGCAACCACGTTCCAATTCTCCGGGCATGCCTGCTCGTATCGTAATACGCTAGTATATCGCAACTATTCCGCGGTAGTGGCGCGCGAAGCCTTTCCGATTAAAATGCCTAATTGATGCGGGCGAACGTAATACGAGGTATACGCGCCGTAGACTGATATTTCGGCGGCCTGTCGGCACCGAAGAGCGGGAACGCCGGTACCGCGAAAACCCGTCGAAAGTTCGTCCCGGGTTCGCCGGCGATAAATTCGCGGCAGCCTCGATGCGCTGTAAAACCAACACGGGTCCCCTGGCTCTGTAACCCGTAACCCGTAACCTGTAACCCGGCAGCTATCCGAAGCGCCGCCACCACCTATACACCTACGCGTGTGGCTCGCGCGATGCTCCCCGCAGAGGCAAACTCTCGGAGAACGAGACCGCCGGCGAACAACGTCGCGAAAAATGCTTGTCGGCGAGACGCGCGCGCGCCACTCGAGGATGGATTATTAAAGATTTAACCGCCGCAAAGGATCGCTTCCACCGCGGCAGGCGGATTTCCTTCGGATTAAGAGCTTTAACGAAACGGGATTTAAATATAAATTGTCTTTTAACTCTTCGATCGTTCGCCGATATCGTACGCGCGCGCGCTCGCTCGCTCGCTCGCTCGTACCGATCGTCCGGGATCTAGAAGAAGCGTTTGCTAGCCGATGCACGCGAGCGCGCACGCTCGATCGTCCCGCAAATTGCTCGCAATCTCCTCCCCCCTGATCGTCTCGTCGTTCGACTCGAAGATTTTTCGAACGAACGGCGGAGGATCGGGACGCGAACGACGGACGCGTTTCGCAAAAACGTACACAACGTAGAACGCGAGAAGCAGCAAAGCGCGATCACGCGGTCGGTTGAGCCCGAAAGGACGGGTCGAAAAAAAATTTAATCTTCCCTCGCATTATCCTTTTTGGCAATAACGGCTTTACCTTCCGGATCCTCCTACTCTATGCAACCGTGGTTGTCTCTCTTTCTCTCTCTCTCTCTCTCTCTCTCTCTCTGGCTCCCTCTCGGCGTTTCAGGGGATCTCTCTATCCGTTCCCCAACGTTCGCGCTGCTCGAAGCCGGTGATTAGAGAGAGGGAGAGAGACTCGAGCGTGTCCCCTGTCGCGTCGAGAGACGCACGGGACGGACAACGGCGAGGGGAAAGAGCAGAGAAACAGTGGTAGCGGTCTGGGGGCGAGGAGAACGAGAGGAGCAGAGATCGGAGAAAAAAGTCGCAAAACGGTAAATCGTGATTCGTAGTAACCGAGCGAGCGCCATTCATCCTGATACACAGCGGATGCGACTACGTATTTCCTTCGTTCCGTTTAAATTAGTGTTTTTGCCGTACGGTCTTGATTGTGTTTTCGCGCGTCCCGGCTTCGCTCGCGAACGCGAAACGCGCATACGGCGCGAGAGACGTAACCCGCTCGTTCGTTCGTTGATTCGTTCGTTCGCTTGCTAGCTCGCTCGCTTGCCAGCACGCACGCGTATCGATTCCGCGTTGATGAACGCGTAACGGACCACCTAAGCGATATATCAGGAGCGTCGTTTCGACGGGCAGGGCTCGTCGCGATACCAGCCGCGGCAAAATTGAAAAGCTTGATGTATTAAAATGCGTGACGGCGAACCCTCCTTCGGAGCGTCGCGCCGCGCCACGTCGGAGTAAAAAAGCCACCGCGACGCCCCGCGCCGTCTACGCGCGAGTCGATTACGCCACCCGTCAAACGGTGATCGAGAGTTTTCGTCTATCGCCGCAGCGATCTTAAGTTTCGTCCTCGCCCCCTCCGCTTCGCCGATTTTTTCGCGCGCGATTCGCCCGCGGATGTATGCGACGACGGCGAGAGAGACCTCCCCTTTCCACCGGCACCGCGATATCGCTCGCTTTCGCACCGTCCGTTGCAGACTGCAGGTTGCAGGCTGCAGGCTGCAGCCAACATCGACGGCGCGGACTCTCTCTCGTCGAACAACGTTTTATTTGCGCGCAGTCTGCGGCCGCGATAACGATCGCGATTCCACCGCGGCAACGGTCTGCTCTTCGGGCCTGTCGAAAGAGGCGACGAAACGTTAGGCTTCGTCGGGCCGACGCGTACGCTCGACTCGCGAAAAACGCGCCGCGTCTTAATTTTTTCGGTCGCGCGAGTTCCGTCGCGGGACGATCGCCTCGGCGAGGGTGACTAACCGAGGAAACCGCGATGCATAATTTCGCGAGCAAAGCTCGAAGCGTTGCGGTCGATTCGGATTGCGTAAACCGCTGGAAAAGGAAGCGTCTCGCGCGGGATCTCCTCTCGGACTCGTCCGCGTCTCGGAGTCTGGACCGTTCTGACTCGTCGCGTTCTCGCCGCGCGGATCGTAATCGTTGACGGATCGACGCTTTTATCTGCCGGCTGTTCGTACCGGCCTTGCGTAACCGCGCGTTCCCAGATCGAGAGGGAATAATCGTTTGCGTTCGAATAAATCAAACAACCTTTGCGGAGAAGTCCAGAATCCCGAGAGCACCGAAGTCTCGGGAAATTAGCGAGAGACTCGGAAATCGCGCCGGTTACGCTCCGGCGAGTCGATTAACTTTGCCGCGTCCAGCGGACCACATTTCAGGAATTTACAAATCTATTTAACAACAACCGTTTGTATATACCGCGAGCGAGTTGGGAGCTCCTTTTCCCTCTCGATCGGCTGTTTGCGCAGCAGCGGTTTCGATCGTTGCCGAAGAAATTTGTGAATCGCGCGAGTTCGTTTCGACGTACAACGATCCTTGGAAAACCTATCGACGCTGCCAGTGCTTGTCCGTCAGCCTCGAATACTCGACAAAATCGAACTAATTTGCCTCTAAGGCGACACTAAAAATTGCTCTACTATTATTTAAACAATTCTTACGTTGCTAGGTTTGCAGTTGAGAAAACGATAAAAATGTTAAACTTCTAAGTACGAGTCATAGTAATTAAATTCGTATGAACGGGAGGAAATGAACTATCTACAATGGAGCTATTATAGATAAAAATATTGTTTCGATTTTCGAGTGGAATTTCTTCGAGTGCAAAGGGTTAAGACGAACGCGCGCATCGCAAGGACAGCGGTACACGCTCATTTTCAAATCCTGACAAGGAACTTTGCCCTCCGTTTCCGAAAGAAGATCTCGAAGGCGCTCGAAGCGTCGACTCTTCGGGCTTGCAGCCGTTCCAACCGAAGACGCCATTTTTCCCAAAGACGCGTTCTCCGATGTACAATATTTTCATATAATAATCGAATTATTCTCCACGTTGCGCGTACGAAATTGACAACTCGCTCGCACCACGCTCGATCTATTACGAATTCGTTCCATCGACGCCTCCTTAACCGCTTGCACTACAATTGATTTTATGGTTACAGTGACTAAGTTTTCTTTGCCGTCTATAATTTCCTAATAAGAGAAGAAAATTTGTAGCTAGTATGTGCATAGATATTTTCCAACGACTGCGTATTAACACCAATTCAATACAATTCGATTTCGGGTTAGGGAAAATTAATGACACACATATTTAGAAGATACTGTTCCAAATCACGAGTCTGACTCGTTATAGTAGTGCAAGGGGTTAACGCGTTTCGACGCCTTCGGTTGCTGAACCAACGAACTCGAATATTCCGCAAAGTTAAAATAATAGATAGCATCGAGTGGAAATTGAAAAGTTAAAACGCACGACACCGAGCACGCCTTGGACCTTTTTGCTTCTTCGGAGTCCTAAAAGGATTCGGTGCAACGTCCGCGTTGGCGCAAAAATCTCTTGCGCGAATCTGGACAAATGGATTCCGTCGCTCGCGTATGGTGACGGCGTGGCGCTCGAAATTCCATTCGTCGGAATCGTCCGTTCTTTGGGAAGCTTTCGTCGACGAGAGTGGACGAGACTGCGATCGAGGCGTCGACCTCTGTCGGCAAGGATCGGCGTCTAAATTTGGTAAACCTAATACCGTAGATCTCGTAGGATCTTTCCGGTCGTGGCCGACCGACCACCGCATCGGCCCACGAAGGAGGCTTCTCCTTTCTGCTAATTTCCTCTACGCCGTTCCGATATGGGAGGTCCTGATGCTACGGTGCACGGGTACAAACGTATCCATGGAAATCCGAGCAATTTTGTCGCTCGGGTGCGGACAACGCGGCCATTTTGTAAGAAGCTCTCGTCGAAACGAGCTATCGAATAAGATCCGGATCGAGACGTTGATCTTTATCGACGAGGACCCGCGAGTAACGGTCGAGGCGCGTTTAGGTAAGAACGCGGGTTTATCGATCATCCGTGAACTTGCTTGTCGGAGGATGCACAAAAATAGTGTCGTGTATTCGTGGCACCGGTGTCTTGTTATAGTCGACGTATCCGTCGCGGCGAGGCGAGGCGAGTCGGGGCGAGGCACGGCGAGACGAGCGTTTACGAGGGAAAAGAGCAACAAAATGCGAATGGGACTGGTCCGCGGTCGTACGCCGACAGGCCGAGTCGTTCTTACAATGTAGAAACGTTCTTTCACGGTCCAGTTGCCGCGGCGAGCCTCTTTTTTTCGAGCGTTTTCGCGCGGGTGCGATGCACACGCAACGTGGCCGCACGCACGCGATCCAGCGGCGCGCCGACCGCACCGCGTACACGCCCGTCAGCGGGGCACGGCTCTACGCGTTGCTGCAGAGGCAGTATAGCTTCCGGCGGTGGCAGGTAGAGTTAGTTTTTGTGGGATTCGTGGCGGACCTCGACTTGCCTCGTCTTGCCTCGTCTTGCCTCGCGTCTTCGCGGCTGAGAGAGCCTGCAAGGACGGAGCCGGAAGAAATTGGTGGGTAGCTGCGCGCGTCCAACGGTTGTAATTTCGTCGTGCGATCGCGTCGGGGCGAACCGAGCAGAGAGAAAAAGAGAGAGAGAGAGAGAGAGAGAGAGAGAGAGAGAGGGAGAGAAAGAGAAAGAAAGAAAGAGCGGAACACGGGGAGGGTCGGGGCGAACGAGAACGCTGAGAAGCGTTGCGTCTGTCGGAGAGAGAGTCCTTCGGCTCTTCTCTTCTCTCCTCTCCTCTTCGCCCGACCACTTTCCTTTCCTCGCCGCGTTACGTAGCTATCCCTCGCGAACACTATTTTATAATAAGGGACGGTTTAGCGGCCGTAATTGTATGTATTTTAAATATTTCGAAAATTGCCTTCCTAGGAAAGTTCTCCTCGTAATGGCAATACTTGGAATATAATCTCGGGGTAACCGGACCACATGGACGCTCGAACGGTTAACCGCGGTCCTCGTCCTCTCTTTTTTCCGGCGGCCATCTCGCTTCGCAAGCCTCTCCGAGATTCCACGGTGTTTCTCCGTTTTGTTCGCGTCAAGCGCGACTCTTCGGAGATCTGTTTTTCGCGGCGATATCGCGCGACGTTTCGCTCGAAACGCGCGTTCCACGCGGAGTCGTCCCTCTCGGTTCGTTCGCCGTCGCCGTTCGGGACTCGACGGTTCCAAGGGACGCGCGAGACGCCGTTCGTCGCTCGCTCGAAATCTCAACCGCGATCCCATCGATTTCCAAGGGTACCTTCCGTGGACCTCCGAGATCGAAATCGTTGGATTCTTCGAACGAAATTCGTTGGTCCTCCGAATCGCAGAGGCGATGCATTTGTAATCGGTTCGAGCGTACAGGAGGCGCGTCGATTTTCGAGGGGACATATTCATGAAACGATCCGCCACGGGTTAGGAGACCGATTTACAAAAGGCCGAGTCTATCCGAGACTCGATGTTTCGGCCTCGCAGGACCATAGGCTGGTCCGGGGTCCGGTCAGGATGGTCTGCTCGAAAGAAACCTGCCTGTTCTTAAAAGATGTAAACGCGTCCAGTGGCAACGTCCGCGACGCCGCTTTGAAAAATTCAGCCGAACGACGCTGGGAAGACACTTTTCTCGCGATTCCCGGCCAAGAAATTCCCGCAAGGGGATTCTCGCAATAATGTAACGAACCGGAGCGCGTCGCCTCGCCGAGTTGACGACCGAACGAGCGCCGCTTATCGCTCGCGATTTCGCGGTGGCCGCGCGCTCGTCAATTTTTCAGAGTCGCGTCGTTTCGGAATCAAATTCGGAGTACCGATTCGGCGGAATCGAGACGACGCAGACGACAAACGACGCGCGATGGATCGCGAAAGAAGGAGAGGCAGGCGCAGCTGCGGCGGGGACGTTTCCATTTTGGAAAGCGGGCTCGGGACGGATCTCGGGCCGCGATGTACGGCGATGGGTCGCCGGCGGCCGGTGGTCGGCAACCGGCAGCAGCACCGACGAGGCCGCGGTAAATCAGAAATTATCTTGCGTCGCGTCCGAGTTGCGCGCTGCCTTTTCCCATCGAAACGCGCATAAATACCGAGAGCACGGGAGCGAGAGCGAGCGAGAAGCAAGAGCGCGCGCGGAGCGAGAGGGAGCGACGCGTCCCGCGCGCGTCGTCCATCGTCCATCGTCCATCGTGTATCGTGCATCGTGCATCGTGCATCGTGCATCGCGAATCGCGCGCATCGTGTAGAACGAGGCGCGCGGCACGGCACCGCTCCGCTCCGCACCGCACCGCTCCGCAACGTACCGCGTGCAACCGTATACACGGTGCACACCGTACAGCACGCCAAACACCATACATAGACGGTGACATCGTACGGTGGCGTGCACACACCGCGTACACCTCGTACACCTCGTACACATCGTACACCGGCTCCCGTCGTACATTCTACGGTGCATACGCGATACACGATACGCGATTCACGATGCACCCGCAGCGAACGGAGAGGCCAGCGTCCCTGGACGGCACGGCAACGCGCGTTCGTCAGCGCTCTCCGCGCGGAGGCGAGGCGAAGCGAGGCGAGGCGAGGCGAGGCGAGGCGAGGCGAGGCGAGGCGAGGCGAGCTGCGGCTCGCAGATATATTAATACGTAGACTGTACGTCGCGGTACGCGTGACTTGATGGACGGATGACCGGACCATTCCGCAGATTGCTTCGCTCCCGATTCCGACCGGAAGGAGATTTATAACCTCTCGTCGTTATCTCTACCTCCGCGCGTACCACGCCAGCGACACTCTCCCGTCGCTCCTCGTTTCGCTCGATCATCGATCGATCGACGTCTTTCCGATGCTTTTTTTTTTCACGCCCGTCGCCACTCGCGCGATCAACCGGCAGAACGGCATCCCTCTCTCTCTCTTTCTCTCTCTCTCCTTCCCTCTCGCCCTCGCCCACCGAAACCCCGTTTTTAACCCTCGCTCGCCGGTTCGTTCTTTTTTTTTTTCGGAGCCGTTTCATGCTTTTAAGCGGGTCGACGCCGATTGAAATTGCGCGTCGATCGAGACAAACGATGCGGGAGAGATCGCTCGCTGCCGTTTCGCTGTCCAGGGAAAAGAGTTCGTTGCCACGGGTCCGGCAAAAGGACGGTTTGGCGGGTGACGGGTCTTTCGATTTGGAAGCGCGAACGCTCCGCTCCGATCCGCGCGGTGCGGCGCGCTGGTTCTATCTCTCTCTTTCTCTCTCGTACTCTCTCTCTTGTTGCTCGCTCGCTCGCTCGCACGTTCTCGCTCGCCATGGCTCCCCTCCGCTTGGCTCGGCCCGGGAACGGGTCCCTGAAACGCGACACGAGCGTCGCGATAAATTAGATTTAATGACTGTCGCAAAAAAGCGCGATATGAAAGTCGAACGCGCGCGGGACGAACCGATAGAATTAAATTCTAGGATATTCGATTACATTCTCCCTTCTTCCCCCCTTTCACCTAGTCACCGTTCCTCGCGTTCGGTTCGTTCGTTCGTTCGTTCGTTCGTTCGGCTCGGTGGCAGCGGCGGCGGCGGCGGCGGCGGCGGCCCTTCCTCTTCTCGCCAGCCAATAAAACCCTCGCCGGTGCTCGCGTCGTGTGCACCAGGTTATTCGAGTTTTCATCGGCTTCGGCGTCGACGCCGCCGTCTACGTCGAATCCAAAAAATCCCTCGACCGCGCACAATACAGAATAGGCACGCGCGCGTTCGCGCTCGCGCGCTCTCTCGCGACCCATTCAAACGAGACACGCGACGACGATCGCGCCCGTTTAATTCCGACGCGAAAGGCGAAGGACGTTTCTCGTCGAGTTTTCCCCGCGTCGCGATGCCGCACCGCACCGCACCGCGCTTGTTTTACGTTTCAATGCCTCGAACGTTGAATCGCCGGCGACGCGCGTTCAAATCCGCTTGCTCGAATTTGGTGCGTCGTCGCGAGTTTACCGTGCACACACCGTCGACTTTGCCGTACTCTGCCGCTGAACATTTTCAAAAGCCGCGTCGTCTCTACTGTCTGCGGCGACGTTCTCGCGCCGCTCCACGCCGCTCCACGCCGCTACACGCCGCTCCGCTCCTAGCAGCGCGCGCGATACTTTCGAATGCTCGCTACCTATAATTTTCGCGTGAACGACGTCGCCCCGCCGGTTGTTTCGAGGCCGCTCGAAATTCCATTTCGCCCTCTCCCCGGAAAGAACGACGACGAGGAGAACACACGGCGGTTTTCCCCGAAAAGGTTTCTCGCTCTCGAATCGAGAACTCGATCGAACGGTTTCGACTTCGGCTTCGGCTTCGGCTTCGGCTTCGGCTTCGGCTTCGGGGAATGGGAGCGCTCTCGCGCTCGCGCCAGCGTATATTTGTACATATTACATACGGTACGAGCTGGCTGAGTCACGCGCTCAAATTTGTTTGTCGGAACGGCGCGCCGGTTAATGCCGAGCGTTACTATTAGGAGGCGGAATATAATTTCATTCGCGTCGATGACTCACGGTCGCGATACTTCTAGCGAAATATGATTCATTCGATCCGATTTAAACGATACACACCGGCTCTCGGTTTCCGAGCGATTTCAGCGAGCCAACGATCGCCGGCCGCGTTCGCCGCTCGACGCAAGAAACCGTTCGAAAAATCGATCGTCGCGGCCGCGGCTTCCGGTTTTAAACGGCTGTCGGCGACGTGGTCGTCGTCGTCGTCGTCGTCGTCGTCGTCGTTGTCGTTGTTCGGTTCCCGGCGGCGATAACGATTTATTTTTCCCCCGAACAGGCAGAGAAAAGGGGCGAATTTAGACCGCGGCTAAGGAGATTATCGGCGGAAAAGAGTCAATTTTGGAAGCGGTCGCCAACAATAGCTTGGGTATATTAAAAGGAAACATCCAGAGAAGAGACCGCGCGCTCGCGTTCTCCGCGGCCGTGGTTCGCGGAAGCGAGATTAGTTTTCCTGTTACGAAATACCGGGACGAGATTAAGGCGAATCGGTCTCGAGAAAGCCATTGTCTCGCGCCTCGTTTCGTATTCTTATCCACCGGTTAAAAACTCCATGTTCCATTGTACCGGAGGCGAGATTGCGTCGCAAAGGAGAAAACGCGTGCGTACGATCGACCGCGAGACCGCGGAACAACGAGAAAACGACGAACGCCCGGCTAGGCGCCGAACCGAGAGCCGTTGGCGTCGAGACCGATGCACCTGCCTCCTCTGCCATTTCGCCTGCCACTTTTTGCTTCTTGCCGGACGGACGAGCAGCGCCGTTCTCTTTGCGGTCTAGCCGAGAGAAAGAGAAAAAGAGACAAGAAACGGTGTCGTCGTCGTCGTCGTTGTACCGACGCACCGACGACGTAGGTTCGCTTCGAGCCTTCGAAATCGTAGCGATCCGTGGAACGGAGAAATTGCCGCGAAGAAAAATCGTACTCCTGGTGGACGAGGCTGGATGGAAGCGAAACGATACAACGCAACGTTACGTCCGTCGACGAGGCTAGAACGGGAGAGATGGCGGCCCATTGTCTGGACTACAAATTAATCCGGCGATCGATACGAACGATGTCTTGCCGGGCTATACACGGTGCGGTGACTCGCGGAAACAAAGTCGATGGAATGGTAGCGCGGCCGACGCGACCGAGGCGACCGGCGCGGCGATAGCTTCGAGTGTAGCACGGCACTCGTTTCGCGGCGAGGTGCCTTCAAAGTCGTGCTCCTCGTTCGATCGATGCGCGATTAAGGCGGCTGCCGCCTTCGCCGCCTCCTCCGCCGCACTCTGGACGCTCCGACGAAACTGTGTCGCGCGACGCCGACCGTCTTTCACGATTCTTTAGCGTTTCTTCCGCGATTTTCACGCGGTTCTCGAGCGATTCCGCGTTCGAGTCTTCCGATAGCCTCGTCTCCCGCTGGGCGGGCAGGCTACAGATTTTTCGTCGGCAAAGCGGCGGGGATGATCGTCCGCAACGGTGAACGGCGACGGCTCTCCGTCGGCTCGATTCCGTCTCTCCCCGGTCGGGATTATTCCCGCGAAGCGGTAACGCGATAGAATATTCAACTAGAAAATAAAAAAGGGTTTCTGGACGACGGGGGGTATTGCATTAACCAAGATTGCCGACGATAAAATGAAAATAATGCGGAATGACGTGCGCGTCGGCCGAGTGGGACGGGTATATAGGGTAAGCAAAGGTAGGAGCGGCGGCGGCGGCGGCAGCGGCGGCGGCAGAGTGTGGGCAAGAGGACGGCGGCAGAGGATGGGAGAGGACGGAAAAGGACGGGAGAGGACGGGAGAGGACGGGAGACCGAGCACGGTCGACTCGAGACGAGTCGAGGGTGCGAGGGGGTGAAAAACGGATAAAGATAAAGTACGGGGCAAAGTAGGTTCGTGGGCGAGTTTGCCGGGTGGGGGAGCACAGGACTGCTGGGAACCAAAGAGGACGGGAGAAACGGAACAAGGAGGAAGAAAGGAGGGAACGTAGGAAGGAACAAGGCGAAGAGGAGTCGGAACAAACGCGGAGAAGGAGAAGAAGGAGAAGGAGAAACGGGAGGAGGAGGAGGAGGAGGAGGAGGAACCGACTTGCACGCTGTTACGGTAGTGTAGTAGCGGCAGCGGTGAAGGATGAGACATCGGCCGATGGGCGAGAAGGGGCTGAGACGTCGGGGGAGGCAACCGACGGAGGCTGCGGGTGCGAAAGCGGGGCGAACAGGGCGAAGAGGGCGAAGGGAGGCGCCAGGAGTCGCTGGTAATCGCGTTAAAACTTGTTCCGTGCAAAAACATTCCTCGAAACGCGTTTTCGCCGTGCTCGAACCCCGCGGGATTCGTCTAGCTCTCCGAGCGCGAACGTTCTCCGTGTCATCGACGACGCTCACCGCGGGAAACGCTGCTTCTCCCCCGATACAGTTTCGTCGACGGACCGTTCGCGAATTCCGCCGCTAGACAAAACGATAACCGTCTCGCATGGAAAACGGTCGACGGGGTGCAAAATCTCGACGAGAGCGTCTCTCGCGTCTCTCGCGTCTCTCGCGTCGACCAGCGATCGCTCAGGGTGGAAGAGCATCGTTCTCGGAGCGGAAAGTTGGCAAGATCGCTCGCAGTCTGTTTTTTACGGGACAGCGACCGCGGAGATGGTCGACACGGGGCAAAGCGAGGGAAACCGAGGCAAACCGAGGCAAAGCGAGAGAAGAGAAGACGACGGCGACGACGTCGGCAGAGGAGAACGGAGCCGTCGTAGTCGAACGGCGCGAGCGCGAAGAAGAGGGAAACAAGGAGGAAAAAAAAAGAAGAGGAGGTTAATGTATTCGGTCGTCGAGCGTAAAGCGTCGTGGCGGCGTTGACGCGCGTTTAACACGTACAGCGTAAAACGTGCAGGTACACGTGTAAAGCCCACGTACGCGAACTTACACGAGCGACACGGTCGCGTGGCACGCGAGCCGCGCGCGCTGCGAGAGAACTCGAGACGCGGCGGAAGAAAAGCGTTCTCGATTTTCTCACGACGTCTCTGTCGGGCCGCCTCGAGCCGCCTCGAGCCGCCTCGGATCGGTACATCGGCAGAGTCGGCCGACCGACCGACCGACCGACTTTCCCGTCAGCTTTTTTCGGGGCTTTTTTCCAAGGGGTGCGGGGAGGGGACTCGGAACGAAGGTGTGGCGCCGGGTGAACATTATTTTTTTCTGGTTCACGGCTGGATACGTAACGAAGCGCATACGTTACCCGATGCAATGACGAACGGGCAAACGTAAAATTTTAATATCGCGGAGCGGCGACGGCGCGCGCCACGCCGCGCCGCGTCGCACCGTTCCGCGCTGGCGGGAAAATTAACGAGATTTCGCGATCGCGAAATACGCGTCGCGTGTCGCGGTTGTCGGTTGCGAACGCGGGGTACGGGAAAAATGGTGTAATTTAGAAGTTTAATATCGCCTGGCATGATTTCGGTGCGCCGGTGATCGATAATCGCGAACATCCTTTGTCTCCGCGGGCCGACGCGTCGCGAGAGCCAGCGGAGGCCGCGGAGGCCGCGGAGGCAGCGAAAAAGAGCGGAGGATGAGGCGGAAGCGGTGGAGGCAGTCGGAGGCAGCTCGAGGAACACGCGGCGCGCTTGCAGTTCCTCGTTGGCTGGCAAATCGTCCGCTCGTGGGAACCGAACGGAATGGTTTCGAGCGGCGCGGCGGCGAACGAACGCCCCCGCGAATTCGGTCCACGAACGGCGCACCGCCGGCTGCACGACGGGTGGCCAATCGGTGAAAAAAACCGGGACTAAAAACAGAGGGCCTCGTACACAGGGGTGGTTCCATAATCCTGCGCCCTGCGACGCGAGGGTGGGGTAAATGCGCGGGTGCGACAGCGCGAATTCCTGCCGCCCCACTCTCGATGCACCTGCACGTGCATCGCATCGACTGCACACACGACTCATTCACCGTCTCCTCCTCCTCCTCCACCTCCTGTTCCTCATCCTCCTCCTTCTTCGCCGCCTTGCCCACCCCGTTCGAACACCCCTTCGCTCCTCTCTCGTCCCTATCGTTGGCCGAGAGAGCACCTCCGGTCGTTTCGTCTCCTAATCCTTCTTCTTCCCGTTCTTCGCGTTTCGCCGCTGTTCTCGCTTCTCTCTTCTCGCTTCTCGCTTCTCGCTTCTCGCTTCTCGCTTCTCAGCCCGAGCGGCTGTATCGAGGACCGGAGAACGAGATCGGTCGTCGCTCCAGCGATCCCGGTTCTCGTTCGTCGCGCGTCCTCGCCTCGACGGGATTTACGAAAAATTAGTCTCCGGTGCCGAATCGCATCGAGCGCGGGTACGCGCGTTTCACGAGCCCGTTAATTCGTAATTTCCCCGCAAACGACGAGGCAACGAAAAATTCTCGTCCAATCAAGAACGCGAGCCATCGGGTGTTCAATTATTTAAATTGTACAGTCTGCCGGGTTCCCTCTTTACGACACCTTCGCCTCTCTCGAACCATGAATTTCGAACCTCGTTCCTTCAACGTCTTTTAAACGGTTCTTCTCGGGGCTCGTGCACGCTTCCGTCTCGGGATCCGCTCGGTTGCCTCACCTCGCCTCTCGCCGACCCTTCGAGAACGGAGGAGTCGAAAGCCCGCGCGCGCGAGAAACGCGACGAAAGTGTTTTCTCGTCGGCGCTCGAACCAAAAACCGAGAACGACGTCTCCAGCGATCGGTGGTTCGCGGTTCTCGCGACGTCGCTCTAAACGATTCGAAAAATCTTTCCGGTCCCACCGAACGAAGAGACGAGGTTCGGGGCTGTGGATAAGAGGCCGGGGAAGCGGTCGAGGAAAGTTCGATTCCGTTAATTTGTAACGGCAGTGGCCACGGAGATAGTCGAGCGATCGACGGCGGGCGTTCGAGTTCGAGGGAAATCCGAAATTCCTGGCACGAACGGCCGATCCTCGCTGCATTAACGTTTCATCGCGCTCGGTACATACGGTAGGGTGGCACATCGATCGTTACAAAGTTCGGACTCGAGTCGAGCGTCGGAGAGCGTCGGAAGAGCAAGGGAAAGGACAGGGAAAGGGAAAGGGAAAGGGAACGAGAAAGAGCGGGTGCGACGGTCTCCTCGCGGAGCGTTTCTCTCCTTGTCGCGCCGTGCCGCGCCACGCCGCGCCGCGCCACGCCACGCCGTGCCACGCCACGCCACGCTACGCGTCGCGACGCGACGCGGCCGTGCCAGAGGGACACCGGGACACCGGGACATCGGGCCAGACGGAGACGGAAAGACAGACCCCGACCGACCTACCGAGTACGAACGCGAGAGAAGACGCGAACCGTCGCCACGCCGCGTCTCTCTATCCTCTCCTCTCCTCGGCTCTGCTCTCCTCTACTCTCCGCTCGCCTCTGTTCGCTCTCCTCGCCGCGCGCCACACCGGCAAACGGGACAGAACTAGGGTGAGCCGACGACGACGGAGACGAAAAGAGCGAGAGACGCACCGACCGAAACGAGAAGGCAATGAAAGACACCGGGAGAAAGAAAGACGCGCATACCGGGACGAGAGGAGAGTAAGTTGACTTTGCATTATTTAAACGGCGTCCTAGCACCGTAACACGTGTTCTTTTGAAGTCTCGCCCCCTTCAAATATTCAGGCTGACGTCACCGCCCGTCATATTCTTCGCCCGTGGAAACCCAGAAAAGCATATACGCTCGGAATACACGCGCTATTTCTTTCTCTCCTTCTTTTCATCCGTCTTCCTCCGCTCCCCTACCCGCCACCACTCGCTGCCTACCTTCCTCCGTCTTATCCGTTTATCGCGACCCTCTCGGCCAGCCTGCCCGGCGATCGTCCACCGATCCGCGCGAACGCGGATTCTCGCGCTCAAACGTTATTACACCTTTGGCGAAGGCGCTCGCCGACCGACGACGGTCTCGACAAACAACTCGCGCGTCCCATCGCGGGGCTGCGAACCTCGCGAGGATACGAGCGCGTCGGAGCTGCGACGCCGGCCAAGAGAGCGTCGCCTCCGGAACGTTATCTTGCCATTGCTTTACGTGCCCGTACGCTTCCCTCTTTGGGTTGCTCGTTTCGGTAAAAACGCGTTGGCCGTTTACAGAGGAAATCGGAAATACAGAGGAATCGTAGACGCGACCGTTTATTCGGAGAAACGATCGATCGTTGATTTCTATCGCGTAACGGATCCTCGCGCGTCTCCTCGACGCAACGTCGCCGATCGATCCGCGTCGATCTTCTCTTTCCATCGACAGTTGGTCGGAAACCGCGATATCGGCTTCGGAAGTCGATTCGTTGCTGTCGATCGAATCTCTGCGCGATCCCTTCGAAACGTCGCGATATCCGCCGAAGATGTCGATACGATTATACTTCACGAAAAGATCTTTACAATTTCGATAACCGTCGAATAAACGATCGTTCGACCAACGACCGTGTAACCTCGTCGAGCGTCGATCGCGGAAGAATAGGAAGCGACTCTGTCCGAAAAGAAAGGTCCACCGTTTACGTTTGTCGGACTTTGTTTGCGATCTTTGGCGCGAGTTGGACGCGTCGTAACGCGCCAATGGGTTAAGGATGAACGCGTTCCAATCGCTGTAGCCGCGAAGAAAATTGTTTGGCAAGAGGTGAACTTATTTTGGTCCGCTGACACGGCAGGCGCCTGCGGGCGCTTGCTCGGCATCGAGAAAAACGCACGCTAGCGAAAAATTTCGTCGCGATCGAATTCCTAGCGTATACCGCGTGTAGCACGCGTCCGAGTCTGCCGTAGCGAACGGGTTAAGTACGCGCGTTCACGGTACGCGCACCGCTTCCCCGTGCACGGAACGTTTCGCTTCGACCGCGAGCGAACCGGACCAACGGTCGGGTGCGTCGAGCCCGACTCGCAACGGATCGCTCGCGATCTCGTTGCGTTTCGTTGTTTGGATCTCGGACGACGAAGACAACGGTCGATCGGCGCGATCCAACGATCCAGCGCGAAACGCGCGCAGGTGGAACTGCGTTCTCGGAAGAGATCCCGCCATTGTTCGCTTATTAACGACACGCCGGCTCGCGGCTGGCGTTTCTCGGAGCTATCGGCGCGTTCCGGAAAAAATTAATGCGCCGTGGAAATAAATATTATTATCGCAGCCAGGCACCGACAATAAAAACGATATTGTTTCGCAGGCTGGATTATCGCGAGCCGGCGAAAGCGTTTTACGCGCGCGCCTTTATGCTCCGTTATTTTATTTTTCCCTCCGGCCGAACGACCGTTCCCGGAATTCGTCCGACTCGACTCGACTCGCGGCGCGCGGCTTGGGCTCGCCTCGCTTCGCCTCGCCTCGCCTCGCCTTGCCTCGCCTCGAACCCGAGGAATCGTCGTCGTTTGCCTCGGCCGTGCGACCAGCACCGCCGCCGCTCGGCTCGCGGCGCCTCTCGGGCTCCTCGAAACGCGGCTGTGCTCGTCCGCGAAATTCTTGCGTCGGCAAACCTACGTCCGTGTAACGCAACACCCGGCCAGCTGAAAAGAAATTCTTTAGCGGAATCCTCGCGTCGAACGAGTTTCCAGATTCTAATTTCAAAGACTAATATTTACCGAGACCCGCGGTCGTCCCGCCCCGCCCCGCTCGGTTTCGAACTCCGAAACGCGAGATCGAAGAACGGCGTGCAGGCGAATCGACGGAATCTCGCGTCGCCCGAAATCGCAGCAGCGAGCGACTAACTCCGTGGACCGAGCGGGATTCCCGCGATCCAGCCGCTTCTTTCGAAGAAACTCGTTGTCGCGCTCGGTGTTAACGAGTTCACGGCTCGTTCGTTTTCCGTGGTTCTTCGCGGAGCGCGACAGGGCTCGCGCCATTCTCGAGAACGACGATTCGGAAGAGGTATTTCGCGACTCGGTTCCCCGGTGGACGCGTCGCCGTGGAAGAAAGGCGAGCCGAAGCAGGCCTGCTCGTCCGCACCCTCGAACCGACCGGCAACGAACTTACGTCATGCCCGCACGGAACGCGTTCTTTATTATATAACACTCGAGAACCTTCAACGAACGACTGAATAGGCCATTCAGCGTGTTTCTAAGGGACCGTTAAGTTATTCCGCGGATATAATTGACGCCGAAGTCCGCGTGGGACTTTTGCCGCGCGCGTTCCCGCAATAAACTGCTTGAAAAACGTCGGGTTCCGTGTTTATTTCGCGCTACCGCTGTCCTCGCGGTTGCCGCGTTCTTCTTACCTTTTCTCTGCCCCGGCTGCTGGTCCTCCACTCTCCCTCCCCCTCTCTCTCTCTCTCCGTCGTTCGTTCTCTCTCTCTTTCGGTCGGCTGGTCTCGCGCCAGGTTCCTTTCGCTCCTTTCTTTCATTCTGCCTCAGCAGCGAACCAGAAGTCGTCGAGAACGGGAGAAAGGGGTTCGGTCAGGGGCAGGGGTGCACGGAAACGGAAGAAAAGGAAGGAGAATGTAAAGCAAAGCCGTCCCGCGTGGCTCGGTCGCTGTTACGACCATGGCCGCGGCGACGAAGGCGGAGGCGGTGGAGGCGGTGGAGGCGGCGGAGGCGGCAGCTCCAGCCACGGATGCCGAGAACTCGTCAAGAAGTCGAGAGAGTCGAACTAAAAAGAGGCAACTGGGCGATGCTAAAGCGTAATTGAAACTTTGTTTCGTTCGCGACAATGCCGGAAATTGTTCGCACGAGCAGAGACCCGCCGACGAGAGCTCTCTCCCGTCTTTTTCCCGGATCGCTCGGCGTCCGGCGAACCGTTTAAATCGGAGAAGTGCGAGTAACTCTTGTCCGAGAGCCGCGATTACCGTCTTTCCTTTTCCGCTCGCCACCTCGGCTTTTAAACTATTCTTGGCCGGCTGCCGCTTTCAACGGCGGCTAGCTCTTCGTTCCACAGGGGCGGTGGCGGTGGCGACGGCGACTGCCCACTCGAATCGCAGTCACCGCACCGCGAACGGAATGTCCAGGACCGATTCAACGCCGGGTCAAACCCCGATCGACCCGACATTCTTCGCGTCCGTTCCTTTCCGCGGAGACGGTGCTTCGACGGCGCGCGACCCCCGATCGACTTTCCGTTTCGCGATCGCACTTGTTGCGTGAAGCCCGTCCGCTGCTGCACCGTAAGCAGCTCCCGCGAACGTTGTTAGGAACCGCACACGCTCCACCAGACGTCGCGCGTCCTCGAATCCGATGCGACGTCGGGACGCCGACCCTGATAACGAGAAACAGGTGGCCGCGTCGCGAAACTTTTGTCTTCGTCCAGAGCCGCTGCACGGACTTTCCGTCAACGATCTTCCAACCTTTTTACGTTCCCCCGACTCTTTCGCCTAACCGATTTTATCTCTTTGCGGTCGACTCCGCGGATATTTCCGATATTCGTGCGCGGTGTTCACGAAAGTCGGAACCCCGTATACAAATCCGTCGTGGCGAAGGAAACTTTAAGCAGATCCGTAGAAAATACTATGCGTCGAGACAGCGCGTTGCGTGCTCGCTGTTTAAACGCGTTCAGCGGAATAAGAATCGTACGCGGTTTAGCCGCTGATCGGCTAAGCTCGCGCTACCTAAAAATATTGGTAACGCCTGCGACTGCTACGATTACGGAAAATGCAACCACCGGAAATCGGAAGACGTTGCCTTGACGCCTATTCGATGCACGTAACGTAGCGCAGCGGCCTATCGTTGGAAAAGACAACAAAGACTCCGAAAACGCGGGCAGCGGACCTCTCCCGTCGAACTCTTCCTAAACTCGGAATCGTCCGATCGAAGGTTCGCGTATTCCGACGTCCCGACTGGATCCGGAGGAGGAGAATCGAGCCGCGAAACGAAACTCGAGAAACGAGCGAAGAAAGATGCAGGTGTTATCGTCGTCGTGCGAACCCGCGTCTACTCGCGCACACGAACGCAACGACGTGTCATCCCGAGAAAAGGGCAGGGAGGCGAAAAAGGGGGAACGCGGCGACGAGGAGAAGGAGACAAAGAGGGAGCGAGAGAGGGCAAAGTGGCGCTCTCGAGAAGCGCCTGTCTGCCGTAAAGAATGCAGGGGGACCGCCTCGTTTGCTTAGCTCGCTACAAACGGTCGGTGCTGCACTTTCAGGAAGAACACCAGCACCGGGCCACCGGTACTCGGAACGCGCCACCGCGCCGCTCCCTCGGCCGACGCTGCCTCTGCGAACAAAAACGCGACCACGCAGCGCCACGCAGAGCCACGCAGAGCCACGCAAAGCCACGCAAAACGGCCACGCAACGGCCACGCTCGGGATCTTGACACGACCTTCGGCTCGCTCGTTCGCTCCGAAACGATTTCCGGCAATGTCGACGGCCGCGCGCGTGATCCGTCGCGTGCGGCGAACACGCCCGCCTCCCCGGCTACGAGGAAATCAGCGGCCGAGAGCCTCGTCGGACGAGGACGTCGTCGGACGCCGAGGCGTCCTGCTCGAACGGAAGTCCGAGATGCGAGATAGGACATCCCGGCGCCGCGCACCGGAACCGAAGAGACGCTCTCGTCGGCCGCATCTCATCGATTATTCGAATCGTTCGTTAGCGTCCTTGGAATACCGATTCCCGTTTCGTCCCTCTTTCGCCACCTGTTAGAGCGCTTTCCCGTCGTTCGCTTTTTCCCGTTCTCGATCTCCACGGCGTCGCTGTCTCCCTCCGCCGCGTTCGCGTTCTTCCGACAGTTTCTCCCAGAGCTCCTCTCGCAACGGTTGCAACGAGACGTCTCGCGAACGGTGGTCGAAACAGCTCGACCCGGCTCCTAGCCATCGTCGACCGTTTCCATCTTTCCGAAAGGCGAGAGGAACGACAACGATCGTCCACGGAACGCGGCCGTCGACCGGTTACGACTCGGACCAACGACGTTTTATTTATGCATCGACTCGATGCCGCGCGAAACGAACAAACGTCAGCGAAAAAACCTGTGCTCGGTTTTCATCGTTCGTCGGGTCGATGTCGTCGTTTTCGACGCACCCGTCGACGAGCGGCGAGCCTTTCACGGTTTAACGACTCTTACCGGGGCGGACGGTCGCGTTTCGGATTCGATTCGACGCGGTCGCGGAGAAAGTTGGAAAATTCGGAGGTCACTCGGTATACGTGAACTTTTCATCGACCGTCCAGACATTTATTTGCTACTCAAAAATACGTTTGATTAGAAGAAATTGAATTTGACCGTCGGGCACCGGGGACGCGCTTTCGATTGCGCGCGATTTTATGAAATCTCGCGTATCAAAATATCAATTGTCCGTCCTGTTTGCCGGGAAAGTGCATTCGTTAGCTGTAATGGAATATTGCACGGAAGCTGGCGACACGTCGGTCAACCCTCCGATCCTAGCACGTATATCTTTCCCAATTTTTGTTGTTCGTCGCTGGTCCCAACGACCGTGGCCGTTCTCTTCTACGGTTGTCACATAAATTACCGGCGTTCTAATGGCGTTGAAAAGTTCGTGACGGACAACGGGATCGGATCGAAGCGTTCGTTCGCTCGTTTGTAACGCGCCGCCGTCGATTCCACGCAA
The DNA here is from genome assembly GCA_028453745.1 of Agapostemon virescens. Lineage (NCBI taxonomy): Eukaryota > Metazoa > Arthropoda > Insecta > Hymenoptera > Halictidae > Agapostemon > Agapostemon virescens. The sequence continues at coordinate 120,380 of CM052094.1, forward strand.
CTTTTAAATATTCCATTCCGCTCTCGAACCCTCGCTGCGCGCCGTCGACGTCTCGTCGACGTCTCGTCGATGTCCATACCCTACCGGGTTTCCCGTTCTCGAATTCCGTTCCGCCACGGAGTCGAAATCTCGAGAAATCCGTTCCCGCGACCCGGCCACGCGATAACGATCGCTATTTTTATCTATTTTTATCTCGTCGCCGATAAAGAATCTACGCGCGGCGCGTGCAACGTTTCCCGAACCCTCCCTGTTCGAACGCCGAAGAAGACAAGGAGCGGCGGATCGAAAATCGCATAGGATCTCCGCCAAGACGGAGGTTGCGCGTTTCCACGCGGAAAATTGTTTTTCTGGGACTGTGGCGCGAGATCGGCGATCCTAGCCGCGGACGGCTCGCGATTCGCGCGCAGCTGCCGTCGTTGCGACGACAACGGGATTGGCAGTAATTAAATAGGTTAACGTAGCAAACGCGATAACGATACCGAAGAAAACGGTCCGTCCGCGCGGGTCTCGTTCGATCTGCCCCGGCGGTGAACGCGGAGCCGAAGACGAAACGCGCGGCGAACGTGTTTGTTCGCGCGCGCGTGACCTCGCGAGAGAGAAAGCTGGAAACAGGGACCCGGCAAGAAAGAGACGGACGTCGTAATGAAATTCATTACGGCGGTAAGAGTCGCCGTTGTCTTCGGTGCGGCGCTGCATCGTCGCCGTCGTCGTCGACTCGGTCGTCGTCGCTGTCGTTATTATTACGGTAATACGCATATAATGCCGCATAATACGAGTGGTCGTGACACGACGTGGGTCGTCCGACTTTGTCGTTGCCGTTGCCATTGCCGTTGTCGTTGTCGTACCGCCGTTGTCGCGGCCGTTGCACAAACTCGCGTCTCCGTGCGCGATTATAAATCCTATTACGATCGTACGATCGTAGCCTACATGGACAAAGGCGCATCGCGCACACCAGCGCGAAACACCGAGCGTACATGGACGCGCGCCTCGACGTTTCTTGCCGCGTTCGAGACGCCAGCTCCTGCAGATTGCGTCCGCGAATTCTTTCCTAAGATCGCTCGCACCTGAAATCAGATTTCGAGCGGGTACCGACGCGCGTGAATCCGAAACAGTGGACGTCGATCCTTCCCACCATGATTTTCTTTCGAACGCGATCGTCGTTTGCCATTTTCTACTACGGTCGATTGAAATTTCGTCGTTCTCGCGATTATCCTCTCTGCGACACCTTCGAAGGTTTGATATCGTGTATTCTCTCGCGAAGAGGCTAAGCGAAGCGAAATTGGGAGACTCTCTTTCGGCACGTCCACTCAGAACTTTCTCCATTTTCCCGGCAGACGTTTTCCACGTCGAAGGGACTGTATTTGCGTCTCTGAAGAGAACGAGTTAACAATTATACACTCTGTCGCACCGCGTTTTGGATTTCACCGTTAAACCCTTATCGGTTCGATCGCACTGCGATTACGCTATTTTCAATTATTATCTTATTCTAATTTACGGGAGACTTTTCGTTTTCCGTAAAGATTCGTTGTCCAGTTGCGAACAATGTCAGAGTGTTTAAATCGCGAACAGGTTACGGCTACGTTTCCAAAGTCGTACCATATTTTGCGAGAGGAAATCGAAGATCGGTCTTCGTCGTCCTCGAAGGATCGACGAAACTGGACGAGACGCGTGTTCGACGGATTCCCTTCGAAACGTTGGTCGCGAATAAGAGTGAATCGTTAAAGGGTAACGGGTCGGGCAAGTAGAGCTTTGACCGACTGCGGCGCGCGAGTGGAACCGTTCCGCGTAGGTTCCTTTCGCGGAAGAAGAATCGACGAACCGATTCCTGTCGCTGTCGGAGAAAGCGAGAGAGACAGGGCCCTCCCGTGGCCGGGTCTCGGATCGTCCTTTGCAAAGGTAACGTCCACTGTGACCGTTTACCCCTTGAGCCATCGCGTCCTGTCAGAGTTCCGACAAAGATTCCGAACGAGATCTTTCAACCCTTTGAACTCGACGCAATTTCATTCCAAAATCGAAATAATATTTTTATCAGCTATGGAGATATAAAACCGGAATTTTTGTATGGAAAATACACAGTTATCGTAGAAAAATTATGCAAAATATATCATTCGAAGCACGAAACAATGCTTCAATGCACTATGACAAATTTGCGGACGCCACGCCAAAGAAACTGTTCCTCTTTTGAGGCGATCCAGTAGTCGAGCCATTTTCGTACTATTTCGTACGATGCGAAGCGCTCCTCGACAAGCGCGTGTCCTATCGATGCAAACAAGTAATAATCGGATGAAGCCAAGTCTGGCGAGTAAGCCGCATGCGAAAGTATTTCCCAACTAAACGCCTCGATCGTTTCCTTGACCGGTTTCGCTGTGCGCGATGGTGCATTATCGCGAAACAAAATCTCTTTGAGTTGCCTTTTTCGATACTCCTGTCGTCTTCTGGCTTTCCCATGGCTTTCGAACGTGCGGAGACGGTTCGTCGTGTCACATTTAATCGATCCGCGAGTCGTTGTTGCGTTCGGGCATCGTTCTCGTGCAGCGATGCTACAATTCGCTGTCTTCAAATCTCTTCGGTGCTCTTCCACGGTCTTCTCGCGTAAAAATCGCCTCTTTTGAATTGTTCCAATCATTCGAAGCGCCGTGATTTACCAAGAGCATGCTCGCCGTAAGCTTCGACGAGCATTCGATGCGATTTCGCAGTAGTTTTCTTCAAACGGTAACAAAAAATCAATGCTGTCCGCAAATCGTAGTTTCCGGGCACAAAATTTCCAGACGTGGAAAGAAGAAAATGGCATCACTGACGCGGCTTGACGGTAATTATTGGGTTGTTGTCCGGAAAGTTCGTGCTGATTTTGACGGAAGATTGAAACGCAACGCATTTAAATTTTGGTAGATATTTATTAACCGTTTGGCTGCGGACGGATTTTTTCACTTTTCATAGAATAAACTCACTTGTATTGCATTGCAACAAGAAAAATTTTTTAAAATACCATTTATGAGCTCTACTGGACGCATAACTGTTACTGATTCAGAGCAGCATTATTGTGCTTTATGTATTCTTGGCATAACAAAAAAGGAGCGCTTTTCATAATTTTGGCAAAACATGAAAGGACTCTGCACTCATACGGTTAAATTATATAAGCGATATTCTGTTCCATAAGCTTCCTCCATCTTTCAGGCAACTTCACTTAACAAAACGCATGTCATTTGTTTTCAGTAATTCCAATATATTCAGACCTGTCTTTATGCCACCTACCGAAAATTGGCATGAACTTCCGGACAACCTAATGCATTGACAGTTAGCGTCACGTATGTGCAAATTCCGGTTTCATATTTATAGACCTAGTACCTGTATCGCCTACATCGCGTATAGTTTATTTCCTTTCCTGCGTACGAAATTAATTCTCATTACTCGTACTTGCAACGCTAAGATTCCTAGAGATTTCTTAACTGCAAACGTAGCGATGTAAAAATTGCTCGAATAATATTACGGCAATTTTGAGCAGCGTCTTAGAACCGCTATTCGAATGCCAAGGGTTGGAAATGTATATTAACAATTTCTTTTGAACCAAAATGAAATTCTATGTCGTGGTTCTCGGACAATTGCCAAGTAACGGACGAAACGGAAGGTCTGTGTATTAAATGCGTAGGTGTTTTGTTCGCGATATATTACGTTCGGGATCGCTGTTTGGGCATTGCCATTTGACACGGTTCGGGTCTTGGAAAACGAGTATCCGGTGACAGAGCGAATATCTGGATAGTCGGCCCGTCAATACCGCTAATATCGGCGAAACGCAAAGACTGTACGCAACGATTAAAAATACGGAAAACGTAACGGAATTTCAATGGTCGTCGAGTCGTTTGGTCCCGCCGCGCGACGACGGCGACGACAGCCGAAAAGAAGGCCATACGGAAAGAGACGAGCAGCGGCGAACGGCTTGTAGGGGTTGGAGAGAGGAAAAGAGAAAAGGGCCTCCCGTTCTCTGTCATTACACGCACCGCCCTCGGAGAACAATCTCTGTTACACGTCCGCGCGTGTACACCTGCATTGTCCGGTCTGCGCGATTCGAGCGGACCGAGGCGAGGCGGTGAGACGAGTCCGGGACAGAAACAGCGACACAGAGAGAGAGAGAGAGAAAGAGAGAGAAGAGAGAGAGAGAGAGAAAAGAGAGAGAGAGTGGCAAAGCGACGATTAAGGTCCGCGGCAACGATAAGCTCGCATTATGTAATTCGAATGCGTTCAATTTGGCGTAATTAATAAAAATTGAGTTTTACGCGAGCGAAAACACCTATCGATTATTCCGGTTTATATAATCGTCGATTGTGTTCTCGCCGAGACCGATGCCACACGCCGATAATAAAAACGACGCGCATCGGTCCAGGGCCGTACGAAGGTAATATCTGCAGGATGGCCCCATCACGGCAACTTATGATTCTCTAATTGAACCGGTCCATTCAGCCGCCGCATACAGAATAGAGCCCACATCCTAGACCGTGCCGTCGCCATTCTAATGGCAAATTGCATCAATATTATATGCAGATTTCACCGTGCCGCTTTATACGCAGATAAGTACCTACAGCTAGCTGGCTGCGGCCGGCCGACCGAGCGAGTCCGCCAACCTCCGCGCAATACCGATCTTTCGCGACCGTCGTCGGCGATCGCCGGTCGTTTTCCGTCCGGTCGATCCGAGGATCGACCCCGTCCCGAATCTCGACCGGCTGGAATCGAATCAGCTGGAAAATCGGGGACTTTCCCGTCCGAATCCGCGAGTCGTTTCTTCGGAGTTCAGCGACTGCGACGCGCGCGAGGCGCCGAGGGGAGGAAAAGGAAAGGGAACGTTTCGTCCTGGGCCTGCCGGAGGACTCGACGATAGGGCTACCCGGCGGGGCCCTGCCTCGGATGTCGCGATATACAGGAGTCGAATGGCATCGAGAAAGGGCTACCCCGTTGGTCAACGTAGGACGTAGATGCCGTTGGCACAGCAAAGCGATCGGACCGCGGACCCCGCTGGGCGAACCGTTTTCCGGCGGGTCCGACGGACGAGGATTCGGGCCGCAGAAACGGTTGCTCGAGGTACTTCCTACCGTCGCGAATAACATAACCTAGATTCGCGGCAATAAGCCACATCCTACCGCGCACGCACGGCTCTTACACGCGCGCAGCCGACTCTCGCGAGCCGCTCACACACCGAGCCCGACGCGCGCTGGCATACAAAGTAGAAATAATAAGACGCAGAGTAAATTCGACCCACTTAACGCTACTTAGCGCTTACACCGAATACGTTATGTTTTGCACAATATTGTCTCGACGAGTGACCGTCGCGGCGCTCGTCTTTGGAGCCGTTGCGTAATTCGCCGGTTCTACCGCTCCTCGCGGACGAAGCGCTGAAAAATGGAACCTCGTGCCTGAAAACGGACGCGAATTTTCGCCTGCTTCGAATCGGAGGAAGACGGTCTCGCGATTCGGACGCTTGCGAAAGTCGAGCGTTCTTCGCGAGTCCTTCCGAATTGGCAGGCCTCTTCGAAACGGGATGGAACCCGATTCCGTCCAAAGGGCGTCCGGCAAACTGCTGGAACGATGGTCCCTTCGGCGGATCCAGCGATTCCCCAAAGACGGTCGCGCAAGCTACTCGTTCGAAAGCGAACGAAATGCATAGTTTGAAAATGTTCGGTTGTTCTAAGCGAGAACTCGACGACGCGTAATCCTCCTACGCTCGTATTCTCTGGTAATCTCGGCGATATCGTGTACACGTGCGCCGTGCGTCGTTGGCACGCTTCGCGTCCGAGGTTCGCGCAGCGAAAGGGCCGATCCTCTCGCGTTATCGCGCTTCGTCGAAAGAGGCATGCACGATCGACCACCGAAAGAAGACGAGCGGAGACGAATCGCGGAGTTGGCGGAAGAGGCGGGACGCGATTGGCCGAGCAAGGCGACGCGATATAAGAAAAATGATATCGACCATCGATGTTTATTTATTTAGCAAGCGCGCACGGTGGCTATAGCCGCGCATCGAGCCGCGATCGAACCGAACAGGGGAACGAGAGTAGGTGGAACTACGGAGACGGAGAGAAAGAGAGAGAGCGAGAAAGAGAGAGAGAGAGGAAAGAACCGGTGAAACGACACGAGCGCGTCCGAGAGGTGTATCCTTTCCCGTTCCCTCTAAAATTAGAGGTACAATACCGCGTGTAATTTATCCGACGCTGAAAGAAGCGCGTCATTCTGGTTATAAAAGAGACAATAAAGAGTATTAAAAGCGGAGAGCCAACAATGCAGATTGCGAAGGCTGCAATAATACGGTAACCTTCGTAACCGTGGTTGTGCGCGTGCGAGAGAGCGAGAGAGAGAGAGAAAGAGAGAGAAAGAGAGAGAGAGAGAGCAGCTCGATACGCGTCCGTAAAACTCCAAGCATAATGCACATGTTATTCGTAACAGTACCAATTTTATAACGCGGCCTGCACGATTTGTTTCTGTCGTGCAGGGTCGGGTCGGGCCGGGTCGGGCCTGGGCGGAATCAACGCGACAAACGGAGAGGGAAAGGGAGAGAGGACGGAACGGCCGCGGGCAACGGATATTGTCTCTCCGTTGTTGCAACGGAGCACCGAACGAGAGCGAAATCCTCGCGAAACGCTTGTTCTCCGTGGGGGCAGTTCGTCGATCGCAAACTTTCGACGAACGATCGAGACGAGTTTCGATCTCCTTCCGGCAGCGCCCGTTCGGCGTCCGTTTAGCGCCGACTTTCCAGTGATCGGAGCCACCTAGCGACGGATCGCGCGTTATTCTTCGATGCTGTTCGACGAACGAGGTTTTACCGTAGTTTCAAACGACGCTTCGAAATGCCATTGGTCTTCGGTGGGAGAGACGATCGCGTCACGGGGCTGTCGAACCACGCCTACCCGAGGCGCGTCCGTGGAAGTCGTCGATCTCGAGCGCGTTCCTCGATCCCTCGTTCGCCGTGGCGATCGGCGATCGACGGGTAAGACCGTTTGGCCAACGGAACGAGGATCGATCCTCTTTACACCTTTGCCGACGAGCGTCGTTCCTGTAAAAAACGATCATTTCCAAAGGACGCGCAACGATTTCACATGGAACGCAACGTCTTTGTTAAATTTCAATCGTTGCATCGATCCCGGTACAGAATCTTGTTGCACGGACGAAAGAACGCGTTCGCCTCGCAAGGAATTAATATTAGGGACTGTAGACGGACCGCGGCAACTTCCGAGCTCCCAACGATAGGTTTCTTCCGTGCCGCTGCTCGTAGTTGCGTTCTCGCCAATGTACTCGCCGCCTCCCTCTTCCTCTTGCTGTTTCTGTCCTCCATCCCCGACAACCGCATACTCTCTCTCTCTCTCTCTCTCTCTCTCTCTCTCTCTCTTTCTCTCCGATTCTCTTTGTTGCTCTCTGTCTCTCTTTGCTCCTCGCATTCCACTCTCCTGCCGTCGCCACCGCTGTGCCGCCGCCGACGCCGACGCCGCCCGGCCGCGTCCCGCGTTATATAATAAATTATTTCATAAATTAAGAGCTATTAACGCGTAATTATCCTTCGCGTGTGCGTGTTTTTCCATGACTGCGGTTATAGACCGCGTTACGCGGACTATGCGCGCCACGGTGAAATGAATAATATGCCGGCGGTGCGGTCACTTAGGGGCGCGCGCGAGTCCCGGCAACCCCCGCGGTACATCCGTCAACGTTATTCCATCCTGAACAGATAAATTCGGCTTTATCGCGGAACCAGCGGAACGATATTTTCTAGACAGCGCGCCGCGTCCCTCTGCTTTCCTCCTCCTCCCTCTCGATACGATCGCGAATACGTTTCCTCTCTCCCTTTTCCTCTTCCTCTTCCTGTTCCTCTGCTCCTGCTCTGCCTCTGCTTCTGTCCCTGCCTCTGCCTCTTCCTCTGCCACTGCCTTTGCCTCTGCTCTCTGCTCTCTGTCTCTGTTTCTTCCTCTGCCACTGCCTCTGCCTCCGAGTCTCTGGAGATACATACACCTCCTTTTATCCGGCGATTTCTTCTCTCCGCTCGGTCGCGCGTTCTCGTCCGCATCTAATAACAATAGCTGAAACCAGTCGCGATAGACGATTAAAGGAAAAGCAAACGACGATAACGCGGAACGCGAGCTAGCGCGCGGCCAAGCGATAACGATGGAAATATGTTTACACAATGACATACTTTGAGCGACGATACTGCGCGGCGAGCGAGCGCAGCCGCCCGTGAGCAAGCGCGACTACTCCGTACAGGATGATTCAGCTAATTTAACGAGGACTCGCTCGTAAACCGTTCCTACCGCGACCATTTTTTCTGGCTACAAGATCGCGCCCCGCCACTGCCAAAATTTCCTGCGAAAACCAACATCGCATCGCGACGCCCTCCGCCAAAAACGCTTCGGTCCCTCGCCCCGTGACCCTTTCACGGATACGCCGAGAAGAACTTCTCGCAAAGACGAGAAAGATAGACGCAATCGTCGTCGACCGTCATTTTTCTGCTGTAGAGACGATCCTTGATGCAAGATGATCGGCGACGTGCTTGTACAGGGCGTTCCAAAAGCGTTCCAGTTCCTTGAACGGAGGGATTTGTGGGGAACGGTTCAACGCGCTTTCAACCCTTTCGAGGCGCTAGTAAAAATTGTCGCACCACTATTTTACATCGCCATGCTTGTATCTAAGAAATTCGTAAAAATACAACTGTTGCAAAGACGAGTAATATTAACACTTTACCAACCGGCGATTATTTCAGAATCTTTTACGTTCTTAATCCATCACTGAAAACTTTTTAATGGAACCCTCAACGTCGACAGTCATTTTTATTACGAATCAACAAGACCTCTGAAGTAACGTAATCTAATAGTTTCGTTACAGATTATAATGTAAAAACAGTTTTTTAAGTCTTATTTTGTTACGGGGCAATTATTGAAAGATCTATTAATCGACTTCCGGTCGGTAAAGTGTTAAAAACACTCATTTATATCACGAATAAATCACGTGGAATGAAAATATCTTAGGTCTGAAGGAATGCCTGGATTTTCGAGTCCAAGCGGTTTCCAGCGCAAAGGGGGTTGACTTTTCAAAAACGTCACACGCGTCTTCGTTTTCCAGTTATTAACAAAATCTGAACGAATCTGGTCTCGCCGAATGTCGCGTTGTCGTTGGCCGAGCCGAAAGCTATCCGCTGTAACCGCGCTTCGATTGGTCCAGAATTTTTCTCGATGACTCGAAAACGTGTTTGAAACTAGCCGAAGCTCGTGATCGTAGCGTTTGTTCTTACGAAACGATCGCAATTTAACACTTTATCGACCGGAAGCCCATTAAACATTCCAAAATCGAAACAATATTTTTATCTATAATAGCTCCATTGTATATAGTTTGTTTCCTTTTCTGCATATGAAATTAATTAGTATTGCTCGTACTTACAACACTGAAATTTTTAACGATTTCTTAACTGCGAACGTAGCAATGTAACAATCGCTTAAATAATATTATAGTAATTTTTGGTGACGCCTTAGAGACGCCATTCGAGTGCAAAGGGTTAATAGGCTTTTCAATATTCGCGCTGTATCAAAATGAAGCTTAAAATTCTATTTTTACATTTCAATTTATAACAACATTATTAGACAATATTATTGGGGATGCATTGTTGATCCGCAATAAAAATTGCTGTCAGCGTTGATAGACCCATTAAAAAGTTTTCAGTCATGGATCATGAGCCTTACAAAAATTCTGAAATAATCGCCGATCGATAAAGTGTTAAATATCGATCGTACACGCGATGCGCATCGTCCGTCCAATTGTTTATCCGGCCAGAGGTCCAGTCCCACGCGAGTCGGTTAAGGAGTTTGTCGCACGGAACACGCGCGCGTCGAGTGCGAAGAAACGAAAGAGTGGGAGTAGAAGAAAACGCGTGTGCAATCTGTTGTAATCGGTAACGATCGGTGAACACGGTAGAGATCCGATCGCGCGAACCTGTCGACAGACAGGATGAATCGCTCGAACGGGCGATTCGTGTAATGGAAGCACACCGATCTCCCACCACTCGCTATGATTTTTCGTCAATTTGGTAGCAGTTCGCGTTTATATAAGATTTCGCTCAGCCGGAGTTCGGTTAACCAGGCATCGCTGACACTCGGTTCGCACGAACGGGGATAAAGGGTGTTCCATCGCAATAAACGTTGTTAACGCCGAAACTTACCACCGTCGGTTGGTCGAACGACCAAATTGAGATTCGTTGTTCGATCGTTCTCGTTTTCCTTCGATCGTTTGTTCGATTATCGAATATATTAACCCTTTGCACTCGAGGGCTCCGCTACGGAGACAATGCAAATAATTTTCAGTTTTTAACATAAGAACAAAACCAAATCGTAAAAACTAGTTGCAGTATGTTTCGCTAAAATCGCTTCGAGTTGCTGGTAATATGTGTTGAGGTATTTGTATTAAAATGAAAAGTCTCGCGTAAGAAAGGAGTGAAAAATAACTATATATATATTTGATAGAGAGAAGGTGGAATACAATATTGGCGTCTACTAGACGGACGTACGTTACGGACGGAACAGCGCAGAACAGGTCAACTAAACTTTACGCTGTTGCAGTACGCACATTTATACCTAAACGCTTATACCTGCGAGTACACGCAGGTATCCCTAAAGAAGGGCCACGTACAGCTAGAGCGGTATACGCTGTTTTTCGGAGGTGTTGAGTTTTCCACGAATGCAGAGATTCTCATTTCCTTAACAATATGAATGAAAAGAAACTTCGAGTGCAAAGGGTGAAAAATCGCACTGTTAAGGCGTCGCTCACTGTGTTGAACGAATCCTCTGAATATTGCACTTGGTGCCTACTGACTTCGAAGGACCACCCACTGATGTGGGACTGAATGACTATGAACTCGTGAGAGACGATCAGCTTGTAGATTTTAGTTGAAGTTTATTCTGCGTTTCTGTACTGTACAAGCTGTTTCGTCGAATCTGATTTGTATGGATACATTTTGCTGCTTATATACTATTTTCGTGACCAAGTCTTGGCCAATGGTGGTGCTGGATTTTCGTTCTTTGTTTCGAGCGTTAAGGGTAGTGAATTGGAACGGTTTGAGAATTTTGACTTCCTTGTCTTAACACGCACAGAACCCAAAGAAGTTTAATCTCTTCAGTTTTCATAGCAACGCGTGCCAGCAACTTTCGACGTTGCGCGCGTTTAGCGTTTAGCGTTTAGCATTTAGCTGTTTCTGTGGTTGCGTAATTATTCAAGAATGACCGGAGCAGATCGTACCAAGAACAATTAGCTGGACACGCGACCTTGGGTCAGTGCTTTTTAAGGAAGCTGTCTCGTACCTCTCGAGGACGAATCGAACGGTTACGATTTCGCGACGTGAACGTTTGCTCGTCAACTTTTCGTTGGACGATTCGGCGACGGAATCGCGTCGTTTGACAGCGAGCGCGAGGTCTCGTTTTTCCTTGGAAAGAAATCTCGAAGACCGTTCTCTCCGTGAATCATCTTGTACGTTCGCGTCGAACGATTACTCTCGGTGCTCGAATAATCATAATGGTTGCGCAATTGGCGCGAGTCTGCTCGATAACCAAAACGGTTAATCTCGCGAGAAGAGATAAACGATTTCGCGGCGTTATTCGAGGATCGAAAAGAGGAAATCGACGGGCCGGATCGCGACGCGTCGATCGTCGGTCGTGTGCCGTTTCTCGAGAACAACGCGGGGCAAAGCGGGGCACAGCGGGGCAAAGCGAGGCAAAGCGAGGCAAAGCGTGGCACGACGGGGCATCGCGGGGCACCGCGGGGCACCGCGGGGCGCCTATGGTCGCGCGTTTAGCCGTCACTTACGAGCCGGAGCGCGGACTCGCGTCACGCGATTTCACCGCGCGACTTTGTTGTTTTAATTTTCGTTATGTTTACCGTTTCCCCCTCGTGTATTTACTCGCGATGCGAGCGCCGCGATGACTGCGGTCGCATCATTTTGTAAATATTGTTCCGCGCGTGAAAACGCGCACCCCGCTGCCACTCTGCGCCGCGCGTTCTCCCTCTGCTCTCTCTCTCTCTCTCTCTCTCTCGTCTCTCGTCTCTCGTCTCTTTTCCTCTCCTCTCCTCTCCTCTCCTCTCCACTCGTCTCTTCTCCTCTCCTCTCCTCTCCTCTCTTCGCCTCCTTGCGCCTCGACGGTGTACACCGCCGCTGCTGTTCGCTGTTCGGTTAGTCAGGTTTTTCCGAATGAAAATTACTCGAGTGCCGAATGATCGACGGCGGAGGATCGTTGCGGCCGAGCGACGCGCACCGTTCATCGGTCGTTTGGTAATTATTAAATCGTCCAGCGAACCGTTCCCGATACGTACGCGGAATAAATTAACGAGCGGTCATTTCGAGCAAGATACACCGCGCTCCCGGCGAAAATAACAGCGCGGCTGGCAAACGGATCGCGACGGGGCCGTCGTCTTCGCGGCGGCTGTCTCGACTCTTCCCCTTGCGTTTCGCGAATCGTCTTCTTCCTCTCGATGGTCGATTCTCCGCGCGAGCGAGTCGCGCGCCGCGGACCACGGTGCGCGTCTTTCGATCGCTTCCTTCTCCGTCTTGCGAAAACTATTAAAAGACTTTCGTCATCCTCTTTTTGTTCTTCTAATAATAGCCACGGTAATCAGTTCTAATTCGTTTCGACCTTCTCGACCGACGAGAATTCGCGCTTAATTAAACTATTATCCGTGCTCGGCGCTCCATCCAGTCGCATGCTACGAACGCTGTTCTCTGAAATTCTTGTGTATCCGAACGGAACGCTGTCGTTTATAATACCCAGCGACGATCGCGGACGAGCGACGGAAGGTTCGCGCGAGTTTTAATGCGAAGAATAAACAAGAATCGATTCTGGAACGGTTTCGGGACGAATATAGATTCGACGAGTAACGATTACGGAACCGTCGCAGAAAAAGCAAAACGGAAACCGCGACCGTAACGGGGATGAAATTTCGATTTTTATTCGGAACCGTGGTACGACGGTTTCGAACAGCTATTTTCGGGGCAACCCCGAGCCCTGATTTTAATAGCCGGGATCAAAATTTCCGTTCGCGCCGCGGAGACGTTCGCGGGCGACAAAGAGTCGCACGCGCGCGAGCGTATCGGTCGTTCAGCGTGGAGGAATAAATTGTAGTTTGCTCGATAGAGCGTTTTTAAGCGGCGCTTTTCGCCGCTTAGAAGCCGTGGTCGTCCTCGGCGCTGTCTCTTTGGCCTGGCCGCGGTTTACCGGTATAATTAGCCCTTTCCACGCGGACAATAGGGTCATTGTACCGCGATTTTTTGATAAAGCGAGCGCGAATGGGATGCAACGGTACGGGACGGGCTGGGACGGGCTGCGACGGGCTTGCGACGGGACTCGACGAACAGAGAAGAGAACCGAAGGGAAGAGAAGAGATGAGAAGAGAAGAGAAGAGAAGAGAAGAGAAGAGAAGAGAAGAGAAGAGAAGAGAAGAGAACGCGCATCATCGGCATACCGGTGGTGCGCGCGGAGCGTCATCTCGCGCGGTACGTGCTCGCTCATTACGCGACGAGCTCCGTGCAGCATACGAGATCAAAGCGAGGCATTTCTTAAGGACTCCGGGAGGGTGTTTTTCGGCTGTTCGCGTAGAAACCGGCGTCAAAGCGGTGAACGGAACGCTCCGACGTACCCTCGAATCTTTCGAAGCGAGCGAGAACACGCGCTCGTCGACAAATAGATGTTTACACGAGGCGACACGCTCGCGTGGCACGCAAACGGCCAAACCCCCCCGGTGTATCTGCTCGTCGATCGGACCGGCGTCTCGGTGTTTTTTCCACTCCTCTTCCTCGTTCGGGTAAGCGGCACGCCGACCGATCCGACCGGGTCGACCAGTCCTCCTCTTCGCGTTCCCTCTCGCGACGGAAGCGACAGCGACCTTTGTCGCTTTGCAACGAGTTGTAAACCGATGCCCCCGACCGGCCTCCGCTTTCTCGCGCGAGCCCGATAACCGCGGTATCGAGCCAAAGCGAGCGCGAGACCACCTAATCTTGCCTCGCCTCTCCGAGCAACGCTACGTCACGCCACGCCACGCGATCGCGAACCACCGAGGCTGCATCAATTTTCATCTTCCGAGGGATAAGCCTCTTCTCGATTCTTTCGGTACGCTCGTCCTGATTCGACTTCTGCCCACCGTATTTTCTCTGTGAACGTTGCATCGTCGATGCGTTCGCTGCCACGCGTGCCCGAAGGTGGACGAATTAATTTCGACTTTACGAATCGCCGCAAGCAATTATTTCACGTTAGAAAAATTACGAGAACGCGTCTTTCCAACTTTTCGTTCGTTCTTTTCTCGACAATACGTACCGAGAGTAATACAAATAATTCGTTGACCCGTTCGACTCGACGACATTGCTCGGGACGAGTCTTTGAGAGATCTCGCGACGAGACTTTGAAAAGTCGATCCGACGGTGCACCGTATTCTCTCCGTAAGCGTCGAAACGTTCTTCCCACCAGCCGAGCATCCGCCTCGGAACCAGCGAAACGGTAAACACGGTCGAGCGTCGGCGAGTCAAGCGAGAGATCGCGACTTCTTTAATTTATCGATTATCTTTGCAAATTTTTCTAATTAAAACGACTCCGAACGCGATGGCATTGCGTTTACGATTACTCGCGCGACGAGCGATACTAGTTTCGGGCGCGAAAGAGGACGGTAAACGAGAAAGAAAGAGAGGCGATCCCTCTTCCTCTCTCGGCAGGCTAGAAAAATGTAGCACCTCTTCTGGAACCGTCCCTCGGCAGAGCCGAAGGTACGTACGACAGTTACGGAGAGAGATCGGATCGCGCTTAACGGAGAAAGAAAGAACGAGAGAGCCGCGTGCGTGGAGACACGGGGATACGACGGTTTAGCGCGGCGTGGTTCGACCATGCCGCGAACCATGTTACGATAAAGAACCGCTTCGTGTTCGACAGGGAGCCTTTCCGTGGTAGATCGTCGAGGTCGTAGCTAATAGTACGCGCGCCTTGTCGGAGTCGAGAGAGTTTACTTTGAAGTCGTCGGAACAGTTGTTTTACCATTGTAAACCATCGGGTCGTCCCGCAGCAATTTCTTTTTATATTTTCGATGAAATACGGAAAGCTGCTCTTCCAAGAGATTTTCCCCGGGATTCTCCGGCAGGAGGTACGTCGGAACGCGACGTCGTTTCGTTCGCGTATCGGTATTCCTGACAGGTCGCTCCGAGCCGTCTGCCGGTTCGAAAAGTTAACGGTCTCGGCTCGTAGCAGGGGCTCGATCGGGACGCATTCTTTCGAGTGCTGCTTCGGCCGCCGAACAATGCTTAGGAGGATTATACTCTCGACCAACGCCTCGAATCTCGTGTATAGCCGTCGTCCTTGGCGAAGGTACTTCGTTCGGACGCAACGAGAAATCCTGGCTCGACCGTGTCGGAGAGCGGGTGGTACGCGCGACGTTTCCAACACACAAAAACCCACTGCAGAAAATCAGAAATACGTTTCGTCGACTCGCGAGTACCTGCGTTGTCCGACGAACCGCGTGTTCTCCGGAAAATCGTCTGCTCGCCGGAACGTTTTTACCAGCGCGAACAAAGAAAAGTCGCGCGGAGCTCGATCGGGCCGCGATTCGCTCGTTTCGATGCGTTTCGTTCGTCCCGATGCGATCTTGCCGAACGCGCGTAGTCGCGAGAACATTTTGAAATTCTAGCGCGAGCGTCGTCTGCCGAATCGAACCGTATTCTCGTCGCTTCGAGTAACCATTGCTCAACGTTTTCAACAAAGATGGACAACCTGGAAAAGACGAGTCGAACGCAAACAAGGGTGCGTCTAGTTCGTCGAGTAGATAGGATGCGTTCGAGACGGAGAAGACATCGAACGACGGCAAACCTAAAAACTTTTGTGGGATCGAAATACCCTATTCGACGAAATGAAATTGAAAAGTTGAGACGCGCGATACCGCGTGCGCTGTCTTCCGTTTCACCGATACCGCGAACAAAATTGTTCGTTAAAAAATCTTTACCAGCGACTCCACCAATTTCTGAAAAACGCAGGGCGCTCGAAGCGTCGAAAGGAAACTATCGCGTGATCTTTCAAGTCCTGAGTTCGAGGAGAAAATTCGAGCAGCTTTTGGACATCGACGATCCACCGTCGCGGCCGATCGTGGAATCGGTCCGGCATTTTCGGGCGTGCAGCCGTGTTCGGCGCGTATCGCGGCTCGGTGGACGTTAGGAGGAAACTCGCGCGCGACGCGAAGCGCATAGCACGCGGAGCACAGAGGAGAAGCCGGTGTTGTGTGCCATAGAAAGGGAAAGAAGGCTTCTACAAAGAAGACGCGGCGCGATAGCTGTGGACTGGGTTCGGGGTTCGAGGTTCGGGGTTCGGGGTTCGGGGTTCGAGGGGAGATCAGGGGAAGCGTGGTGCGGCTTGGCGCGGCTCGGAGAACACCGGCGTCGAGAGGAGCGGCGAAGAGAGGAGAGAGGAAAGGCGCGGCCGTGACGAGCACGGCGGGGGAGCGGGAGAGCGACGAGCACACACAGGGAGAACGAGGCGCGTTCATTATGATTCGTGTATTTATATAAGGTCTAAAAATATACGCGCGCTGTGCCGCCGGGCCCCACCCGGTATTTCATCTGAGAATAATATTTTAATGTACATACGTGTCCCCTCTTTCTCCATCCTTTGCCCCTTCCATCGCTCTCCGTCTCGGTCTCCGGCTCTCTCCCCAAGCCTCTCTCTCTCTCTCTCTTTCTCTCTCGCTCTCTGTTTGTCTCGCTCTCTTTCAGCCCCCTTCGCCCCGAGCTTACACATCAGTCGACACCGCCGCGATTTCTCTCTCTTTTCCTCTTTCTTTCCCTGTTTCTCTCTTTTTCTCGCTGTAGCCGCGCGACTCCCGCTTTCCGTTTCTTCTCCTCTTGCCTCTTCTTTCTACGGCCGTCTCTGTCCCGTGACAATCCGCTGCCCTTACCGCCTCTGTTCGTCTCCTCGACGAGCGCGTTCTCTCTCTTTTTCTCTCTTTCTCTCTCTGTCTCTCTTTCCGTGTCCGCCTCATTCTTTTTCCTAACGTTTTATCTCCAAAGTCCCTCGGTTTCCGTCTTCGTTTCTCGTTTCTTGTTTCTCGGGCTTGTAAGAGCCCCCTTCGTCCCGCGGCAGACGCGCGATCCTCGTCGCCCCGCGCACCGAGCTTTGTGCCCGGCGCGCGGTTTTTTTGATGTTTCTCCGCGAGCGAGCGAGCGAGCAAGCGAGCGCACCAGCGCGTTCGTCGTTGAAATCGCACGCGCGTACGCGTTTCCGGACGATCGCGCGAGGCGCGTTTCTCCCTCGTAGCCTCGCTCCGCGCCCGAAAGATACTTCCGATCGATTCGAAGACGCGACGCGCCGCGCGACGCTCGCCCGATCGTCGCGGAAACGTCAAACGGAATCTCGTTTCCATAGAGACCGGCGCCGAATCATTTCGATAACAACGTACGGGTTCCGGTCGAGCTTTTTTCCGCCGATGGATCCGGAATCGTCCATTTGTTCGCGCTCCGGTCGCTAAATAAATGATATTCTATAAAAGAAAAATCATTGGATGCGTAGTCGAGGTGGAAGCACGCCGCGCGCGTTTATCGGACCGTCGTTCCCGGGGGACCGAAAATGTAAACTCGCCCGACCCGACAAAACCTCCAATCGAATCGACTCGAATCGAATCGAATCGAATCAAATCGTATCGTCGTGTCGTGGTACGCGAAGCCGTTCCGAGAAGCCTCTCTTCTCGTTCCGAGGAGGCGCGAGCGACTCGCGGAATTTCGTGGACGGGAGACACCTCGGAATCGACGATCGACGATCGTGTCCCCGAGCGGCGGGATAATCGAGTCGAACGGAGTCGAATGGAATCGAACACGGCCGAGCAGCACCGCGGGAAACGACGAGATTGCCGCGATAAATTTCGATGTAATCGCAAACACCGTGATAATAAGATACAAACGTATACGCGACCCAGTAACGGAGCTGGTCCGCAGCTCCACGGCGAGCAGCTACCGCTCGCGCGCGCGAGAGAGCGAGCGAGCGAGCGAGCGAGCGAGCAAGCCGAGGAGAAACTCGTCGAAACAAGATCCATCGTATTTCAATTGTAAAGATCCGACCAGTTCCCCGTAAGTTTTTCTGGGGCCAATATCCGGGAAAGCATCGGGTTCTGGCACCTACATTACCGGCCGCCGCAGTCGCGCGCGTCCGCGTTCCCGTCTACGTTTACGTTTACGTCTACGTCTACGTCCGCGTCTACGTCCAGGTTTACGTTCACGGCTACGTTTACGTTGATACGCGTGCGTTCGCCCACCCAGGACACCGTGTGCCGTTACAACGATCCCACGTACCAAGTAAATTCTCCGATCGAAATTATTCAAAGTCGGCGGCCATAAAATCGGAAAGGTATGCGCGGTCCGTTTACACGAAACGGGAAAGTTAATCCTTCGTTTCGAAACGAGTCGATCGGACCGCGACAATCTCCTCGCCCCGAAACCGAAAACCGGCAGTCCGAAAATCTATCGCGGAAAGCCGCACGACCGAGCGACGCGCACCCCCGTCGCTCTCGAGACACCGCGTTTTCGTTCTCCCTTCGTTTCCGTCTCCCGTCCCGATCTCACGGTACGCGTATTTATCTCGCGCCGAGATCGTGCCCTCGCGAATTTACATTCTTCCCGAATCACGAACGCGAGGACAAAGGAAGGGAGAAAGAGACGGCGGGCGAAAAAAGGACGCCGCCGCGGCCGATTTCGAGGATAACCGCGAGCGCGTTCTAGCTCGTGATCCGCGCGCTCTCCGTCCAAGCTTTCCCGTGCCAAATTACGGCAATAAAGTAGCGAGTTCTTTGCAACGTTGCTCAAAGGGGATCCAAGAAAACACAGTTTTCTCCCGGAGCGTCGCATTTTCATCCCCGCGCGACCGATTCGCTACGGAGCTCGCCATCCCCTGTAGGTACTCGATGCGCTGCGCTCCCTGCGTCGAAATGGATCACGCGAAGCCGAATTAGAAACGGTTATCGACGCTTTGCGTTGCGAGAACCGAGTCGGATTTGCTGCGAAGCTTTCGAATGATGTCCATGGAATGTTCGAACCGCGCGCACCTTATAAATTTCCTGCAAACCGAAATAAAAACGCGTCGATCCGCTTCCGATCCATCGACGACCAACCGATTCGTGGGTACAAATATTTGGTAAAAGTTAAAATGGTGTCTCGTGCATTTCGTATCGGTCGGCGAATACAAGATCAGCGGCGCGACCGGGCTCGCGCGTCGCTAACGAGGCGAAGACGCGATTCGCAAAAGGAACGGCAGAGGGGCGACGGTGGAGAGATCGAAGGGTTAGGTAGCGTATGCTCGCGGATACGGCGAATCGTGGGGAGTTATCGATCTCGATCTACGACGCGGTCGGTCTCGCCGTGACCGCTTATAATTCGCGAGCGGCAATCGGGAATTAATAAATA
The DNA here is from genome assembly GCA_028453745.1 of Agapostemon virescens. NCBI lineage: Eukaryota > Metazoa > Arthropoda > Insecta > Hymenoptera > Halictidae > Agapostemon > Agapostemon virescens. The sequence goes on from CM052094.1 coordinate 139,794, forward strand.
CTCGATACGGCCGAGCGATACGAAGCACTCGCGGCAGTGGCAACGGCGACTGCGAGCAATAGCAAGCAATGGGGAAGCAATGGGCAAGCAATGGGCAAGCAATGGGCAAGCAATGAGCAAGCGATGGGCAAGCAACGGGCGAGCAACGGCGACTGCCAGGCCCGATTGGCTGCAGCAAAGCGTAAGCAAGCGTTCACTCTTGTTCCGAGCAGAGTCGAGCGGTACGTGGGTGCACGCGTGTGCGTCCAAGCTTGGGTTACGAATATACCGGTGCACGGTGCACGCTGCACGCTGCACGCTGCACGCTGCACGGTGTCGGTACCCGGCGCATAATATATTGCCTGGTACGAGCGGTAATCTATAGGGTTTTAATAAATCTTATTCTTCGCATATGAAATACGATAATAATAATTTATAACGTAAACTATAAGCCCACTGTAAACCGCGTTGCTCGGCTCTGCCTTGCCCCCTTCGGTCCCCTTCTCGTCGTGCCCCGCTGGCCCCTCGGCCTCCGTCAGCCCCTACGATCACGATCTCTTTCTTTCGTTTCTCGCTTCTCGTTTCTCGTTTCTCGTTTCTCGTTGGTCGCTAGTCGCTGGTCGGCTACGCGGATCAACCGCTCCGCTCCAACTAACTACCTACGCGGCCGCTCGTGTTCTCTGGCTGTGTTCGGCTCTCCTGCCTTCGCTTCGTCTTGGTTTCCCAGCCACCCCCCACAGCCCCCTTCTTACGTTCTCCCTCTGTTTCTCTCTCCCCCCTCTCAAACACACATACACACAAACACACACACACACACACGCTCTCTCTTTCTCTCTCTGTCTCTCTCTCCGTTTCGCTCTCGCGACCGTTCTCTCGTTCTCGTACGCTACACCGTGTATACGAGCGTACGTCTTTAAATAAACTTTTATTTATACGACCAGTCGCCGAGATGAATTTGCGCGATTCCTATCGTACACGGCCGGATATGCACGATGGATTCGAGTCGCTTTCGTTCCCACCAAATGTATTCTCCGAAGTCATTGACCGTTGGACGAGACCGTTCCACGGAATACACGGCGCGCTGCCTCGCGCAACGCCGCCGCTTCTGCCGGAATTTCGGAAAAACAAATATCCTATCGGAACGAAGGGGAAAGAACCACGCGAAAACGTCACCGATGCCGCGAAACGGCCAAAGGAAAACGGGCTCCCCCGTTGAATCGCATTTCCCCGATCCGATGGTTAGCCGTGGTTCACCTTCCTCCTTTCTCCTTCCTCCACCTTCTTGATTTTCACCTTGCCCGGGCGATCATTGGGTCCGTCCGGACCCAGCAGGCGAATCCAAATCGAATCCATCTTGCAACGCACCGGTGGTTAATTCCATCCGTACGATAAATATTTTTCTTCTCCGAGGTAGAAAGTCGAACCACCACACCCACAGCGTTATTCATAGCCAATTAATACCATTAATACCATTAATAACGCTGCAATTATTTTCTTTCCCCGACGCGCGCGGCTGTTCCGAATAGGATCGCTCTCCCGTACATTGTCGCGTGCAGCCACAATTATCGAAAGAACAATTCCTGTATCGAATCGACGATCGCCGAACCTTCCGAACGTTTCGGCGCGAACAGATCGTACGGTCGCGAAACGCGCCTTGCCCTTGCGCGTTCGCTCTCGTGCAATTTCGGAACGCGCAACCGCGTCCGAAACGGTTGGGAAATACTAGAATTATTCTTACATCGAACTCTTTGCGCTCGGCCGGCGACTCCGAGGCGTCACTGGAAATTCGCATACCATTATTCAAAACAGTTTTCGTATCGCTAAATGCGTCTTTATTCTACGAATCGCTAAAAATTCAATCGACCGAGAAAGCAAACTCAATTTCACGCGCATGCAAAAGAGATTACGTAAAATAGAAATATTCTAGCTTGAAAAAATACGTCTGGATTTTGAAATTTAAATCGCTCCTGCGGTATAATTCGAAACGTTCTCCGCGTTACCGAACGTCTTTGCAGGCTGCGCAAAAATGTTCCAGTTTGGATGCGATGTCCGAATATCAGAGTCGAGACAGTCCCGAGAATGGACGATCGACGCAATCGACGATATCGTCGTCGAACGCGACGCGAGTCGGTGCAGAAATCAACCGACGACGCGCGATCGTCGACGTCGAAGCCGAATCGACGCGACGAAAAGATAGGGTCGTGGCACAGGGAAAAGCCTCGTCGAGAAGACGGTCGTACGCGGTACACGCGCCGCGAGCGTAAGTTGTCCGATAAAATCCGCTCGTCGAGGCGTTGATCCGCGGCGGTTCTTTTCTCCCGAGCAATTGTGTTCGGAAACCAAGGAGAGAACGAGAGAAGGAGCGAGCGAGCAAGCGAACGAGCGATCCCCCGGTTGTTTTGAGCGGGGCGGAGCGCGTTGCGCGTCGGAACCGAGATAACGGACCCATTGACCCACAACAATACCGTCGTTGTATCTTGGAAAACCGCTGTGATCTCCCCTCTCCCCGACTCGGGTTTACATAAACTATTCTTCTAATTTGGAGTACCGCTAGTCGCGCTAGAGCTAATGCCGGAGTTTGAGAGCCTAGCCGGTCTCCGGTCTCGACGAGACGAGGGGGGAGGCAGGCGTTGGTCGGCCAAAACCGGAAGCGTGGCGAGCGTGTGCAATTAAGAAGGGAAAAAAGACGATGGAAGGCGGAGAGAGCAGTCGTCGGACGAGAGCTCTCTCGGATCCGCTCGCTTTCGGACTTAGCATAGCCGCATACGGCATGCAGATTGTACATAATATGCTATTCGCGCATATAATACGCAGAAACGTAGAAGCAGAGAAGCGGAGAAGCGGAGTAGCGGAGAAGCGGAGAAGCGGAGAAGCGGAGAAGCGCGCGCGCGTATGTGCCTCGCACGCAGCGGTCGCGCGGTCGCGCGGTCTCCGCGGCATCGTGCAACTCGCTTGCTTCGTGTCGGTGTGTACGAGCACGGTACTCACGCATCCACGCACGCAGCCACGCACACAACCCGGCCACACAAAGGCGAGTAGTCATAAATTTCAATAAAACACTCGGTGTGCGTAGAGACCGCGGCGGAGGAGAGAGACGCCGAGGGAGCGAGAGAGGGGTCGACGACGAGGCGGTGCGGGAACGAGAAGGAGAGAGGGGCAGAGAGAGAGAGAGAGAGAGAGAGAGAGCACGGGAGAGAACAAGAAGGAAGGAGAGAGAGAGAGAGAGAGAGAGAGAGAGAGAGCGGGTTCGACACGACTCATATACGTTCATTACGAATGCATACGAGCACGTTAGATTGTACGTTAGTGCCTTGTAATAAAATATTGTAATGGTGGCCTACTTCTGCACCACACTGTAGTCGCCGTATAATATCTCCCGCGGCATTCTTACCACGGCGTTATTTATTCTGCGCCGTGCACAATGGCGGCAGCGCCGGTGGTGGCGTCGGCCTCCGTTCTCATCTACGGGGTGTGCCCGCGGAAAACGGTGCCCCTTTTCTTTTTCGACCGATCTCGCGATCCCGTCGACGCGGCGTCGCGTTTCGATCGTCGTCGGCTGTCGCGATGGATCCGCGTCGGGCGCGAACGGAAAAACGGCCCCTCGCCTCCGCGATTAAGCAAAGACATCGAGGGAGACAAACGCGACCGGCAGTCGCGCTAGATAACGAACCGGATGGTCGAGATTTATGGTAGGTTTTCGCGATAGCTCGAGGTCCGAGGACCGACCGATTTTTCACGCACGATAACCGGCTCGACGCGCGCGTCCCCCTCGCTCTCCCTCTCTTTCCGTTGAACCCGTGGATTAAAAATTGATCGTGCGTCGCTGGCGAAAAAACAAAAAAAAAAGATACGCGGCATCGCGTTCCGTCGAAAGGAAACGCACGTTCCCCGCTCGGAAAAGGAGCAACGGGAAAACGCCGGAGCTCGATCATCGTCCGGCGCGACGCTCTCGTTTGGCTTCCTTTCGGTTTCGCTGTCCCGCGAGCGAGCGAGCGAGTAAGCGAGCGAACCAGCGAGCGCTCCCTCTTTCTCAACCGATCCGAGCCACTCGCAATTTTCCAACGAACCGCAATTTACCGGAGTCGTTGAACGCAGCCGCGCCGCGACGGTTGCGGCCACGTTTAAAAACGGCAAGCCGCGAGAGAGACCGCTCGCCGGTTTGCCGGTTTGCCGGTTTGCCGGTTGCCAACGGGCAACAGCCACCTGAGAATTTCGACGAGCGCATTTTCGATCGACCCGCGCTCTCTTCCCCGCCGTTGGCTGCCTCGCGCGTGGAAAAACTGGGACAATTGTTTTATCCCGGTACCACAAATCAAAATTCAGAAGCGATAAAGTCCAACGCGAGGGACGATGGTTCGCGTATCGCTTTTCGCTTTTCGCTTTTCGCAGAAACCGCGCGCCACCGGCGTTATATTCGTCCCGAGCACGAACCGTGGAACGTTCGTCAACCGAAACGCGGCCAAACTCGCGGTCAAAATCGAGGAATCGTCGTTCCGCCGCGCGGAAAAGTCTGCGTTTTCTGAGAGCGCGGACGACTGCGATCGCCGGTACGGAACTTTGCGAAACACGACCAAGTTTTACGATTTCGAGCGACTTGCCGCTCTCGAAGCGGAACTTCGATGAGCCGTGTCGCGCGTCAGTGTAAATCGCGTAAAAACCAAAGGACGCCTCGACACGGATAGAGACCGCGTCGCTGCATCGCCGCTCCCAGTCAAGGATATCGCTCGCCCGCTCGCTCGCTCGCGAACACGCGCGCACTTTCGGAACACTGCGTAGAAGATCGAGTAGTAGGTGTACCACGCGCGCGGTATGGCTGATATTTTATTTGCACAACATTATACATCTGCCTCCTCGTACCGCGCGCGTTTCCTCCAGATTCGTAGCTCGCGCGCGCGTTCTCGGTCCCCTCCGCTCTTCTTTCCGCCTCGTGGCTTCCGCGCGTACGCTCGTCTTCTTTCGATTCCCGCGATCAACCTCCTCCCGCGGCACTTTTTCGTCACGAGAGTCGTCCTCCGCGATAGCGCTATCCTCGGTGATTCACCGATCATCGGCAACGCGAACGTACAATTGCAACAACGTCGTTTTTCACCGCAATTCCCAGCACAGGCGTCACCTTTTTCGGTTCTCGGTCTTCGACGACTGCCGCGCGCCTTCGACCTCGGAGCGAACCGAAGCGCCACGATCCGTCGCAGACGGATTCGGTCTCCGTGGAAGAAGATCCGATGATTCGCTCTCGCGTTCTCGCTACGGTGCAACCTTGCAAACGGCGAATCGAGAATTAACGAAAGCGCCACTGTAAAGTTAAACTATAAACGGGGGAACGTCGAGAGACGACGTTGTCGCCGTTAACCCGTTGCGGATGCCGTCGATCAACGCGTTATCTACCGGCGATTATTTTGTAATTTTTCTTTAAACTTTACCGCGGATGGCAGAGGATCGTTTAAGATCGATAGCAATTTTAACGGCGAACCGACCATCGGCATCCCCGATGATTTTGCGTGCGATCGATGTACGCGGAAAGGATGATTTTTAACTCTTTGCACTCGAAGAAATTCTACTCCAAAACCGAAACAATATCTTGATCTATAATAGCTCCACTGTAGATAGTTCATTTCCTTTCGTTCGTATGAAAAATTAATTACTATGACTCGTACTTGGAACTTTAACATTTTTATCGATTTCTCAACAGCAAACCC
>CM052094.1:145478-233007 GCA_028453745.1 Agapostemon virescens
AGCGATGTAAGAGTTGTTTAAATAATAATATGGCAAGCTTTAGTGTCGCCTTAGAGGCGCCATTCGAGTGCTAAGGGTTAATACTACCGTCCCTCAAAGAGTTAACCCTTTGCACTCGAAGCAATTCTACTCCAAAATCGAAACAATATTTTTATCTATAATAACTCCATTGTGGATAGTTCGTTTCCTTTCGTTTATACGAAATTAATTACTGTGACTCGTACTTAGAACTTTAACAGTTTTATCGATTTCGCAATTGCAAACCTAGCGATGTAAGAGTTGTTTAAATAATAATATGGCAAGCTTTAGTGTCGCCTTAGAGGCGCCGTTCGAGTGCAAAGGGTTAAGGTGTCGTACGGTACGTCGCGAATACGAGTCCTACGAACAGCAGGCTTCCGGCAGCCAAAAAGCCGCGCGAACAACGATGAATTCTACGAAGGGTGCATCGGATCGCTATCGTTCGTCCGGCGCGAGCGCTTCTCGACGGAGAGTCAAAGACGGGAACGATCGTTTTGTCCGCGGAATCGAAGTACGAATCGGACACGGTGATTCCGAGCGGTCGAGTTTCTGGAGCGGAACTTCGGTGCGCGCTTCGCCGGTGAAATCGCGTCCTTGCGTTAGCCGTGGCAGTGGAGCGCACGGGGGTTAATTCCGAGCGTAGAGTTTAATCGGTGCTCGCGGCGCGCGCTTCGGCCCGCCAAAGGCATCGCGTGTTGCACAATAATATCTATAAAAATATTTAGCCGGACGCGAAGGTTCGATAGAACAACGCAACGCGATGTTACGAAAACGGTGATTTACCGCGAGAGAAACGTAAAAAGTTTCTCAATCGGATGAGAACGTTGCGCGGCGCGCCTCGGCCGAGCCGAGCCGAGCCGAGACGAACCGAGCGCGCGAGCGAGTCGACGCGATCGGGAACGGGATAGGGAGGACTCGGCAGCAGGAATTCCTTTCCCCTTACACGGTGTTTCCGTTGGAGGTAGCCGCGGCCCTCCGACAGCTCCATTATCTGAACACCGTGATTCGTACCGTGTTACACGCGGGGTCCTGTTCGATCGGAAACGTTTACTCCGAGATTCGCTCGGTCGGCGACGGTGGCGTCGACGAGACGACGGTGTCGACGGGTTTCGCACCTTTCTCGCGATTATTCGAGAGCGGCGCGGAGCGGGACGCGGCGAGTCGCGCGCGAGGACGACGCGTTGGAAAGCGCGCGCGTGCCCGTCCGTGTTTGCCGACTTTTATTAACGCGTTGCGTACGGGCCATTTTCAAATCCCGTGTAAATAGAAATTCGCGGCGGCATTAAAATGCAGATTTCCCGGGGAATTACTCGATCAATTATGGAACTCGAAAAAAGACCGCGGGGCGCGCGCGCGCGAGCGGCCGCCGACCGTCATCGGGCACTTTCATAAAATAAAAGAGCCATTATGAAATGTATAAAAATTTTAATGAAAATCAATATCGCTTTCAACAGCGGCAGGACTGACCAGGAGCGCATAAAAACACGCGATCCTCGCGTAATGCGTTAACGGACGATGAAGCCTGGCTTAATCCACTGGGACGAGATTTATTTTACTTCGATATGTAAAACGCGTGGAACGCGACGATTTTCGTTTCCGGTCGCGCTGCTATTGCCGCTGTTGCCGCTGTTGCTGTTGCTGTTGCTGTTGCTGTTGCTGTTGCTGTTACTGTTACGCTCGCGTCGTACGCGAACTTCCAAACGTTCAAACGCGTTCCGAGCCGACGGTTTTTCAACTTTACGTATTTACGACGGGCTGCTTTCTCCGGCGAAATTATTTACGACCCTCGTCCCTGAACGGACGCCGATAATTGGTCCTAAAATCAATGTCCTTCGGTAGCCGGCTTCTTCCGTACGGGTAGACGGGGCCCCATCGACCGTAACTCATCCGTTCGCTAGAAACTCGCGCGTAAACGCTCGCCGCTCGCCGCTCGCCGCTCGCCGCTTACCGCTTACCGCTTACCGCTCGTCGTAGATCGCCAGGGATCTCCGATCGAAATCCGCTCGGCGGTACCGCGTGCCGGCTGCGAGCTTACGCGGGATTTTATCAACGTTTTACCCATTGTGCGTACACCACCGAAACGCGACGCTTCGCCTATCGGAACGCTATTAACTCTACAATTAAATTCGAATCTTCCGACAGCCAATTTGAATTACGATCTGTTTGCGTTTAGACCGATAAAAAGAGTCAACGAACCGGGATTCCCATGGATTTCGAACGATACTCTGCTCTATTTCGAAAAGAAGCTTGCAAATCTTTCGCTAACCGTTGCAATTGGTTTACACCGAAACGGAGTAGATGCGATTTAAAGCGCTAAAGAGACGAGAAGAGTTTAACGATCCGTTTGAAGGTATCGTCGAAAGAACGGTCGTTTACGCGATAGACAGAGAACATTTTTATTTTACACGAACATACTCGGTCTGGATACTACGCTGCTCGACATCGATGTATTCGTTCCGAAATAATCTAAACTATGACGTAAGGTGCAAACTTCGTTATCAACTTCATCGCAACCTCGCCCAGATCTAATTAACGAGGATCGTGAACAGCTCTGATCGCTCGACGCACGAAACAAGCGAGACCGGCGTAAGAAACGTTTCGAGTCGATACGACACAGAACGCGTATCGGCTAGACCGGATCTTGCCGCAGAATAAACATTCGCCATGTCCGTTAGATCGAATCGAAACCTAGTTTTGCTTTCGATCGTCCTCGAAACTGAAAAATAGCGCGATACCGTCTTTGAATTCCGCCGACGTTTTTGTAATTTTAGAATCGATTAGTATCGATTTTCGTCGAGAGCGCGCGAATGCGATTTTATAAACAACGATTCCGAAAGAAACCGTTGCGCTTTAACCTATTAATCCTTAGCGCTCCAAGTAATTTTAATTCCTAACTCGAGACATTTTTCTGTCCTAGAATAATTCCATTGTACGTGATTCATTTCCTTTCGTGCATATCCAATTTGTTACTATTAATCGTACACGCAACACTTCAATTTTTGCTGATTTTTAAAATGCAAATATTGTAATGTAAAAATTGTTTTGAATAATAGTCTGACGATTTTCAATGTCGCCTGAGAGGAGCCATTGGAGTGCTAAGGGTTAAAATTGTTGTTCCACCGGAAAAGCCGTAGGAAATCGTTAGCCGCGAGTCGTAGGTGCTCCAAGGCGATCGAACGATCGCCGGTAGCCAAACGCCTCGCGCGACAACGTTTCCGTTTAGCGTACTGCGCGATGTATCGCCTTGGGAACGAATGGCAAATTTGAAAACGTTGCGACAAAATTGATTCGGCGACCGTGCGAGAGAATGGAGCGAACAGGAGATAGTTTCGATCGGCGGCTTCGACCGGAATCGATCGCGGGTTCGCGAGCGGCGGTGGATCGAGGCGATGCTCGGGTCTCCGAGCAATGGAAATTTGTCGCGTACCTGGTCGCGACGAAAAACTTTGGAAAAGTTTCGCGCAGACAGGGTCGAAGGTCTCGAGCGAGCTCGTGGCAGGGTGCGATGTCTTTTCGAGCGAAGCAGCGTCGGTGGGGTCGCCGGAGGGTAGCGGAGGGTTGGCAAAGGGCGGCCAGGCCGGCGGGGAGAGAGCGAGAGTAGACGCGAGGGAGCAAAAGGTGCTGGCCAAGATTCGAAAGAGAAGGCGACGGATAGACGGAAAGGGAGAAAATCGGCAGGTAGACGAAGCGGCAGACTGGCAGGCGGCGCGCGGCGCGCGGAAACGGTCCACACAGAGACAGAGAGACACGGACCGTCAAAGTGTGTGTGTGCGTGCGTGCCTGTATGCGTGTGCGACAGAGACGGTGGCAGAGAGAAACAGAGAGAGAGAGAGAGAGAGAGAGAGTGAGCAGAGAGACACGGGCGAACAAACAGGGCAGGAAGGAAGGAAGGAAGGAAAGCGAGCCGCGAAACATCGTGAAACATCGTGAAAGAAATTCGCGGCGAAAAGCGTACGCGTTGGCACGCTTTACCAGTAATTTCGTATTAAGGCCGGCGTGACGTGTGCCTCGTCGGAAAGGCCGAGGGAGTATTTGCGAGGGCAATGCACTCTGGAATGCACGAGTCGGCCAGCCGGCGGTACGACGTAATATTATATATTTTATCGCTTTATTTGTTCTAAGTTCCCCTCGCGGCCCCGCCTCGACCTCTCGCACCGTGTCCTTCTCGCGTTGCGACGAGCCGCTTCGATCGTACCACGTTTCTTTCATCTGCCCCCGCTCCTCCACCGCCTTCGTCCCTCTTCTCGCTTCTCTCCTCTCCTCTCCTCTCCTCTCCTCTCCTTTCCTCTCCTCTCCGCCCCGCGGGGCTCGTCTTCTCTTTTCGATGTTCTCGAGCGACCAGCCTCTCCCCGCGGTTCTCGGTCTCTCGCTCTCTCTCGCTCCGCGTCTCGCAGCTTCGCTCCTCTTGCTCTTCTCCGCTCCTCGCCGTGTTCCTCGTCCAGCTCGGAGTCGACACCGCTCCAGCAATGTGCTTGTCGTCGACTCGACTCGACTCGACTCGACTCGACTCGACTCGGCGCGGCACGGCGCGACTCGGTTCGGTTCGGCTTCGCCGGCGGGAATCTGTTTTTTCCTTAGTCCGTCAAAAAGTTGCGCGCTCGCGAACGATTTCGAAACCAGGCAAGGTATCGTCAGCTTGTTATTGACCGGACGGTACGCGATAACGCGTGATATTTTTATAGACCCACGGGGTTACGTGCAATAATAAATATCGTGACGCGAGATTAAATAATAAATCTCCGCGAGAGATACCGCGCGCCGCGTCCCGCCGCGCGGCGCGAACGCCGACTGCGAATCTCGCTGGATCGACGATCCTCCGGTTACCCTTGGTCCGCGAGCACCTTCGTCGGACTCCGAATCCGCGCGAATCGTCCAGATCGAACAGAGTTCGATTGACTTTTGGGGGACCAAAAGGGCCCAGCTTTCCCCTCTCTGGGCACGGTACCGGGGATCGTCCAACACACGACACCCTCTCGAACGCTTCCTTCGTCTTCTCTTGCCGCGCGCAGTCTTCGATTTTCTTGCCCACAAAAACACTTCGGTGTAAGAGAAACGCGAGGGACAGGAAAGGACAGCGGAGGACAAAAATCGTCGGCGGATGGCTATTAGCCGCGTGTTTGCTTTGCGAACGCTCGAGTTCGACTGTCGTTCGATCGCGCTTTCGTCGTTTCGACGACGCGACGTATCGGCAACGGTGCCGTCACAGCCTCGTCGGAGACCGTGTACATCGACGGACCCTGGATCGGATAATTGCCTCGGGGCCAAGATTAAACCGTCTACGAGTCGACGTTCGCGAGCAAAATGTTACGGTCTGCGGAGAAGTCGCAGCGTAAAGGAGTTTTATTTTGTTGTTCTTTCGTTTTTACTCGGAGCTTGCGTCGAACGATTCGAATCGTCCTGCGACGTGGGTCGCGCGTACTTTTCTTCGTTATCTTTTGGCGGCTGCCGATTGTGGTGGAGGGAGAGAGAAAAGAATAGAATGAAGGAGGAGGGCCGTTTCGTCCTGGATCCTCTGGAGGACTCGGTAAGACCGACCAAAGGGCTCTGCCTTAGATGTTAGAATATCGGAAGGCTGTTAAGGGCGGTACATATATGAATTTGAGGCGGATCGGGTACCAGCGAGAAAGTCTCGTTCTACCGTTCCTCTTTCGGCGAGGGTAGGAGGTACAGCCGCCGCAATCTTGTCTTCGCAGCGTTCCTCGCGCATCCTGCGTTAATGCCGGTGTTTGCGGTGTAAAATGTCTCAGAAGCGGTTTTTCGTAATCGTCGTACCGTTTCGGGCGTAATCGCGGTACGCGGAGGACGATACGCGCGGATCCGCGCGCGCGATCTTTGCTCGCGAGCAAACGGCCGAGCGATTACGCTTTTTGACGTCTGTCGCGCGAACGATCGAACGGTCGGGCCGGCGACCGAGCAATTTTTTGGCAAATGGCCTCGCACCGCCTGGGAAACGACACGGCCCCGGGTGTGGCCGGGGAAAATTGGAAACAACGGTTTGGTAAGCCGAAAAATCGTGGCGAACGGTGAAAGGCACGCACGTGGCCGCACACACGGCCGCGTACCTCCATCCTTCCTGGGGTGAGGGAGAATGCTAAAAAGCCGGAGCTGAATAAATAAACAGTTTTTAATTGCGGCCCGCTGCTGCTGGGTAAAAACAATAATTATTGGCTTGCCGTAGCAACGTATCCGCGTGTTACGTCCCCGATGCGACTCGGCCCCGACGTTCGTTCACCCTTTTCCAAGCTGGCAAAGAGACCTCGATCGCTTTCGCGTCCGCGAGCCTCCTCCCCGTGGATTATCCGTCGACCCTCGTACGTCTAGTTTTCGGATCGTTCGTAGTTGAACGCAACCTCGGATTATCGTGCTTCCGCGTCTCTCGAATTGCCAACGCGCGCGGAAAAAGGCAGATCTCCCGATCGGTCTCGACCAAAGAATTTTTAAGCGCGAGTGGAAGCCGAGGAGACGGCAACAGCACCGGCAGCAACCAATACAACGAAACGAACGGTTCCTTTGCCTTCGCTTCGACTCGCGCGAAAATCCGCGATTCGATCGAAACGGTTCAAAAAATATTCTTGGACTTTGCAAACGTTCTGTTCGCGTGGCGGACGCTACCGGAACCGTTGGCCCGCGAGAAATCCCACAAAATCGACGTAATTATGCGAGCGACTCGCCGGCGTCTTAGAATTTAACTGCGTTAAAAGTGGTCGTACGTATCGGCGAAAATACTCGCGTCGAGGGTAACGCCACGGTCGTCGCGTTTCGCGCTTCCTAGCCGCCGCGGTTCGAGCCGTTTCTCGAACGTCGATCGGCCCGTGACTCGGATCGCGTTCCAAAGTTGTCCAAGTTCTCCAGCCGAAGGTATCCGTCGGAATCCACCGAAAAATCGATCGCTTTGCCGTCTCGGCGACGCTAAGCATCGCGTATCCTAGCGAGGCGAGGACGAGGACGCGAAGGGGTCGGATCGCGCGCGCGCTTTGGCGACGACCACGCGAAACGATAGGACGTCGCGACAAAGGTGTAAACAGAGAGTGTGCCGACTATCGGCCTTGCCGCCGAGCCTCTCGCTTCCGAGTTTAGTGCTCCGCCGAGGGGGCTGCGATCGAATTTGATCGTCGAATGTCTATGCGTCGGAGGGAGAGAACGATGTTGATCGTGCACCGCGCGGAAATAACCGGTGACTCTCCACTTCTCCGTTCTCCGTTCTCCGCGCGCATCCGAAGATAGGCGCGCGAGCGGCCCGTGAAAAAAAGCTTGCAGGAATCTTAATTAGCGCTACTCGGTGCTTCGCGTCTCTTGTGATCGTCTACTTTGGCGAGCCGCGCAAGAACCGAGTGGCTCCGCGCCGATACGGGGAGGAAAGGGACGATCAGAGGCAGCGACGCATCGCCGACGACTCGACCGACTCGATGCATGCTCGATGCATGCTCGATGCATGCTCGATGCACTCGCCAATCATGCCGCTCCGCAAAAGAAAATCCGTCTCGCGAATAATAATACCGTTTGACCCGTTCGGATTCTCATAGTCTTATTACCGTCACGGTTGTGCAATGTTTTTTCACCCGGTCGAGTGCCTCGTTTCATTAACTTCTTGTCTGAAAGGTAAATGCACCGAGTATTCTTTGTCCTCGAGAAGATGACGCGAGTTACGACGGAGGGGCAACGGGGGGGTTCTCCGAGGATCTCGCGCCTTCGACGCCGGCGTAGGTACCACCGGCACGGTCGCGCTCGGCGGTAAGTTCGTTTGTTCGTTTGTTCCTTCTCGGCGAAACAACTCGAGCGAATTGCTTGTAACGCGAAACAGGGATAACGGGTAGCGGGCCGTAGGTACCTGCCAGTTTCTCCGCGTTGTCTCTCCAAGAACGACGAATACGCGCCAAAGACGAAAATGGGGCGCGAACGAAACTCGGTGTTTCGCGTGTAACGATCGCTGCATTCCCGACGCGATGAGTTAGGTGGTTTCCGGCCGAATATCCACTCGTCGTCCCTCCGAACGCACGAGTCGAAACGCTTCGGACCCAGGGGTTGACGAGCGAGCGGGGATGTTCAGGTAGTCACCGCGATCACCTGCGTGTCTATCGTCCGAGAATGCCACGCTGCGTCTCGCATTCGTACCTTTGTTGCGTCAACTTTCTTCTTCTTTTTCTTCTTCTTCTTCTTCTACTTCTTCCAGGAAGTTGGAAACGACGAAGAATACTCGAATAGAATTGCCGAACGTAGAATAGGGCGGCGAATCGATTCGCGTACGATCCTTACCGAGCTCTCTCGCTTCAACCCTTTGCAGCATCGCTAAAAATTACTACCGTGATTTCGATACAATTTCTACATCGCTAAATGTATTTGCGTTCGATGAATTTTTAAGCGTTGCAAACACAGTTCGTATCTTGTCGTTGCCGTTTCGTCGTTCTTGTCCGCTTTACTTTTAGTCTAATCCCTTTTGCAGAAGTTTTACCAGGCTCTTCCCAGGCTCCGTGTTCCGCGCATCGTAAACCGTTCGATCGTCGTATTTTCTTCGCTATTCAATGTCGTCGTTGGTTCCTTCGAGACGAATTCTAATCGCGGTGAAGAAAATCCTGGAGCGAGGGGTCGAAGCTGGTCGAACTTTTTCTCGACGCGTTCGATTCCCACGACTACGATTCGAGCCGTTAGAAATTTCGATTACGATTCGTTTTTCCCACGGACTCGATCGACGCGAACCGCTTCCGCCGCGACGAAAGCTTATCGGATCGGTTGCTTTAGGGGTTTTGAAAAATTTGCGGTCGACGGTGGCGTTCGAGCGGCGATTCGAGGGATCGAAGGGAAGACCGAGGGCCGCGTTCGATCGCGCGCGCGAGATGCTTTCCTCTGTTTCGCGTTTCTCCGGCGCATCTCTCGTTATCCTCGGTGTTCTTGGTAGTGGTTCTCGCGAGAGAACTCGTTCCGCGAACAAGAAAGTAAATGATTTATCTATCTTGGCTGCACTGCCTCCCCCTCGCCCTCCTCCTCCCTCGGCCCTCACCCCTCAACCCTCACCTCTGCCCCTTCGCCCCTTTCCGGGAGGGGTTTCCTCGTTCCTCGCGGTGGTTGGAGCCGAGCGGCCGGCTCGTTCCCGCGGTATTTGGTACAACGGCGGCCCTCTCTTCTTCCAGCGAGCTCCGTAATAACCGGCGCCGAGCACGGACGAGCACAGCTATAAATATCGTATAGTAAACACGAGAGCAGATAAGGGAGAGCGTGAAAACTTCGGGTATAATAAAATACAGATAAGTCCGTGAACAAATAGTTCTGACCGTAGAATTTTACGGAGAAAACGCGCGAGCGAGAGAAACCGAGACGTCGAGAAACACGCGGACAGAGAGATAGAGAAAAACGCTCGAAAAGAGAAGCGGAGGCAGAGAGGGAGAGAGAGAGAGAGAGAAAAGAGGAGTTGGTGCCGGCGGTGGATAGCGGTCGGAACGGGAACACCGACGGACGCCGCGGAGAATCGCGGTGAAAATTACTCGCGGGCCAACTTCTGGCCGCGCGAGCGCGCAAAAGAAAACTTTGCGGTAGAGATTGCGCGCGAATCTTTCTCCCGCGGTCTTTAATTATCTTTCTTTTTCCCGGGCGGGGAGATACGAGCTCCGCGGCGAAGGGGAACGATGAAATTCGACGGAGGTGTCGAGCGAGCCGCGCGAAAACGCCGCGCGAAAACACCGCGGAAACGCTGCTGCCCCCCGACTCTCCTTCGACCTTTGGGAGAGATGAATCGAACGCGAAGACGATCCGCTGCTGGAAGAACCGGAGCGATTCTCCCTGCTCGGTTTCGCGAAAGAAATGCCGGAACGGTTTCGCGGGGGCAGACGATCGAGAGAGAAAGAAACAGAGAGAAAGCGAGAGACAGTGAGAAACGGAGGAAGAGAAACAGAGAGAGAAAGAGAGAGATAGCGAGTGGGTGGGGAGCGAGAGGGAGAAGAGGGAGTAAACGAGCGAGGAGAGCGGGGCGAGCGAGCGAGAACCAGCTGGAGGAACAGAGGAAGGATGGACAAGAGTAGAACGTAGAGCTGCGATTAACGCCGACGTTTTCTTGCGCTCGCTCGGCCGGAGCGATGTTTGTTCTGGGAAATGCAATCACGCTGTCATATAAAATATAACGTGCTTCCTTTTCCTCCGCCTATTCCGTCCCTCTCGCCCCTCTCGTCCCTCTCGCTGGTCCCCCCTCGTCCCGCGGGCCCCGCTGCCTCGTTGCCCCTCGTTCTCGTTCCCCAGGATACGCCGAGGCTTCTTACGCGGCTCCGTCGACGCGCCTCCTCTCGATTTCCACGCTAACCGGAGAACACTGGCATTAGGCCTCGCCGTGCTCCGCAGATTATGCGAAAACTACCGGCCGTGCCGTTTTTTCCCCGATTGCCTTCCCTTCCAAGAAGCTTGCCAGCCGTCCTCTTCCTTCCTTCGCCCTGCATTTCTTCTCTTTCTCTCTGTTTCTTTCTTTCGCTTTCTTTCCATCTCCGTCTCTCTCTCTCTCTCTCTCTCGCCGCTCTCGATTATCCATTCTTTTTGTTCGCTCTCCCGACTTTCGTCCAGCGGCAACGTCCGCTCCGCTCGCCCCTTTTTCGAGCGGACCGGAAAACGCAGCCGTGGCTTACACCTGCCGCGACCGCCTCACCCTCGATCGCCTCTCGCACCACCGGCCCTGCTCACCCCGAACGACGAAGTTTGGTCGCGTCGCGGTAAACGCCGTTGCAAAGTTCCTCGGCGCGCTAAAACGCGCAGCGTTGGCCAATCTTCGCCGTTTGTACGCGATGCGGAGGAGAGCGCAACCGAATTCGATCGGTACCGCCGACAGAACTGTGCGTAATTCTTTTCCATCGGACGCGTAGCCGAATCAGGCGCGAGGTGCGCGCGGAGGCCATTATCGATACGCGGCAAGCGTTTCTGTTTCGCGACGACGCGTTCTGACGCGGATGCGTTTCGGAATTGGGTTATTCTCTTTTATCTCGGATACACAGGAGCGAAGATACCGACGCGATTTAGTTATTGCTGATTTTTGTCTAGTTTCGAGCCACGGAATTTCCTTGACCCATTTGTTCGATGGCTCGCAACCCGTTCCCTGCGCAGGCGACGATAAAACGTTTCTGTTTCCGCGAATGAGTCACTGGAAGAAGCGCTCGCGTAATTTTCTGTCTCGTCTCGCGAACTCGAATCCATCGGGAAGAGGTTGTCTTAGGGGGCAGGCGGAGAGGAGTCGTTCGCGCAAAAACGAAATCTTGGTTCGCGGCGGCGCGCGACGTCGCGACGCGTCTCGTCGCGGTGAACGAGGGTCGCGGGTGAGACAACCGGCTGCCGAGAAATTTGGCTGGCGCGATAATCTCGCGAAATTGACACGCGGAAAACCGAGCACGTCCGCGCTTCGTCGCGCCGGCACGCGATAAAAATCGTTGCTCGCGTGAGAACGGCCAGTTGATTTTTCCACGTGCCTAGCGCGTCGTTCCGAGTTTCGCTCGGTTGAAATTTTCAACGCGTCCCGTTCCCAGCGGGACAACACGGAGTTTCTCGCGCTCTCGTTTCTCCTCTCTCTCTCTCTCTCTCTTTCGTCCGTGGAACTCGTGCAAAGACGAAGCTCGAGGGCCGGTTCGAAGGTATCGTTCTCGACGCGGTACAATTTGCCGGTTCGGTCGTATCGTTGCGGCCGCGGAGAGCTCGTGCACGGACGACCGTTTTGCGAAAAGGATAGAACCGGCACGGCGGCGGCAGCGGCGGCGGCGGCGGCGACGACGTAAACGGAAAGGGAAAGACGAAACCAGGCAGCAGCGGGGCTCTGACCGAAGAGAAACATATTTCTTTATTATTACTCCCACCAAGCTTATTTTTCTTACCCACCGAGTTGGATTCCAGATGGTTGGCTCGGCTCCTCTCCTCCTTTCCCTTCGTCCGCCCGGACCCTCCCTCTTCCCCGTCCTCTCCACCCTTTCTCTCATCCTCTCCTCTCCGAATCCTCTTTCTTTTTCTCTCTCTCTCTCTCTCTCTCTCTCTCTCTCTCTTCCTTTTCTTTCTCCGTCTCTCTTAATCTCCTTGTCTTCTTAGACAAGAAAAACTTAACCCCGAACTCGTCGTTCCCTTTTTGTACGCGCATTGCCGGGAGGGATCCCTCCGGTGTTGGCCAAGGGAGAGACCCGGCAGCGAGAGCGAGAAAGACGGAAAGAAGGAGAGCGAGAGAAAGAGAGAGAGAGAGAGAGAGAGAGAAACGCGACGAGAAAGCAGCGCGAAGCGGAACAGAAAAGGAGAAAGAAAGAGAAACGGACGGACGCCGCGTCGGTGCTACTCTCCTGCAGGCGATACACGGCAAATAATACACCGCGAGAAAAAGAGGCACGCCGCCGCGAGTGGAAACCCGGTGACCAACCATCTCGAAGACGATCGCGGTTCGCCGCGAGGACGACGCGCGTCACGCCGTTGCGATCCCTAGGGAACGGTTCGAGTTCTTCCCTCGTCGCGACACGCGAGCATCGACTGTACCCGCGATTCGCGCGGAGAGACGAGAGTACTCGAGAGCACGCGTCGAGAACCGCGAAAACTAGACGGAACGGTTTCGATCCGAAACGAGAATTTTTGTACGCGACGTTTAGGATCGTTTTCGCAAACTCGCGAGCCGAACGTTTTCCCGCGAGGGGATCGCCCGACGTCGCAGAGCGGTGCCGCGCTTTCTCTCGCGTCGCGGTTCGGCTAGCTGCCAGGAACTTTCTCGGCGGACTGTACTGGCGTCAGGCGGACGCTGCGGCTGTTATTATTTAGTATATTATAATTTAGACACAATTATATCTGCCTCCTCGTCGCTCTCGCCGTGGGATCGGCCGTCCCCGTCTCCCTTGGTCGTTCATCCTGCCTCTGACGTGTCTCTTCTTTCGTCTATCCTTCTCCGGGTCGTTTTTTCTCTCGCTCTGGACCGAATTGGCCGAGAAAGAGAGACAGAGAGATAGGGGGATAGAGAACAAGGCGAGATTCGATACGCGTCTATGCGTGCACGAAAGAGGAACGGAAAAGAGACGAGGAGAATAGAGAGAGATCGAGATCGCGAGCTCGTGACTCGGCGAAAGAGACGTTGGCCAGAACAGAGAGAATAGGAGCGCGCGGATCTTGCCACGGAACGGCCAGCGATGTGCAGAACCGAGCAAAATATACGCGTGTATACAGATATGTGTGTGTGTGTGTGTGTGTATATATATAAATAAATAGAGACAGAGAAAGAGAGAAAAAGAAAAGCAGAAGGGAACGGCGTGGCTGCGGGCAGAGAGAGGGAGAGAAAAGAAAAGGGACAGAAAGGTATAATAAAGTCTCGTAGAGAGCGAGGGGAGCGGAATCGCGTTGCGTAGTGGTGGAGAGTTTCGAGCGAAGGTGTTCGTAGATGCCGTGCGAGCAAAGGAAGGGAACGGACTAAGCGTCCCGGCCGGGGTGAAGCGACGGGGGTGTGCGGGAGAGGAGAGCGGCAGGGAGAGACAGGTGAAGGAGGAGAAGCCGGTGGTCGCGCGGTGCTCGCCGACGAAGGCGAAAGCGAAGGCGAAGGCGATGGCGAAGGAGGAGGCGGGGGTGGCGAGGCGGTGGCGCAGGTGAGGGTGGAGGAGTCGTGGAGGAACCGTGGAGGAACCGTGGAGGAACCGTGGAGGCACGGCGAGCTGCCTCGCAGAGACGGCAATAAAATATATTACCAGAGAAAAATGATGGCACCGCGAGACAAAGAGGGCCTATGGCATTAGCCGTGGAGCGGCAGCCGGGAGGAATTCCACCGGCGTTATTTCGTTGCGTTACCTGCAACCCGAGTTATCTACCTGCGCCGAGCTGGAAATACACCTTCGGGAGCCGGACAAGACCTCCGGGACCGAGACCCTTCGTCCCGTTTCCGCTCTTTTCGACGCGAGACCCTCCCACGCGCGCGCACGCGTCTCCTCGTTTCCTCGCTTCGCGCGCGAGCGAGCGAGCGAGACGAGAATCGCGGTTTCGCGGAAAGCCGGGAGGACGCGCGCCAAAGATTCCTCGCGGAGGGTGCGGAGAAAGAGACGCGTCTCCTCGTGCCCTCCGTGACCGAATCTCGGCGCGTTCTGGCTTGGCCGGTGAACTCGGCCCGGTCGGGTGCGAGCGCGTATCGGCGTGAAAAGAAACATCGTTTCCTGGAAAAAGAAACACGGCAACGAAACGACGTTGGTGGCGGGGTATACGGATGGGAACAGGAGGTGGTGGAGGAAGAGGAGGAGGAACAAGGAAGAGGCACGGTGGCACGGCTCTTGTCGGCGAGCGAGCGAGAGAGAGAGAGAGAGAGAGAGAAAAAGAAAGAGAGCGAGAGTGAGAAAGGAAGATGGTGGAACGAAAGAGAGGGAAAGAGAGTTAGAGTCGGAGTCGTAGTCGGAGTCGGCGGCGGAGTCTTCGGCTCCGAAAGAGGCGCGAGAAACGAGGAACGAGAGGAGGGAGCTCCGAGGACAGCGGGTGGGGCGCCGTTGGAAGCGGGGGTGGCGGAGGGGAACGACGGAGCCGTTGGCGAGGGGGGCCGGGGGGAAAGGGACGAGGGCGTTTTGTAATTTCTATAATTTAAACTCCGCGGCAGCTGGCGTGGCTCGTAATTACTCTAACCCGGAGGAACGCGTGAGCCTGCGTGTTTACTTTTAATTCCTTCTGCTAGTGCCGCAGCCGCAGTCGGTGCCGTTGTTACTCCAGCCGTTTCTCCGTTCGACGCAATATCAAACGAAACTTCGCTCCGCTAGACGGCCGCGGACGGTTAACAACGGCCGGACACGTCCAAGAAAAACACAAGTTCGGAAACTTTTCGAATCTGCTTCGTCTTCGGCCGGTGTTCGGGCCGCGCGGTTTGCTCGCCGCCACGCGTTTCTCTCTTTGACCTCGTTTTTCAACGAATTCGCGCAGCCTCGTTCTCTTTCCCCCGCCCGGAAGAATCCTGCCTCGCTCGCGACACGCTCGCGTACGCGTACGAGTACGTTTCTATCGCGAGAGACACGGAGCGCGGCCGCCGTTTCCAGCCGATCGAGCCATCCAAGAAGACGCGGACAGATTTCTCGACGAGGTTGCTCGCGAAATCGGAAGCGCGATCAGAGGACGCGCCACGGATCGCTCGCGGTCCGTCGCCGTCGTCGACGTCGTCGTCGTCTCGTCCCTCGTTGCTCGTAGCTCGTAGCTCGTAGCTCGTCGCTCGTCGTAAATGACGCATACTGTACACAGACTGGCAGAGAGTAGCTTCCTCTTCTCGCTTCCTTCTCCATCCGACCTTCTTCGTCTTCCGCCCCCACTGACAGAGCATCTCGACTTTTTCCTTCCCTTCTCTCGTCTTCTTTTCTCCGGTCTTTCTCTCGGACCGTTCGTCTCTGTTGTACCGTTTCTCTCTCCGGTCTCTCGTCGCTTCGCCTCGTCTCGTCTCGTCTCGTCTCGCCTCGTCTCGCGTCGCCTCTCCTCGTCTCGCCTCGCTTCGTTTCTCCGACTCGTTGAAAAATCGTCCGTCGTAAACGGGAACAGCGGTTTTATTGTTCCACGGCAGACAATGCCCGGGAATATTATAAAAACTTTCCGACGGAATATATTAATGTTAACTCATCGCTTTACCGTTAGGCAAACTTTTCGGTCGAGCAAGCTTCTGGCGTCTTTGTGCGTGTCTTCGTTCCTCTCTCCGAGCTCCCCCCGCCCCGCTTCCTCCGCCCGCCGCGTACCTCTCTTTTCTTTCCCGTACTCCGTCCTCCGTATTCCGTATTTCGTATTCCGTATTCCGTATTCCGTATTCCGTATTTCGTATTCCGTATTCCGTACTCCGGGCTCGTCCGCGTCCTTGCCTCCCTCGCCGCCGCGGTTCCGTGGCACACCGTGCTCGTTCCATTTTGCGACTTTAAATCACCGCGATCGGAGCGCGATTCCCGCGACGCTCCCGTCGATCGCGATACGATTCATCGCTCGAAGAATAGATTTCCTAGGTTGTCGCGCGAGACTTGGCGCGAGCGAAGATTGCGCTGGAAAGGGCGTTCGAGAACGCGCGAGCACAGCCAACTTGCCCTCGATAGCGTTCGAACGCGATCCTATCGCGCGTAACTCGTCGATTAACAAGCGTCGACCGCCGCGACGTCCGCGCGTGCACGATCGAATTATTCACCCGCTTTTAAAAATTCATTTTTCCCTACGTATCGTGCGTTCGATCCGGTCCAAGATCGTCCGGAGCGCGCAAAACGCAAGACGATCGAAGACGTTGCTTCGGCTCGACGCGCGACAGGTTGGAACGCGCGACGGTCCTTGGGGTAGGTACGTTCGATTCCGACTCGGTCCTTCGAAAAATCGATCCTTCGCATCCGTATTCTTTTGAAGTCGACCTCTTTTTATCTGGTTTTAGCAGTACCGACAACGGACCGTAGAATTCTCTCCGCGCCGTCCACGGTACGCGAAAGAATTCTATCGGGGAGTCTGTACTCGCTAAAAGGAAAAGGACGATGCTCTCGAGACCGATTCTGCCTCGGAGAATCGGTTCTTTGGTCCCGCTTCTCGGGAACAAGCGATTCTCGGACACTCTATTTTTCGAAACGAACGAATTTCCGTGTTTTCGGTGTCGCGCGCGTGCTCGTGGACTTTGCAAAGTCTCCTCGAGGTGTTCCCGAACGGTTAACTCTCCGGTTTTGATTGTACGAAACGTCGATGTTGTTTGTCGCGTTGCCGTTGAAACGACAAACGAGGCGTCAGCGCGTCGAAACCTGTCGGACCGATCGATTTCGGAGCATTTCGAGGCATTGCGAGGCATTTCGAGGCATTTCGAGGTATTTCGAGGCACGTCGAAGGGAACGGCAACGCGTCACGGCGGTCGATTCGATGGCATCGCGACGACGTTCCCGGAAGGAAGAGTTCGTTTTGTCCGAAATTTCGAAGAGAAAGACGCCCTCGTAATTATTCCAGCGAAGCGGAACCACCCGAGCGATCTCCACCGGCTCGAATTCAGGTCGTTTCGGGGCACTTTGCGCTCGAGGAGCGGAACGGCACGGCTCGGCTCGGCTCGGCTCGGCTCGACGCGGTGGTCGCCGAGCCACGATAAACTTTAATGTATTCGGAATTATTAAAATATATTCCCGGCTGCGTGGCGTAGATATTTTAACGAGCCAGGCCGTGCCGGCCTCCCCCGCGTTTCCCGCGTCTCCCGTGTCTCCCGTCGCGGCACTAACCGAACAAATTATACTCTTATAACGTCTTATTTAAATTTATATCGCGCCTAAATATATCCCGACTCGCGCGGAGCCCGCGTTCGTCGGCCGTTCGCGAATGCCGTGCAACCAGCGTTACGATTTCCGCGAGTCGGACTTTTAGCGGCAAAGAGAATCCCTCGCCGGTCGTTATCGGAATGCCATTGTTTTCTTTTTCCTCCGGCCGCGGCCCGACGCGAAACCTATTTATTACCGGGACTTCCGGCGCGGCTCGGCTCTGCTCTGCTCTTCTCTGCTCTACTCTGCTCTGCTCCGCTCCGCTCCGCGCCCGACGTCGGTGTGTTTCGCGCGCGTTGTCTTCGCGAAACGCGCTGCGGCATGAGCGAGGCGGGACGAGGCGAGGCGAGGCGAGGCGAGGCGAGGCGAGGCAAAGCAAGGGAAAGATTTCCGATAAAGTCGTCTCTCTCGGCCGAGCGTCGAAGCGAATCGGAATTCTCCGGCCGGACGATAATCGCTTCCAGCGCTTCTCCTCGCCGCTGCAGATATTCCACGATCGAGCGATGATTTAGGTAGGTAATTATATTCGGTACCGCGAAGTGGGATTGCTCGCGCGGCAAACAATTAATTGCGAACGAATAGGAAGGGGCTCGGCCCCGCGGAATATTACCGCGCTTATTTTTCATCCGGCCTCTCCGGGCGCGCATTTCGCGCCTGTTTTTAATATTACACCCGCGGTCGCGAATGTTTTAGCCCTCCCAACCCGCCCTTTCGGGAAGCGGTATCGCGTCCGTAACGAATTTACGATATTAATTTGGCGTACCGCCTTGGCGATTTATTATCTACGCGCGGCGTCGGAGAGAATGAACAACAACAAAAAAACCCGAAAAATACAGTACACCGCCGGGAGAGACAGAGAGAAGGAGAAAGAGCGTGCGGCGATTGCGCTGGAAAAAAGGGGTGCCGAGAGGAAGAGGAGGAGGAGGAGGAGGAGGAAGAGGAGGAGGAGGAGAACGAGCAGAACGAGGAGGAGGAACAGGAGGAGAGGAGAGGAGAAGAGAGGAGAATACCGACAAGAGGAGAGGGCGAGCGAAGAGGGTTAGCCCTCGAGGGATGCGCGACAATTCGCGAGGATGTGCGCGCGCGAACGCGAGAGAGCGAGCGCTGCGTGCAAGCGATCGCCGAAAAATGTACACCGCCGGTGTACGTCTATATGCGAGCGCGGCGATAAAACGATAATTCTATAATTTATTCGCATAGTATGCGTGTACGTGCGAACGAGGCCGGCCACCGATCGCGCGTGTTACGTGTACACGCGCCTATATGGGCCGCACAGTTGGCGTTAATATATCATCGGACGCATCTGCCCCCAACGACGCGTTTCAATATGTTCTACGAGTGTATAACCGTTTCTATAGAAATATTCGCGCGCAACCCGCTACGCGTATCTCCATGGAAATACGTTCGCCGCGTGTTCCTCGCGCTTTCGCGCCGCTGTCTCTCGAATTCTTCGAGCCGGTCAGGCGACGGCTGTCCATCCGGTTCGTCTCTGCGGAAACCCCAAAGAACGGTTCCAAAGCGGCGCGCGACAGCTATCGTCGATCCGCGACTACAAGATTTTTACGATCGTGGAACTTTGGTCGACCTTTTCGCAACAGCGGACCGCTCACCGAAAGAAGCATTTCGCGTCTTTGCAACAGCAGCCGCGCGCACCTCCCTCCGTTGATTGCCGTTACGGAGTCGTTTCGCTAACGAGGCAAATTGCGCAAGAACGCGCTGTTCAGTTGCTCGGTTCTCGATTTTCCGAATCGACCTGTCGCCAAAGTACCAGCGTACACGCATCTTTCCGTACGCAACGGTATTCGCTACTTCCGTCCGTGAAATCGTTCTTCGATTTTCTAATCCTTTACGGTCCAACGCGTTTCGCCCCGCTTATCTCGAGACTCGTTACAAAATTACACGGTTCACGCGCATTCGCGTGGGCAGCCCTGTTAAGCTGTTCGGAACAAATAACGGACGTTGCAATTTACGCTACCGCGTAATCGCGACGTTATCGAATAATCCGAAGCCAGGAATTATCGACGAAAAGTCGACGTCGATCTGGCTCGACGCGCACGCACGGGAACCAAGAGAAACGTGCCAGCGGATGCAGAGTTCCGATTCGACCGTTTTCGTGGACGAAACTCGCGAGGTTTCGGTACCGTCTCGACGATACTCCGCGAACAGCAACGACGTCGTTCTCGCCGCGAGGACCTTAGCCAGCTTCTGGCTTCGTGGTCGCCGCGAGTGCACCTTTCCGCGAACGCTTCTCGAAGAGGGCTGCGCTGACCTTCGCCGGGCCGGCCGGTCTTCTTCTTCGCGACTGGTAGTTGCAATTTTGTATCGACCATTAGCGCCGTGGTCGGTGCACGGCTTGATGGAAATTTATGACAGCCACTTGATTGGGTTCAACGTTCCCCGTATTTCATCCATGCCATGCGGTGGTTGCCTCTCTACTTGTTTTGCCCAGCAGTTCGAGGCTTTGAGGTCTTAACGATCCGGCCGACGATTAAAACGCGCGCCGGATACCACTGGTTTTTAGACGTTCGTTTCGCCCCGGCGATTCCCGCGACCTCCATCGAACGATTCGACGATTCCGAGGAAACGTTGACGGATTCTCTCGCGCGGCCACGCAACGGCGAGGGTACGATCGCGTCGGAGCCAGCCGAGAGATCGCCGACAGAATCCACCAAACACGGTATCCCGTAAAACTCGAAGAAATTCGAACTGAAATTCGCGACTCTCCCATTCTAGATTTCTTTAAACTTTCGGAATACCCGTGTACACCGTCGATCTCTTATAAATCGACGTAAGATTCTACTTCGTCGACGAGCAGGGTTTCTTGCCAATTTCTCCGCGACGAGATGTCTCCGTTGTTCGTTACACCGCGCAAAAGTTGCGAGGGGCAAATGATTTGGTTCGCCCGGACGCTTATCAGGGTGGGAATAACCTCTCTCTCTTGGGAGGGAGAAAGATTTCGCGATCCTCGATGATTTTTGCATCCAAAATCGCGAATCCCAAAAAGATTGCAATCGCTGCTACCGTAAAACACTCTCCGCTCGGATCTAGCAACTCGACTAGACCAGATCGAACGCGATCACGCGCATTTGAATCCGCGTAATTTATACTCTTTCGGACGTTCGGCGGACCGATAGTCCGTCGCGAGTGTAAAAGGCGTTTTGGGGAAAATTTGAAAGACGATTTTCGTTTCTGCAGGCTTTCCAGCTGTCGGAAGCGTATTAAAGTCGCGTAACGCGTTCGCCGTGTTCGGAACCGGAGAGCTCCGCGTAGCTCGGATACGCGCGCGCGTTTGTGCGCGGCGCCAGTGAGAACACTTTTGTCGCGATTATTCGGAAAATATTGTGCTAGTGTAATTCGAACGGGGAGAAGGCTAGACGGCGACCACTCGAGGCTCGTAGCGGGGTGTAAAACATAGAAATAATGGTATAACGAGAACAATGGCCGGAGAAGAGGGGGCGAGGGCGTGCAGGAACGCGGGAAAGGAATAATAGAAGCGTCGAAATTGCCCTCGAAGACTCGGCGTTCGCGTATCGCGTATCGCGTTTCGCGTTTCGCGTCCGTGGCCGTACGCGCTCGCGCTGATTTACACGGTCTCGAAGTACCGCGACGAGAGGGCGCGCTAGCAGGCTCTAGCCAGGCTAGCTAGCGAGCGAGCGAGCGAGCGAGCGTACACGCATCACCGAACTTTTTTACAATTATTATTTTTCCGCGTTTATTCCAGGCTCGCGTATTACCGGTCGTAAATTTTCACCGGCGCGGCGAGGCACCGCCTGGAAATTGGCCGCGTTTCCACAGCCCCCGCGCGCGCTCGCGTTTCCCTCTCGGAGCCTCGTGATCGCGCGCGACGACGAGCTTCGCAACGTGCCTCCTCGCCTCGCCGCGCCTCTCCTCGCCTCGCCTCGCCTCGCTTCGTCTTCTGCTTTGCTCTGCTCTGCTCTGCTCTCCCCCTCGGGCTAATGGAAACGTCGTTATGGTATTGGGTCGGATTAGCCGATCGAACTGATTAATTCCCCGACGATTTCATTTAATTAAACTCTCTTTGCCGGGCGCGGGCGTCGGAATTAAACGACGTTAAATTATCGCCAGACGCGTCCTTGGAATCGTCTCGCGGATTAACGACGTTGCTCGGAGGTGGCGCGGCCGCTGCTAAAAAAGAAGGATCGGTCCCGGAGGAGCGGCCGGCTTCTTCGCTGCCCAGGAAAACCTCCGGACGACGGAGATTCCCCGGTGTATTTGCTGGAAGGAGAGGAAGAGGAGCGAGAGAGCGAGAGGGGGGTTGGGGGAGGTCGATATTTTCGCCGCGGTCGAAGTCGACGGTTCGTCGATCGACGTTCGGTCTTCGCGAAGGGTTGATACCGCGGATGGACGCCCGAGCCGGGAGATGGATGACTCTTTCTCTTTGTTCACCGTCGAATTTCGTTTCGGAGCTTTTTACGAACACGCTCGTGGCAACTATGCGCCTTTCCGACTCGACTTGGCCAGCTTCGCGCGAACCTACCACGGCAAATAGGCGAACAAGAATCGCGGTCGTTAGCGATCGTCCGGCAACGAAGCTTTCGACGCTTCGACCGTCGAACCAACGATCTCAAAAATTCCGTAACATCGATGCCGTTTATTTAACAATCTATCGACCGGAAGCCTATTAATAGGCTTTTCAATATTCGCGCTGTATCAAAATGAAGCTTAAAATTCTGTTTTTACATTCCAATTTGTAACAATATTATTAGACAATATTATTGGGGATGCATTGCTGATCCGCAATAAAAATTGCTGTCAGCCTTGAAGGACCCATTAAAAAGTTTTCAGTCATGGATCATAGGTTTTACAAAAATTCTGAAATAATCGCCGGTCGATAAAGTGTTAACCGAGCAACGATCAAAAGCTTAAAGCGTACGATGCACGGTAGCCGTTCGATCTTCTTACATTCCGAACCTTCGGTGCAACGAACCCGTAGGCACGACAACGTCGAAATCAATTTTTCTTTTTTCTCGACGTTTACGCGAATAAGCAAACGTAGATCGTGCTGTCGCAAGGACATTACCTGGAACGGTACGATTGCAGGAAAGGCGCGAAAACATCGTGCTGTCGAAGTCGCTGTTGCTCCGTTGTCCCCTGCGTGGCATCGGTGACCTCGAGCGACCGAAAACGCGATCGAAAGACAGGCGAACTCGAGCGTTCGCAAAATAAACACGCACGCGACCACCGACGGTTCTTGTTCTTCGCTATCGAGTCGCTCCCATAATATAAACACGAATTCTCGTTTCCGCGTGGAAGATTCCTGGAAAACATAAAACTTCCGATCGTCGTGGCAAGGCGTTAAGGAGGAATGAACTTGCGAGTCCCTGTGTCAACTATCGGCGTATAAACAGGGGAAAGTTAAACGTTGTTCGGAGACGTTGCTCGCGAGGAGGTCGCGCAGCAAAGAGCAAACGTTTCGGAGCCGATTTAGAAGAGATTGATCGCATCGGTTGACTCTACCGGGACGAATCGCGGGTTCGCCGGTTCTCCGACGAGTTTCGACGATTCGTGCAAAGATTATCGTTGTTTCCGTAATAATTTTCGGGCCCGCGGTTGCGAGGTAGACGGGAGCTGGCTGACGGTGCCTGGCCCCATTTTTCGCGTTCGGATTGCCTCGGTGCCCATTGCATCGAGTAGGTAGCGCAGGACTAGCCGCTCGCGGTGATATGGCACCGAAACGCGTAAAATGCGAATCGCAACATACTTTCTCTTCCCATCTATCTCGTTCTCTCTCTCTCTCTCTCTCTCTCTCTCTCTCCCTCCCTGAACACTGTCGGAAGCCTACCGCACGAAACGTTTCAGGAATCGAAATGAAAACGCGGTCGAGCAAGCATCCATAAAAACCCTTTCGCCCCCAGCAATTAGCAATAAAGTTTTCATCGTTTAATAAAGGTCGGTACAAATAAATGGGACGATAAAAAATCGGCGTACAATACGCTCGCGCGCGGTGGTAGCTCGCGCGAGCACCGGCGCAGCCCTGTCCCTCCCCAAGAGCGCGACAGACATATAATTCTCGGATGTACGTGCAGAGACTGTATCCCGATGAATGCGCGACCGTACCACCAGATTTCTCGTGTCCGTTTTATTGTACCGGGTCCGGCTTTACGAGATCGTCGTTTTATTTCGTTTATCGTATATAAAAAAATATATATCCTGGGACTATGGCGCTGGTTTCCCGCGATGCATCGATGCGTCCGCTGCACCGCCGCATCGCCGCACCGAGGCTGGAATCTGTGTAGCCTAATCTTCTCGCCGTGGCTTAAGTATTCGTTTAGAAATGCCGGTTTCGGTTCGGCGTCGAACGCGCGCAAGATCGTTCGTCGCGGACGTACGTCTTTCCGCGCGAAAAGGTCTCGCGGAAACGCTCGAATTCGCTCGCGGCA
Organism: Agapostemon virescens; assembly: GCA_028453745.1. Taxonomy (NCBI): domain Eukaryota; kingdom Metazoa; phylum Arthropoda; class Insecta; order Hymenoptera; family Halictidae; genus Agapostemon; species Agapostemon virescens. The sequence continues at coordinate 169,078 of CM052094.1, forward strand.
GAAACTAACAAGGGAGCGGAAACGTAAATCGATCTCGGGGCGATAAACGCGCAGCGTCCACGTCCGTGGACGCGTTCTTTTCCATTTTATTTGTTCGATCGTTCGGCGATCGAATGGTCGGTGTCGCCGCAGCGGAAAAATCCGCGAGAGATCCCGGGAAAAGGAAAAAGGATGCCGTCGAACGGTTTAACGAGGCAGAGGGGAGAAAGAAGCGGGGAAGAGAAACGAGGGAAAAGGCAGCGGACGGACGAGCGAGTGGTAGCGGAGATACGTTCCACCCGAGGCAACGCGAATACGCGTGCGTCCGTGCGTGCGGCGGCAGCTTCGGCAGCTTCGGCAGCTTCGGCAGCTTCGGCAGCTTTTGCAGCTTCGGCAGCGGTAGCAGCGGCTGCGGCTGCGGCTGCGGCTGTGGCAGCGCGACGGCGGTAGCGGCCACACGGTCGAGGAACAGAGGGACGAAGCGAGGAAGCGTGAATGGAAGAGCCGCGGGGCACGCCGGGAGTGAGAGCCGGAAAAATATGTCATCGTTTCATCGACAGTCATCACAAAGAACTGAACGAACGAACGAACGAACGAACGAACGAACCAACGGACGGACGGACGGATCGACGAACGAATCGAACGAGCGAACCAACGAGCGAACCAACGAGCAAGGCGAGGCGAGACGAGGCGAGCCGGTATAGGAACGAGTCGTGGCGTCGAACCGCGTATCGTGTGCGTACACCGCTCGTGTACGTCTCCCCTTCCTTCGATTTCTTTCATCGCGCACCACCCTCTCCTACCCTCTTTTTTCCCTTCGCCTGGTTCTCCACCTCCGTCTCCGGTCTGCGCCACACTCCACCTCCGCATCTCCGTCGATGCAGTCATTGTGCGGTGCTCATCCCGGTGTATTGTCATTCGAAACAATGATTTCATAAAAATACACGCAAGCATGCCTGGCTGCGTGCCTGCCTACCTGCCTGCCTGCCTGCCTGCCTGCCTGCTTGCCTTCGTTCGTGCTTCCTTGCTTGCTGGCTTGCCTTGCTTGCCTGCCTGCCTGCCTGCCTGCCTGCCTGCTTGCTTGCTTGCTTGCTCGCCTGCGTGCATACTTGCGTGCGTGCGTGCGTGCGTGCGAGCCTGCGTGCGTGCACGGCCGCCGTGCTATACACATCGCCGAGAGAGATGTAACCCACGGGATGCGAGAACCGCGGGAGGGGCGGGAGGGGAGTCCAAGAATACCGATCGAGGAGCGCTCGATTTACGACAAAAATACTCGTTCGACTCGAGAGACGAACGCCGCGACGAGAGGGGAATGGAGAAAACATAAAGGGGCGGGCATGAAAAAGAACAAAAAGGAAAGAAACCGAAGGAAGAGACTTCGCGAACCAGCTGTCGCGGCCGAAGAAGACGAGCGCGCGTGCTTCGACCGCCTCGCGTACTTCGCGTCCCATCGTATTTTTCATAATCGATGACCGAGGATTTTTCGGTCTCGCGGAAAGCAACGGCGATTCCGCGAAATCGATGCGAAACGAATTTGCCGGATAACGATCGTTCGTTCCCTCGGAATCAGCGACGTCGTTTTTAACGGTACACGCGTTTCCTCTTTTTTTCGCCTTTCCCGTTCCCCGTTACCGCGATCTCTTTCTCTGTTTCTCCCTCTCGGTGTCCGTTCCTCTCGTTCCCTCGCTCTGTTTCGATTCTTTTTGCTCGGGAAACGCATCGGCCGCGAAAAAGTAGAAAACGCGGTGCGATGGTTTGACCGGTGCGCCAGTGGCTCGATATCGCGGAATATCGGGATATCGAGTATCCGACATCGAGAAATTCTTCGGTTTAACGCGGTGCCGCGAAAAGTTCGGCTTGACATAGGGGCGGAAGGTTAAGGGGGTGAGTAAAAGGGACGAGGCTAGGGGCGTTTTTCGGGCTTCGTGACGCCGTATGCAACAGGTTATAGTTTTTGGCACACACCGCCGCTTCGCCCTTTCCCGTTCCCTCTCTTTCTCGCTCTTCCGACGGGTCTCGCTCTCTCTCTCTCTCTCTCTCTCTCGTCCTCTCGCCCTCTCTGCTCCCATCGCGTCTCTCGCGTTCTCGTCCTTTCGCTCGCGCTCTTTTTCCGTACGCTATTCCGTTCACGGAATTTCCCTTATTCGACTCGCGTTTACCGGCGGATTCGCCCCGTCGCGTCGCGGTCGTCTCTCGCGGGAGATCGTGCGAAAAAACCAGCCTTTTGTCGTCCCCCAAATACAGTCGCTTCCGATTCCGCCGCGCGACGGATTCGTTCTTTGCAGCGCGCGATTCGGCCGCGTCTCTCGAAACGCCTGATTTTCGCGCAACGAATCACGGGCGTCGCCTCGACCTCCGATTTTCGTTATTTTTCTTCGCGTCGACGGCGGAACGGAGTAGTGGAATTCGAAAGAGGAAGGGAGAGCGGGACGGGGATCCGGACGCACCGCGAACCGCACGGTTTCTCCGAGTCTCCGGCGATTCGGATTTTCTTGGTCGCGCCCGGTCGCAGGTTTGAGATCGCGAGAGCGGCTGGGTGCAGGAGAACGCGAAAGGCCGAGTGGGATGAGGTCTGAAAATGGCGATTTTCGCGGGGGCCTTGGCACCGTGTCTGGGCGAGAACGATGAAAAAGGGGGGCCGCGCGGGAGGAGTAGCCGAGAGAATCGACGAACCTCGGATGGAACTGGAATTTTCGTTTGTCCCCTTTTCCGCCCTTGCTTTCGTTTCTTTTTTTTTTTGTCGAGCGAGCCCTCGCGGCACTGCGCCGCGTCGAAAAAAAGCCCGATTTTTTCCTCGCTACACTTCTGTGTTATTTGCTTTATGGAACGCCTGTTACAGATAAATATAATAGGCATTCATCGCCGCGTATTGTCCCCGACGAAGCGCCGTGCGCGCCGGGGCTTTTACATTTTTTCCACCCCCCTTCCTACCCATTTTTTTTGTCTCACCGCCGCCACCAGCACCAGCACCGGCACCACCACCCGCGCAGAGTCACCGCCACCGCACGGACACAGACGCGCGCGTACACGGTGGTGGTCTGGCAGCGTCGCATCAACGTCGCGCCAGCACCGGCATCGGCATCGGCATCGGTACCGGCATCGCGTCGAGCGGAGCAGAGCCGAGCCGAGCCGAGCCGAGCGGTACCGTAGCCTACCGTGCGCCGGCACTGGCATCGTGATCGCCGTCGCCATCGCCGTCGCCACCGCTGCCACCGCCACCACCGCCACCGCCACCGCCACCGCTGCCACCGCCACCGCCACCGTCACCATTGCCGGGACCCACACACGCGGTGCACGCGAGCTCTCATTTTTATTATTCGCGTTTTTTGGAATTTTTCCAGTGGCGCCCAGCATTGTTTCACGGTTTGTCATTGTTATACGCCTACATCCTGCCAAGCGAGAAAGAGGCGAGGGCTCTAGAACCGGGATCCACCGAGCCCTGCAACGCCACCTCCCTCCGCCGCCACCTCCGCCTATCTCTCGCCCCGGTACCCATTCCCCCCGATCCTCAACCCTCTCCCTCTTCACCCCCAGCTCCTCCTGCTCCTCCTGCTTCTTCCCCCGACGATTCTATCCCGGAGCTAACCCGTACGGTACACCTCTCCCTCTGGTTCCCTCCGGTGTCCCTCGAACTCCCTGTGGCTCCCACTCCCCTTGTGGCCCGTTCCGGCCCCTACGGTGGCACCGCCACCGCGCCACCGTTCCCCGAACCGACCAACCCCGTCCCGACAACGCGTTCCTCTGTGTCGCGTTTCTTCTGCTCTCGCGGATCGCGGCCGCGATCGCGATGATGATGACGGCCGCGCGCGCTCGTTGCGAGAGCAACGACTACCCGCGTATCCCGATGACGACGGCGCGCCGGGTACACGGTTGCAGATGAGGAAATGGATGACGATGACGGCTACCCCTGCGCCCTCCCCTGCCTCGTCCGTTGCATCCAGTCGCATCCAGTCGCATCGAGTCTCGTCGCGGGGAACGGGACTGCTAAGCGAGGGGTGCCGGAGCGCCTGCCAGCTAACGGGGGCCTCTGATGACTGTCGAATGACTTCGGGCGCTATTGATTCCGGCATCGTTCCCGCGGAAAACGATCTTTCCTGCGCCAGTTGCCGGTCCCTCTGCCAACCGGCTCCCCCGGCCGCCCTTGCTTCCCCTCCGCGCCGTCCTTCGTCTCGTCCGCGGTACCATGGACGTTTTTCCTTTTGTGCCGAGCTCGTCGATCGTTCGCCGGTTTCCTCTTTTGTCCTTCTCTGCGAAACGACCGAAGAACCGATCCTCCGCTTCTTGCCTGGTGCCTCGCCGATAGACGCGCGCGACACAGAGATTTTTGGGCGGCAGACGAAACGGCTGGATCGCTCGCAACACGGGGGTTTCGCGCGAAACGCTCGCGGTTCGATCGAAAACTACCACCGGGCTGGACGAAGGCTCGCGCGGATTGCCGGGAATCGCGTGTCGCCGATAATCCGAGAAACGAGAACGAAATCGAAAATAAATGCCCGCGGTACGTCGGCGAGATCGGCCGTTAAAATCGTTCGGTGAGGAACGACCAATTAAAGTGACGATTCCGTGAACCGCTTGCGCGCAGCTAACGCCGACAGTGAAAGAGAGAGCGAGCGAGAGAGTATGGGTGTGGGGAACGGGGAGAGGAGAGGCGATGGGGATCGGGGGCGGTATCTCCGGACGATGTCGGATCCGATCGTGAATCCGCTACGATCGGTCGCATATGATAAATACGATCCGAGCATCGACGCGATTGTAGAGGGCTGAAACGATAGCGAGAGAGCCGGCCGGCCTCTCTCCTCTCACCCCAAATCGTCGCACGAAATACGCGCGGCCTGCGATAAACGCGCGCGCGTGTTCGCGTCCGTGTCCTCTCTCTCCGATTCGGCTTGTCCTCGTTGCGCCTCGCGCCATTAAGTATACCCGCCGCGTTTATCATTTCGGCTTTACGTTTACGTTTACGGTTACGGTTACGATTCCGATTTCGATTCCGATTCCGATTCCGATTCCGATTCCGATTCCGATCCGGCCGGTGACTCGTGCGCGCGTGCCCTGTTTTTCCTGCCCACCTGCCCACCTGCCCGGTGTAGCCTTCCGCTTTTAAAACCCCGCGCGCTATCCGATCTACCGAAAATTATCGTTTGCCGATGGACGAATCGCCCCTCGCGATGCGCGATTCGCAATTCGCGATTCGCGATCCCGTGGAATTCGAATTGTCGGCCGTGCTTTTTGTCACGATCGCCCGAACTTCGAGCCCCCGAACGAGCAATCCCCCGGTTCGATCGTTGCCCGCGCGAAACGATGCGTCCGCGACGGCTCAAGGACTTTTCGAGTAGAGCTTTCGAGAACCGAGAGCAGAGCCCGGCGGTCCGCTCCGAACGTTTATTCTTCGCAGTCGTACACTTTGAACCTCCGCCGCGTACCCGCTCTGTTTTCCTTCTGCGGCGGTTAATTCCGGATCGAAAAAAGCTAATTTACTCGCGTGGGCGTTCCGTGTCGTCCGGTCTGTCCATCATCCTTCCATGGACCTCGTTTTTTTTTTTGTTCTATTCGATCGATCGATCGAGAGAGATAGAGAGAGAGAGAGAGAGAAAGAGAGGGAGCTCCCATTTCTACGTTGCACGGGGCCACGCTTTTGTTTTCTTTCCGTTCGGTTCGATTCCATAATTTTGTTCCGACCGCGATGGGAAATGCGGTCTGCGAAGAGCGGCGGTCGCTTCTCGTCTCTTTGCAGAGGAGGTCGGAGAGAGCGGATAATCGGGTGGATCGGCTCGATCCGATCGAATCCCCGATAAAACGGCCGAGGCGAAAGAGGAATCGAACAGCGGCCGCGGCGGCCTTCCCCTTGGCGGTGCAACCGGCGCGCAGGGTTACTGCAGTTGCGGATCGGTCGCGTGCACGAGCCGACCGTCGGGATAGAATCCCGTTAACCAGCTTTTACTTCCTTCCGGATGGCAGTGCGCGAGCCAACAACGCGGTTTTCGCTCGAATTTCGAGCCGTTCCTCTATGATTCCTCGATTGGAAGTAACGCCGTAGGGTGCGTCGAGAGGTTTGAACAGCCAAGGCGGAGGGAGAGAAAGAACGAGGGAGAGAGAATTGATCTCGCATTATCGGCCGGCCGATATTTGCACTCCACTCGTATTTGCGCGCGCGGCAACGGCAACGGCAACGGCAACGGCAACGGCAACGCATCGCCGTACGTACCGCGGCTTGGCCCGAGCTTCTCTCCTTCCATCCAGACAGCTTTTTCTCTAGCTGGCAGCAAAGTTGCGCGCGCTCGTCTTCCGCTCGCAACCTCTTCGGCTTTCGCGAGCGTTTCTTCGCCTGCGACTCCGTCGTGGCCGAGGCGCGTCCCTTTCTCCGTTAATTGGCAGCGATCCACGCGAACGGCCGCTTCTTGGCCGAAAGAACCTCCCCGAGGCGCCGCGATCCTTCGTTCTCCGTCTTCCGCGAACGCTTCTCCGAAGCAATCTTGAATGCGCGACCGCGACCTTTGAGACGCATCGACTGTCTCGTCACCCACGGGCGGGCGACGCAACGATTACTCCATATTTCAAAATAAATGTCACCAACTTTGATTCGCGTCTGGAAAGCGCAAGAAGGTCGTAGGGCTACCGTGAATTTCCAAAGTTGTTTGCTATTGACAGTTGGAGCGATTACAATTCTTCAACGATTCTAGCAACAGTTTGGTTAAGTTTAAGCTTCCGCGCAGTTCGGTCGATTCGTTCGACGAGGAAAAACGGAATATTGAGACAAACGACACCGATTGCCTTTTGCCTTTTGTAGGTTCGATGCGAAATAATTCCGTGTCGTTTCGGCTAGATCCGCTGTACGCTGTCCACGCGTTAGCGAAACGCCGAAGAATTTGCAGGTCGATTTCGAATTTCGACCACCGCGGTCGGTGCTTCCGTCCCGAGCGAAACAACCGTGAAGAATAACAGCAGAGTTAAGAAGCTGTTTTCCATAAAGCGTCGCACGGTCGCAAAGGTGGCGCAACAAACGCGCGCGGAGCGGATCGGATTGGAGAAGGTGACGCCGCGCGGGGTTGGAGGGCTAGGTGGATCGGGGAAGGAAAAAGATAAAAAGCTCGAGGAGGAGTGGAGAGGAGAAGAGAGGAGAGGAGAGGAGAGGAGAGGAGAGGAGAGGAGAGAAGAGGCGAGGAGAAGAGAAGAGAAGAGAAGAGAAGAGAAGAGAAGAGAAGAGAGCAGAGAGTGCAGAGAGCCGAGAACCGAGAGAAGGGTACTCGCGAGGCTCGCGTCCGTGTTGGTCGGATGCGTGCTCGTCTGCGCGCGGGGCCGGTGCAGCAGCTTACGGGTTATTCAAATGAACGGTAAAAATCATCCATAACCGAGGGTAGAAGGCACCCTGGTATTGGTTATATTTAAATGGGTTTAATGCCCCGGCCGTACCCTCGACCAGCCGGCAACCGTCCTGCGTCTATCCTCTGCTCTCTCTCGGCCGCCCGCGATCCATTCTCATCCTCCGTCGCCACCTACGTTCCACCTCTTGCACCCTTTCTCCGCACCCTCTCCTTCTCCCTGTGTCCCCCTTTGCCCTGTTCCGCGCCCCCTCCTCCCTCTTGGTCTCCATCCGCAGAGCCCCACACCCCAGCCATACCGCGGCTCGAGGGTAAAAGTACGCCGTCGATAAAAAGCAAGTGTGCCGACGCGGTGGAGGAGAGAGAGAGAGAGAGAGAGAAAGAAAGAGAGACGGAAGGAGAGTAGCCGCGGGAGAAGGGGGCACGCGATGGGGGCACCAAGGGGGCAACCAAGAGGGCAGCAAGGGACGAGGGGTAGGGGGGTTGCGAACGGGTACGGGGACGCGCGAGGGCAAAGACGGAGCGACGGGCACGCGGAGACAGAAGCCGGAACGCGAGCGCGTTGAAAAGAGACGGCCGAAACGGAAAGGGGTAAGAGAACGAGAAGAGTCGAGAGAGGCCGTCGCGCGCGGCGGAGGGAAGAGGAAGGGCTCGAGGGAAGTCGGTGTCATTTTCATTCTTTCGCCTTTCTCTTCCTCTTCTCCGGCACCTTTTTTTCCTTCTACGCCGGCTGTACTCTCAACAATTAGGTATATCTCGGGCCGCCCTCGACATTGTTTTCGCGGCATCTCGAGTGAGCTTTTCGCTCGAGATTCTTTCCACGCGGCGCGGCTCGGCTCGACTCGGCGTCGCCCGCTCGCGCATCCTCTTCTCCCCGCGGCCCCGTCTCTTCTCTTCTCTTCCGCGGGCCTCTCGGTTGGAGATTCGCGCGCGCCTATCCGCGTTCGAGGAGCCAGGATATACGTATCGTCGATCGGCTTCTCGCCCAGAGAGTCCGGTCTAGGATCGGCGCGAAAGGCGCCGACACGAAGCGGAAACGAGGAACGAAAAGCAAATATTTTTTCATCTAGACTACGCGACGAGAGAGGGTGCGCTCGCGGCGGCCGTTCGGTAGTCCGATCTACCGCTAATCCGGCCTCCGCAAAACGGTATCGGATTTTTGCGCCGTTTGCGGCTCTGGTAAAAAAGGCGGAAAAATCGGCGCTCGCAAAAAATCCAGAGATACGCGAAGAGACGGCCGCGATACGGCGCGGCAGGATATAGGGTGCCGCGAGGGGTTGCGTGGGATAGCCTGGGGGGTTGCGGGGGGTTCGAGAGGGGGTCGGCGATGCGCGGGGCGTTGCGGGTGGGAAGGGTGGGGTGGTTGCGGATGAACGAAAAGCCGCGATCGGACGCGGAAACAAAAATTGCGTGTAGCTGCCGAGCGACAATAATTGAAACGGCGCGTAACACCGTCCGAATCCTCGGAACCCATTTTATATTTTAATCGTACTTCGATAGGCTCGCCGCGATCCCGTGTCTCGTCTCGATATCGTTTCGTCGCACCGGTTTGTCCGTTCCTCGACCGCGTCGATCTCCGACGTCGATCGTCGAACGGTTTATCCGTCCGCGATAGTCGGAACGACGACGACGACGGAGGCAGCGGTGACGGCGGTGACGGCGGCGGCGGGTCGTGTCTCGGCTCAGCCGCGGAGGCGACAGTTACGTAAGGCGCTGTGTGTCGCAAGTACAATGCTCGCACGAAACGCTCGAAACTCTGCACTCGCATTAATGCAACCCTCCTCGACGGATTCGTACTTATACTTGCGCGAATCGTGGAATTCGCTTCGAACGATTTCCATACCGTGTCGCTTGTAAAATAGGGGAGAGCAACCGAATCGCTGCTCTACCGAGAACAAAGTAATATCTTGGCGTGTGTTTCGAACGAAAGAAATCTTTAGCTTGTTTTCTCTTATTTTAAGAAAACGACGCGCTGCGAAACGGCCGGCAGACGATTCATGGTTAGCCCGAGACGTCGATCGTTCGTCGAAGCAACGTTGAACCGAAACAACCGTCGAAGCAACCGTGGGCGTACGAGTTTACGACGAAGCGTTTCGTCCGGTCGACGGTCGAACGATCGCTTGGTCGGTCCGAGAGATCCGAAGGTTTCGCGGGAGAACGCTTGAATTCCTGCGTGTCGTCGAGCCGATCGATGATAATATACTCGCGCGGAGCATTATTCATCGATTTCCTAATCGTCGCGTTTCGAGATCTTGGAAAATAATTATGAAGCTCGGCCGGTAGAAAAAAAAACGAACCGCCAAGGAAAAAGTTACGCCGGTATTACGGAATACGCGCTCCGAGGGCCGCTGAAAACGATTCCGTTGCGCGATGGCCGCTCGTTGAGAAATCGATTTCTACGCGTAACACCTAATTGCGTTAATACGTATTTACGTCCGTTCGCGTTTCATAGTAATTTATTATTTCTGCGCAACGTTGTACACATATAATACGCCCCGAGGTCGAACTCGAGCTCGATCGCGTTAGCGCGCGCGTAGGCGAAACCATCCTAGGCCGCGCGCGTCGTTGGCGACGGCGACGACAACGACGACGACAACGACGACGTCGCGGCAACGACAGCGGCAACGGCGACGACGACGACGGCGCGCGGTTGCCGCTCGTTAGCGCGCATCGATAATCGTCGCTTAATCGATCTTTTCTGCTTTCTGTTACAGGTGAGTACGCGACAATGGCTCGCGCAGGCAACGGCGGAGCCAGCTGTCAAGCTGTTTGCACGCGAGTAAATCATTCCCACCATTCTTGTCTCGCGGCGCGAACTTTCCGAGCGGAATCGACGACGAGAGTGGCGCTGCTCTCCGAGCAACGGAGAGAGAAAGAGAGAAAGAGAGACCATCTCGAAATCTCTGCCGCGTTCGACTCGCAAAATCTCGGAGGCGTCGACACGGTTTATCGCGCGCGTTGCGACAAAGTCCTCGCGGAATGCCATAACCGCGAGCCGGAGTTTGCTGCTCCCGGATTAGAATCGGCCGTAATCGTAAAGATTTTACCGCGAAGTCGGCCAGAGAAACGGGCGCCGCGAGCCTCGTTATTTACGATTTTTAATATGCCGAGAATCGCGACCCAGCCACCCGTCTATCCGCTCGTCCATCCGCTTCGCTCGGATATGAATAAACATTAAATTCCTCTTTACTCCTTTTAATAACTTTTTATACTTCATATTTTATTAATGCGAGACATTCCAATCGGGCCCGCTGCGGCGGCGAGTTGCGTAACGTGATTTGCGTTTCAATAACGCGTACGTACTCGCGGCTCCAGCCTTTTCTTCCTCCGCTTCTCCGCTTCTCCGCTTCTCCGCTTCTCCCTCGTCTTTTTCTCTGCTCTGCTCTGCTCTGCTCTGCTCTCCTCTTCTCCTCCCTCCCTATCTAGCTCGCTCTCTTCCCTCGATTCTCCCTGGTTTCTTGGTCGGTCTTGCGGCGATTTTAAAGGAGAAACGGTTCGCGAAACCCCGCGCGCGTTTTCCTAAAGCAGCTCTCTCGTCGGCCGCGTCGGACGCTTTTAGCCGTCGAACGATGACGAAGGGATGACGCGCGCGCAAAGTTATGTGCCGCGGACAGCGTCGAGACCGCGGCTCGCGACCGTGAACGAGAGAAGGGTTTCGCGGATGTCGGAGAAATCGGTCGACAACGCGAATCGACAACGGTTTGCCCAGAATTCGTTCGCCGGTGTCCGGTTACGAACACGCCCGATCAAAAAGTTTTCAGAAACTCGAAACCTCGGTTTGTACGCTCGGCGAAGGATGCGGCTGCGCGGCATCGCGCACCATGGTTCCGCGTTTTTTTTCGCCTGCTCTAATTGTTTTTTCGATCAGAATACAATCGCAGCGGAGAGCGTTCGCGACAAACGCGATTTCCGCGACGGAACGGACGCGAGCTCGGTTTGAAAATCGGGCGCGTGCGAGCGCGCGGCAACCGAGGCCGACCCGCGTTTGGCTTCGAAGGAGAATTCGAAAGGGAAGCCACAGCGCAGACTATCGCGCGGAAACGGGGTAGAGACGGCGTAACTGTATTGGCCCTGTACGGTGGCTGGATTTTAATCGAAGCGCAACGTATAAAGTTGCTGAAAATCAGATTATCCCTGCTCGCCCTGTTCCTCGTCCTCCTCCACCTCTTTCTCCTCCTCCTCCTCCTCCTCCTCCTGTTCTGGTTCGGTATCCTTCTCTCTACCTCTCTGCGATCCCTGCTTTCCGGTTGGTCACGACTGCGAACCATTTTTTATCTCCCAGCTTTTATCCCGTAGATTTTTATTGATTCGTGCAAATGAAACGATTCGACTATGGGCGAGCCGACTCGGACCAACGAGGGTTCGCGCGGAACGCTCGGCCACGCACCGAACCGAGGGCCGTGCGCGACCTTCGAGCCAGAAGGGAAAGCTCGTACCTCGGTGGTCGGAATAGATCGGGCATGTTCAGATTCCCGCGGTTACCCGACGTCACGCCGACAAACCTTGAAGTTCGAGTCATTCGTGGATACGATTTGCCCTCCCGAGTTCTCTTCTGGTCCCGCGAAAGTCGCAAGCATCTTGGCCACGCCCATTCGAGGCTCTCCGGACAAAGATCGCGGGGTAGATAATCTACCTTCGAGCCAGCGATTGGATTTCTGGCGTTTATGCTCTTTCTCCGTGATAACGCGGTTAATAGTTTCTAGCGCGTCTAACCGCGTACGCACGCACTGGACGGGCGAACGCGCCGTTGTCCCGTGGGGCAGTGCCTTGGCTCCGTCGATGTCGAGAACAACCCAGCGAACCCACGCGAAGCGTTTCGCGGCAACGTAATCCGGTCGACGGTCTTGCGTCGGATCTCCGACAGGATCGGTAGGCATCTTCCGTTTCTTCCGCGCCAGTTTGGAACGAGCACGAACACGAATCGGTCGGGCCAAGGAACGGTTGCCTCGCGCTGCCACCCCGATACCACCCCCGTAACAAAATTACGTCGATTAAGAAAACTATAACGAACGTCGCAGATTACAATTTCGAGAGGTTAGAGTTCTTCCGGAGGACTGCCGCGAATCCAGCAGGGGTATAGTTTCGGTTTAGCGTAGCATCGTCCGGATTCGATCGTAATCGAGAGCAACTCCTTCGAACGATATCGGTCGATCGGTCGGCCGAAAGCGCGGCGTCGAGACTCGCAATTTTCCCAAAGAGTTTCTCTCGGATGCAACGGCTAACGGCGGAACGCCTGTACGACCTTCGCCGCGCGACATCTTCGTTGCGATGCGCGGCGACGTTCGATCGTTCGAACGACATCGCGAACAAGGAAAGATTCGGCGTGGCGCTTTCACGCCCGCACGAAGAGTCGTTGAACCACACTGTTCTTCGTCCTGTTTTTCCTGGCGGACCAAAACGGGTACAATTCTTCGGGCGATATTTTTGGCCCTCGATCTTTAATGCATCGCGAATGTCGAAACGTTTGCCTACCTCGTTAATGCTCTAACGCTAGTACGGAATTAACCGGAGTCTCAATAATTTACCGAACGAAACGTCTTCGACGTCGCTGCATTTGTCCGATTAGCCGGCTATTTCGGTCGTCCGGTGTAAAAAAACATTTTGCAAGAGCGGGTGGCGCGGGTCGATTCGCAAAAGGGACCGTGTCCTTGTTTGCCACGAGCGTTCGTCCGCGAGGCAAACCGAGGCAAACCGAGGCAAACCGAGGCAAACCGAGGCGAGCGACCGGCTAGTTTTCGTCGGACCGGCCCGACTCGACTCGACTCGACTCGACCCAACCCGACGCGACGAGTCCGCACAATTATCTTCGCGTTGAAAATCCACGAGGCAATAATTTCGCGCGAGGACGCGTGGGCGAATAAGGGGAAGCTCGCGTCGCGAACGTTACAGTATTATTTTTAATAACGGTCACTGAGAAGCGGGGACCCGTTCGCCATTACGTTACGCGGTAAATAATAAACGTTTATATGGCCTTGGAAGTTATTATACAATATATACGTTCGTATACGCCCGATGCCATTACGGCTATCGTATATTATTAATGCAGCGGCTCTCAACCGACCTAGAGGCGCGTCGCTCGCTTTACTATCCCGAGCCTCGAGTCGTTTCGCTCGATTCTTCGTCCGCCAACCTAGGCACTCGTTCTCCCGCCCTCTCCGCCGCTCTCCGATACGCTATACCTCTCGAACGGGATATTAGAGGTACTTTCTCCCTTATTCGCGACAGCAAACGCTCGCCGATAACTTCCTACCGGTGTAGCCGGTCGGACGAAATTTCCCGACGTTCGGCAAACGCAAACATCTTGAACGTTACCGCTCGAACGACGACGTTAAGGCTCCGCTAAACATTGCCATGCTATTATCTAAAACAATTTTTACACCGCCCCGTTTGTGTCTAGCCGATTGATAAAGATTGTTTGTCCGTAACGGCGCAACGGTAACGAACTTTGCGCGTACGCTGCAGATTTCCTGCGTTTCAAGCGGAAACGCGTCGATAAAGTTCAGATTAGTGGAAACATTTCAAGAATTTCAAAATACCGCGATGTTATCTCGGTCTCGCTAAAACGATTAAACAACAGATAATAACGAATGCAGGCGAGCTTGATTTTTGCATTCGAATTCGCGGCTTCGTCGCTCGCCGCGAAACAAAATAAATCGGTCGCGATCCAAGTATTCTAGCTTTTTTACATTTGTCGGTCTCGGGTTCGGAGTCGAAACGGTTTCCAGCGTAAGTGGTTAACTCCTTGCCGTATTCAGACGAGTCGGACACGCGTCGAAGATTTAACCCTTTGCACTCGAGTGGCGACTCTGAGGTGCCACGAAAAATTGCCATACTATTATTTAAACAAGTTTTATATCGCTAGATTTGAAGTTAAGAAATCGATACAAATTGTAGCGTCCTAAGTACGAGTAATAATAATTAATTTCATATGCACGAAAGGAAATAAAGTATGTAGAATGAAGTTGTCGTAGGTAAAAATATTGTTTCGATTTTGGCATGGAATTGCTTCGAATGGCGCCTCTAAGGCGACACTAAAACTTGCCATACTATTATTTAAACAAGTTTTATATCGCTAGATTTGAAATTAAGAAATCGATACAAACTTTAGCGTCCTAAGTACGAGTAATAATAATTAATTTCATATGCACGAAAGGAAATAAAGTATGTAGAATGAAGTTGTCATAGGTAAAAATATTGTTTCGATTTCGGCATGGAATTGCTTCGAGTGCAAAGGGTTAAAACAAAGTCTAACGAATATAAATGTTGTGCCTTTCCGTTCGGACGAAATCAAAGGTTGTTCAATTTTCATTCGAGCAGGTGCAGTTGCCTGAAAGACACGATCGTCTTTTCTGTAACACTTTTAGCGATCAAGATGCTGCGATAACTTTAATTACGAAAAGAATGATATGGCAAGGGGTAAATGCGCTAGAAAGAGTTTCGCGCTTTTCGAGCGGTTACGACGAGAACCACCGTCGTCCGAACGTCCGATTCCGCTCAAACTTTGCGCGCTTCGATTCGGCGCAAACTATTCGAATTGGTGGAACGAGGCTCCGTCGAGTCCGCTGATTCGAAAGCTAGCGGATACGTGAAAAAAAGGATGATAACGAATGCAAAGAATGCGCGTAGGAGCGGCGACAGAGAGAGAAATAAGCTTTCTCGATGAAACATCTTTGTCTCTGACACGCGACGGCCGCGTGATCCTCGGCCGACCGGGCCGTTTAACCGCGATGGAAACGGTTCGAGCTTCGAATGCTACCCGCGCGCGACGGGTCGCGATCGCTTCGACCCGGTGACCCGCGGTGCTCGACGACGGTTCCTTTCCGATGGGCGAGCGAAATCCGCACCGCGATCGAACGACCGGCGGCAGGAAGTATCCGCGCGAAGGTGACTCGGGCGTGAAACGACACGCTGCTTCCGATGTAATTATATCGTGCGGTGGCATAATATTGCTGACGGATAATGAAACGTTCGAATATAATGGCCGGCTGCCGTCTCCGCCGAATCGGTCGTCCCCCTCTGCGCGAACGAATCGCGATCGCGGTTTTCATTTCGTCGACGGCGGACTTCTCGCGGGGCTTCTTCGGTCCTCCGCTTTCGATCGAGAAACGATTGAGAAACGATCGAGAAACGATCGCGAAACGAGTGCGGATCTCGGATCCGTTCTTCGACTGGCAAAGAACGGCGAGGCGGGAAGATGCGGAGCGAGACGCGGGACGTCGCGGAACAAGCTCGTTACGCGAACAATAAGTTTCGGTAGAGCCGAGGCGAACTAATTGCGCAGTTATTTCGTTAAGATAAGGCTCACGCTCCGGCTTCACGGTCGCTCTCCGCTAGATGGAGATTAGGCGAATTACATTATTTTACGTGTAGCATCGTCGGCCTGGGGAGACGATAGCGCAGTCAAAGTTTCGTATCAATATTTATTGTATAACGATAAGATTAAAAGGAATTTGTTAATGCGCGGCTCGTGTTTATATTGTTACGTCACGCGCCAACTCGAGCCGACCGTACGGCGAGACAAGCTTCTCTGTATCGAATGAAACAAAGCGGTTCTCATTCGCGATCCCGTCGATGCTCCCGAGGGGATTCGGCCTCGAGGATCGAGGATCGAGGATCGAGGATCGAGGGTCGAGGATCGTTCGCCAGGATTCGCTGTCGGTTTCGCGTCCCCCTGCGCCGTGTTCGCGTGGTGCGTCGGAACCCGCGATACGATTGCGAAAGAAAATTTGAAAACCAACCCGAAAGATCGAACGTCGAACGCGCGTAGATGCTAATAACTGGAATCGGCGAAACCCGTCTACGCCGCGTCGCCGCCGGGTGGAACGATTTGCCAAACATCTGCGTGGGCAAATTACGTAGAATATTGCCGTTGCGAGAACAGAATAGAAATATTGCGCGCGCGCGCGAGCTCGCCCGAGAGACCGCTGTATCCTTGGAAGCGAATGCAAAACGTCGAACCATACGACATTATTAATAAACGCGCGGCGATTCATTGCGGTAATCATGGTCGCCTCGCGATGACGCGCGTGCATAGGCGGGCTGCGAGGAACGTCGCGAGAAAAAAGAGAAAACGTTGCGGAGGTGGGACGGTGGCCGAGGCAAAAGACGCGAGGAAACCAACGTGGAACGAAGGGCGCGGTATCGTTCCTAGACCATCGAAGGGAGAGTCGCCGAAATCGCGTGCGGACGCGTACGAGCGTTTTCGGTTCGTCCGGTCGACCAACGTCCGCGAAACTTACGACGACGCCGAATCTCAGCTTCCAGCGATTTTTACGAAAAGTTGAAAACGGACGTTGCAACGTACGAGCGTTGGCTGGTCTCGTTGATCGAGCAAAGCGAGAACTATCCAAAGCTTTTCGTCGCGTTGGAACGTTACGGCGTGTTAGGACGTTAGGGCGACGCTCGTCCTTTGTCGTTGGTCCGTTTGTCGTTTGTCGACCGGTCGATCGACCGAGACTCTAATTAAAGATTGCCTGTCAACGCGATCGGGCAGCGTCTTAACGAGGGTAATTTTCCGGCGAGTAAGTAAAAAAAAAAAAAAGGGAAGAAGGGTAAAGATCGGCCCCCGTACCTACTCCCGACGCTTTTTCACCGGCGAGGAACTTCATCCGGCGGATTAAAAGGAATCTCGAGCCGGCAATAACGAGGCGCTTATCGATCGATAATAATTTAATGATAGTTATTCTCGAGCGGGCTGTTATTCCTCTCGAGGCGCGCCCCGGGTAAAATATTTTTGTTTCGTTCTGGTCGTCGGCTGGAAAGTCGATTCGTCACGACCTCCGCGTAGAAAATACGCTACTTCATTCTCGTCGGAGAGAAGCACAGGGCCGAGAGAGCTAGAGAGAAAGAGAGAGAGAGAGGTGCTCTTCCACGCACGCACACTGTTTCGAATATGCGGAGAACTGTACAGCGACCGCGGAACAGAGACAAATACTCGAACCAACGAGGAGAAAGAAAAAGAGAGAGAGGAAAAGAGAAAGAAAGAGACCGCGGCTCTCCGCGAGGAGAGAAGGACGGAGAGAGACAACTCGGGACACCTACGTCTTCGGTGCCGCTCGTACGTACGCGCGCGCCGTTCGCGGTTCCGCTGTGTTGGTACGCGCGAGGGTACTTATATATAGAATTAAATATACGATACATTATTCATTTTAAGTTCTTTCTCCTTGCTTGTCCGGAGATCGTATGTATTACGCGCACACTAGCCGCTCTCCCACATACACGCGCACACGCGTGCGCGCGTACGCGAGCTCAACACGGATAACCGCGTTTCAACCCGACTCGCTCTCTCGCTTCCTCCGCCTCACCCTTGCTAGCTATCGCTCTTTCTCCCTCTCTCTTTATCTCTCTCTCTCTCTCTCTCTCTTGCCATCTGCCTTTGCTCCTCTCCCTCGTCTCAGCAGAACGCATTCACGGACGTGCTCGCACGCCTACCAGTTCGACTCTTTCACGTACACGCGTTTAAAACCGCGCGCTCCGGCGAAACTTACGAGCGCATGCGAGCTTGAGAGAACCAGGCTACGGAGAAGGGAGAAGGGGGGAGAAGGGGGAGGGGGAGGGAGAGGGCACAGTTATAACTTTTTATTTTAAAGATGGCAGCGTCTCATTTGCAATTCTATGCAGGACGTCGATACGCCTGATTTATCGTTACTATACTTATACCGGGTCTGCGCGCTTCTGCCACAATTTATATCGAGAATACGGACGCGGCCGTCGGTGCGTCCGTGCCCCCGAACCGCGATCCGCGATCCGCGATCCAACCTTATCCGCGGCGTTTCTGCGACGATGCCCAGAGTCGCGGCACCGGTCGTCGACCAAAGCCGGAAACCGTCTACGAGAATTCCGCGAGAGGAGTCGCGCGGAATTCGAGCCGTGAAAACGCGCCAAACGCGCCGACGAACGGAAAGAAAGAGAAAGACTGAGCGAGAGAAAGAGAGACGGATAAGATTGCTGCCGCGCGAACGCGGAAAACCTCGAAACCAACCGAAGCCGGATCCAAAGCGAAGAATTCTTCGAACAACGCGGCAGCCACGAGGCGGCCCCGCATCTTGAATCGATTTTATGAATCTCGTCGACGAGGCGTATAACGAAAGTATTCTAGACAGTTCTGCGCATTACGTTTTAGAATCGATTATACGAGAAGCTAAAACCTTCGTAGCGTTTCGTATCGCCGCTTGGCTTTCGTCGAACGAAGGAAAGAGAAAGCGACACAGGCATCCGAGGTTGTCATAAATTAGCCCTTCCGAGAGACCGGAGGATCGTTGCGCGACCACCACCACACGGGAAACGCTTATTGTTCGTGGAATCGTCGAACGTTTTCAATCCGGTTGGAACGAAGCTGCGAGGACGTCGCGGATCTCCAACGGGTCGCTTCCAGCCGTCGACGAGAAAACCGCCGCGCACCACCTTCGATCGATGCCCGACGAATCTCGCCGCGATATCGACGATTCCGATACGACGGGAGCACGGCCGTTCGTTCGGCTTTGCCAGAGTTCTGTTCCGCTACCGTTGCCGAGGCACGCGGCTTCTCGAGAGAAGGTCGTGAAAAAGAGAAAAAGAGAAAGAAAAAAATAGGGAACCGTGAGAGGGAGACAAGACGAGAACTCGAGTAATATTTTGGAAAGGAAGCAAGAGAGAGAGAGAGAGAGAACGAGAAAGCAGGGTGGGGGGAGTGAGAGGGCGTTTAGAGAGGGGCTAGGAGAGCGACCTTGATCGACGTGTCCACCGATCGAGCGTACGCTAACTCGTAAGAGAAGTAGATCGTAAAAAAAGTCGGCAATAAAAATGGTAATGCGCCGAGTAATACGCGCATAATACCAGCCATTATCCACGCGCGTCTTCCTTTATTATCTTTTTTATACTCGATACAGTACGGATCGTAAAGATCGCGGTAATAAAAAGTATTATTTTGTGCCGCGCGCAGACCGATGGAGACTAGTCTGCGGTGGTGGTGGCCCGACTGTCCGACAGAGACGGAACTTAACGAACCCGTTTTAATCGCGCGGTATCACGGACGGATAAAAAGTTCTCTTTTTCAATGAGGTACTAATTACGTTTCGTGGCGTAGTGGTCGGTCGAGTCCCTCTCTCTCGCTCTCTTTCTCTGTATCCCTTTCTCCCTCTCTCTCTCCATCTATCCATCTATCTATCTCTCCATCTATCTCTGTTCCCCGTACAGGGGTGGGATAATTAAGCAACGGGACGAGTGCGGCTGCCAACTTCTTTTGGTTTGTCAACGATAAAGTTTCCCTTTCGTTCGGGAAGGATACCCGAGCGACGCTAAACAGGGAAAAAGAAAAATAGGAAAGAAGAGAGAGGGAGAGAGAGAGAGAGAGAGAGAGGGAGGGAGGGAGAGAGAAAGAGAGCGAGAGGCGGAGGGCGAAGAATGGAGAGCGCGATCGGAAATTGCTCGAAAGAGCGGACCGAATGACGGTCGAAAAGTCCCTAACCTGTCCCGTTCGGCGCGAACTCGCGCCATTGTTCGACTTATCGGCCTCCACCACGTGCTTTACATAATGGCAGTGTCGAAAATGCGGTTTAACGATATCTAAACACGAGTACTCGGCCGTTTTAACTGGAAACGCGACGCGACACGGCGCGACAAGGGTGGGCGAACCAGGGAGAACCAGGGAGAACCAGAGAGAGAGAGAGAGAGAGAGAGAGAGAACGAGAGAGAGAGGTAGAACGATCGTTGTGTTTTCCGCCAGCGAAATCCCCTTCGGTAGGGAACGTTCTGAACTGGATACGTTGCGCTCTCGTCCTTTCTCTCTCGGTCCTTGTGTCGCGCGGACCAACGCGTACCTACGGAAACGAGAGAGAAGACACAGGGTGCGAAAAGCGAGAGCCGCGCGTCGGGAATGGGAACGCGTTCCGTTCCGTTCGCAGCGATGCGCGCTGCGCGCTGCGAGAACCAGATATCGGTTTACATCCGAACAATTACTGCCTTTTACCGGCCCCAAAACGCTATGCTAATTGGTTCGCGATCCGTCCGACGCTCCAGCCTAGAAGCCTCGAGCCGCTCTCCAAAGAAATTGGCCCTCGCGACGATACCAATCGAATCGTTTCGACTACGAAAAGACCGGAGGGCCGAGGAGGGAAGGGAGAGAAGCAAACGCTTCGACGGATCGCGGATCGTTTTGTTTCGTCGACCGGTAAATTCCGTTCGGCCGACGTCGAACGAAAATGTACGAAGGTTCGCGCTTTAACCCTTTGGCCTATAACCACGAGTCTGATTCGTGGCAAAGAATTTGTGCCATAAACGAAAACCACGAGTCTGACTCGTGGTGAGGAATTTTTTTTATCCACTTTGAAATAATAAATTATTTTTGTTAACCGATCAATAGATCAAAAAAATTGATCTATCGCCTCGCTTTAGAGGCGCCACTCGAGTGCAAAGGGTTAAATTAATTTTGCGAATCGTTCGTTGAATTCTGTTCGGACACAGAATTATTTAAATTTAAATATCGTTTGCGTATTTCGACGGGGTTACTTATTGTTTATCTTGACAATACGTATCGTATAAAAATTTCATGTGGTACAAGTGAGATGTGATGCATACCAGAAAATTAAAACGGCTGACACGGCTAAATTCTTTATTATTTCGGACCTGAAAAATTAGTGATTATTCTTTAGACATACTGAAATAAATCGCGCTCTCTGACTTCTGCTCGCGCGCCTGGCCGGCGGACGTAGCGGTGTAGGCCAAGGGGTTAACCGTACCTAAAAAAAGTAAAAAGGTTAAAATATATATAATAATATAATTCCTAATTTCGCTATCGATCGTGTTCCTGCATTTTCGCTCGTGATCGTCGCAACCGCGACTCGTCGATTAATGGGGCAACGAGTTGAGAAAAGTCGGGAACGCTTTGCGCGGACGTTATGCATGGATTGCAAAGCGACGATGCCGGTCGGCGGGTCTGTCGCTTTGGAGACTTCCAGCGAGAGAATCGGCTCCCGCATATTTTTGGACCGAGTACACGGAAGAATTCATTCGCTTCGATCCGAGTCCGAGAGAAAAATGAGCTCGCGGTTATCGCGAAACTGGAGCGAAGAGAATCGCGCTAGGCAAGGGGATGCGCCGAGCGGCAAGGAGAAGATAAATATTTCTGTAATGGTTGATTGCGTTTGACGCGTCGACGATCCGTTGAAATTGCTCGGATGGTTCCATTTACGTGTCATTAAAGCGGTGAGCAACAATAATATCGGCGCACGTGCATAAACATTCGTATAATAATTATTCTATTTAACATCGCGATCGATTCGCGCACCGATTCGTATTTTTACGGCGCGCGGCACGGCTCGGCTCGACTCGCGGCAGAGTCGAATGACGCGACCATAAAGGCGGCGATGGCTCATCGCCGCGGCAACCGTTTCGTATAGTTGCTTTTACGATTCATTAAATTACTACATTGTACGAAATATATAAATATTCATAGGTTCGCGGTGATGCTAGCGTACGCGCGTCGCGGATCCCGCGAATCGACGAGATTCCGCGACGCGTCTCGAAACCCTTCGAATCGTTTCGATCCGAGAATTCGTATCGCCTCCAACGTCGTTCGAAAATCTTGAAAACCTAGACGTTTTGGAAGACTCGATACGTTCGAATCTGTCGCGAAACGATAACGATATCGATGCGACGATATCGTTGCGATCGCACGGTCGAGGCGAAGTCGCCGCAACGCGAAACTGCCTCGCGGTAGACAACTCCTAAAGAAATAATAGACGAGAAGAAGGGTCGTCGACTAAACCGTTCCGCCAACGGACAACGGCGGAGCGAACAACTGGCCGGCGAGTTGGTCGTTGTCTAAAAAAACTTATAAAACTCGACGCAACTAAACTTGGACGATGTTCGAGATTTCCTAGATTCTCCAAGCACCCGAAACATTCGAAACTCGCGAGATTTTCAAAAGTGCAACGTTCATCGCGAGACTCACCAGGACTTTGAAGAGTTTCAAGAATTTCTGTCTTGGAATAAATACCGAATCGATTCGATTGGCTCGACGACACGCAGGACAGAGAGAGCGCCGAACGCCCATCGCCGGCTTGCTCTCGCGTTTCGCGCTCGTTCGTGTTTCTTCTAGTCGCGCGGGCTATAAAACGACGGGAATCGCGAGACGGGGACGCGCGTTCACTCGATAAACAACGACGATTAACCGTGCTGAAATATTCGTCGGGCCGATTATCGCGTTAACGTTGCGACGCGACGCGACGCGATGCGATGCGACGCGATGCGATGCGATGCGATGCGATGCGATGCGATGCTCGCTGCAGGTAATTAGACGCGCGAGAGAACGGGTGCAAGGTATTATCGTCCGGAGCGACTAACGTGTAATTAAGTTAGTCGATGCTCTTGCGTAGCAATGTAACGTGTGCGTAACCAGACACGATGCAACGTTGCATGCAACGACACGCTGTTGGTAGAACTATCGTTTCTTCGAGATCTTTTCGCCGGCAGGTTCCCCGATGCAAGATACATCTCGGAGTACTTGCCAACAACGCGATTCCGTGTAGTTGGTCGTGGCGTTTCGATAAAAATGGAGCGATAACGAGACCCGGAGAATAAAGAAATCCGTGAACGCGGGCAGGTACGACCGCGGGCAAGACCGCGAGAGACCACCGGTAGAAACCGCCGGCAACCTTACCCGTATCGATTAGATGGGGATTTAGATTGACCGAAACGCTTTCGCCGAAGCGGTTACACGCCGACGACAAAGAAATCGCTCGTTCCTAGCGGTAACAGCTGTAATTATCATATTCGATGAAATATGGTCTGTCGGTCGTCCCGTCTCCCTTCCTCTCTCTCTGTTCCCTCTCTCCCTTGGTTGCTCTATCTCCGTCCCTCTTCCTCTCCCTCGCCCTCACCGTTCTCTCCGACCCTCCCCGTCCCGCTCCCTTGGAACCGGCGAACTCGAACTCGCTCCCTGTTTCTACGTCCGTCTGTATTCGCGCGCGCGTTTGTGTGACCGTGCGCGAATTGCGGGGACAAAACTAGTTTGTCTCCTGGAACGCGAGCGCCGCCCTGGCCGAGCAATTTACGAATCGGAAATTGCTGAAAATGGGCAAACCGTTTGCGATCGTCGATGTTTTCCGTTCTCGGGTCGCGGACTTGGAAAGCTTTCGATATTCTCCGCTTAGAAGCATCGCTCGGTGCCGTAAATTCCCCAAAAACTATTACCTTCGAATCAGCGCCGGAATTCGTCTATCCGCCCGGTTCGAAACGGTTACGGTGCTCGCCGAGATCCTGCAAAGTAGACGATCATCGTTCTCGCGTTCCATCGTTGCGTCGCTGCGATGCACTCCGGAATTTATATTTCCTATCGCACTGCGACCGGACGACGTCGCGCGCGGCCTGTACACGAAAATCGGTACCGTCGAATCGCGCGCGTTATCTCCTTCCAAGTAGACGACCGCGTAGACGGCAGCGTAGACTCTCGTTGTTCCGTTTAACCCCCCAACGGCGGACCGTCGCGACGATTACGCGGTCGTCGACGCTCGTAGCCATTCGCAGTTTCGTCTATCAATTTTAGAAAATGGTCTCGACGGGCCGGTCCGCTTATCGCGGCCGTTGATACCAAGCAATCGCAAAGTAACCTCTGCGTCTTCGCCGATGTCGAATCCCCAGACCTTCGGAGGCCCTGAGCGGGCTCAGCGTCACTTTTGGGAGATCATAGACAAGATCGATTCGGAATACCAAGTTGGTTTCACTCGCGAACGCGTAAGAGTTGTTTCTCCCCGTTTCGTTTTTTGTTTCTAGACACGGTTCCTTACGATTCGTTTAAAAAGGTAAGGATAATAGACACTGAATTGATTTTTGTGCACTGAGTAACTAAATATATTTTCTGGTCTTAACAAAACTTTAACAATCTTCAAACTTTAACAGACGAATCAGTGTATGATATGAATGACTGAATCTATGCAGCGGATCTGCTGAACGTCGAGTGTGTTTGGGTTGAGTGAAGTGTTTAGAAACAAAAAACGAAACGCGGAGAAACAAAAGTAGAGATGTAAAATTCGGAGCGTTCCTACGACGGCCTTTTCCCCCGATGCTCCGAGCATCCGGTTGGATTATCATTGAAAAATAATAATCGTTGGGTGGACCAAGTCGGACGAGCGTCGGAGACCAACTCGTACGTTGCTCTTGTTTCGAAGGCGAACGATTTCTTAAAAATTCGATTTCTTAAGAAGTCGCGTTAACTGCCTCCGCCTCGGGTTCGAAACCTTGTATTTATCCTGTATAGACACGAGCAGAATACCGGAACGGTTATCCTGTAGTTGTACGAGCAGTTAAACCGACTTTACCGTACAACATTTCGGACCCGAAACGGTGGCATTTAACGCGACCTCTAGCGTGTTGCGCTTCGTCCGAAAACGACGCTACGTTTTAAAGTTTAACCCGCTGCGCTACGATTCATTTTACGGTTACGGTGACTAGAACTTCTTCGTCGAGAGGTAGAAATTTTATATTTATCGTATGCTCGCGTATTCTCCGACGGGTTCGCAACCGCAACGACAAAAACACGTTTACTTCGGCTGGAAGAAAACGAATAGCGTGGAAATTTAATAGATTTTCCTCGGAATCCGCGTAGCGAACCCGACGACGTCTCTTCGACGTTCGTTGCGCGTTCTTTGCGAGGCGACCAAGTCGACGCGTCGCGGACGATCGTCTGCTTTGCGAATAATCGACGAGCTGGTTGTTGCAAGACGAACGTCACCGACGACCCAGACGAATCTCGATCGCACGAGCAATTATTTCTTCCGCCGAGCGGATCGCGGTGTCGCGTCGGATCGGCGAACATATTTCGGCGAGTGTTTTCGATCGCGGCAGACGCTTCTCGGCGTGCACGGCCAAAGGGGATGGATAGGGTAGCCGATAGGATAGGGACCTCGCGCGAATCGACGGCAACGTCCACCCTCTCGATCCCGTCGTGTTCCTGCCCCGAAGCCCGAAGGAACGTATTTCCCGTCGATGGTCGACCGCGAAACGTCGGCAACGCGTTTAGCCGTCGGCTAACGAGGCTCGCGAACAAGATCGACGGCTAAAATTCCGTCGGACGATCCGCGGCAGCGAAAAAAAGGGTTTCCACGGGCGGACGGGTCTTCCGAGCTGACAGATCCTTCCGGAAGACTCGCCGCGCGCGTACGCCTGTCGATTGCCGCGGATTTAATCGCGAATTCGTTGAAAACGATTCGTCTTCACCGCGCTTGTCTCGGCTGTCGACGGCGACGCGGAAATCTCTCCGATCCTCGAGCTCTCCCGCAACCGGCGAAAGTAATTTCGAGCCACGGGAGAAAGAGAGGGAACGGCAGAAGAGAGGGAGGGAGAGAGAGAGAGAGAGAGAGAGAGAGAGAGAGAGAGAGAGAGAAAGAGGAGAAGGAGACAGCGGGAAGGCGAAAGGAGTCGTTGGGACTCTCTATCGCTTGAATTTCTGAAACTACCAGCTCTCCGGATCGTACGTTTCGTCGTTCGCGCGGAATGATAATAATAACAATAGCAATAATGATAAAAATAATAATAATATAAATAATAGTAATAGCGCCTGCAATAATAACGGTAATAATAACGTTCGTAATAATAGCAATAATAATAACAATAACAGTAATAACGACAGAGCGTTATTGCGCGTAATAATTTTCAACGGCGTAATCGTTAAGAAAGGACGTCCCGGGGTAACTGCGCCTATAATCGTTATCGTTACGGTTTACGCCGCTCGGTTGCCTTTCTCGTTCCGTTCTTTCTTCCTCGCCTCGGTCCTCGGTTCTCGGTTCTCGGTCCTCCGTCCTCGGTCCTCGATTCTCGACCCTCCTCTCCCTGCCTACCCTTTGATCTTCCGCCCGTCCACTCGCGCTTTCCCGTTTTCCGGCCACGAGTCGTCGTCTCGTCCGGTCGGTTCGACGTCCGCGGACTTGGAAATCAGCCGCGCGTCCACGGACGAATTTCGACGAAACGCGAGGCGTGTGCTTCGGGAGGCGTCGCGGACGCGAAAGGTCGAAGGTCGTCGGCGAAGGAGGCCGTGGAACTCGAGGAAGCAAGATGCTCGGACCCGGCTAGACGGGGAGAGGAGGAGCGGGTCGGGGTACGGGTACGAGGACGAGGACGAGAGGACGGGCACGAGGACGGGTACGGGGGACTGGGTCGGGGCTGGTATTGGTGGCACACGTACTCGAAAGAGAGCATTAGTTTCAACGATTATTAGAGTTAGTTCTAGCCGAACGAGTTTCATAAATGCCCGAGGAAAACTCCGAGCGTATACTTGTATTTATACGAGCAGCCAGACGGTGACGGCAGGGCGAGGGGGAGGGAGAGGGGCGACGGTACCGAGGGTGGGGCAGGGGTCAAAAGAGGAAAGGAGAGAAAGAGAGAACGACGGTATTCGCGGAGCCGAAGTATCCTTCGTTCCGCTTCGTCCCCAGGGGTTGGGCGCACCCTCCTACCCCTCTGTACCCTCGTTCCTTTTCCGTACTCTCCGCTCGGCCTCCTATTATTATTATTTTTTATCACAATATTTGCTTTTCCCACATTCTGTTTTATGTTAATGGTCGCCGCCTCCCCCCGGCCTCCACTCGCCCCGTCCTCGGTTCTTTTTCTCGCTGGTTCCCGCTTCGTATGCATGGCCTCGGGGAACTTTTAGCATTTTGTCTCGAATTTAAAAAGTTTTTCCGCCGCTCCCGTCCCCGCGATTTCTCCCTCGCTGCTCCTCCTCCGTCTCCGCCTCCGTCTCTCCACCCTCGCGCGTCCCTCGTCCCCTACGTCCCCGATTCGCTTCTTGGTCCCCGGTTCTCTATCCGTCTCTACCGCTCCGCGATTCACCTTCCTTCTTCTCCCCTTTCTTCGCCATTGATTCCGCGCGCGCGCCCGCGCGCCCCCGTCTTCCTAACCGTTCGCGTTTTCGTTCCCGTTCTCGTTCTCGTTCTCGATCTCGTTCTCGTTCTCGTTCTCGTTCCCGTCCGCGTTCACAACCGCGAGCGCGAAGAAATCGTCGTCGGAACCCCGCTCGGTACTTATTTATTGCGTTTGCTCTCGATCGCGAACGAATACGCGCGTCCCGACGCGGAAAGAAACGAAATTCGACTCGTAGACTCGGGCGCTGGGAAGAGGAGGGCGGCGGTCGGCAACTGGCAGAGGAACAAACGCGACAAACTTCCGCGAAACCGTCTCGACGTCGAATCGATCTTTTCCGCGACGTTCCCGCGATTCGCGAAGCGACGGATGAAGAAAGCGGCGGAGAAGGGTGTGCGTTCGTGTGCACGACCGAGCGTGTGTTTTCTCCCGCGGCCGAGTATCGCGAGGCTGAGACCGAGGCCGCGGGGGTGGCAGAGGGACGAGAGAGGCACAACAGCGTAGTTTCTCGAGCTCGAAATCCATAAGTTAAGAATTTTTCGCGGAGTGGAAAACTTTCGAATAATATAGCGTTCGGTCCCCGTATCCGAGCATCGCCGCGAACTTTCGTAATATATTACGCGTGTTTCTCTGGCTGGTCGCGGGCTTAACGGCGCACCCAACCCTCGAACAAATTGGAATTTGTACGTCCGAAACTCGGTCGGTGCGGTTCCTTTCGCGGAATCGATTCCAAGATGCGCGTTTCTTTCGATTCCGTTTTTACGTCGGCCGCGACGCGAGACTCGAGCGATCGTACTCGCGGCGCGACGCTTCTAGGTTGGAAGCTCCCGTATCGATCACACCCTACACGGGGTTCTTCTTTCCCTCCTAAACGATTTTAGTTGCTCGAAAGTAGACGCGTCGGCGGTCCTAAACTCTGTTCCGCAAAGTCGACGCTCTGGGAAAGCCGGCGCATCGAACGGTTCGTCGCCCGAGAAACCCGAACTCGGCTGCCGAAGACGTCGAAACAAACGTCGCGATCTCGATCCATTCGGATTCTTTGAGATTAATTTACGATTTTTCTTACCCCGAGGCTCGCTTCGAGCCGTCGACGCCATCCCCGAGATGTTAACGACGGGCGTAGCCGCGCGAAACGTACTCGCCCCCGCCGAAAAAGCGGTTCGAATCGCGAACCACCAAAAAGGCAAAAGTTTCTCTCGTTGTCGGAATTATCTCGGCGACGCGGGATTTTCCCTTGGAGCGGAACACGGAGGGAGAGAGAGAGAGAGAGAGAGAGAGGGAAAGAGAGAAAGGGAATGGGAGCGAGAGAGCGAGAGAGCGTGAGGCGGTCTCGCGGCGAGCAGAAACGGCCGCTTTATCGGCACGAAATCGATCGATTCGCGCGCAACGGAGTCTCGCGCAAAATATAAAAAAAAAGGGACGGAAAAAATGGGGAGAGAGAGGCAGTAGAATAGAATTCCTCGTATCCCCGCCGCTCCATAACTTTTGACGAGTTTCAGCGAGTCGAAACCGTGGCGAGATGCGGATATAATTTTATCCAGTTTTTTATTGCGGACATGTTGAACTGGTAAGGGCTTCGATAGCGGCAGCTGAATCGGAAATATTGCCCATAAATATCGGAGATACCCACCCAGCCACGTGTAACTTCACGCACGTGCAGCCTCGCGCGTAGGTACGCGTTATTCTCCTGGTGTGTGCCTTTCCCGGACTCGTATACGCGTACGCGCACACACCGCGGTTCCACACGCTAGTTGCTGCCTCTCCTCCTCCACCTCCTCCTCCTCCACCACCTCCTCCACCTCTTCCACCACCTCCTCCTCCTCCTGTTCCTGCTGCTGCCCCACATCCTCCACCCTTCCGCCCTTCCAACCTGCCCCCCTCCGGCGACCTACCCGCCGCGTACCTGCAGATAGCCGATTCGTATCGTCAATCCTGGCTACCCTACACCCTACACCCTGTACCCTGCACCCTGCACCCTGCACCGTATAGCCTATACCCTCGACGGTATAGGGCCTACGCCGGTGCCGCGCGCGTCCCGTATCTATTCCGCGACGGCTCTATCGCGAAATGGATTTTTTTTCAAAATCGTCCAAGCGCTCCGCCCTACCCTTTCGCTGCCGCCACGGCCACCGCCACGGCCACCGCCACCGCCACCGCCACCGCCACCGACTCCACCTCTATCTCGGCGCTCTGACCTCTCATCGCCCCCTCGCCCACCCCCTCGCCTCGCCCCATCTCGCATACCATCCTGCCCACCGCGGTTACGCTGGAAAAAATGTTTCGAATTCCTCGAATTGCCGCGATTAGTTTCCGTCTCGATTGTTCGATCGACTGCCCATTCGAGACGGATCGTCGACGTAGACCGTCGAAATATAACGGACGCGCGCGGGCTTCGCGTTCGTTATTGGATTCGCCGATTCGAGATGCCTCGACGGTTCTGCCCGTTTTCCACGGTAAGAGAGATTCTTGCGCTCCCGGAACACTTTGACCAAAGGTTTCTACGTTTCCGCGTTTCTACGGATACACCGATCTCGAAAGAACCGTCCGGCGTGTTCGGACTTTGGCAAGAGCGTCCAAGTTTACCATCGGCCCCGTATCCCGTTGTTCGTTTCTCCGGATCGCGACAGAATCGAAAAATGATATCCGTGGCCGTGCTTCTCGCTTGAGGGTTTCCATGGAACGTTGCGTGCGGGTACGCGCACGGTATAGTTCGCCGGGCGAAACGCGGCTGGCACGATCGCGCGGATCCGCGCGGACCCGCTCGCCCCGCGTCGTTCGAAGCGAGCGTAACGAGTCTCGGGTACGGTCGAAGCGCGACAAAAGGCGAAGTGGCTCTTTCATTGGCCGTGGTAGAAAGCGCGAAATAAAAAAAAAGCGTCGAGAACGAAGTGGCTGGATCGGGGAGGGCGCGCGGAAACGTTCGCGGTGGAGGGAGATAGGAATAAAGGAGGCTTCGCATTATTTTAAACGCGGACCTCCGACTCTCCCTCTGGCTCCCTTCTTTTCTTCGTCCCTTTCTCTGTCCGTCTCTCTTTTCTCTTCCCGTTCCGGCGCGGCTCGGCGCGGCGCGACGCGGTGCGGTGCCACGCCGGTCTGCCGGCGCGACGGTTTTTCGGCCGGGAGAGAGACAGAGCCACCCGGATAGGCGCACCAGAACAAATCGTTGAGAATGCAGCGCGAAAAGAGCCGGAGAAAATTCGTGGCAGCGCCGAGATAGATAGGCCGTGGAACGGGGAAAAACGCTTCCCGCTTTCGAGACGCTTTTCAACGACACCGCCGTTGTCCCCGAGGCGCAACGACGATCGCTCGAACACCGATTGACCGTTTGCCTTTTCTCCCTTTTCCCCCTTTTCCCCCTTTTCCCTTCTCCCTTCTCCCTTCTCGATTTTCCCTTCTGCCTTCCATCTTCCCACCTTCCCACCTCGAAGCCTTTGCCGTTTCGAATCGAGCGCACGGCGAACCCGGTTGATTCGATCGTTCCCGCAGCCACCGTTTTCGCCGCGTTCTTCTCCCTCGCTGCGTACGATTAGAAAGGATCTTTCGGCGTTATCGGCGGCTTCCCGTTTCGTACCCTTCGAAGCCGGGTCACCGTGACTCGGGGTCTGGGTCAAGTCCAACGCGCGATCCTCTTACCCGCTATTTTCGACCCTCGCTTAACCCGTTTTACGCGATCTCGTTGGTAAATGGCAGGCGCGTCGTCGAGCATCGCGACGACCGCTTTCATCGAAACTGGTCGAATTACGAAAAGCCGATGCCCGGAGCGTCACGCGACAGAATGGAAACGAGTTCGCGGGACGGACAAGGGTTAAGCGTAATCGGTATCGATGACTCTGGAAATTATTTGGGCGGCGCGAGAGCGGATAAAGTTTCGAACGAGCCTAAAATTAGCGGGGTCGCCCGAGGCGGTGGCCCGCGGTTGATCGCGCGAGGGAACAAAGGACCACTCGGTGTAAAATTGATATAAAGTGGCGAGCAAGCATAACAGCTGTGCTCGTGGAGGAGCGTGAACGCGCAATTGATATCGAATGGCTAGAATACCTCGGAGAGGAATAAAAGGAATCGCGAAGCCGTGGAGAATCGATGGAAACGATTCCCGGCGTTTCTCGTTTCCGACGATACGCAGATTCGAACGGCGCGGATTTCTCGTCGATAAACTTGCACCGACGAGCCGTGCTTCCCTCGGCGATCAAATCGACGGGCGTCGATTAAAAGGTTCCCAAGGTCCGATGTCTCTTTCTTCCTCTTCGTCTCTTTCTCTCTCTCTCTCTCTTTCTCTTTCTCTCTCGTTCCTCTCCCTCGCTCGCGCTCCAGCTCGCGATAAACGATTCGCGATCCGGGAAACTCGAGAAAATCTTGATACCGAACTCGAAGGAAACGCTGTTCGAGGCGTACGAGCTGTAAGCCCTGTCGTTTTCCAGTTGTTTGCCCGACTCTCTCGCGAGCGTTGCCAACTTCATCGAGAAAGATGCAACGTTATCGCGGTATCCACTCCGCATGGGAAGATTAGGAAAAATCGAAGGGCTGGCCTCGCGAGTGCGCGTGTACGCGTCGATCCGCTGCGAGTCGCGAGGTAGCGAAAAAATCTCTTTTTCCTAAGATCCTACGACGTCGGTGCGCGCGTTTAGCGTTGCTCCGTTAGTTTTCGAATCGCCGAACCGATCGGTTAAAACGTCTCCTTTCTAATTAGCGAGCAACGAACGGGAACGCTTGCTCGCTCCGCTGTACCAACCGAGCCGCGTTCCACTGCCGGCTCTGTGTCGGGAGTATAGTTTATTAAACGACACAGGCTACACCCTCGACAGGGAAAACCGCGCGTGACGCTCGCCGCTCGGGTAAGCTTGAAATCTGTGGAAAGAAAGGTGGAAAGGTTGGTCCGTGTATCCTCGGAATCTTTCGAAGCGTTGGCCCGAGAGCGCTCGCCATCGAGCCGACGCTGTTCCTCCTCTCGGGATGCTAAGTACGCCCTCGGATATGAACGTGATTAATTACCACCAAATAGGAGCCGACGTAGATTGATATATCGAACGTTCTTGCAGCTTTCCCGTCGATTTACGGTCGCATCCATGGTTTATGACAATGGGGACAGAACGGTCGAGGGAAGGGACGCGCTGTATGCGGTTGTCGTCGATGCGCCGAGCTGTCGATAGGCCGAAGAGAGAAAGGAGATGGATAGATAGATAGATCGGCGAATAGCTGGATAGGTGGATGGCCGCGGGTGTCGGTAGGGAAATACGCGTGGAAGAAAAGAGCGACGCTGGAGAGATGGTCGAGCGGGTTCGCGCGCGCGGTGTCGCCGAAGAATTGCTCGTCGACGAGTAAAATGGGAAACGCGAAACAGCGAAAACGGAAAAAGGAAAAGAGAAAAGAAAAATATAACCGTCGGGTGGCAACGCGGTATCGCGATTCGTCGCGTTTCATATTGTGTTCATCCGCGATTATCCGGCGCGCGTCGAACCTGCCGCCGAAGCGGAACTAGAATTTGAATACCGGACACTCGAGTCTAATTATTCGTCGAGTTTCTTTGAAAGTCGACGTCCGATATACGAGGGGTGACTGCGAAAAACGTCGAGCTCCGATCGGGCTCGATGACGAAGCGAACGAGAGAGCGACCGAGCAGACACGCGAGCTCTCGTCTTGAAATTCCCGGTTGTCGTAGTTGGAATAATAATTAGTCAATTAATTAACGTACACATAATTATCAAGGAAGACGCGGAGGCTGTGGGTGGAGAGCGTGGTTGGAAGTGCCAGCTGTCGCTTCATCGGTAGCATAACCACCATCCACGCCTCGTTCGGTTTCGCCTTCGATTAGGAATTATTCAGGAAATTAATTGTGCGTGAAGTCTGCCAACGCGAACCTCTCTCCTGTCTTTCTCTCCCTTTTCCGTCTGTGCGAGTACCCGTCTCTCTCTCTCTCTCTCTCTCTCTCTCTCTCCTCTTCCCCTTTCTCTTCTCTCGTTCTCTCGCTCTCTATCTCTCTCTCTTTCTTTCAGTTTCTCCGATTCTCTCTCCTTCTGTCTCTGTAATTCTCTCTCCATCTGTTTCCTCGTACAGGATCCCTTCCTCCCCCGTTTCTCACTCCACGGCGCTTTGCTCAATTTCTCAGTCCGTTCCACTCTTTTCTCGATTCTCTTTCCCTCGATACCAAACAGGCTCTCTCTCTCTCTCTCTCTCTCTCTCTTTCTCTCTCTTCGAGTCTCTCGATCCGAGTCGAGTCGAGTCGAGTCGAGTCGAGTCGAGTCGAGTCGGGCAGAGTCGAGTCGAGCAGAGTCGAGCCACCCTTGCGCGTACCACTTCCG
The DNA here is from genome assembly GCA_028453745.1 of Agapostemon virescens. Classification (NCBI taxonomy): domain Eukaryota; kingdom Metazoa; phylum Arthropoda; class Insecta; order Hymenoptera; family Halictidae; genus Agapostemon; species Agapostemon virescens. The sequence continues at coordinate 202,502 of CM052094.1, forward strand.
CGGTCTCCCATTCTCCGCAACCACCCACACGCGTCACCACGTTCTCCCCCTGCTCCCGCTGCCGCGGCGGTGGTGGAGGCATAGGAGGCATAGGAGGCAGAGGAGGCAGAGGAAGCGGAGGAGGCGGCGGAGGCGGTCGGGGTCGGAGAGCGCACCCGTCAGAAGTGGCACTCTTTTTTTCAATATCGTGCTCCTCGAGCCCTGTGCGTCTCGAGGCTCGGAAAATATGACGCATCGAATATAAAAAAATATACAACGCTCGCTCCATTATTATTCCCCTGAAGCAGCCTCCCTGCGGTTTACCTAATTCTTTCTTCTTCCGATTCCCCTTCTCTCCTCTTCCTCCTCCTCCTTCGTTCCGCGCCTCCTGTTCCTCCTCTCGCTGTTTCTACCGCTCTCCCCGGTGCCCGCTTCTCGCATCGCCCTCCCACGCAACCACTCTTTTCTCTTCTATAATTTTTGCACGGGGAGAACGCGACGCTGCGTACGGCCGCGCGCGGCTTCGAGAGCCCCGCGATGCGTTCGATCCAACGCCCACGCGCGTCCGCCTTTTCTCCGCGAAAGTAGCATCGAGTCTCTGGCGGATATTCCGCGAGTCGACGAAAACGAGAAATTACTCGCCGCTTTTTAAAAACGCGCGCGGACTATGACGCGCCGTTTCCGTTCTTGTTGCCGAGAGCTAGCGAACGAGGATGTTGGATAAATTAGCGTCGAATAATCAAGACCCCTGTATTTCGTTGGCAGCGGTTGAGATTGCATTGTCGGTTCGAGAGAACGACGAACAATGAGACGGAGTGAGAGAGAGAGAGATCGAGAGAGAACAAGCGAAAGAGAGATATGGAGGACGAAGTGGGTTGGCGGGTGCGAGATCGTCGGGTTTGGCTGCGCAGAACAAATTGCACCTGTGTACGAGTGAATCGCGGCCGCGCTCTACTAATAATTGTACTCATCTATTTATATTAATTATCGGCGATTAGCAATACCAATTAATCGCATTATCGTTGAATCCCGGTTGCGATGGCGAGCGTGATCGCGCGGGCGCGTACGATAGCTAGCGAACTGGTACGCTCTCCACCGAAAACGATGAACCGAGCCGCATCATCGAATAGCACGGCGTAGTTGCTGGCCGATGTAGTCGTTGCTGTCTATTGCCTCGTTGTCGGCATTCCCGGCGTTGCCGTTGCCGTTGCCGTTGTCGTTCCTGTTCTCGTTGCCGTTGCCGTTGCCGTTGCCGTTGCTGGAAAGAGGGTGGCAGCTCGGAGGGCATCCCTCCGCACCGGGGGGTGGGATCGCGCTACCACGGCACCAGCGACGAGTCGCTCCGCCTCGTGAGTAATTTACTGTTATTGGCCGAATTATGCCACGGTCGAATGCATATTTATGCGGTTAATTATAATTTATGATAAAGCACCGTCGTGAACGACGATCGGCAGTTTAACGTGGAACGACCAGTCTTCCTGACGAAGCGATCCTCCACCGGAAATTATTTCGAAACGTACTACCCCATTCGTCGCTTCTATACGCTCTCACTCCCTCTTCCACCCTCTCATTTTCTCCTTCGTTTTTTCTTTCCGCCCTCGCACTCGACGAGTACTAAATATTTCCGAACCGATCGGCCATGCTTCGACCTTGCTCGCACCCTCGTCTACCGATCGAGTCTTCGCGCGAACACAGATTTTCACGAACGTACTTGCGACGATCGAAAAACCGAACAAGTTTGTTCCCTCCGTGCACCGAGTTTCAGGAGCGAGAGAAGTCGTAGATCTGAGGAGGAAGGTGTTATGGAAAATAATTCACCGGTTTCCTCGACTCTTTTTATTTTACTATTGTGCGGGGACGAATCGCGGAAGGTTGCGGTACCGAAGAAATACAAAACGTTGGTCGACTACTCACACGCGTGGCTTGGAGACAATAGAGAGCGAGGCCCAGCGTCTCCGCGCTATTTATTTGTCTCCTCCCTCTCGATTCATCGATGAATATCGATCGCGAAGATTTCCGAGGAAATGTCGTTAATTAACGGTCGCCGCTTCGTGGATCGACATTTCCAACGGTCGCCGCGTTTCGAAGAATCCCGAGTCTTTGATCGATGCTGCGGCTCGAACATCTGGGCCGGTGGTAGCGGCTGAGCCGCTACAGATCCATCGAATCCGCGATCATATTTTCCAGTCGCGTTCACCGGATATTTCTTAGAGACCAACGTCGAATTGCCCTCTTGTTCGCGCGACGAACTACTCGCTTCGCTACCTCGAGCGAAACGAATCCGGAAACGACCGGACATCGAAGGTCCAAAAAGGAGATGTATTCGCATATTCTGGTTTAGGTTTCCGCAACCGAAACTGGACGCGACGAGGTTGAACGTCGATCGCGCGCGTTGCTCGGAAAGAGAGTTGTACGAGAACGGAGGCGATGCGATACCGGGGGTGGAGGGCGACGACTTAAGCGTAACGCGAAAATATACGATAAATCCATAGGAGTATCCGCGACTGTCGCGTGCTCGCGTCAGAGAAGAACGAGCGAGCGCGGGAGCGGATCGGGGTTGGGTACGAAGGAGACAGTCGAAAGAGACGAGCGGTCTAGGGGTTGGGGCTACAAAAAGCAACAGCTCGGGTTGCCGCATAATGGGGTTTTCATATTTTCACCCGTGAATGGCATCGCGCATCGCTGAGTCGTGTAAATGGGAAGGCGCGCTGGTAGGTTTCGCGCTGGAATACAGTCGCAGCTGCAACTGCAACCGCGAATACAACACCGGAATCGACAACGACAACGAGGGTGTAGACAGCGACGACGACGACGACGGTGACGACGACGACGACGGTGACGACGACGACGGTGACGACGACGACGATGGTGACGACGACGACGACGACGACGACGACGGATGGTGAAGGATGACGGCGACAGACTAGCAGCGTTTACTTTGCGAAAGTAGACGAGCGGAAGAGCACGACCACGACCGTGCAGCCGTCGAATCGACCACGCAACTTCAAATTAATAACTCGCACGAGTAACCCGCGACGGGTAATCCGACCGCTCTACCCCACGCCGGATCCTCTTCAACGAGCTTCCACCGTTTTTTGTATTTTAATCGGCCGCGTTTCCGCAAGATTCGCCGTGGTTCTTTTTTTATCGCGTCGCTCGAGTTCACCCGCTTTTCACGCCCGTTTTATATTATCGCCTGTAATTATACCGTCGCGACGATTCGGCCGAGTCGCTCGGTGTCGAGACAGGCTCGTCGTCGCGGTACAACCTCCTTTATCCGAACCAACTAACCCTCAACCTCGTGTGTACGAACTCTCGACCGAGCATCCCCATTGTACTATGCACAGCCCAATGAAAATACGAAATACATCTACGAGTCGTCTACATCTAAAAGTCGCGTTAAATGCCACCAACTCGGATCGTTCAACGGCGAAGTCGTTTCTACCGTTCCAGTAATTATAGGATAACTGCCGCGATGTCGTCCTCGCTGCCAGGGACCCTTCGAAGGGCCTCGAATTTCCACTCGCGTCCACAACGTGTTTCGTAAAGTTTAACTCCTTGGCCTACACGGTATCTGCAGATTGTGCGAGCCATAGTAAACAAGAAGGTCGATCGCGTACCGTGTCCTTCAGCTGTTCAGCCTGCCGCAAAATGTATACTTTTCGTGACATGTATATTTCGGTGCAACAAAAGGAATTGTGAAATAATAAACAAGGTTTTAGTACAAATAGTCATTTTAACCCTTAACGGACCAATGCCACCACATAAGCGGCATTGCACTTTTACTTACTCTAAAAGAATATAAAATTTAAATCATATTGTTATTATTATTGCCCTCTATATATATTAATAAATTTTCACTAAAATAAAAATATTTCTTTTTCTATACTTGATTTAAAAATGTTTTACACTTCTCGTGGGAAGTAAGCTTGAAATACTTCCGGACCGTTAAGGGTTAAGACGTCTAGGACGTAATCATAATCAATTGATCACTTAACAAAAATAATGTATTATTTTAAAGTGGATAAAACAAAATTCCTCACCACGAGTCAGACTCGTGGTTTTCGTTTATGACACAAATTCTTTACCACGAGTCAGACTCGTGGTTTTCGTTTGACACAAATCCTTTACCACGAGTCAGACTCGTGGTTATAGGCCAAAGGGTTAAAGCGGCGGATTCCCGAGGCGATTTCGAGCTACGTTTTTCTCTGTCAGTTTGCGATTCGACGCGAACGTATTGCAGTTATCAAAGAAAAACGCGGACTACGCCCCTTTGACGAGTCGCCATTTTTCTCTAGAGTTGGCGTCAAACTTGCACAGTCTAACCCTCGTCGCGCTTCGATCGGACCTTGTGCTCGGCGTTGATAACTCGGAAACGAAGCGACGAATCGCAAATTGTCAAAGAAAAATGTTGCTTAGCTTTGCCTCGAGAATGTCCGATTTGAAAGTTGCATGAACTTGACGGGACAAGCTGTACCGTGCTCGTCGCGGAGCAAGTTTTCGTCGTCGTTCGGTTTCCACGACGGGGGCGCCGCATGGACGAAGCACCGTCGTCGAGGAAAGTATCGTTCCTCGACGAAACGGCCGCTCCGAATCGTTCGTTCTCCGATCCTCCGACGACTTTACGGCAAACCGCGCGAGCTGCCACGGAACTCGAAGAGCATTCTAAGAGTAGAAAAATCGAACGACTGGTCGACGAAGACGCGCGAACGATCATCGGGTGGGCCTCGCGTTCTCTTCGTCCGGTTTGCGCGCAAGTTTTCGGATCGCGCTGCAACCGTCGGCGAAACAAGGTAGGAGGGTTGCTCCGGAAAGTTGATAAGGCGGGTTCGTAAGCTACGTACCTTATGGCCTTTCCTTAATATCGGTGGGAGGAAAGACGGTGGTGGCGGCGGTGGTGGCAGCGGCGGCAGCGAGTGCAAGCGGTAAATCGCGCGTCGTACGAGGCTACTTACGCGAGGAAGGATATCTCTCTCTCTCTCTCTCTCTCTCTCGCACTCTCTTTCTCTCCGTTCGGTAAAAGAGGCCTCGGTTCGTCTTCATCGCTCCCGGGCTCCGCGTAACCCTCTCTCGCCGCTCTTAAACGTGCCCACCTCCCGTTCACCCCTGTACACCCCCGTTTCACCGGGGTTCCCCCTCCGTTCCCCCAGTTTCCCAACGCCGCGCCCCCGGAACCGTATCCGCGAACTCCTCCACGAGCTTAACTCTCCCTATCGGTAAGCGCGATCTAATGCGATTTGCATTTATATTAAAATATTAATATAACGGTACGCGCGCGGCGGAGGTGGCGGAGGCGGCGGCGGTAACGGAGGCGGAGGCGGAGGAGACGGTCGGCGTAGGCGACGGGGCGAAAGAATGTACCGTGGAAAGATCGCTTTTAAATGGGCAACGAGCTCGCACGGTGTGTGTATCGTCGAACGTGTCCCCCGAACGATCGAGCGGGACGTTACCTCCGAACGTTCCGTGCGAGAGGAACTTGCACGGTTCGACACAGAAGGGAGAAGAGAATTTGTGTGTGTGTGTATTTGAGAGAGAGAGAGAGAGAGAGAGGCGTGCCAAGCGGCGAGTCGGCTGGAGCGGTTGCGGGCGACGTTATGAGCGTTACGAGCGTTACGAGTGTTTCGACGTGGGACGGAAGCCGCGTGAAAAAGAGCGTACACGCGGTCGTATATCGTGCCGCGCGGACATTAATTCCGAAAGGTAGGCAAGCCGCGGCGGCACGTACGTAGCCGGTGCAAGTACATCCAGCTAATGTCACTTTGATTCTAGGTTGGGGCACCGAGAGAGCGCGAACGCGACACACGGGCTTCGGCTTCGGCTCGGGTTTGCGCTCGAACCGGGGGCGCGACGTTGTCGCAGCCCATAGTCGGCTTCTCGAGCCGACTCGAGCGAGCCCGAGCCTGGCATACATATTCATAAATAAGACACTCGGTTTTCACCCTCTCCCTCGCTCGACGGGCGACCGCGCGCGCCACCTTTTCCACCCGCGCCCGTCTTTTCTGCTCGCCGCGGGCCGAGGTGACTCGGCGCGACCCGCTTCGGCCCGCTCCGGTCCGCTTCGGCCCGTTCCCGCTCGGCCAGGACCCTCGCTCCTTTCTCCTTTTCTTTCTTTCTTTGTTTCTTCCCTCTTCCTTCCCTCCCACCCCCGGAACGATCGTTCGGGCACGAACACGACAAAAAGAGCAAGTCTCCCCTCGTCGCGGCGGACCGAGCCGGGGAACGGAATCGTATTTGCATGGAATCTCTGTTCTCGTTCCTTTTGCCGCGTGCCGTCGGCCCGCGGAATTAAGACACCGACGGCGAGCTCTGGTCTATCTTTTTCTCTCCCTCTCTCTCTCTCACCCTCCGCGGTGGAATACTTCGGCAACCGATAAGCCGCGAGAATCGGTTTTTCACTGCTACAAGCGGTTCTTTCTTTTTCCGGGCCGGCGTGCTCGAACCGCGGGCAAGAAAACGCGCGCGTCCCCTTTGCGATCAACGACTCGTGGAGACTAGAAAAAGGGCGAGCGACAGAGAAAGAGAGAAAGAGAGAGAGAGAGAGAGAGGAAGAGCTGGATAGAAGCACGCGGCATCCTTTGGAACGTTTTCGATCTCGATAACCAACGACTTCCATAGTCGCTCTCGCAAAAACGACGATCTCGAGGCCTCTCGTTCCGTTCGTCGCGTTTGCGCTCGGCGGAGGTGGGGGGTTCGAGGCATTGGGTGGTCGCGATGCATCGATAATTTAGTAGCTCGCGAAACGGGATCTGGATCGAATCGGGCCGGTCCGGGCCGGTCCCGAACGAGGATTCGCCCCGCCGCCGGAAGGAGAGGAGGCCGATCTCTACCTGGAAACCGTTCTCTATTTCCCACGGAGCCGACCTTCGCGGATCCTTGTACGTGTTCCCTCGAATCAGATAAGAGCATCTTATTAATCTTGTTAATTATTAGACAAATTAACATTCCTAATTATCGTTCTCGCTTCCATTCGCTCCCGTGCTCTCCCGACGTTTATTGCCCGCGGTCGTTGCAGCCTCGTTAGTCCGTTCGGACAGACGGAGCAATAATAATTATCGGGCCGTCTCGCTTTTTTACCACTGCCGCGGAACGTAAAACGGCAACGGTTATTATCGCTCGTTTTACTTATTAAGCGAACACCGTGATTCGCGCCGCGCCAATTGAAAAATTATCGCGGCACGGCGGGCCAGTTCGGCGGCGAGCGTGTACCGGTCCGCTCCGCTTCGATCGGCTTCGGCTCGCTCCGCGCGGACCAGCTTTTCCGAAAGTTTCCGGCTCGATCGATCGTCCCCCTGCGACGGTGGACGAACGTGTCGCGGTCAACGGGATCGGAAATTTGATCGACGAGATCGCGAAAGCGCGGTCGCCGGCCCAACTTGCCGCGAAATTGTGAAACCCCGTTTCCCGCTGCTCCGACGCTCGCCTAATTTCCGCGCGAGGTTTTCCGGCTGGTCGTATGTTGGTGTTTCGAGGCGTTTCTAGCCGTTTTGAGCCGTTTCGAGCCGGTTTATCGACGCGAGATCGCGTCTGCCGCAACGGCCTAACGAGAAGGAGACGAGCGCGCGCGGCCGCCTCTTATCTCGAATTTCAGTATGAATCGAACGATAAAACCGTGAGTACCGGGCAGACGAGGTTGCTTCCTGTTTTTTTTCCGTCTCCGAATCGTCTTCCTTCGCTGATTCCCGCATATAATCAGGATGACCGAGCGATTTCTCGCGGCGGCGCCGCAGCCGCTTCTCTCTTTCTTTGTAATCGGAATTTCTTCGTCGAATTCTCGACGCGGCTGCGATCGCCGAATACGCGCCGTTGCGATTGGCATAATTTTCGCGTAGCGGGGGTCGGTTGGTTCTCTCGTTACGGAGAAGGGACACGGGAAGGGAAGGGAAGGGCGAACGATCTCGAGGGTCGAGAAAGTTGGAGCGCGCGGCGTGCCAGCAGGAAGTTGGTCGGGAATCGTAACGAAAACGTGTGGCGGCGGGCCGCATTAATGCGTCGCGGCGCGCCTAGCCGAGCCGCGTGCACGGCCGCCTATGGTGTAGGTCGCGGAAGAGATAAATTTTCCAAAGACTTCTCATCCATTTCAATGCGACGATCCGGCCGTTCTTCTTTGTGATGCTAACGAGTAGCGTTCCCCGCAAATATGCAATGACCTCGCATATTTTCTACTTAATTGCATTTTCGTATTCGCCGATGCGGCCTACGGCTCTTGGAGCGGCGCGCGACACGCCGGTCGGTACCCCTGTGCCACCCTTCGGCTCGGATTCGTCCGGGACGAGCCTGTTATCGCCTCTAGCCGTATGCAAAAGTCTTGCGACGGATTCGCGTACGGACACACCTACGCCGAGCCTTATTTATTCGCGACGCGGCGAAACCTCGCACCGCAACCACGGAATCGGAAATTCAAAGCCACCGCGACGCGTTGCGGCTCGGCTCGGCTCGGCGCGGCGCGGCGCGTCGCGTTGCGTCGAGACGACTCGCGTCCCGTCGCGTCCCGTCGCGTCGCAGCAACCCTAACGACGCCAGGGATGCTTTCATTTTCTCCCCACGAGCTCGGTATCTCGTTTGCCTGCCTAGCCGACTCACAAATTCCGCGCTCTCGTTAACGGCCGAAGTTAACCTCGCCGGATCTCCGACGAGTCTCGCGATTCTCGCCCCCTGTCCAACTCTTTTCGCTAAACGCTCGCTTTTCGGCCGAAGCTCGAAACTTTTGCGGCAACCGTGTTCGCGGACCCTTCGCGATTGGCAGCCGTTGGCAACGATCGTGTCCGTTTTCCGAAACGTAGGTAGCTAACTTCTGCTCGCGAAAGATCGCGAACGAATATTCTCCGTAGCTAGAAAGCTTGACAACGTTCGAAGGAAAGTAGCCGCGCGCGTATCTCCGCGAACCCCCGACCGAAGCGAACGAAAGCCGCGACTGGAACGCGCGCGACGGCTTTCGGCGAGGCGGTCCGTGTCTCGGGTGTTTTGCTCCCTCACGTTCGACCGGACGAGTTTTCGACGCTTCCGTCGACGGCGAGGTTCGCGCGAACGATCCAAAAGAAGCATCCAAAGAATTTTCTGCGCGCGTCGACGTTCCCGCCAGCTTAGCAACAGCTTCGCATGCTCGTCCACGCGCCGGTGAATTTGCAGCGAGTATCTCGCTCAAGGTCCCGAGTCTCTCTACTTTCACGAATAATTACCATGAGCGGCTAATAATTATCGGCGGACATCGGCCCGGCTCGTTCTCTCCGCGATGGCGTCGAAACTCGGTTAGGCTGGTTCTCTGGTTCGGAGGAAACGACGGAGGCGGGGGCTCTCGAAGTGTTTCGACGGGCAGAGCGCTTGTCGTCGAATATGAATCCTGAAAGGATACGAGTTTCATTTCCCGATTGCTCGACGAAAGATCGCGTTATTTCCGGGCGACGCGGAAACCGAACCTTAATTCCCGGCTTTTGGATGTAACCGAGGAAACGGCGCGAGCTACGGTAACGCGGCGTCCTTCGGCTTCACGGTTTTGCGGAGCGGTGCGAGACGGTTGCGGCGATTCCGCGCGATTCCTCCGACTCTCCTACCGGCGAATCGAGAACCCGGCCGATCCACGGCGACGCCATCGCTCTTCTTCGCACCCTTCTGCCACGACTAATTGACGCGGGGTTGGAAAATCAAGATGGCCGACCTATTACGCTTTCAATCTCGCGTCGCCCCCGGTACCCGGGAGGCAACATCCTCCCCCGAAATAAATATATTCCGCGCGCTCGAACGCCTCGTTCCGATCGTGCCGCTGTTTCGCGACGCCTCTAGTCTCCGGTCTCTGGTTTCTGGTTTCTTTCCTGCGAGAAAAACCTCGGTGCCGCGCGCGCGAGCAAAGCGGAAAAGCACGGCGTCGCTCGCAATTCCGCGGCGAACCAATCGACCGAACGCTCGCGAGCGTCTCGCGCGGTTCGCGGGCATTACGAAGTCATGGCGCGCCATTGAAAATTCCATTTTTACAAGATTTGTTAGGGGTCTCGCGTAAAAAAAGAAAACAAATGGACAGCCGGCCGCGGGGCTAAAAGAGGGACCTTGCGTTTTTTTTCGCACTCTCCGCTCCTCCTCGTCGCACCGCTGTCTCTCTCGCTCTCTTTTTTTTCGCGAAACAGAGTCGAGAACCGCGCGAGACCAAAAGCCGAGGATAAAGAGTAACGCGAATCGAGTTCCCCGCGAGTCTGCAGTTTTATTTGTAGTCGTAATAAAGAAATCTCGTTACCTCCGGGAAACCGCGATCGCTCGTGACCGTGGAGCGGCGGATGAACCGTGTCGTTCCGGATAAGCACGGTATGCTTGAAACGCCGGTGGGAGGGGGCAGGGGGCGACCGATTAGGCGAGCAGAGGGAAACGAACGCGTCGAGACGAAGCGGCGGGGATTCGACAATTTCTCGCCAATGACGAGCGGAGACGAGAAATTGCCGCGGAATCCGTTCTCGCTCCCTCCGGCAGTCACTTATTTCCTATTTACCACCCTTCCGTCTCTGCTCCGTTGGCCCTGCGACGCCGAACGACCCCTTCTTACGCGTGGTTTGCCCCTCGATACCTTAACCTCTGTCGTGGTGCACCCAAAATGGCGGCCCTAAGATGGCTACCACCGCGTTTTCTTCGGCGACGCGACTTCGAGATCGCGTAGCTTTTCCTCCGCGATCGTAAGCGTCGCAGAATCGTACCCGACGGACCGGTCTTCGCCGTAGCACCCTCCGGTCTCGCGGCCACCGCGAACCGATGTACGCGCGACCGATTCAGCGACGGAAACGTTCGACCTTTTTCGTTTTGCCCGTGCGATATCCGTACGAAATCGCCCTATTTATAACTCGAGTAATAGCGAAATCAAGCGTCCGAATTCGGCGATTGGATCGACCGCGACGGATTTAGCGCCGAGCGGAAAAACGTCGAGCAACGCAGAAATTGTTTCGAACGACGACACGGTCATTTTTTAGCGACCGCAAGTTTGCGGCCCCTGCCTCGAAACCAAATACCCCGACCCATATTTCTTTCGAACAAGTTTCCGACCAAGAGCGTGAAAGGTCAAACGGTGTGTGGCGCGAGGCTATTAAAAAAGCTTCTCGGAAGCAACGTTACCCGAACATTCGGCTTTCTTCCGAGACGAGGCGCGCGCCGGATAAAATAAAAGTTCAGCGATTTGCTTTTCGCGAAGTGACAACGAGCAACGTTGAACGACGATCGCGAGTGCTTCGAGGACGTCGTTTCAACGAGAATGTTTTGGTCCAGGCGAAATCGCCGAACTCTGGACTCGCGAATGATTTATGGCACGATTTACCGCGCGACTCGGCCGCGTTCTTCCCTTCGGACGCGTTCGAACGCGATCCTCGAAACGCTAAGAAGAGTAATATTTACCTCTGGCGAGAATCGAGCGGGACTCGCTTATTATTGTTCAGAGATCCGTCGGTATCGAGCGAACACGACGGTCGACGGGACGACGAATAACAATTCGCGGAATTGAAAAGGAGAAAATTACTGTTAATCCCGGGAGCGGCCGCTGACATTTCGATCTTGTCTCGGCGAATTCTAGTGGAATTACCCGCAGTTTCTGTTTTCTTTCCCGTCGTTGATTTTTTCCCCGTATCCGCTTCTTCGCGGCGGCGTTCATTGTGGGTGCTAACCTTTTTATCGTTTAACCGGTCGGCGTCCATCCTCGCCCTTCCCTCCTCCTCCAACCCCCGTTTCCCCCGTTTTAGCTTCTTTTTCCTTTTCTTCCATTCCCCGATCCCGAACCCTCTCCCCCGTCGCCCCGTCAATATTATATTATCTCGTTCCTTCGTCGGCTTTTATAATTTTTCATCCGTTCGACCGACTTCGACTCCGCCCACCATCCTCCTCTCCGCCGCTTCTCCCCTCGTTTCTCCGCGGATCCTCGACCTCTTCGCTTCGCGATCGGTTTTCTTCGGTTCTTTCACGTCGACGAATTAGAGAACGTTGAAATCGCGACGGGAACCCTTCGGCATGGAAAATGCTGAAAATTATACTTCTCCGATGCGTTTACGACGGAGCAGCTACGGATTTCCGGCGAAAATCAGCCGTCGAAAGAGTAGAACGAGGCGGTGTACCGTGTCCACGGAAAGATACGTTTCGACGAACGAAGAACGAGAGATCCTCCTGCCGTCGATGCCAGTGTGGTAGGAACGCAGAGTTTGTCGCGGGGCACCGTTCTTTCACCTTCGTTTAGGGACTTGGATTCGGCAGGAATTACGGAGAATGGTTGTAAGGCAAACTCCGGAGAAGCAAACTCGTTTATTCAACCTGTAGCGAACGCTAAGACAGACTCGGCTATGTCGTTACGTATCGCGGCTCGAACTCGGTCGAATTGGTAGTACAGTTCAATATCAGATTTGTTCTAAGTTGTCGGGGTCGTGTTATGTACAGTCCGCGACAATAGAATAGCACACCCCGTAAAATTTGTTAATTCTTATTTATTAAAGTATAAAAATATAATTTTGAATATGTAGACAGGTACACATAAGTGTTGAACACCAAATAGCGTTAAGTTTCTATATACAAGGACGGTCCTTTTTGTTTCATCTGCAAAAATGTATATATCTTGATAAACCGGTGCGACAAAATAATAGCACATTATTGCAATTAATTAACATTTATGCATACATACGAAGGGAACTCAATATTTAATATTTTCTAGATCCTCCAGAGTTTTTTATAACCGAAATTATTCGCTTTGGAATCGACTTGAATAATTTTTTAATCCTTTTCTGCTTCATTCGTTCCCATTCGAGTGCAATGCACTCTTTCAATTCGTTTACGTTATTAAACTGTTTCCCTTTAGCATAAACTGCTCTAGCAAGGTCTCCCCAACAGTTTTCTATAATATTCAAGTCAGGGGAACGAGCTGGCCATTGCAAGACTTGAATGTTTTCCGTCTCGAAGAATGCTTTCACAACCTTTGCGGTGTGAATCGCTGCATTATCCTGCTGGAATATGTGTTTTTTCCCGGAAATTCTGGTTGCGTGTGTGGTTATTTGTTTACGGATTAACATTAGATATTTCACGCTGTTCATTTTTCCACTGATAAAATTAATATCCGTCTTTCCATGGTAGCCGATACCGGCCCACACCATGACTCCTTCGCCACCCATCTGTCGACGGATCAAAAACATTTTTTCTTTATGTAAATCGTGGTAATAATAACTCCACCCGTCAGGTCCATCGAGATTAAACTTCTTTTCGTCGGTGAACATGACTTTTCTCCACTTCTTCTTCCAGTGAGCATGTTCCTCTGCGAACTGCAGCCTTGCCTTCTTATGCGCTTCGATTAGAGGCAGTTTTTTTTAAGCTTCCTTCGCTGCAAGTGTTTAGATCTTTGCAGGACACGTTGCACATTTCTGACGTTTGTTTGTACGCCTGCTGCTTCAGCAATCTGCCTGGTAGTCATTGGTGCATTCGATGCTGCCCTTAGAATAGCACGTTTCTCTCGTGCTGATAGTGCCGCAGGTCGTCCAGGACGTTTTGTATTACCGTATTTCTCGGGGTTTTTCAAATAATTCATGACAACCTTACGGCTTCTATGAATTACTTTCGCAATCTTTGAAATAGAAACATTTTCTTTAGATAGTGTCATAATTGTTTTCATTTCACTATCTGTTAACTTCTTTCCACAACCCATTTATTTAAAAGTTTTCCGCAATAATTCACCACACTATATATCAAATACTTAGCCACCTTCCTTTGCTCGTGTTCAACTGAGAAGCGAGAGTGTAGCATGTGTGCTATTATTTTGTCGGATTACGTTTCCATGAAATCTACCAAAACAACGATTCTAAGAATTTAGGGGCAGTGTTTACGTGTCAACGTCGCTAAGATGGATATATAAGAAGTAACTCAAGAAGCATATGGATTGAACATTCTCATTTTTGTTCTATTTTTAAAATACTACGAAATTTAGAAGGTGTGCTATTCTATTGTCGCGGACTGTATAAAGAAACCTCGGTATTCGGAAATGGAGGAGTAGGAATTTCGAATCTTTAATATAATTGGTTCTCGGAAAAAGAATGGAAGTACAAAAATTCGGAGTGGGAATGAAGAAGATGGAGGGTGGAGTAGGAGAAAGTCCACCAGGTCGAAGTTGCTGACAACGGTGGATAATTTCGTCGCCTAACAGAAAACAATGAACGCCAAAAATGTGCGAGTCAGCTGTGCGAATTTTGGGTTTTTCCGAGAGAGACAGCTGCTCTTTTTTTGTGTTCGCTACGGCGGCCCGCGGCCGGGTAAAAATTACCTAATCTGACCATGCTGGTCTCGCTGCTCGCAGGTTTTAAGACGCAACACTCTTTGTAGAAACGGACTGTGGCTATCGCGAAACGTTGGTAACCCGAAGCGCGGATATCGTGGAGTTGTGGATGGTTTCCGTGTGCCGTCTTCCACGGGTTTGGAATAACGCGTTTTCGAAGGAGGAACATTGTAGCACAAGGAACTCTTGGACCGATACACTCGGGTAGCAACTGGTTCTATCCTCGGCTAGGTAGCAGCTATGCGCCGGAAACGCGACGCTACTGGCCCGTGCAAAATGAACACATCCGACGTGAAATATTATACGGTGTTCCACAAGACTACAATGCAGCCGGAAACGAAACGCGAAGACAACGTTGTAGTAAAATTATTGTAACTTCTCGAGGTTAATAATTTCGATTTGATAACAGTAAGCCGCGGCATACACAGTAGCAACGCGTAATGTATGCGCTGGAAAAGAAGGCTGGCAGTAACAAAGTCGTCGTTGGCTCGCTTTCCAGAAATTGCAGAGCGTCGCGGTTAATGTTACGTATTAGCCGGATCGGCCTATGAAACCGAATAATTGCGGCCGTATCTCGAGGACCTCCGGAGGCCGGGGGATGCGCGAGGAACGGTTTTTAACTTGACGTTACCGCGCGTCGCCCGTCGCCAGTCGCGCGTCGTCGTTGCGGCTCGTCGAGCTCCTTCGCGGGGCCGAAGGAGATAATGGAATCCAACGAACGCTGCGTACCGGCGACGCATTACGAAATTACGACTTAAACGACGACGAGCGAACGAGCGAACGAGCGAACAAGCGAACGAGCGAAAGGGCCAACGACGAGAGAGAGGGTTGGAGAAGCCGCGGATGCTGGCAGCGGGAAGGGTGGTCGAAAAGGGGAAAAGAGGAAAATTGGGAATCGGAGAGGGCTGGGAGGAAGAAGCGCGCGAGATAGGGAGTGCACGAGCTTCCGGTTTATCCCCGGCTTTCCAATATTCTTCTCGGTCGACGATTGGAGATCGAATTGTCCGTTAATTGAAATGATTAATTGTCTCACCTCTGGTGGCCCTCGGTCGAACGGTTCGCGTCCCCTGATTGCTTATTTACAAATAGGAAATTCGAAAATGTGCAGAATCGCGCGCGGCGGGTTGCCGTTGCCGCTGCCCCTAGCCTACTGCCCGCTGCCCGCTGCCCCCTGCTACCCCCTGCTGCCCCCTGCTGCCCCCTGCCCGCTGCCGTGGGGCGGCAGAGCGGAACAAGGCGAAGAGGAAGCTGCCTCTGTCCCTGCGATGCGACCGACAGGGACGAGCCGATATTCGCGAGCGCGCGAATACGCGAATACGCGAATACGCGAATACCCGAACGAGACCGAGATACAACGGCCGTGCGCTGTACACGCGACGGCCAGGTGTATCTGTGGGGAAACGGGTGGAGGAGGCCGGCGATGGCGATGGCGATGGCGATGGCGATGGCGATGGCGATGGTGCTTCGGTGGTGGTATCGGTGTTGGTGGTGGTAACTCGGATACTCGCTCTCGCTCCCCGAGTTTCCATCGGCGGAGAAGGGGTGGCAGGGGCCACGAGGTGGAGGCCATACGAGGGCCGCAATATCGTAGGATATTACGAATTTGCTATTTTCCGCGGCGGCCGAATTGAAACTGGGATTGTTAATTACTCGGTGATTATCGCAGGCAGAATCGAAGTCGCGCCGAAATTGCAGAAATCGAAATTACTTTTACGATCCTCCTTCCCGGCTCTCCTCCCGCCGACAGCCTCGACCCGAGGCAGGAGTTTTTCGAGGGTATCGCGCGAGCGGTTCTCGTCTTCTCGTCTTCTCTCGTCTTCTCGTCGACCGGACTCGTCGGATCGGCGAAACGGGTCCAGCGGATCGTTGGTTGGAGTACGCGTATCCGCCGGAACCCGAAGAACCTTTTACAGAATCGTCCCGAGCTCGACGTTGCGCGGCGGGGGATGGTCTCTCGAGAAAGGGCCGACGACGCGCTGGCTGGCGACAGCGACGAGCGCTGGGAAGGGCAGCGAAGGGATGGGAAGGGAAGGGAAGGGAAGGGAACGGCTGGGCAGGACGAGACGCCGCAGAGAAGGAAGAGGAGTGGTTCTCTCGGTCAACGGCAGCGGGCAAATTGAAATTCGTAGATGCGGTGCAGCTCGCTCGGCCAATTGGAATGCAGAATCATACCGGAAATGCCGAGTAATGCGCCAATCAGAGTCTGGGAATAGTTAGAGGCCCGGATGATTAGGAATGCGCGCAATAACCTCTGATTAATGTGATCGGTGTATGGTATATGCCGTGTAGCGTGGCACGACGGCGTCGGTGGCGTCGGCGGCGTCGGCGGCGTCGGTGGTTCGTTGCTCCATCCTTTGGCTTGACTACCGCTTATGCGAATGCATCCTTCCTCTCTCTGTCTCTCTCTCTCCTCTCTCTCTCTTGGAGTTCGGGGTCGGATCGTTCCCTCCCTGTTTCGATCGGACCGTGCGTCCGTACTCGTCTTTCTCTCGGCGGCGATGCCCGTCGCCTCCGCAAAACCCGCATCGGTCCTTGTCTCTCGCGAGCGTACAATTACACGCGCCTTAGGCGCGCCTACGTGCATCTACGTTCACGCAGATATCCGTTGCGTTACGATGCGTTACGATGCGTTGGGTTGCGTCGCGTTGCGTTGCGTTGCATCGCGTCGCGTTGCGTTACGTTGCGTCGCGCAATCCTACGTATTGCATGCGCTCGCGTATAATATATCTCCGTTCACCGGCGGTATAGTTTGTGCAAGAGCTTGCCATCGGCAGCGGTCGGTTGCAAACGAGAGAGAACTCGGGGGGTTGGGCCGGGAGAGGCGAAGGAGGGCGGTAAGGGAAACGGTGCGCGCGAGTGCTCGACTCGCGTGCCTGCGTGGGATGAGGGAGTATGCATTTACATAAATACATAACGCGGGTGCATACAATGTTAGTGCTATGCTGTCAATTCTACCCTTGCTGCGAGGCAATTCTGAGTTATGCCAGAACGCCATGCCCTATGACGGGCGTCCCTTCTAGCATGCGGCTGCACCCTTCGCGCGCGCCTACCCGTATGTTTGTGCCCGCCGATTCTCCTTCACCTCTCGAACCACCCCTCGCACCACCTCGCACCACCTCGCACCACCTCGCACCGCCTCGCACCACCTCGCACCCCCTATCCGAGCTCGCGTTCGCTTCGGATCCGAAGCCGTGATTGCCGCGTTGATCTTGCGTCCTTGAGGGGACACTTCCGGCAAAACCGACGCGAAAGCGTCCGTTCTTTGCGCTTGCCTTTCGCAGAAACCGATCGCGTCGCGTCCGAACTCCCGATGAGAATTTCGAACAGCTTCCGACGAATATTCGCGTCAACTATTTATTTTAAAACGAAATCAAATTCCGATCCGTTACCGCGAATACGCGACTATCGGCAAACACCCAACGCACGGACATACTCGCTGCAGGCGTAAAAATAAATCGCGGTGCGAAGGGTCGGTCCCGAAAATTCGAAAGTCGACTCGGCTTCCGACCGGTCCGGTACGCGAACGACAAAGTTCCTGCGCTAGGTGAACACCGAGTTTTTCCAAATGGTCGAACAGCTGCTCGCGATACGTATCGAAAATTGCGACGAGGACGGTAACGCTAGCGGATCGCGGTTGTACGCAAGATCGAAGCACGAGTAAGGAAACGAAGCATCGAAAAATTAGGCAGCGCCGGCGGGAGCCCAATACGCTGCGATCTCTTGGCGAATTTGTGGATCAACGAGGCGGTACAAAATTGGCGAGGGGATACCGGCAAAGCGGCGAGCAGATAACGGGGAAAGCTCACCGGAAAGGGGGCCGAAGAAACGTCGCTGCTCGATATCGCCGGGCGAGCGAAATTCATGGGCGATTACATCGACGATTGCTCGTTGCTGGAAAAAAAACCTGGGGAACTAGCGAAGCGTGACGGTTTAATCTAAACGCGGGCTGAAAACAAAACCGCGACCCAGCTCGATTTCTCGCGCGGTCTGCGCGAACCCCATTAAACGAGCCGCCACTTACGCTTACATAATAATAATGCTGAATAACGAGAAGGCGTCTTTGTTCGGCCGGTTGTTTTTTTCCCCCCCGCGGGCCGCGTGGAGTGGCGCGGAGGGGCGGGGAGGGGTGCGGAACAGCGGGGGCCGCGGAGGGGCGGAGGCGTCGAGGGGGTAGCGGCCGTCGGGTCGCACCGGTGCGAAATTAAAACTACTAAATCTCTTTCGGCGAGCGTTATAAAGCGACGTCCCCTTCCGGGTCTATATTTCCTGCCGGTGACGATATCGAAGGTGGCACGCGCGCCGCGCGACAACTTTCCGTCGCTGTCTCCGTCGCGAGTCGCGATTCTTTTTCTTCCCCGCGCGGTACTTTCGAAACGATCGCAGAATTCTGCTCGACCGTACGACACGCGGTAACTACGCGCGTCGCGCTTCTAAGGCTGCTGTTAACGGTTGGGATTTTCTACACGCGATGTCCTCCCGTCGCGTCCTTGCGTTCGAAACGCGGTGCGGAGGGCCGATGGTCGAACCAACCCCTCGGGGACGACGTCGGTGCCTCGTACCGACTCCGAGGAATATTTCAAAATTAATTACGGATCGATTATCGGCCGCGCTACGTGTTCGTACGCGTTATCGTTCGCTCGCTCGAATTCAAGAACAGCTGCGGAAAATACGAACGAATTTTAATCGTTGAAAAATTATCGTAACCGTCGTTCGGCGACAAACCCTCCGTCTCCAGCTTCGTCCTCGTTCCAGAGGGATCTTCTTGCGCGTTTTCCAAGGAGAAGCCACCACTGAAACTTTACAGCGAGGGTGTAATCTATCGTTCGTCTTCGTCGAAAAGGTGGGAAGAGGTTGCGCAACGAAAGAGCGTTTACTTTATAAATTTAAATGGCAGAACGATAAACGGCGCGTACTCGCGGAACGACCCGATGCGTAGCCGTTCGTCGTGCGAGAAGATCGGGGCGAATCGAATCTCGTTGGTTTCGCCTTCGATGGAAAAATAGTAGAAAAGACAAGAGAATTCTTTTAAAAGATATTTTAAAAGACTTTGGAAAATATACATTTTTCGCAACGCTTCTCGACGCGCTCGCTTTCGTCTTTCCAACGCTAACAGGACCGTTTTTCTTTTTCTTGTTTCAGGTGAGTAGCCGCTTGTCCATCCGGTAGCACGCTCCGAAGCTGCCGTCTCGAGAGATCGATCCCTCGCCGTTGGGTACGTAATTCTTCCGCGTGTCGCGAGTCACCGCCGAACAACCGGTCGAACGATTGATAACGGGACGACCGGCGGTTGGGATTTCTCGACCACTCGATAACGCGTTGACACGGTAACACGCTGACACGCCGATACGCGCGCGCAACGCTCACGGTCGCTGAGAAATTTCGTTCGGTTTCATTATTAAACGACGCTCGTTTCTGCATCTGTGCTCTTCAACAATTCACGATGAACGCGCGAACGCGCGCCGGATAATCCTAGAATATAATATATTTGCCTTGACGTCGGTCAAAGGTCGCGGCATCGGCTGCAAGGAATACCGATGTCGAGCTTTCCCGCCGCGGATGCGGATATTTTACGAACCCGTACCGTTCCCGCCGGTATAATTCACCCGGCGGCTTATGCGTTTGTTCGTTGCGGCGCGAAACATTTTAAGACGCCGCGTATATTATAGCGTGAGACGACGTACGTTCCATCGGCAGATGCTAACATATTATTTCCTAGCCGTTCGCGAGGGACGTTGCTTTTGCTCGTGCGCTCTCTCCTCTTACTTTTGTAATTGCTTTTATACGGTTGAACGTTATCGCGGTCGCTCGTGTTCGGGCAACCCTTGGCCAAGTCTCTCGCCCCCTTTCGAAAACTCTGCGTACGTTGTATCGGTTGCACGATTCCTACGTTCAAGCGGCTAGGCCGCGACAAACACAACGCGAAAAGCGATTACGTTTGACCCGTGGATTCGGTGCGCGATACAACCGCGCATCCATTGTCTTCTTCCAGTAAATCCAGTCGACGAATCGCGCGACACGGCAGCCTCGAGAATTCTACGCAACAAAATCCGAGGAAACGATTCGGTGAGATCGAAATTGAAAAGTTGAAACACGCGCGAGGTAGCAAAAGTACTCGGCGGAGTGCTTCGCGTATCTCGACAGCCTTTCGGCGAACGGTTAACCCCTTGGCCTACGATTTATTTCCTGATAACTGTGACTACATCATCTTTATTCTTGGCGAAACGACAAAAAGAAAAGTCAAATTTGTAGTTACCGTGTACGTAGCTATTCTCCACCGATTGTATGCGATCAAAGATTAAATAGAATGTTATTACGGTTTAAATAAAATTAAGGAAACCTATGTTTAAAAGATTCGTTTCGAAATATTGATCACGATTCTGACTCGTTGTTGTAAGGCAAGGGGTTATACGGTTGCCTCGCATCTTGCTCGCGCCTAACCATTTTCTACGAATAAGATCAACGCGTCGGTGTCGTATTTGCGGAATAACGTGTAATATACCGATCCGTAGGATATTAAAAAATATGTCCACCGTGGTAATAGATTCGACCGATACGGATCGAACGGAAACGAGGCCAGCCGGTCTATTGCTTATGCACGAGCGTATCCAGCATCTAAATTTAAATAACAAGTGAAATGGAAAACACGACGAAATTGGCACCGCGTTAACGCGTTATCGTCGATCGGAGGTAAGCGACGGTATCGAGACGAAAAGATAAAAGTCTGAGGTTTCTTCGAAAAATTTGTATCGATGTCAGAGAAAATCGTGTTCGCGCGTCGCTCTCGCTTCTCGCGATCGGCGCGGTGCGTTCTTCGGCCGACGGAGCGAGGAGCGATCGCGTTTTTCGAATCTTTTCGTTCCTCCTCGTAAATCACCGATAACGTATACCGTCCGGCGAGCGTGTGCCGCGCGTACGAATCGATTGGTCGCTCGTGGGATGCTATAAGGTCGTTTGAACGGCCGTCGAACCTCTGTTCTGGTCTCGGCGGTGTTATTGTCAGGGCTGCGGAGGGTGCAGATCGGGCGGTAGATGTCGCGTGTTGGCTTCTGTGTAGCGACGATACGTTCGTCCAGGCGGAGCAGATAAGAAAGTACTTTATTCGCGAAACGGGCCGACGTTACCGTTCCTCTTGCTCGTCCCGCTCGTCCCGCACGGTATCGCGTAATTTTTCTTCCGTTCCGGAGGTTGCGGCTCGAGCGTAAACGCGATTCTTGGCGACGGTCGGCCGGTATACACGAGTACCGCGCCGGATAGTGGAAGGAAGCGGCGGTACTATTCGCGCCATTCATCTCCCAGGAGACGCGGCGTCGTTGAACGGACTCTGTCGCAACGACCTCTATCTCTCTCTCTCTCTCTCTTGCTATCTCTCTTGCTCTCTCAATCTCTCTCTCTCTATGTCTCCTTTACCCATACACGCGAGACGCGCGTGTTCGCTTTCTGGAAAATGTGTGCGAAGCAGTCGGACGCGTATCCAGCGAAACAAATATCAACCATAAAATATATACATGTGTATCTATGTATATGGATGCGTGTGCATGGTATATATATATATTAATGCTCGGCAGTTTCTTCGCGAATGGCGTGCCCGCCGAGATAGCGAGCCCGAGGAGCCCGAGAGCCCGAGAGCCCGAGAGCCCGAGCCAGAGTCCGGGAGAGAAAAATATCGTATGAATCATTTATCAGTCTGGCTGCGTCTGCGACTGTACCTTCGTTCGTTCGTACGTACGTAGATCGGTGGAACGCGCGAAAGCGCGGCTGTGTGCGGCTCGCATCGGCGTCTACCGCGTTACGCGCGCGCGCGCGCCCCTGCACGCGCACACGCACCCTCTCAGGAACAGGGGGATTGATTTTTTTCTTCGGTAACTGTTTATCGTAACAGTTTTTGTCTGGCCGCAGAGTTTTAATTTCGAACAGCACTCCTGAAGTAGCGGGTATAAATTTTGGTTTAAATTGCGCCACCGAGCCGTTCAAGAATTTAATAAAATATAATTCAGAGATCGCTCCGCACGCGCCGCGATTAAAAACGGCCCCGCTCCCGGAGAACGAGCGTTAAAACCGTCGCTTTGCCAGTCGAAAAACTCTCGGCCGTGCCTCCTCCTTCGTTTGCTCTCGCGATTCCGCAGGCTCGAAACTTTTCTCCGTCTTGAACTTTCTTTGCGGCCGACAAGCGCGTCGCGCTGTCGCCGTTGGAATCGGGATGCGGTTGTTGTACACCGGCTGCGATATTTCGTCTCGAGCGGCACGCCGATCGTTCGCGTTCGCCGGTAACGATCGGATAACGGATAGATCGATTTTCGGTAGCCGGCGCGTTCGATTCTCGTTTCGAATCGGAGCGTCGCGACGTTCTCGCGCAAAGTTTGGGGTCGTCGAGAAGGGACGGAGAAGATCGATGGAGATTTTGACGGTGCATTTTTTACGAGCGGAGCCCTCCGCTCTCTCGCGCTCGAAACGCGAGACCTTCGGGGTCGGAATATCGCGAGCCGAACTTCCGTGGGAAATTTATGGAGCGGCGTTGCGCGGCTATCGATCGAGCGAGTTGGCGAAATTCGAAATTGCACCCCGGTAACGCCTTGCTCGCAAGAACATTAAACGGGAGGCGAAGAAAAGTAAGGCAGCCGTTAAATTAAGTGTCGCTTATTATAATTGCGACTTTAGAGAAATTATTCCGGCGCGTAACAATTCGGTTCCCCTTTTCATTGTTTCTTTCCTCGCGTTTCGCCTTTCATACTTTTACGACGGCTCTCTGGTAGTAAAGCGGCCCTCCTCCTCCTCCTTCGCCTTCTACCGTTTCTGCTTCTCCGCCTCCTTCTCCTTCTTCTCCTCCTCCTCCTCCTCGTTCTCTTGCTCCTCCACCGGCAGCAGCACCACCGCCACCGTCGCCTTCGACCTCGGTTTTCTCCTCGTCCTCCCCGTTCCAGTTCCCGTCCCCGTCCCCGTCCCGTTCCCAACGGAATCGGCTCGTCCTTTCGAGTTTTTTACGCTCTCGAAAAAATAAAGCTGCGAGCATAAGATGCGATACTAGGGAAGGGTGCGGGGGCGAGGGCGTGGACGGTTACGCGCGAGCACCGAACGAAACGCGGTCGTTATCGCGAATCTTGCTTTGGAAATTTATCGAATTCCGCGCTGCCTCGATTTCCTGTTTCGTCCGGCCGCGGATGCCGCGTGCTTGAGAATCGATTCGGCGTTGTACGCGTTTAAAAAGATTCCCCGAGTCTCTGCCGCGCGCCGGTACCGCCGCTCCGGTAAATGCTATTTTTTCATTTGTTTTCACTTTCCATTACGGCAGACGAGGTTTCGTCGATATCCGTTTAATGTTCGCTCGCACCTCTTTTTCGACGGTTCTATTCCGCGCCGCGTACGCTCGTTCTCCCGTTTCCCTTGCACCGACTTTATCCCATCGTACGGTTTTCTCTTCGTTTCGTTAACGTTCGTTCGCGTTCGTTCGCGTTTACGCGATCCGTGCGCGTTCCACGGCCGTCGACAAACGTCCGAGACAAGATCGAAGGTTACGAAACGAAAACAACTATCCCAGCCTTTTAAAAATGCGTACCTTGTCGCGACCGTGTCGATGTTCGATTCGAGCTATCCAGAAAGAGAATCGAAAAAATGCAAGAACAAATAGGCCGGACAGTGGTCGTCGGCGGACAGTTAAGTAGGGTTGAAAAGAGCGGCCGGAGGGAGACGGGCAGGCGCGTTTCGATTGGCTCGCGCTTATATCGTACGTTTGCGATATCGGGCCGGCATGGAAAGGCAACGGTGGGTCGGAGAACGCGATTCTCGCTTTGCTGGCCGATTCGAAAAAAGCGATCGCGACGAAGGCTCGAACGGCGCGCTGCTCGGGAATAATATTCTCTCGGTGTATTTGCTCGCGTGTCGGAAGGAGAGCGCGTCGTCGAATCCCGGATACGGAACAGAAACATCCCGGCACCGGTAGCGACGCTTTATTGCGATTTTTATATTTCATTCCGTTGGGGTCCGGCCCGATCAAAAGCACTCTGCAGTATGCATGGGGACTCCGATCTACCTTTGGTACCTGGTCGTGCGCTGGTCGGGCTCGGTTGCGCCGCGAGAGACCAGAGGAAAAAGCGAACAAGAGGATATTCGCCGGTGAGAGAGAAACGAGGCGAGGCCGACGCCGGGTTCGACGGAGACAGAGCCGGAGAGAGCGAGAGCGAGCCGCGTTGCTCTCGGCGAGAGAAACAGCGAGAGAGAGAGAGAGAGAGAGAGAGAGAGAGAGAGAGGGCGGGAGAAAGAGAGCACGAGAGGAAACACCAATTTTTCACCCTCGAATAAAATTATTATCGACGAATGAGTAAGTGGGTTGCAGGTTATCGGGTAGGAGGCGGGTTGGCCGCGTCGAGGGTCGGCGCGGTTGCAGCACGAGGGGGGTGACCCGCGATGGATGGCATTTGGAAAAGCTCGCGGCACCGAAGGAGAAAGAAAGAGGGGGGACCAGCGAGCCGCGCGGAGGGAGAAAGAGCGCGGTCGGCTCATTTTTAATATTTAAAATTTAATTTACAAAATGCCACCGGCTGCCCTCTTCCGCGTCCGAGGCACTCTCGCGAGCCGCGTGTACCCGAACGCAATCGTTGCAGTTTCGCTTACTCGCCGGTCCGGTTCGGCGCGGCGTTTCGCGCTGCCCTGCTCCGCTCCGCTCCGCTTCGTCTTCCACTTTCCTGCTGCAACGTTTTTTTTTTCCTTTTTCCTTCTTTTTCACTTTTTTTCCCCCTTTTTATTTTCGACGAGTCGACACGCTTTCGCGCTCGTCTTTTGTAGAATTTTTAAGAGAGACCCGCGATCTCGAGAGTCCGAGAACGATCCAACGTCTTTTCTAAAACGCTCGACCGTTCGCGCCGTCGCTTCTCAACGGCTCCGTCATTTCCAAATACACCGCTCCGCTTCTCGCGCAGTTTCTTCGGACTCCTTCCTCCATTCGTAACCGTTCTTTTCGTCGTCTTTGGCAGACGAGCGCTTCGAAATTGTACAGGTTCTTCGGCTTGGACGTTACGCGCCGTGCGTTTTTCGTTCGTATGGTAAGGTTCGTGGTTCGAACGATCCGTCGATCGCGAACCAGTCCGCGGAGGCACCTTCGACGTCGTCAAAAAATCGACGTCCGATCTGGAAGCGACCGCCGCGGAAACGCGACCCGAGACGTTTAAGAACAAGAGAGAACGCGGTCGCGAACCGTGTTTCTCGCGATTCCCAATTTCCCGCGGCTTTCGAAAAGTTGGGAAGTTCCGGTGGCACGGTTTCGGTGGGTTCTTCGCTCCTCGCGCGAGCAAAACGGGGGGCAAGCTATCGGCGCGGATAGATTCCTCGGTCACGCGATTACCGGGGCAAGAATGTCGAAGGGCGAGAAGCGAGAGTCGGTTTACGAGAAACGAGGCGCGTAGACGACGTGGTCGCTCGGACTTGCCCTCGGCGTCGGTGCTCGCCGGTGTTGGAGGCCGAGCGGCCCGAGGCTCGGGCCTCGAGTAAGGTCCGCGGGCCGATTATTTGCGCGAGGAACGCCCGGAGTCGTTGTTATCCTCGTCGTCGCCGTTGTCCCGGTCGTTATTGCCATCTCGCGCTATGACAATTCCACTTTTATCGATCGTTCCGGCCGGACGACGTAGCCGCCGCGCTGCACCGCGCCGCCTCGCGTCTCTATCTTCTTCGCTCGCCTCTCATCCTTTTTGCTCGCCCACCCTCCGTCGTTCTGTTTACGGTGCTCGTCGCGAGGGAGATAGCAGGCGCCTCGGCGAAACTTAAGCGGTCGTGTACCTTAGGTATACGCGGCGGCAACGGCGGCGATGGTGGCGGTGGCGTCGTCGTCGTCGTCGTCGTCGTCGTCGTTGTCGTAGTCGTAGTCGTAGTCGTAGTCGTCGTAGTCGTCGTAGTCGTCGTCGTCGTCGTCGGTAGCGGCGACGGCGGCGGCTTCGCGTGTACCTACATAATACGATGTAAGTTACGACGCGCCATGTAACTTTGGCACTTTGGACAATAGCTGCGTCTCTCGCTCTCTGCTCCGTCTCCGTCTCGCCTCCTCGGCCTCAGCCTCCGTCTCCGACTCGTTCTCCAACATAGTTCTCGACCATCTTCTCTCGCGAGTCTTCCTCCTTCTCTCTTTCGTTCGCTTTCTACTTTCTCTCTCCGTCTCTGCCCGCTCCTTTCTCTCGTATTCCATTTCGCTCTCGTTCGCCGCGCAACCCGTGTACACACAGTGTTCCCCGAGAATGACACAAACGACTACTAAATACTCGACGCGGCGGCGTGGAAGTCCCGACCTAGGCCAACGGTAGGCCTCGCGCGCCGACAACCGCGTGTCTCGTAAACCGTACCGGGTATCGCCGTCGTCGCGCGTTAACCGATAAAGGCTCGAGCCGCGTTTCCTGCAACCACCGTGCGCCGAGCCGTACGGATTCTTGTTGCGTACTCTACCGCCGCCGCGCGCGAGCCTATTCGTTCCCCGGGCGTTAAACGGGAACGTTATCGCGCGAAGGCGACGCGGTCGATACCGGAGGTTCGCGTTATCGCTCGATGACCAAGTTCCGAGGATAGCGCGGTTTATCCGCTCGTTGGAACGGAATACGTTTGGGATCGTCGGGAGAAAGAGACGGGCCGGCGGCGGCGGTGGCGGCGGCGGCGGCGCGCGTTTCATCTCGTTTCGGTGCTTCTTCTTTCGTCGCTTCTTCTCGTTCGTTTTTTCTACGCGACCGCGATAAACGCGCGCGAACGACAATCTCACCTGGAAATTGCGATTCGCTCGTCGGTCGCGCGGCTACGATTTCCATAACAGGTTGCGCCGCATCGGCGGAGGCTGGAAGACTGAAAATCGCGTTCGGCCTGCCTCGAGGGCTGAAATCTTTCGATTAGCATAGAGCCTTCGCGATCCGCGACACGGTCACGATATTTCCATATCGGCGCGTTCTCCGCGGCGCCGTTAATTGTTTCGAGATCTCCGAGAAGAGGGAGAATTCAAGGACACTCGACGGCGGCGAAGGGGTGGCGGCGTTCGGGCTGCGAGCGGCCGTCCGAACGATGGCTGCAACGGGCGTCTTCTGGGCGTACCGGAAGGGGGTTCTTCCACCGGTCGCGTTCCGTAAAAGCCGATCGCGCTCGACGAGGACCGTTCGCGGCGTGGCGGAGTTCTCGATCGGGCAGCGGCGAGAGGCGAGCGTCGAGTAGTGGCACGCGGGTAATTCGAACGTGACGACGCGACGTGGCGGCAGCGGTGACGGTGGTCAGAGGTTAGTCGTGAATCGCGGTGGTGGTGAGTTGGCCGCGTCAGGAGCACACGGCGTGGCTCGGCGCGGCTCGACGCGGCATGGAGCGGCGCGGAGCGGCGTGGAGCGGCGTGGAGCGGCGTGGATCGGCACGAAGCGGAGCGACAAGGGCAGAGACGAATGGAAACGGGAATCGGCGCGGGGGTTGGCGGCGAAGGGTGGGCGGGCGGTGGCCGAGCCTCGCCTCAAACGAGCGACGTATCTCTAATCCAACGCCATAGAACTGACCGGCGCTATTTAGCCTGCATTGTATCGGATAAAGCGAGTACCGTGTAGCACCAGCATAGTAACATCGTGCCCTCTGTCGATCTCTCCGCTGGACCTCGCTCTAACCCGGTTCGGTCCTTCTCTCGACCGTCGGACACCCCCGCCGTTTCCCCCCTATGTGTCCCCCCGTTCGGTGGCCGGCGTCGATGTCTCGCTTCGTTCCCGGG
This sequence comes from Agapostemon virescens, assembly GCA_028453745.1. NCBI lineage: Eukaryota > Metazoa > Arthropoda > Insecta > Hymenoptera > Halictidae > Agapostemon > Agapostemon virescens. The sequence goes on from CM052094.1 coordinate 230,443, forward strand.
ATTCTCTCGCTTCCTCCCGCCGTCTCGAATAACCCTTGTGCCGCTGCCGCCACCGCCGCCGCCGCCGCCGCTGCGCGTCGCTCTCTCGGTCGTTCTCTCCGTTCGCTCTGGTTCTCTTCGTCCGCCCTCACCCCCGTGGAATCAATTGCGGTCGCCATGACTACCGTAATGGAGATCCAGGACCAGAAGGGTGCCTTTTCCACGGGAGGTTGACCAAAGCGTATCCCGTAATGCCTACACGTCAGGACGAAATCAAAGACCAGGATCCAACGCATCGAGTCGACCGCCACGATTCGTACGCGCGAGACCGTTCTCTCTTTCTCTCTCGTCCTCTGGTCGTTTCTCTCTCTCGGCCTTTCTCTCTGTTCCCGCGACCCCTGTCGCTTCACCCTTCGTTTCTCTTCTCGTTGAGCTCGATCGCGCGGAAAGATCGGTCGCTTTTGACACGGTTCGGAAACCGAGCGAGGATAAACGAATAAACCCGTGCCGTCGACGGCGAAGCGCGACGTCGCGTTTGCCGTTTCATCGAGAACGACGCGAGACCGTCGAAGAACGGGGAGCGCGAGCGCGCCTGCGACCCCGCGTCCGCGAAGAGGATAAGAAACGGTGGAGGCGCGAAATCGCGTTTAACGGGTTGCTCGTCGTAGCACGGATCTCGCGTGTAGGTCGGTAGGCCGGTGGGGCAATCGGTTACGCGACAACGCGTCGAACCTCGTCTATACGAGTGCCGAGGGATACGAGGAAAAACGGTGAAAGGGTATTTAGTGGCCTTAGGTCGAGGATGGTACGAGGGTGGCTCGAGGGTGGCTCGAGGGTGACGCGCGCGGTGCCCGCTAGTCGGCCGTTGCCGTAGCCGTAGCCGTAGCCGCGTGTCTTACTCCTTTATCCCCTCTCGCGCCACGTAACGCGTATCCGAGCGGAGGCAGGTTGGGATCACGCGATCGGAACGCTCGGTAGCGGTATCAACCCTTTTCTCTGAAATCAAATTCAACTCGACCCTCTTCCGCCCTCTCGCCAAGCACGAGGTTCGTTCTCTCTCTCTCTCTCTCTCTCTCTCTCTCTCTCGTTCTCTCGGTCTTTCTCTGTCCGTTTCTCGGCTTCTCCGAATCAACCGTTCCTGTTGGTTCGTTCGTTCGCTCGCTCGTTGGTTCGTTCGTTGGTTCGTTCATTCGTTCGTTCGTTCGTTCGTTCGTTCGTTCGTTCGTTCGTCAGCTCGTCCATTCGACCGACCGGTCTAGATGTAATTACATAATGGTTTTACGTGCACCCTTCTCTACTACTCCGAGTCCTTCCCTACTCCGAGAATTTGCCTTTCTCTCTGTTGCTTCGTCCTCCCCCTTATATATCCGTAGCTTTCTACACCCTCGCGTACGCGTGTCCGCGCGTCCATGCTCGCGCGCCTGCGTACACACGCGCGGCAGACACACGGATAACCGGGCAAACAGCCGGCTAAACGGACGGACAGGCAGGCAGGCAGGCAGGCAGGCAGGCAGACAGGCATGCCAGGCAGGCAGGCAGGCAGGCAGGCACAGGCAAGAGGCTGGCGCAAGCAAGCTGAAAGGTTGCACGCACGCATATACGCGAGGAAGCGAGCAAACCGGCGAGCGGAGCAGCGGTAGGCAGGCAGGCATACAGGCAGGCAAGCAGGCAGGGTAGGCGAGCAAGGCAGGGCAGGGCAGGGCAGGCAGAGGCGGATGGCGGTGGGCATGCGGGCGGGCACGCACGTACTCACTCACTTAGGCAGCACGCACCGACCCTCCGTCTCCCCCTTTCGATGCAACGGCAGAAATACGTGGCTCGCGGTTTATCAATATTGCACGGTTGCTTACACGAGGGAGGAAACAACGGAGGAAAAGGAGAGAAAAAAAGAGCGTTCTCGTTAAAAAACCTGTCATTATTCTCCTAGCCTCTTGGCGATGGTGCTCGTTGATCGGAAAAGTCGTTCATCCCCTTGGTGCGCGGATAATGCGGGATGAAGGAGAAATCGGTGGAACGCCTGCACGACGAGCAGTATTTCTTTCTCTCTTATCGACCGCGTTGAAAAATTCACGCTCCGCTTTTTCCGCTGTTCGAGCCTAGAATTCGCTGTTTTCTCGATGGCTGACTCGTACGTACGTCGAGGCCTATTTCGCGCCGCGATTCGGCGACGATTTTTCCGCGCGGTCTCTCTCCATCCTCTCCCTTTCTCTCTTTTTCTCTTTATCTCTTTCTCTGTCTCTGCTTCTTTATGGAACGTCGGCGGAGATCGTCGCGGCCGTGGCTACATAATTCAAGAAGCGAGACGCGCCGGAGAGAGAGAGAGAGAACGAGAAAGAGAGAAAGAGAGAGAGAGACTGCGAACGATGCGAGCACGGGGGAGGCAAAACCCTTCCTCCTCGACCTGGCGAAAGGGTTAAAACATAGGGGCCGATGAAAAATTCAAGGGGATTTCAGTGGCTGAAAAACATTGTTTAGCCCCCTGGTACCATGGTCCGAGTAACCGGTTCATCTATTATTTCCGCGACACCGAGTAGACGCGCCACGCGAAACGCGAGCCGCTCGAGCCCGCGTCCGGGCTTCTCTCCT
>CM052094.1:233017-259314 GCA_028453745.1 Agapostemon virescens
TCTCTCTCTCTCTCTCTCTCTCTCTCTCTCTCTCTCTCTCTCTCTCTCTCTCACTCTCCTCCCCCTCACTGTTTTTTCCCCTTGTCCGTTCCTCCTTGCAACTTTGATCGCGCTCAGCCTCGTGGATAGTCTTCGCCTCTCGCTGCATCCTCGGTTGTTCCACTCGCGTCGGATAATCAGACTTTCCGAAATATTCGTTTCTCGCGAATTGGCCGTCGCGGCGCTTGAAACCCTTCGAACGAGCGCGACTCGTCGCGGACGCGAAGCGGAGAAACGAAAGAAGCGGGAATTAGGACAAACGGTGTCAGGCCGTTGTTCGGGGGTTGGGATTAAGCCCTAACAGCGGAAACGCTCGGATTCGCCCCTCGCTCTCGCCGCGCGCCACTCCGCTCGAAAGTTTGTAGCGTGCGCGCGGGTAAATACGCCGCGTGAAATTTATCGCCGACCGAATTTCGCGAAGCCGATATATCGGCTGATTTATTCGCGGATAGCTAAACGCGAAAACTTCCGAGCTTCTCGTGGGAAGGTCCTTCGAGACGCCTTCTGCATCGCGTTCCCGCGTTTTCGAGATATCGCGAGCATCGTCGGGCATTGTCGGGCATCGAGTCGGGCCTTCGACGCCGAGGCCCGAGGCCCGAGGCCCGAGCTGCTCGCAAACCTTCGAAACTCGGAGTTTCGTCGTACGCGGTCCGAACGGTACTCTTAAATCCTTCGGGACGGCTGGAAGCTCTATTTATTCTTCGAGCGAGGCTTCTAAAATTAGGCGAAAGCAGGAGCTAGAATCGATAGCAGCACCTAGCGGTGGCCAGGGTGGCGGCGGAGGTGATGGGCGGCGGTGGTTGCCGCCGGTGGTGGTGGTGTTGTTGCCGGCGATGGTGGTCGTGGGGGTGTATCGTGGCGCGATATAGAGAAGGTCGGAGAGTAAGCAACAACGGCAGCCGACCACCCTGCCGCCCAACTAAATTAATCTAAGTAATTCATGTCGAAGTTTGTTCCGCCAGCTGGTGTGCGCTCGTATGCGTGCCCGGCTACGTGTGTGCACACGCGTTTCCATGTTCCTCCGGCCTCGATCGTGTGCGTGTCTGTCACCGGCACACCACCACCTGTCGCGACTATACCGGTATATTCGCGCGCGACTGCCTATGTGCCCGCGTTTCGCGAGTCCTTCTCGCGTTCTCGCAACCGTTCGCCCTGCACCCCCTCCCACCGATTCCACCCCGATCTTTCCTCCCCTTTCGCCCCTTCTTTGCCCGATTCCAGTCTCTCGGACCGACCGTTTCGTCTCGTTTTTCACCAAACCACGCGTTTGCTCGGTTTCTTCGCCATTACCGTATATCTATCGTTTGTCGCAAAGACAATTTTAAACCGCGTCCGGGTGGGACCAAATTTATACAAAACGCATGGCGCGAAGAGATACCCGAAGCATAATCGTTCCGGTAATCGTGAAAGCGATGCGAGTCCAGATTCCGAACGGATCGATCTTTTCGATCTCTTCGGTCCGCGCATTTCTTGATCGACGAACGCTACGCGCGATCGTTTCGACGTTCCGCCGATCATGGAATCGCGGATCCTTGCGCGAAATCCTCGAACGAACGAAAAAGTAGCGCGTCTTCGATGGCCGCGACTCGTTTTGACCAAATTTCGCGCGGTCGTAAATTGCGATAAGCAAACGATGCTCGCTTCTCCGAAGTTAATCGCAGCCAGCCTAGTCGTAATAATTCATGCGTGGTAACGTCAACGATTTACATGTAAAGAGAATACAAGGCCATTCGTAAATGCATAAAATCCGCAGACTACTAATTACGTTCGCACGCTTAGCACCGAATATTCTCGAACGACGCGTACAAGTTCGTACGCGACCAACGATGTCGTGAAAAGTACGAGCGAACGACCGACAGTTTTGCGAATATCGACGGTAAACCTTATAAATTTTGTATAGAACGGTGTACGGTCTCGCGCAAGAACCGAGTGTACTCGGGGTTGATCGAAGAACTAACCCAAAGTAATAAATCAAGTTTACGATCAGAAAGATACAATTGCCGTCGTCTTCATGGGTTGCGGATTACATTTAAATTTTGACAGCGGGGCGACTCGTTTTTCTCGCGAAGAATCCATAAATTTTGCCCGGAACTTGTTTAATCTTACATCGACGAACGCGATATCGTTCGGACTAGATCTCTAGCGATTTCAAGCGACGGACGGTCGCCGATCTCGGCGGGTAGCGAGACTTTCCCTCGAGAATTAGGAGAATCCCGGCAGCTCCCGGAAGCTCTCGGGGAATCCTTTGCAAAGGCAAACATGGGCCGCGAAGTTTCACGGAAACTCGACCTTGAACATCTTGGTGCGTTGCTCGCGTTTGGAATGCCAGGCTGCCCGGGAACTTGGCGCGTTATCGACGACGGTTTTGACCGTGTTCCTCTCGAGTCGGTGGACAGCGGGAACGAAAAAGGAAAAAGGAAAAAGGAAGAAAGAAAAAGAAAATAAGAAAAAGGAAAAAGGAAAGAGGAAAAAGTAAAGAGGAACACGGGTCAACGGGCACTCCATTTTTCTTCGGCGAATCGTATCGATCGAGTCGAGACCGTCGCGCAGAGAGTTTCCCAACACGCGTAACCGAATTCCCCGAAGGAGGAAAACTCGAATCGAACGGGCCGATCAATTTTCGGTGGCGAGACGGCTTCCGACAGGCTATCGAGGATCGCGCGAGGGTTCGCCTTCGAGCCTCGAATCGACGCTCGCGCGAGGATTCGCGTGACGCGGTCTCTATTAATTCGAGCACCGTTAATTATAATCGGAGATCCTCCGCGGAGAGCCACCCCTTCGGCCCCGACCCCTGCCTCGGTGCCGGGAAGGGGGCGGCTTTCTTGATTTACGACGACGAAACGACGGAACTGATTTAGAAAATGGTCGATGGGTATCTCGCGCCGAGTCCGGGCGGTGGTCGTTGCCTCGCCTATAAATAACGCCGCTCTTTTCCGCCGGTAACCTCGAGTTTGTGTGTCCAAGTGATTCTCGCGAAGGCGCGAGACCTCGAGCCGATAATCGCGTGACACTTTTGCGACGCCATTTTTGCCAGGTTTTCTCGCGATTTCTCGCGGTCTCCGCCGGTTCGGCCGGCGAATCACCTCCGTCGTTGCCCGCCCGGACACGACCGGGAAACGTTTCGAGCGAGCCGGCGGCGCCGTCGCTTTCATTGGACAGGCGTCGTCCAAAAGAATATCTAAAATTTTCTTTATTAAATCCCAATTAGAGGATCCTCCGCCGTCGGGCAAACGCTTGATCGCGCGCGGCGCTGACCTTTGGCGCGAACGGAGAACCTTGCGGGACGGCATTTACTCGGTAATCGAGTTAGCATCCGAATGTATTCGGGGGATCCGCATCGGCGACGCGACCGACCGACCGATCGACCGACCGACCGACCGACCAACCGACCGTCCGTCCGATCGATCGATGGGCGAGAGAATCGTGCTCGAAAAAAGAAATATGCTAGGACTCGGTATTTGGGGGTCGTCGACGACGCTGCCGGCGGTTTTAATAACGCGGTTGAAAACTTGAACCGCTCGATATCCGGAGAGGACGAACGGCGGCGCGTCCAGAAGGCTATCTTTTTTTCGCGAGAGGCGGGGCAAGATGAAACGAAACAGACAACGATCGTCGATGGGTGTTTATACGATTTTCCCTAGCGCGTGCACGGTTAAGAATAGCGCGCGGTGCGCTGTTCGGTCATCGTCCCGATATCCCGTTACGTCCTCCTCGATGTCGTTCTCCTCGGAACGATACGCGCAAAAGTCCGCTCCGCGGCCGCAATAAGCGGATACGCGCGCGTTACGTGTGTTGGGCGCGCGTCGGCCGCGCCCATATCGCCGCGGCGAGTTCGCGTTTTACGAACCAAAGAAAAATGGCGTCGGAGGAAATAGATATTAGCTAACGGGTCTAGCCGCCCTCGCCCCGCCGTTATGGATATATACCTGTAAAACGATTCTCGAGAGCCTCCACCCCCTTTAGGGTGCGGCGATTCCGACCGAGCTTTTTCCTTATACCTTGTACCGCCACCGCCGCCACCGCCGCCACCGCCGCCACCACCGACGTCGACATCGACGCCGACGCCAACGCCAACTCCGACGTCGACACCGCCTCACCCTTCGTTTTAACCAGCGTTTGACCCCCGTCCCCTCTTCGAGCTCTTTCTCTTCTTCGCGACCGTCTCCGTCCGGCCGACGAGTTCTCCTTCCTTTCCCTTCAACGATTCACCGCGAAATCGCTGGAACCTCCCGACGCGTTCTCCGTTCGCCGTCGACTTCTCGCTCCGAAACCAAGCGAATCGCTCGCGCGATCCTCCGACAACGGGTTCAACGGGACAATACGGACCACGGACGTTCGTCGGCGAACGCCGCGCCTCGTAACCATTAACGAGTACTTCCACCCTCGCGATATCGATGGTTCTATCGCGCCTTTGCCCGTTTTACCGTTTAGTGGAAAATTTTGTTGGGCAAGGATTCTCGGTCGCCCGTACGATCTCTGCCGAGCAACTTTTTCTTGCCTCTTCTTGCGTTCGTCTTGTTCGGTGAAAAAAAAAGAGACGTCAAGAAGAAGCTACGAAACGTTGCTGGATGGCTTGGAAACAATTGGAATGCCGAAGTACCAATACCGTTCTCGAGGAAATAATGTCCATTCCTGGCATACCGTTACGTCGATTGCACCTCTCAGCGATGGAACGGTCAACGCCGGGGAATCGTGCAGGGCCAGATTAACCGATAAGCATACCGAGAGCGTGTTCGGGTAATCGGGAAAACGGGAGAGGGCACCGTACAAGTTTCCAGTATTTTCTGCGTCGTAGGTGGTTTCTAGACAATACCAAGAGAAAAACCACCGCTTGGATCGTTATCCGAACAACGTTTTACATAGCAATAACGTTTCCGAGTATTTAGGTGGACTCGTGCGCGAGCAGAAAGAACGAAAGGACGGTGGAAAGTCCCGAGACATCCGTACAGGACCAACTCGACGTTCGCACCCTTTCGAAGTAGCTGCGCATTTCATTATGGACGATCTCGATTCGTTTTCGTGGCGCGTCGCCGCGGCCGCGAAGATTTTGCACAGCGCCGCGGTGCAGTCTTGGCGCGTGTGAAATTTCAGAAATAATTTCACGGACAGCGCGCATACGTTAAGTAATTCGACGAAGAATCGCATCCGCGCGAGAACGCGACACGGCGTCGTCGCGCGTAAAAGGATCGTTCGAGTTTCTAGTTTGCGAGAAGCTCTGTCATCGTCGTCCGTGTCATCCGCGGAACGGGTGCGAGAACGATGCCCTTTGCCGCGCGGAACGACGCTGGCCGCGTTTATAGCCGCGTTACGGTATCGCGTTGCGCGGAGCAGCGGTGCGACGTCGAAATTTTTTCCCCGAAACAAGGGAGTCGTGCGTCACGTTTAACGACCGGACGCGACGCGAAACCGCGAAACCAGGATCTAGTCCCCTCCAGACACCTTTAAACTTTCGTGGGGCGCAGGGGCGCGCGCGAGGAGCGGCGGAAACGCGCGACCGTTCCGGGGAATGGAAAAATCGAGCAAAGAAACGTCGCGTGGCGCCTGCGGTGCTCTCGCGGCACACGCTTCGGGCCAACGAATGGAAGCGAAACGCGCAGCGCGAAGGAGCTTGTAACCCGAGGAGGAACGATCCCGACGGTCATCGCGAACCGCCGCGGGGAGGAGAGGATATTTCCCAGGGGTTCGGGGTTCGCGGTGCACGCTCGTTTCCCGTGGGGAAACGCGGTGGTGTCGTAAGCAGTCGGCCTTGTCGACGCGCAGCCCTCCGCGATGTCACCCGCGCGCTGCCGCGGCAGCGATGAATTGTTTTTTCCGTCGGTTCGTCTACGGGGGTGCAGCTAGGTAACGCGACGGCGGAAAAGTAGGAAATCCTGTCGAAAAGATTAGAACACGGCCGCGCCCGTGTCCAAGTAATACCAGTCGGGTAATATCTCACCATTAGGCATAATCATCCCCTTACACATCCGACGAGCACATCCACCGGAGTCAGCCCGACCCCCTAATGCCTTATAATTTATAACTCACCCCCTATCTCCGCCGCCTCGTTTACGCCCATCCTACCGCATCCAGAGCTCGGTCTCCTCCTTCTCCCTTTGCTCTCGCTCTCCGACACCTCCTCCCCCGACCCTACCTTCGTCGTTCCTTCGCGCTCTCCTTTGCTCTAGCGAGGGCCGCGCGCGGCAAGCTCGCGCTCTTGGAAAATATATCAGCGTTAGAGTTAGAGGCCGCCGTCGCCCCCGACCAGGAAAATAAGCTCCGAAATTGCCCGGAATTTATAAATACGTCGACTAATATCGCGTCTTTATCATCGGTCGCGGGCTCCCAAAAGGTCTCTCGGAGTATTATACCGAGCGAAGGGACAACGGCCTCTCTCCCTCTCCGCATCTCCGCCTCTTTACCGTTTTCCCTCTTTCCCTCTTTCATCCCCTTCCCTCTCTCGCTCTCGTGGCTTCATTTCGCGGGAGATCGTCTTGCAAAAGCGAGGATCGAGCAGGTGAAATCAAGACCAGTCTTGGGTCCCGCAATTATTCGTCAGGGTACACACGCTGCTCGCGAGCCCTCCTGTCCGCTCCGCTCGCCTCTCGTCTGGCCTCCTCGGCTCGGCTCGGCTCGGCTCGACGGTATATTACGCCGGCATTTCGTCGACGCGGATACGCGAACGCGAACGCGAACAGGGAGAGAACGAGGTAAAGGAGCAAAAGGAGCGTGAGAGAGAGAAAGAGAGGGAGAGCGAGAGAGAGAAAGAAAGAAAGAGGCAGCAAGGGTGGAAGAGCGGTCGGGCGATCAGCATTTTAAAATAGAGCTATTTTTAATTATGCCGGCTCCGCCGGTGATCCGCGATAGAGAAGAGCGGGAAGAAGGGAACGGGGCGAGCAGAGGGAGAGAGGCTGGTTGGCAAAGCGAGAGGAAGAGAAGAGGAGACCGGAAAAGAGTAGGACGATGGAGCAGAAGGCTGAAGCGTCTCTAGCGCGCGGAGCGGGTCGCGGTCGCGTCCTCGTATTCCCGCGTTTATCCACCTACGGCACGACATATTAAAAATCCGTGCGCGCGGACGCGCCGTGGGGGGCAGAGCGGGCGCGTACTCTGCCGGATACGGGTTCCCGATCTTTTTCGCAAACATGGAATTATATGTAAGCCCTAAGACATAGACAAAGGGAGCGCGCGACTGTGTGCTGGCAGCCAGAAGCGAACAGAGCTACGCGAGAGCCGAACGTAGTCGCGACGCATCCTTCTCTTTCGCTCTTGCTCTCTTCCTCTCTCTATCTCTCTCTCTCTCTCTCTCTCTCTCTCTCTCTCTAGGCGTCTCTGTCGTCTCCTCGCGAATGTACGACCGCGTTCGATACACGACTGTGCGCGGAACCTGGTAGACGGAGACGGTAGACGGTCGCTGGTTCGGCTCGCTCTCGCGCGCGCGACACCGTGTCAACCGTACGTCCTGAGCCCCTTTGCCCCTCGAAACGTTAAGCTTCCGAGCGGTACATAGGCCTTAAGCCGCATCGTCGCCGATCCTCTGGCCCCTTTTAACCAGCCGTCCCTTAGCACGGATCCACCTCCTCTCCTCCACCGACGTACCAAACCGCTGTTCGTCTCTGTCTCTTTTTCGCTTTCTTCGCCCTGCGCAACCCCTATCCTTTCCTATTTCGTACATCGTCGTCGACAACGTCGTCGCCGTCGTCGTCGTCGTCGTCGTCGTCGTCGTCGTCGTCGTGGTGGTGCGCGATACATCGCGACACGAGCTATCCGCCGGGCACTGCTCTTACCGCCTTAATGCATTCAGCAAACATTCGCCAGCGTTGCGAACGGCTCTTTATTTACACTACGGATTCTTTCTGGCGTGTAGAGGGTCGGTACTCGTGTGCGTTATGCTCCTCGTACGTCTCTGCGCGACGCGTTCCGCTTCTGTCCCGCCTCACCCCGGTTTCGGCTCTTCTCTGTTCTCTCTTCTCTCCTGTCTCCCTCCCTCCGCCGTTGCCCCTCCGTTCGCGTCCGAGCACAGCTTCGCGAACGACCGTTCGCGTCCAACCGCAAAATAAAATTCATCGCTTTTTTCGGCTCCGAAACCCATCGGCAGCGAAACTCTTCCTCCTCGGCGCGTTCAGTCCCGTCGAGAGCCGTCCGAAGATCTCTCAAGAGCTACGACGTTTTACGCTGTCCGTCCGCGACCGGAATATCCGAGTCCGGATACGGTTGACCCTGCGAGACCGATACGGTCCAACTCGGTTTCCCGTCGTATCCACCTTTCAAGAAGGAATCCAAGATTCGCTTCGTGCAAATTCTTCGGATGTCCTGAAAAATTTATTTCGCTGGCGTTAGTTGCTCGATCCGAACGTTTTTGGGATTCGTGGGATCCAAGAGCGTCGATGAAAAGCGATCTCCCGGATCGGCTTTTGCCGTACAGTTTTCGTCTCGACGATTAACCCTTTGCACTCGAGCGGCGACTCTGAGGCGCCACGAAAAATTGCTATTCATTATTTAACACGTTGACTGCCAAGCGAATTTTATGTACTTCAGACAAGTTTCATTTATCTCATTCGTAGAAGTGATCAGCGATGTTCAAGAGAATCGTTAGTTGCTGTATAACGAAGCTCTCACCGCATATTAGAATCTGGTTAACTTCCACGATAATAAACCGATGTTCAATGCTATTAATTTAATGATTATCACTCTTAAACGACGCAATGGCACCGGTCACCGGTGACCACCGTGGCGTTCAACGTGTTAAAGCAGTTCTAACATCGCCATTTTTATATCTAAGGAATTGATAAAGATTTAACGATTTTAGAAACGTAGAACAGTAGAACACTCCGTATACGTAAGATGAAATAATTCATGTGGAATGAAAACTTCCTAAGTCAAAAGAAATACTTTGGAATTCTAATTAAAACAGCTTCGAGTGCAAAGGGTTAAATTACTTCGACTTACAAGGGAACATATTCAGATGCGAAAATCCGATTTTGATGAAACTTATGGGAGCTTATAGTTCTTTGAAAAATATTTGACACGTGTTTTTTTTTATCGGCAGACATCCACTATGAAGGGGTGAAAACAGCCCTCAAAGTTGGGAGTCAAAACCATATTTTTTGTGATTTCTCGGAAACCAGAGGTCGAAAAAATTTGAATTTTTTTTAAATTGTGTGTTTTTCAGTGCGAAATGTATTCGCGCAAGAAAATTTTAACAAAAGTTTTTTGTTTAAACAATATATTAAAAATTTGATTTTTTTTTGCAGTTTCTTTTATTTATTGCTAGTTCATTTTAATGTAAACTTGGGTGTGTGATCTTTCATCCAAAATAGGGGATACATGTTTCAGGATTTTCTTTTTTTTTGCCATTTAACAATAATTATGCATAATGGAAGATAGTCTTGCACCTGGCGTGCGTAGGAAGGAATTCTGGCTTGTTTCATCGAAATGTAAGCATTTAGTAGTTAAACAAAGAACTTTTGTTAAAATTTTCTTACGCGACTACATTTCCCATTGAAAAACACACAATTTAAAAAAAAATTCAAATTTTTTCGACCTCTGGTTTCCGAGATATCACAAAAAATATGGTTTTGACCCCCAACTTTGAGGGCTGTTTTCACCCCTTCAAAGTGGATGTCTGTCGATAAAAAAAAACACGTGTCAAATATTTTTCAAAGAACTATAAGCTCCCATAAGTTTCATCAAAATCGGATTTTCGCATCTGAATATGTTCCCTCGTTAGCGTACTTTTCGCGAACCGTTACCCCTACCGAATCCAGCGGAATCGAATCGTTTCTTCGTCGCGCGTCAAAGTACACCGACCGAGATGCTCGATCGAATCGACCGTTGACCATGGAAAAGATTCTACGCGTCTCTCTCGACGCCTTTTCTCGAACCCTGCAAACTTGCTAGAAGCTAAATGGCGGTGGTGGTTTGGGGCGGTTCTTGGTAAAGACCTTGCACTCCCACGCGAGCCTGGTGTGCGTGCGGCGATCTGGAAAGGGTGCCGAGTCCCTTGCCTTCGATTTCCAAGAACCGTCCTACTCGTATCTCTACTTTTAGCATGCGCGCGTGTTCGCGATACGTCAATGGCTGCCGAGAGTCGGAAGAAGTCCGTGATTGCTCGGCGAGAAATTAAAAAATTTGCAAAAATAGCATAAACCTCGACCGATCGGGAACCGCCGCGGGACGGCTCTTTTCCGCGTTGTCCTCGCGCGGCGTACCACTTTGATGCCACTCGCGATTAGCTGAACCAACCAAGAAATTCGATGTTCGACCGGAAATCGGCATCTGTTCTTTCGTCGTACCGTTCGTATCTGTTGAGATAAAGCTCGATACTTTTACAATGTATGAATTCAGAGAGAACGCTGTTACAATGTATGTTGTGTGGCGGTATGCGTCACCGCGAGATGACCAATCTGTAGCCGAGGCGTCGATGCAGACGCTAAAACGTTTTTAGTTCGACACAAGGGTCGGTATAGGCAGGACATACCTAGCACAGTTTAATGAATCTTGTTTTGTTTAATAAAGTTTTAATTCTATACTGAAATTGACCATCTCCTTTAACAGTATCGATGACGAGAGAACTGTCTACGTGTAGATAAAGGGTTCTAGATTCTAGAGAGAGAGAGAGAGAGAAAGAGAAAGACAGAGAAGCAGGGCGGAGGTTTGACGAGAACGGTAACGTTAAAAGGAAAAATTTCAACTGCGATTACCAGAGCTGCTCTTAAGAACACCTCCGAGACTCCTCGATCTTCGTTGAACAGCAGAGATGCGACAGGGGTTTCCAGCGACGGGAGCAGCCGCGGAAAGCAGCGTCGGCAAAGTATTCAAGCAAATGAATTCCGAGAAATCCGACTGGCGTTCTCGCCATCGGAAGTTTAATCGAGGGTAAATACGCCTATGAGCTTCTTCTCCCTGGAGTTATTATTGGTCGACGCGACGGGAATACCGTATTCGGTTGGCAAACGACCTCGGCGATCGGTTCGGCGACGAGGAGATTCCGCTTCGCTCTCGCTGGCCGCACGCGCGAGCACGCCGATAAGCCAAGAATCGCACTCTTGCTCGTTGAACCGCGAAAGAATGCTAGGAACCCCGTTATCGCCGAAGGTTCCGGGTTCCGATGTTTTTATTTCCGTCGGAGGGAAATTAATTATCAGTTCGATCCGCCCTTCGACCGATATTTGATGTTTAATTATCTTTCATCGAGAATTTCTCCCAGTTAAATCTCTACTCGCGCCGAGGGAAGAACGGTGGAACGAGCTGGCTCGCGCGCGCGCGCGCGGGAACAGGAACGGTTAATAATTGGAATTCGTGTTATTTTTCTAAAAATTTCAAGCAATTTCGCTGGGGAAAGGAAGCTCTCTAAACGAAATGTAAATTGAATTTCTCGTGGCGCGTTAGTTTCCCGAAGAAACGTTCGCGCGCTTATTTCTTCCATTGCGTCGTGACCCGTTTATCGATCCGGAGGAACGCGCGCGCGAGCAAGCGCGAGCAAGCGCGAGCAAACGCGAGCGAAAGCGAGTCGGCGAACGGCCGAACGTCGAGCGTCGAGCGTCGAGCATCGAGCGTCTTTTAAACGTTCTCGCTCGTTCGCGACGCGAGTTCCACGCGCGCGCGTTAAGTAACAATTAGGCTGTTTTATCCGGTGCCGGTGGACGCTCGAGTGGAACGGATTAAAGACTTAGCTGGAACGAGCAGGAGGAAACCAGACAATTTATCCCCCGTAATTCTTTTTTTTTTCCCTCGATAAGACTCCCTCTTCGATCTCTGCTCGTCGCCGGGAAGCGCGAGCAGGATGAAACGCGGGACAACGAGGGGGAGCGAGAGAGAGAGAGTGAGAAAGAGAGGAACGAAGAAAGAGAGAGCAGAGAGAGAGAGAAAGTGGGGGAACACGAGGGAGACCGAATAGGTTTTCGAGCAGCGTATCCGACGCGGTGCGGCAAATTTGACGTATTGCGTGCGCGTCAAATTGACGTACGTCAACGTGCCACCCTGCTCCTCCCACCGAATACGTTTTGTTCTAATACAGTCCGCGTTATAGCGGCATCAAACCACCGCGACTAAAGCATTATCTCACCATCGCGTCCCGAGATCTGAAAAAGAACTGTCGCGTTACGCGCGAACCATCGATTTCCAAGTATCGCACCGTTTTTTCGAGAGTCCTAATCGGTGCATCCTATATTTTCTGAATTCTGCTCGCTCGAGAATCTCTGTGGTATCTCGATACGACGAGACCGTACCGATAATTTTCAAGCGTTCTTCGACGTCGAGCGTATTAAACGGTTTTCACCCTTTCGCCGCTGTGTTTGTCCAACGATCGTCGCCGTATCAAAATTTCATGTTCCGAAATTGTTCGGACAAAAATTGTACATGAAAATTAGCCGTCGCTGTTTCTCGCTACCCAGTCTCCGAACGAACTATGCGAACAATTTAATCGTCAGAGTTTTTAAACGTCGCCGTTACGTGGATAAAAGTATCGAGCGATCGCCGCTCGCGTAATTATCTCGAACAATTTAAACATCTGTCGCTTTATCGATTAATTATGCCAGACCCGATGGATGCCGGAGCAACGTCGAACGATCTTCTCCGTCGACGGCACGAGCATTCCCTGCTAAAGACGAATTCGTGCAAGCATTCGTATTTGTATTACAAACGATCCCCTAAATATTCGCCGTTGAAATAATGAAAATCTCCTTTTTACCCGTTGAATTAAATTTTTGCCGATTCCCCGCTCGCGCGCGGGCACATACGGTTTCCGTTGCTAATTAATTCGTTCAGATTAAAAAAAAAAAACGGATGAAAGTTTTGCGGCAACGCTGGAATTAAATGTGGAAAATTACATTTCAATTAATTGTTTTCGCGGCTATCGTTCCCCGATCCATCTCTCGCCGAGAAGAATTTCGATTTGCTTTCCGAACGTATCGCGCGTTCCGCTGTCTCTCTGTTTCCCTCTCGCGTCGACTCGCGTGTATTCCGAACGCTCGTCGAGTTTTTCGCCGTTCCGAAAAACAGGAACCGCGAACCACAAGTTCGCGAAATATCCTTTCTCCTCTCGCGCTCGAACAACGACAACGCGGTTTTCAACGACGGCGGTGTCCTTCGGGCTCGTTTCGAGTTCGGCGACTGTTCCAAACGCGTCAACCCTTACGAATTTTTTGATTTTCGTAACACGTTATCCGCGGATAATTTTTCTTGGGAAAGGGAAGAGTTGCGATTCGCGATCGTGAAACGGCTCGACTCGGCGCCGATGGGTTTAGGGTAGCGGAGGCGAATCGAGCTCGTCTATCGCATCGAGAGAGCTGCGAAGAGGGAACAGGAGGCTGGGAGGGAGGGAGGGAGGGAGGGAGGGAATACATTCCGCTTGGCTGGTCGGCTGGTCGGTTGGCCGGTCGGCGAGGGATAACGCGATGCAATGGAAATCAAGCGCAACCCCTTACCGCGGATTGGTATATACGAACCATCGCCCGATGGAAGCCATTATCTTGATATGCTGGCCGAGCATCGAACCGCTCTCCTCGCTCCGTAGCCGTATAATTAAAGTTGCCATCCGACGATCCGACGATCGGACGCGATCCGCCGCCGCCACCGCGCTTCCTCCTCGAAGATCGCGTTTCGAAAGGGGCGAGGAACAGGGGAGGCAGGCGTCTTTCTTTCGCGTTCGACGCCTTCGAACGCGTAAACGAAAACGAACGCGATATCGAGATCGCTGAAACGCCACGGATTTCGGTGGATTTCGGTGGATTTCGATGGCTGCTGGTACATTCTGCCCGGATAGAATGGGCAAAAATAAACGGGGGAAGGAAGAAAGAAAGGGTGTCGCCTAATAGCGGCAAATTACGCCTTCTTACTTCTTCCGCGGACCGAGAAGAGGGTAAGAGCGGTGTAGAGCGGCTGCTGCCGCGGAGTAACTCTCTCGTTTTTATTTCCTCCGTTTCGTCCGCCTTTTATTTTTAAGTATTCCGCTCAAGAAAAACAGCCATTAGCGAGAGTTTTCGCTTTTCGCGCAAAACTTTTACTCCGTCCCGTAAATTCGCCCTTTCTTTCTCTCGCGGTGGCAGCGCGAAGGAAGAGGGATGGCTAAAGAGAGAGAGAGAGAGAGAGAGAGAGAGAATGAGAGAAAGAGTCAAAGCGAGAACCAGAGGGAGAGAGCGCGAGCGCGGGGGTTGCGGCGGAGGAGCAGGGCAAGGGAGGACGAAACGAAACGGGCTGGCTGGACGAGGGGAGAGAGGTCGGAGGGGTAGAGAAAGGAGAAAGGAGGACACGAAAGCGAGGACGGCGGTGCACGAGGAGAAGGAGAAGAAGAGAGAGAGAGAGAGAGAGAGAGAGAGCAACGGGGAGGGCGAGGGCGACGGCGAAGGGGACGAGGGGGGCGGGAGAAGGTGGAGGAGACGGTTGGGAATGGGTTGGGTGGAAAACTCGAGCGAAACTCCAACTTTCGTCCGCATTTTTCATCGTCTATAAATTCTTATTTATATGCGACGCCATGTTTCCTTTCGATTAGAGCGCGCTCCCGAGCCTGCCAGCCGAGTTTCCAGAGATATCGAGGCAAATTTGTCAAAGTATTTTGCGGCGCGCGCGATCGCGAATCGACCGTCCGCAGCCGTTCGAGCGGATGAACCAGCCAACGCACCGAAATTGCCAAAGTTGCGAATTTTCGCCGCTGTAAAATTAATGCGTCCCACTCTCTCTCTCCCTCTCTCGTTCTCCTTCTTCTTCAGCTTCTCGCGCGCGCGTTGTCTCTGTGCTCGCGCCATCGCGCCGTGCCCGTTTCTCCGCGTAAGTACGCGACCGCTCTGTTTCTCTCGATTTTCTTCGTGCTGCACACCTCGCCGCGGCGTTTCCTCGCCTCGAAACCACCGAGCCAACCCCCTCGTCCGCACCCTCGTTCTCGTCCTCGTCCTCCTCCTCGCCCTGCTCTCTCTCTGTCTGTCTGTCTCTCTCTCTCTCCCTCTCCCTCTCTCTCTCTCTCTTACTCTATCTTGTTCACTCGCTCGCTCGCTCGCTCCCTCTTCCTCGCACTCTGCCTCGTCCTCCTCGCCCTCGCCCTCTCCGACCGCGTCTCTGGAGCGGACGAGAGGCGAACAGATAGGCGCATTTACGCCGACGAGCCAGGCTTACGTTCTCGTACGAGTGTATTTACGTAGAATTCGATAGTACGCTCGATGCGAGGCATCCCCGCACGAAGGGTACGGCGGGGCTATCGAATAGGTCATTAATCAAACCACACCCTCGCGAATAGGCACGGTATACCGGGCGTCTTTCGCGGAAAGGATTCGCCGACGTTCAACTCGTCGCTTCCATCCTCCCCTCGCGCTACCGTTTCCTTCGAATCTCTAACGATCCGAACTTTTTCCTACTTTCTAATTCCCTCGGAGAAACGAAAAATCTATATCGTTCGTTTTCCTGTATTTCAACGGAAGCCGGTAACGCGGATACCGTCGAGACTGGAAAGAGAAAGATATCGAGGGTGAACGACTTTAAAAATACAAAAACGGTTTATCGAACGGAAACCGACCCAGCGTCGAATTCGGATATCGGTCCGATTGGTATTTGTCGCATCGATTGCTTTGCGCCGCGAAATCAGCAGAGACGACCGCTCGTCGACGCGTTCGGTAGCCTTTGACTCGATACCGTGGAACAAAAGCGCCGCGCAGCACCTGGAAACGAATTTTTTCAGACGCTTTTAGGATCGAATCGCGTAAAAAGGACCGATCGAATCCGCTCCGGTCCTAGGAACAAACGATTAATGCAGGAATCGACTATAAAACCTGCTCGGCTATACGGCGTCGAATTATGGGGTACGGTAGCGGAAAGTCGGTGCATCGACGATCGATGCCTCGCAGTGAATGATACTCGGAACGATGGAGTAAGTGCAGCCTACTCGGTTCGCAACGACGAAGGCTGTAAGAACCTCCGGGTAAGGCTAGTTACGGAAGAAATATCGCGTCTATGGGGTCGGCGCGAGGTAAAGCTGGACGACCGTTTCGACGGGGTGGCCAGAAACCCGTACTCGTCCGATCAGCCTGAAAGAGTACGCAGAAAACATCCGAGTAATTTGCCCTGCGGATAACGAGCCAGATGCTGCGATTACTCTTCCCTCCTACCGATCGGATTCGCATCGAGCGGCGATAGCGATCCGAAGGAACGGCCACGATTTACCGAATGTCCTTGCCGCTCGAGGCCTATCCTCGCCTTTTGTACTTTCGGTTGCTCTTCTCGTCGGATCGCCCTTCGACTCCGAGAAGAAAGTCGCGCGAAATATCTGTAAATAAAGTTCGCGGATGGCAACTCGCAAAATATCGAACAGACGCTCTCCGACGAAACGCGGGCAAAGTGGATTTCGAGGTCTCGATCGCAGCAGCTCCGCTAGACGCGGCTAGAGAGGAGAGAGAGAGAGAGAGGGAGAGAGAGAGAGAGAGGGAGAGAGAGCCAAGCCGAGCCATTCCTATTCCGGAGTAAATTAGAGGAGTCGCGTATCAAATGGCTTCTCCCCGGGCCTGCTCGCTAGTGCACTTCACGGTGGTAAATTTAGCGCGTGTTCTTCGCCGGAGTGGTTCTAGTAGGGTTGCGATCCCCCTCGGCCGCGCTCAGACGCCGCAGACACCGGAGAGAACAGCTTGTAAAATACTGTCCTCCTCGAGGCTCGCGAGAACCGAGAACTCGCCGTTTAAGGCGAGCCAGGATGAAAAACGAGGATCGCCGAAAAGCGGCGGAAGAATGCGCGGCGCGGAAAGGGGCGGGGGAGAGTCGTGTTCACCGCGATGGACAAGGACGGAGGCTTACCGCGGCAAAGATAAACTAAAACGATAGAAAACGTAACGGAATCGAAGGAAAGAAAATAAAATGGAGCGACGCGCAACGGAAGGAAATTCTGTGGATCGCGTATGCAAAGCGTTCTCGAACGAGAGGTCCGTAGCGACGCTTAACCGCATCGCGGCGTCGCGGCGTTACGGTTGGGGTGATACGGTCTCTCGACGAGGCAGTGGGGAGGATTCGGCGAGAAAGAAGTCCCGCGACTCCGATCGCGCTGCAGGGAACGCGGCAGAGCGAGGGGCGGCTTTCGAATTAGCGTATTTGAAACTTGGTATACACCGCTCGATGGCGCGGCACAGTTGCCAAGTGACGTATTATAATATTTCATCCCCGTCCTTCGCGAGGCACGCACACCGGTCCGCCGGAGCAGCGCCGGAGCGTCGGAGCGTCGGAGCGTCGGAGCGTCGGAGCGCGCGCGAGCGCTCGCTCGGATAGGCTGCTGCTCCACCCCTTCGCGCGTTATACGCCGCGCACCGTACCGACGGCGTTTTACGTCTCTCTCCCACCTACGCAGACAGTAAGCACGCGTACGTACGAGTAATATCGTTAATTTGTATGTGTTTGAGTTCCAAGGGGGAGCAGAACCACCCTAATATATTCACGTGCGCGAATAGGATGTACAGTCGGTGCAAAATGCATCCGCCACCGCCACCGTCGCCGTCGCCGTCGCCGTCACCATCGCAGACCTCTCCTCTCCCTCCCTTCCTCTATCTTTCTCTCTCTCTCTCTCTCTCTCTCCCCTTCTCTCTATCTCTCTATCCTCTCTCTCTCTCTCTCTCTCTCTCTCCTCTCGTCCTAGCCTGCGTGCTCCTCCACCGCCTCCCGTCTCCTCCATTGCCCGCCTCCTCTCGGCCTTCGACCCCGCGTCTCTTCCCGTTCGTTGACGGAGAAATTTCGGTGCACCTGGAAATATTATTTCGTCCATCGTTTTCTCGGCTTACGAATCGTACCGTTCTCGACTCTGCAACACCTTGAAACGGCCGAGTTTCGACTCCGGCAAAACTGCTGGCCGTGGATGCCGCAATTTTCTCCGCGATAACGGACTTCCGTGCGCGAAGAAAGCCGCGGCGCTCACGGCGAACCGAGTGGGAGAGAAGCGGGTGCGGGTGTCGAGGCTTACGGCCGACGCTCGGGTCGCAGGCAAACGTGTATCTCTTTCGCTGCCGACGGTCGGACGGCGGAGAACGATGCGCCTTCGATCGATAGCGCGGCAAGTTTCGAGGCGCTCAGCGAACGCGGCGTGCCAATTTTCGACCACGTTTCTCTCCTCGCGTTTTTCCCACGTTTCGCTAAACGAGTTACTCCGTGGCCGCGTCCGCGAGCCGCCAGCCACGCGCGATCCCAAAGCTACCGTGTTGCGCCGTTTTTCTTCGGCCGCGTCAGCTGTTCCTCGCTCCACGCCCGGCACGTCCGCCTCCCTCCCGTTCCACGACTCGCATTCTTATCTCGAGAGGAAAATCTCCGCGTTTCCGTGTCTCGGAACCGACGGAAACCTGGGTTAAACGCTTAGTTTTCCGTGGCTCCGATAAATCCTTGGCGAAAAACACGCGTCGGACAAGGGGTATCTGCGACCATCGTAAACGGAGCGCAGCCACTGGGGTGTAAATCGGATCGAACGTTCAGTTGTATTTCGACTCGATCGAACGTTTCAACGTGGAAACGCTTTTCCCAGCGACTTCCGTCGAGTCCAACAGGGTCGGAATCCTCCCGATTCGAGAGACGCTTTAAAGCTAGCGCCTTCCGACCGATCGTAACATCGGATTTCGCGATCGTTTAGAGAGACTCGGTTGCCTGGTTTCGGCGAACGTTGTTTCGTCGTCGAGAGGGGGTTACGTTTTCGCCACGATTCGCAACGTCCGCGCGCGTTCGGTCGCGAGTCGCACGAGTCGCAACAGGCTCTTCGCGTCGTTGGCTGGCGGCGACTCGACGGGATCGCAGGTAGTAGGTTAGGAGGCGACGAGTTAAGGAAGGTAAGGGTTGCGAAAGAGGCGATCCTGACGATCGTCGACGAAGCGGGCGGAAGGTGGCGTTCGAGAATAGCCGAGGAGAAGCGCGAGGCGGATTGGGTGGGTCGGCGAGTAGAGCACGAGGGGATGAGAGAACTCGGAGGGTCGGGGTGGTACCAAACACTGCTCGCTAGCTCGCTAGCTCGCGTACTATTGTGTATACTATTGTTCTGGTTGGCTAATATCCAAGATGGCCGCCCGGTTATACTCGCTTCCGCGGTGTGCGTGTCCTCTCGGCGTGCACGCGCGCGTGCTCGTACGCGTGTAGGTGCGGTAGCGAGCAGCTCGGCCGCGGCGGCGGCGGCGGCGGCGGCGGCGGCAGAAACAGCGCGGCGGCAGAGGAGGCAGTGGCGGCGGGGGCGGAGGTATGCGCGCCGAAGCGCTCAAGTAACGCACAGGCATACGCGCGCACCGCTCCACACCGTATTTGTGTACGGGGAATTCAGTGTACCGAGCAATGCACGGAGCGATGCATATATACGCGTGAGATAATAGCCATTGGCGGAGCCTTAGTCTCCTCGAGGTATATCGATCTGGCGTCGTTGCCGAACACCGAAGACTTCCTGTTGCGGCGGGTACCGATGTCGGGACGCCTCCAACGCGGCCTTCCCCGCCGCTACCGCGTGTTTTGCGACCTGCGACCGGCGACCGGCGACCGACGCGACCACCGACGCGGCGACCAGCGGCCCGACCGTTCGCCGTTCCCGGTTGCTCGCCCCCTCGTATTCCGCCGTTATCGTTACCGTTACCGTTCCAGTTCCCGTTACCGTTATCGTTACCGCTCCCGTCCGCATCCTCCTCCTCCTGCGCGCCACCGCTCCAAGGACACCGGAAAACGCGACAAGAAGGGGAAAAGATCGAAATTGACCGTCCTCCGCGTTAGCACGGTTATCGACGCGACAGACTTTCCTCGCGAACCTCGCGTGTCCTTCGGGGTCCTTCGGACGGACGTTTCACGGAGGAGAACCGGGACGGAGAAGAGCGGCGGAGGGGCGGGCGCGTCTTCGTTTCGACGCCTAGGCTTTCCTCGTTTCGCGGAAGGAACGATTACCGCGCAGACTCTCGGTTGCTCGTCGATGTAAATTATTATCCAAGTTTTTCATCGTCGGAACCTCCTTCGTCGCCTGGATAAAACTCCAGCTCTCGTTCTAGTCCTTTTTCACCGCTCCCCCTTCGCTCGCCTCTCGCCCCTCGCTCCGGCAAGCCACCCCCTCGTTTCACCTCGCGGTTCCCCTCGTCCCACCTCCGCCACTTTTCTCCATTCCACCTCTTCCTCCTCCTCCCCCAACCCCTTTGCTTCGTCTCCTCCTCCTTTTCCTCCTCCGTCGACTCCTCTTTTTTCTCGGTCCCCCGCACGCACTCTCCATTCGCACGGCCGCGTAGACGCCGGCATAAAATGTAGATTAATATAAATATTCATAAACACCATAAAGTTTATGTCTCGGTAGCGGGAGCGGGAAGCGAGAGCGGGCGAGGGTGAGGAACGAGCGGCGCGTTTCGCTCGTCGTAAAACCACCCCAACTACCTTTGCTCGCCTCCACCCGCTGCGTCCCTCTCTCTCTCTCTCTCTCTTTCTCCGTTTCTCTTGCTTCGGTATCTCTTTCTCTAGCCTCGCCGTTACACCGTGAAAAGATCCGCGGAAAAAGGGAGAAAAGGGAAAGGGCAAGAGACGGAAAGAGAGAGCTAGGGGGAACGAGAAAGGAAACTGCGATGCAGTTCCGACTTTGTTCGTTTAACCTTCGAAGGAGCCGCTTGGGTGTCGGCGCGAAACTGCCGAGACTCGTTGCCCCTACGACTCGACTTTGTCTCTCTCTCTCTCTCTCTCTCTCTCTCTCTCTCTCTCTTCGGTGGCAAAAAAATCGTCCGAAATTCATCCGCGGAAATCATTGTCGGAAGCGATCCAGACAACAGTTTCTCGACCGTCGACGCGCACGGAATCTCGGGACGAGGATGATTCGCACCGCGTCGCCGCGTTCGTTCTCGTCGAACAGCGTTTCTTTCGACGACTTTTCGAAAAGTCGAGAACGACGACCGGACTCTACGCGCGCGCGACAGACGTAACGCGGAAGAACGGAAACCGCTGCGCCGTCGAAAAAGGAGGAAAACGCGATGGCAGAGGGTAGAGGGCAGCGGACGGAGAGGAGGGTGCGCGGCGACGTTTGCGATTCAGCTTTGAGCAGCGTTGCATGGTCGCGACACGCGTGCCCTTATAATTAATGAATTAATGGTCGACTAACGCGATCCTCGACGGAAGCGTGGCATTTTTAATTTTACGACCACGCGACCTAGGCCGCGCCGCGCCTCGCCGAGCCACGCCGAGCCGGTGCTTTGCCTCGGCTGGCGTGTTGTGATTTTTATCGGGCAATTAACGCGACCGTACACGTGTTGCGCCAACGTTTACGCCTCGTTGACCGGTCGTCGACAATTAAAACGAACCCGAAGAAGCGGGATATCGCCCGTGAGCGCGCGTGTCGCCGCGATGGGCCTCGGTACGCTCGCTGTCCTCGCCGATACGGGCCGACGCGAGCCGACATCGGTCGAGGCTCCGGAAGTATTCCCGGTCGAAATCGAAGCACCGCCGAGATTGCCGTTCAACGAAAACGTTCGTTGCTTCGGAACATTTTGACGGCTCGACCATATTCTCGCCGCGCGGGGGTGATACAAAACTCTTGAAGAACCATGGACGTCCGCACGATGGCAAGGCCGAACGAAACGCGGCAAGAACCGCCGTCCTCGCGGTCTTCAATTTCTGTTTTCCAGAATCGGTCGATACGATTCCACCGCGACGACATCGTATCGAGCGAGAACGATGTTCCGTCAGATTTGCCGTGCGATTCGTGCGATCGGCGCGGTTCGTGCGATCCGCGCAAAGAGGAGAGCGGCGGACACAGAGTCGAGGGCGAAGAGGAGCGGGCGCGAGTCGAACGTGTCGCGAGCTCCATCGAAACTAAACCGAAACGGTCACGATAATCCTCCGACTCGCGCGGTATACGCGTATCATCGCTCCGCAGCGACATGTCACCGGCATTATCTAATTCGGAGAGCAAATTCGACACCCGATACGGTATTGTCGATTCGTTATCGCGCTCGCGCCACTCGTTTCTTTTCGCGCGAGTAGACCGTCCGTGCTCGTCGCTCCGTCGCTCGATTTCGTCGAAAGAGAATTCTATCACTCTCTCTCTCTCTCTTTCTCTCTCTCTCTCTCTCTCTCTCTCTCTCTCATATGCACACACGCTAACGGCTACCTAGAAGGCGGCTAAAAGGGACACAGGTATTTATAATTGAGCGAAACACTGTGTCAGGCGACGCGCGAAAAAGACGGAATTGAATGTCGATTGCAATATTAAGGAATTTGAATGTATCCATGTCCAACGAATGTGGGTCAGTCCTATAAGTCAATGATACCACGATGAAATGCTATTTATTAACTGGTCAATTTAAATATGTTACTTTGTCGTGTCGTTCGCAAAGCTGTCATTGATTAAATGTCAGCCAGCCGGATAAAAATTGCAATTGTTGTAACGTGCTCGGTCGATGTGTTTCGCCGATGTTTAACTTGCAAACTTAACGACGCATCTATTCTTTCGAATTATTTACTATTCGAGAACAATTGTCCGACAAGTCGGCATCGCTCGTCGACGGTTTGTTTGATAAGTTCTGTTTAATCGATTCCTCCTACCGATCGATGTCGGCGAGACGTCGCGACCTTCGGCTTTGGTAAAACCGAACGACGCAACCGCGCGTACGGTAACTCTCGCTTCTCGAAACCGTATTCGCCGCGCCGCGAGAAGCGTCTTCGAAGTTGCCGCGACGCGTATCGCTGCTCCAGAAACGAGACGCCAAGTCCGCGTTTGCCCGAAAAACGACGGAGAGATGAACGTTGCGCGGAACCAAATTGACGACGCGGATAAAAATGGAAATTTTACGTTTCAAGAAATTATAAAATTATTGAGCGGATGACGAATACTCGATTACTTTTTCCATTTCGGCTGTTTGGAAAGAACGGAAAACGAAAGTACCAATTCCTCGAGGAACGTTACGCGAAAGATGTCCGCTTCATCGTGGACGCTCGCGATTCGTGTAGGATATACGAAAAGGGATCGCCGAGGGTCGAAGGTGGTTGAAAAAAGGCGTTCGACGTTCGATAGCAACTGTTGCTTCCGCGTCTTGACTCGATCGGGCGACCAGAGCGTAACCGCTGCTCGTCGCGGTGGTTGTGTTTTCGTCGATTATCCATGCACGCGGCAGAGCCAGCGGGAACGGCGCCGGGATTTCGGGGTGTCTGTCCGTGGAAGACCGGAAACGCGGACGAGAAAGTGGAAAGAGCAAAGTTCGAGGGTGAGAGCGTCGGGCGCGGGAAGGAAAGAGAAAAAGAGAGAGAGAGAGAGAGAAACGAGAAGCGGAGAGAACGCGAGATAAAGGAAAAGAGTGTGGGGACGCATCCGCAGGAAAATCGCAACTCCGCGGAACGTCGGTTTCGACGGTCGTGGGCCATCGGGGGTGCGGGGCTGGGCGCGGCCGCGAGTACGAATCGAGAGCAACGGGCGTCGTCGCGTCGAAAGGGTGGAAATCTGGCACGCGCCAAACTTGCCTCGCGTTTACCGAGAAATTAAAATGCTCGCGCCAACCCCTTTGTTCGATCGTCGCCGCGGACGTTTTTCGCGCGGCTCGACTCGGCTCGTTTGGTCTCGTCTCGTCGTCGCGAATAGAACGCGATTCCGACCGATCGCTGTTCCCCGCTCGCGTTTATCCTCGACGGATCGTTTTCCTTTTTCCTACGGAAACTCTTCGAGCGTCCAGCCGACGACGAAAAAAAGCAGCGATCGAAGAGAAGCGGAGAGGCGACAGCGCGGAGACGTTGTCGCTTGGCCACGCGCGAGTCACGTCGAACGGCCGTGCCGCGCGAACGGACGTTGTTCTTTTACGGAAGAAGCAGAGAGGGCGAGAGCACGTGGCGGATTTCGCGCGCGAAAACACTCGACGAGGCGGGAACGCGGTCCGACGGCCGATGATTTTCGACGATGATTCGCGCGAACGCTCGCGGCCGCTACAAATCCTTTTTCGAGGTAGGCGTGAGCGGTGACGAGCGCCGGGGCGGGAGGACGGAGCGAGTGTCAGAGGGAGAACGAGCGGGAGAGGGAGAGGGAGAGCGAGTGGTCGGGAGGGAGGAGAGGTGAGGAGAAGCGCGGAGAAGCGAAGAGAGACGAGCGGGGCGAGCGAGGGCAACGAGGCCGCATAATCCGGCCGCAAAATCCGGAAGCGTTTAACATAATTAGGTATCGGGTGTCGAGTATCGGGTGTCGGGGGCGTAGAGAGAGAGAAAGAGAGCCTGCCAGAGAATCGGAGGGTCGACGGGGCGAGGCGAGGGGCCGATCGGGCGTCGAGAGGGACGAGAGCGGCGAGAGGGAACGAGCGAGGCTGAGCGGGGAGACGAGAGGGGTCGAGGACGAGGACGAGGACGAGGGTGGAGGAGATCGAGGAGGTGGAGAGGCCAGGCCGATGCCGATGCCGCGCAGGAGAGGCGAGAGATACAGAGGGTCGAACGAGGGCGACACGCTTCGCGTGCTGCGAAACGGACGATAGAGAGAACAGAGGACGAAAATCGAGCGCGGAAACCGGAGGAGAGGAGGAGGGAACCAGGGAACCGACGAAAGATGAACAAGGTTCGCGCGCTTACGCTCTGGACACCGCTGCCGCCGCCACAGCCGCCGAGGGAAAAAGAGACCGAGCGATCGGCCCGACCGAGGAGAGAACAGAGAACCGAACGAAAACGGTATCGCTCGTATCGCGATACGTGTGCCGGCTGGGTTAATCGTTAGCACGTTGTCGCGGTAAAACAGTTTGGCATTTTAGCCCGTTCGCCGGTCCTCGACGCAGTCAAAGCTTCCGGTACGCGCGACGGCGCGGCCGAATCTACCGCGAATTCACCGCGAATTCACCGCGAAACTACCGCGAAACTCGTCGATTTTCTCGCGCGATCGTTTCCAGCAATTTTGCGCGAACACCCACTCGGCGGCTGTACGATCGAGAACGCGCGAAAGAAACTATTTGTAAAGGTATCGTGTTCGCGCGGCGAGACGAATCGTTCGATGTTACAGGGGCCGTTCTTGCTCTCGGCTCTCCGGTCTCCGTTCTCCGCTCCATGCCGGACGCTGGACGCGCTCCGTCGCATCGGTCGGCCCGAACGTTCCTTTTTTGCGGGCAATTCGCCGCAAATGACGGCCAATTACTGCGTTCCCCGATAGGCGTCGAAATCGCCGGCTCGCGACCACCGCGACCAACGAAATAAATAAAGTGCGACCGGGGGAAAAACGGTCCTGGAAATAGCGCGACGCACGCGAGCTTTTTCGCGCGCGAGGCGCGAATAAAATAAAAGAGTTTATCGGCCGCTATAATCCGGCCGTTTTACCCGGGCTAGCGATCGCGAACGATGAACTACGGGCGGGTTTCCGGATAAAAATCAACGAGCCTTCGACGAGCCCCGCTAAACCGGCGGAAACCAACGCCGAGGAAAACCGAGACGTTTAACCAGCGCGGCCGATAGAACTGTCCGACTTTTTTCCCGCGTGCAATTACATTTTATAATCGAGCATCGAGAGCTCCGACTCGGTCAATTTCAACTCGGCCATCGAAAACAGCCGTGTCGGAGAAGGTCGACGTTTCGAACGATCCGAACTTTTCATCGGCGAGCGCAAATTTCCTCCGAGCTGCTCTCCGAAATTTGGAAAATAATTTCCCATCGCGACGAAAGGAATCGTCTACCGCGTCTCCGAAATCTGTGGAGCTTGCACAGTCCCGTACGGACGCTTTGAATTTTCCTCCGACTCGAAAGAAAGGAACAACGTCTGCGTTCGCGAAATTCCACGCAGAGCGTTCGTCGCGAATCCGACTCGGACGCGCGCGATCAAACGATGCAAGACGGTTCTCGGGAAATCTGTGGTTGTTCCGCCCCTAGGTTTGTTCGAGATCTTGGAACCGGCGCGGGAACGAACGAATTTCAAAGGGTCCTGGACCCGCTAATCCCCGTCTGCCTGTTCGTTTTCCGCTTTGCTCGCGAGGATGAGGAGCAGACGCGAACATTGAAAAGACGGTCGAAGATAGACAATGGCCGTGTATCGTCGGCGGAGCGTCGTTAGCGATTTCGCGTGTGTGCGGACACGCTCGGATACGCGAGACGACATTGCATCGAGTGTGTTCGAGAGGTAGCGGGGGCGATTCGTTGGCGCGGGTGCGGGCACGGCAGAGCCGCGTCTCCTTTTCGGGCTGCGATCTGCTTCGAAACGGGCGAGAAGTCACGGGACAAAACCTGGCTTCGACGCATTGTTTCGTTGTTTTCAATGGCGCGTGCACAATGCGAGCCGATGCGCGGATGGCGAAGTTGCATCCATCGGACGTGCGCGCACTCGTTCCCCGGTCGGCCTCTCGTATCAAGCAACGTGTGTTTGCTCGTTCGTCGGCCGTTCGTTCGCTCGCTCA
>CM052094.1:267209-299718 GCA_028453745.1 Agapostemon virescens
GAAGGCGAAGGCGAAGGCGAAGGCGAAGGCGAAGGCGAAGGCGAAGGCGAAGGCGGAGGCAAAGTCAAAGGCGAAAGCGAAGGAGAAACGGACGCGAAAATCGTGTCCGGCGAGCAACGATACTCCGCAACGGGGTCGGCGCAAAGTTTTCCCTTTCCGAAGGGGGAGTCGTTCTCGAGACGCGAGATCGTGGAAAAAGCCAGCGTTCCCGTAATCGTCGTTTCTTTGTTCGCCGAGGAAACGCGGCATTTCGCTACGTAAATTCCAGCGGATTCCTAGAGAAATCTTTATTCCGTCGTAAGCTGTGTATTCCGGCGCGATAAACGAGTCTCGTAAACGTCCGCGTAATAGAAAAACGCGTGCGCGGAGAAAGCAAAACAGCGGTTCGGCATTGATCGCGGGAAAGTTCGCAGGGGGTAGCGGCGTCGGTGGCGGTGGCGGTGGCGGTGGCGGTGGCGGGTTCTCTCGCCTCGAGATTCGCACGGGGTCTCGAAACTGTCGCGGAACGTTTACTTTCAATTTCCCTGGGAGAACGGACCGGTCGGGATTCGCGTTAACGACGCGACGGAACGCGGCCGCGCGACCATCTCCGCGGCGGAGCAGCGACAACGTTCCGTCGGCGCGAGCATAAATCGACGAAAAATCGGTGGAAGGCTATTCCAATTAAGAACGTATCCCTCGCGCGTCGGGTCTGGGTCTTTCCTCTGTTCCCTGCGGAGCCGGCCTCCTCGAGATCAAATTCTCTCGGGCACACCTACGGGTACGCTAATGACTTTCGATGCGCGTTTAATTGGCGCGGGAAACGAAAAAAGGAGGAATGGAAAATAAGAAACGAGGGTGGAAGGCGCACGGGCCGAAGCCAGAATCGCTTAGGCTTAATCAATCCGCTCGTTACGAGCCCGCACCCCCGCGAACCCCTCGGTCCTCTCGGTACCTCTGGTGTCCCCTCGCCGCCTCGGTTCCTCGTCCCACCGCCCGATTGAATAACTAACGATTTTCACGCGAGTCTCGTTAAAAATGCTTTTACCCTGATCACCGTAAGCTTTTTTCGGCCGAACCGATACCGAGGCGACCCTCCACGCCACCCGCGCCCTCTCTCCCTTCCTCTCGTTCCCTCTCTCGCTCTTTCCTAGCCAGGAATCGCGTTTACCGCGGCAACCGGTAACCGGCAACCTACGAACCCAGGCATTTCATCTATTAGCGTCGTTAATTCGATCGCGCCTCGTTCGCCGAACGATCTCGCCTTGCCAGGCTCTCGCGAATCCACCGGCTCGATTTCTTTAATACCCCTTCAAGCAACGTTAACGGTTTCGTCGACTACCCTAACCCGGTGTCGTAAGCACGACGCCGACTCGTCCTGGGCCCGGTGGTACTTCCAATTTCGCATTTAATTCGACCGAGGTCGTGTTGGAACACGTTCAATTTCGATCGATGTCAGTTTATTTGGAAGAAAAGTTTCGTTACCCGTCGACGGGTACAGCGTCGTCGGCGATATGGGATATCTTGCGCGATTCGCGACAATCCCGTGACCGGTGCCACGGCAAAGGAATTCGTAAAGTCGCGTCACGGACGTTTCAAGGTTCGAAGAAGCAGACTTTCCAACTCGTTTCGTTAAAATGTATTCGTTTCGCGTTTCGCTGTTCGCATCCTGCCTCTGTCCGTTGGATAGAGCGAAGGGCACGATCTCGGAAGGAGATCGAACTCGCCGCGAAAGGAGGAAGACCGCTTCGAGAAGGAAGAAAGTAATTGCGAAACGCGGAGATTAGGGGAGCTGCGTGTTTCCGGTGATTCGTTCCGACCAGGCCGGTGTTCGGTGGCGTCCGAATAATGGAGACCCTTGGTTCCGTCGCGTTCCGCGGTCTTGTTAGGGGTGTGGGCGCGAACGACGACGCGGCAACGAAATCGGAAATGCCGAATGCGAACCGCAATCCGCGTTATTCCGGCCGCTGTATAAACCGCCGTGCCAGCGAGCACGGGCAGGCTACACGCCTCGCCTCGCCTCGCCTCGCCTCGCCTCGCCACCCCGGGTTTTCAATTTTCACGAACAAAAGTTAATTTATTTACTAAATTTATATTGCAAATCCTTCGATCGCGAAGCGGAACCCGGCGGGGGTCGGCGCGGCGCGGCGGTCGGGTAATTAAAGAGGCGGAATAAAAATTTCGGTGTACTTAAACCGCGGGAATGAATCAGCGATGCATAAATATAAATTACATCGCTCCGCGGCGAAACGCCGTTCGGTCGCTGGTGTGCGATATAATTTTAAATTTAATTAAAAATAATGAACCCCATTGTATTCGTAAAACCCCGGTTAAATGATATACCGCGGTAAGTGTATTATACCCCGTAAACCCATAAATTTTCAAAGACAATTTTCCAAGCTTCTTTGGGGAGTTATCGATCGAACGAATATCGCGCTCCCTGCGAATGAAAAAAAACGGGGGGCGGCAGGGCGGGAGGGTGGTGGGAGAGAGGGCTAGAGGGAGAGGGGGAGGGAGGGAGGGAGGGGTACGGGTATCTGGGAGAGAACGGAACGCGAAAAACCGACGAGTTAGAAAACGACAGAGAAAAGTAGGAGATCGAAAAGGGAGGTGAACGCGACGGAGGAGAAGGAGCAGAGAACGAGGAGAAGAAGAGGGAGGATGGGTGGTTGGGTGGGAGGGTGAGGGGGAGGGGGAGGGGGGGGGGAGGCGTAACGAGCGTCTCGAATCGCTGGATCGCAGAAGGAGGTGGTTTAATCGCGCGATTAAAAGGTGCGGTTTCGATTGGAAGAACGACGCGTGACGGGATACCGCCGGTAATTACTACTAAACAAACTCATTAAACCGGGACGATCTGGTCCGGGTGAACGGCGACCACGCGTGAAACTTTGATCATCCCGCGAATCGAGCGTAGGATCAGCGATCCCGGGATCGGGTAAACGCCAGGCTGACGTTAAATTACCGCATCGGTAAGCGTGTCATACGCCAATTAAACGACCGCTATTTTCTGCATCGAAATTGATAATCGCGATTAAAAGCCGAAGGGCCGGTGACACGCGCGAAAAGAGCGTTCTCCCGCGAGAAAGAACGCAATTATATTTTTTTCATCGTTCTCCTCCTCCTACCACTCTTCCTCCGCCCTTCTCCTCCCCTTCCTCCTCTTTCTCCTCTTTCTCCACCTCCTCTGCCTCCTCCTCCTCCTCCTCCTCCTCTTCCCGCCTCTCCTCTTCTCGACGCGACAGTTCGAACCGAGCGGAAAATATCTCTTTTCACGGAGTACCATCGTCGTTCCGTTGACAAGTTTTATACAATCGCGCCGCTGCCATCGCACCTATCTTCGTAAATATATTTAAGCGTCTGCATCCGGAAACTGTAAACCGGTAAACGGCAATGAGCGAGAGAGCTAGAGAGCGTGAGATGGGAAAGGAGAGAGAGAAAGAGAGAGAGAGAAAAGGACGATTCGTTGGGATGAGAAAACAAGAGAGGCGACCGCGCACCGTTCCTCCTTGCCCGACGAGAGAGAATCTTCTGCTTTCTTCTCTCTTCTTTTATTTTTCTGCGGACGCGACGAAGCAGAGGAAAAAAACAAACAGCGTCGCGTCGATCCGCAGCAGCTGATTTATTCCGGGTTACACCTGATTCCGAGCAGGCGCCACGAATATCATTCGGCGGACTGCCTACCGTCGGTCGCTTCGATTAAGCGAAATTATTAACGCGGCGCTCGATAAACTAATTTTCATTTCTGATATTTTAGCCAATTATGAAATGTAATTATTTTCGCACCGGCCGTCGTTTTAATATCGCGCCGCGGTATTGGTGTCACCGACAACCGCCGATTCTGCGTGGTCGCGTCGCTAAATGTGGAATGACGATTTCCGAGGGTTGCGCGGATTCCCGAAATTTTCGGTAATCCCTCGCCCCATCTCGTCCCGTCTCGCCTCGCGATTCTTTCGGACGACTTTCGACCAGCTCGCTGACTGGATAACGAAATAAAGACACGAATCGAAAAGAGATGGAAACGAATATGGACGCGGCTAACCGAAGATTCATGAATATAATAGGCTCCGATTGACCGAGCTCTCTTTCTCTTTCTCTCTCTCTCCCTCTCTCTCTCTCTCTCTCTCTCTCTCTCTCTCTCTCTATCCCCTTCCTCTTCTCATCTCTGAATCCCTGAATTTTTTTTATTTGGGAAATCATATCGAAACCCCATACGTTTCGGGACTTTCGCGGGCGCTGGACGTTTGCAATGGTAATTCGCGGCACGGTGGAAAAAACTACGAGCGTCGAGGGTGGCCGCGACAGAGTCAGAGAGAGAGAGAGAGACAGATAGGGAGGGGGAGAAAAAGAGGAGGAGGAGGAGGAGGAGGTGTAGCCATCGATCACGAGTCTGTTTACCGATTTTTCCACAGGCGCCATGTGGATATTTGTAATTACAGAACGGAAGCTGCCACGGCCAGTTTTTATTCGCGATTCGAACGACGATTTTTAATTTCGGGTAATGAAGCGCCACTGGTCCCGCCGCTGTTGATATTCGTTATTAATTTTTAATCGCCGTTCCGTTCGGTCCAGATGTTGAGTATTGTCTCGCGGTAAAAATTCCCAGGAAAAAAAAGGTATTTTTTCGCATTCGCGCTCTCGCGCGACCCCACCGTGTTCCACCCGATGTTACCGTTTCCTCGTGCCCTCTCCGCCGCCGCATTCGTCTGATCTCGCCTCGTCTCCTCTCGTCGCCTCTCTTCGAATCGACGATCGCGATCTCGGTATTCTCGATCGTCGATTCTTCTTCCCCCCTCGGCGGGGACGGTGGTTCGCGGCATAGTTTTTCCTCCGCGCTAGATTACACCGAGTAGAGAGACACGCGGGAGAAGTCGAGCAATTTGTCGGCGTATCAAAACGAAATCAAGCCGGCAAGATAAACGTTTCGCTGTCGGGTCCATGCATATTAATTTTAAGCCACGAAAAAGCCAGCTTCTGTTTTCTCTGCCCTCCTCTCTCGCCCGTTCGCTCTCCCCCGCCTCTCCTCCTCCTCCTCCTCCTGCTCCTCTCCCCGGCACCCGTGGTCCATCTCTCTCGGTCGTTCTTTCGCTCTCTCTCTGCCTCGTTCCAATACGCGCGTATCCCCGTGGCCGTCGGTCCAACTCCGTCTAAAACGCAAAACAAGGCGCAATCGCGGCGCTATCGGAAAACTCGCAACAATTATTTTTCGATCGGCGGACTCGGTGCGTAAAAACGGCGCGCAATTACGAATTAATGCACCCGGCCGGCACGGAAAAAAAATAGTGACAGCCGGTGATCATCGGCGAACAGCTCGCTCGGTTCCGATTGGAATTTAAAAAAAACATTATTCTTGGGAATTAGCGACGAAACACGCCGGCGCGCGGCAGCCCGCTTCGCTTCGCCTCGCCTCGCCTCGCCTCGCCTCGCCTCGCCGCGCTTCGTTGTTGGTATCGCGAGAATGGGATTCGCGTCGATACAACCGTCACCGGGTATGCGTGGCGCGGTTAAAACCGCGTTCGACGAAATTAAAAGTTTATTAATCGAGCCCGCGTTCCGAAGGAAACGTCGACCGTTGCTCTCTCTCGACTATGGGGGAAAAAAGAATCGAGCTTCGAAACCGCCGCGCGACACGTAATAATACAAATCACCGGGAGGAGTTTCGCGGCGGTATACGCCGGAATAATACCGCTCGTTACGCCGGTACGCGTAACACGATATAATATAATAAACAAACCACCGGCTCTTTATTATTGCGGTGAAAAAGTGGTCTCGAACGTTGTTTGCCGCTTACCCCGTGTTCCGCGGCGTTTCGACGTCCTCTCCGGCCGGCCGCGGGAACCGAACCTCTCTCCTTTTTCGGTAGCCGAAAGCTCCTCGAAGCGCCGCGCAACTTTGCCGAGCGTTATAAAAATGTACGACCGCGGATAACGTTGTCCCTACGAGTTATTAGGTCGTATCGCGCAAGTAATGCGGTTTCCCCGGAACGCCGAGTAAACCCATAAAACTGGCCGCGCGATGCGCAGCCAACGGTTTCGTTGCAAACCCACCCCCTCGACGACGACGATCGCGCAGACTTTAACACGGATCTCGCGCGTCGTTCCAACTCTCGCTGCATTCTCTGCATAAGCGGAACCAAAGAGTCTGTGCTTTACGAACGCTCGCATTCCTTGGTTCGTTCGTCACTCCGTTGTTACGCGATTACGAGTTACAATAATATTCGTACGCTGTAGATTTCGTTTGAAATCTTCGCGGAGCTGTTCCGCGAGACGTTTCTTCCTCTCGTTTGCCCGTACATCGGCCGGCCCTCTCGACGTCTCTTTCGACGTCTCTTTCGACGAATCGACGGTACGAGCAACACGCGTATTTACGCGAATGCAGAGACGATCGAAGAAATCAAATTCGACTCGAATTTGAATCGGTACACTAGTGGAATCTCTCGGAGGAGACGGTTTCTTGGGAATCGCCTCTCGTACGACGTAGAAACGGAGACCCTTCGATACTCGGTTAATCTCGAAGAGGTACTCGTTCGACCGATAAAAGCCTGTCCGTTTACGCGATGACCTACCGCTCGTCGTCGCGGGATGGTTCGTGCTCGCGACGGATAAACGAAGAGGCTCGCGAACGGAAGGCACCGCGGAGCAGAGCAGAGTAGAGCAGAGCAGAGCAGAGCAGAGCCGAGCGGAGAGCGTGTATCGCGTGTTCGAAGCGGAGCTTGGCAGCGACCAAGTCGGCCGTGCAGTCCCTTCTAGGCAAAGAGGTTGCGCGGAGCCGGTTTAAAGCAGCTCCCTCGTAGCCTCCTCCGTTGAACGAGTCGAGTCGTGCGGGCGAGCGCGAGGGCGAGCGGGTAGCGGTGACTTTTTCCGGTGCATGCAAAAAATAAGAGAGCGTTTTTGCTCGAGAGCGGACAATAGAACGGAGGTCATCGGTGAGAAACGCAGGGAGGATGATACTCGGTCTCTCTGTGCGAGCGTGCTCGCGGGGGCGGCCGAGGAGAGCGCGAGGGGAGGCCGCTCGCGAGGCCGAGGAGGATGAAGACACAGGAAGAGACCAGGCGCGCGCGAGGAGAACGACGAGAACGACGAGAACGACGAGAACGAGAAGAACGAGTAGAACGAGGCTGCGGCGAGGGGCAGCGGAGGCGAAAGTAGTAGCGGCAGCGACGGCAACGGCGGCAACGGGGGAGGAAAGACCAGAGCTAGGCACGAAAGGGGGCAAAGAGGGGTCGGGAATCTCGGCTTCAAGTATTTCGCTCTTTGATGTGCGACCTGCCCCAAACTCGGCAGTCCGTGCCACCCTTTCCAAGTGGCTCGGCCGGCTTCAAAGAAAGTGGCTTGGGACCACCTCCGCCGCCCCTCGGTTCTCCTACCGCGCCTTCCTACAAAACCCTACCGGTATTCCGTGTTATACCACCACAGCCAGCTAACTTTCTTTCCAGAACGAAAGAGCGAGAGAGAGAGAGAGAGAGAGATCGAGACCGAGAGGGAAATCCCGACCGAGTCTCTCTCTTTCTTTCAGCTTCCCGACGTTTGCCCGAAAAGAAGGAGCGCGCCAGGGGAGAAAAACCTTGGCGGGTGAAAACTTGCCGGCGCGCCGAAGAGAATCGAGGAAATTCCTCCAACGATTTTTCGATCGACTCCGTTCTCCCGCGGCGAAAGAAAGCGAGGAAGAGACGCGGCTGCTGGTGGTCGGCGAAAAGAAGAGCATCGTTCCGCCGGTGAAATTTCGCGAGTCGCAGGCCGACAGCCCCGAAACCGTGGCCGAGAGACCGACGGCGCCGGGAGCGAAACTTTTGGCGGGCCGGGGCGTGGACGGGGGCGGGAGCAGCGTATCCCCGACGGCAAATGAGCCGTAACGTCGTTTGTTCGCCGTTTCTTCCGGAGAAACAGCGACGAGTCATCAAGGATCCGCTTTACGAACTAAACTTCGTTCCTCCGGCGTTCGCGCCTTTCCTCGCCTGGCGTAATAAGCGCCCGAGATGAAGTGCTCCTCCGCGAACCTCCGAGACGGAGACGGAGACGGAGACGGAGATGGAGACGGAGACGGAAGCGGAGACTACGTCGGAGAAAAGAACGGACGAGACGAGACGAGACGAGACGAGAGAAGAGGAGAAGAGCGACGAAAGCGGAAGAAGACGTCGTTCGCTCGTTTGCGCTCGCGTTCGCGCTCTGCCTAAAAATGCGCGCAATTAGCCGGCCCCTGGTAGACTAGCGAGCCACGGTAGCGAAACTGCTGCTACTGCCCGCTCGCGAGGGCAACGAGGTCGCTCGATATTATTCGAGTCTCGACCTCTTCGTCCAGGGACAACTGATTTCGGTCCAATAACATTATATCTATTAGCAAGCACTCAATACTATTAATAATTAATCAACAGCTAATATTCCGCATTTGGCCGCGCGCACTTCGTTCGCCATCTCTCCGCCCACCGTGTTTCCGACCTTCGCTCCCATCCCTCCGTGAATCCTGCCGCACACGAGTTCGGCCCTTCCGTCCACTATTTCCCATACCGTTACCCCACCTCCTCCCACCTTTGCCTACATGTCTCTCTCTCTCTCTCTCTCTGCCCCTCTCCCTCGATCCCTATTTTAGTCTCTCTCCTCTCTGGCTTCGTCTAGGACCATCGGATGCGTCGAATGCCTCGAAAATATCTGTCCTCTCGGTGAAGCGTATCGACGCGATCGCATCTACGTGTCCAGGTCGTTGGTATCGGTACTCTCGATAACGTCGCCTCTCGAAATTCGCTATCAACGGTATTCGGTGACGCGAACCAGTTTTATCTTACGCTTACGCGCTTCTCCTACCTAAATAAACGCGACCGCGCAAGTTGTCGTTCCGATCGGTCGCGCGCTTGCAGCCGGATCCTCGACGCTCGGCCATCCGAGAAAATGCCAGATATTTTATCATCCCCGTTCTCTCGAGCCAATCTTTTTCTTGTCCGAATTCGTCGAAATCATTTCACTCGATCGAGCCTGGAAAAGTATATACTAGAAAATTGTTTGAGCGTCGTAATTTCGGAAATTTACTCGGTGAAACAACGATTCGTGTCTTTCGTAACTTTTCGTCTTCTTTATCAATAGGTAGATACGTATTTCCGCGACCGCGAGAAACAGTCTCGTCTTTGTCGGCGTCCAACTTTAACCAGTGGCGCGTCTCGACGGTTAAAGGTTGGCGGGGTTGGAGCGTGGGAGTATCGACCACGGAAAACGCGCATCGGAGGGGAGCATCGTAGCTCTTTCGATCGTCCACGATCGAACCGAAACGAGAACGCGGTTGCATTCCGTTGTCGCGTTTTCGCGAAAATTGCGCAACGATCTTTTCGTCTAGACGAATCGGGGAGAGTAGCGTCGAGCGGTAATCCGACTCGACCGGGTTCGTTTCGGCGCGATCAACGAAACAGCGAAGAAACGGACGAGAGAGAAGAGGAGAAGAAAAGTTGCTCGAGGGCGGCGATTGCCGAGAGTTCGGGAGCGTCGCTTAGAATCGAAAATGGTGCACGTCGGAGGATAGCTCGGCACAACGAGGAGGAACAAGGTTCGCGGAGGGAGAGGGGCGCTCTCGCTCCATATATATTCACGGGGAAAACACCTGTGGCTCCGCTCGTTAGATTCGCGCGACTTTTCCAAAGATAGTAAGAGCCATCCTCTCTCTTCCCTCTCGGTTTCCGTGCTCGTTCGACCCCCGACCTCCGACCTCTGGCTCCGACAAGCTACCTGTTCGACCCGACCCGCCGCGACGCGACGCCTCGTCTTCCCTTGCTCCTTCCGCGCCCCTGTGCGCACCGCCTCGTAAATTCCTTCGACCTCGAAAATAGTTCGCTCGATTTCTATAACGGCCCGCGATCCCGCAAGGATAGACATCCCTCCGTCTTGGTTAACTCCATCTCGGTCGTCGCGCCGGGTCGAAACGATCCCGTCCAACGGACGCGATGTCTATTTCGGGGACGCGAATCCTCGCGGCTCGCCCGCTCGAGGAACAGAGAAACCGAGGAGGACTCGAGCGAACGCGTCGGTACAAGCGTCGGCATATTTTACGCTCTTATTGCGTTCCGTCTCGTGTGAATTATTCCGCTGAATTTGCATAGTACACCGCGACGAATAAGACGGCGCCGGAAACGGCCGCGGGGCGGAACCGACCGAATCGAATTCGTAGAAAAGCGTAATTAAACGTT
Source organism: Agapostemon virescens (assembly GCA_028453745.1). Taxonomy (NCBI): domain Eukaryota; kingdom Metazoa; phylum Arthropoda; class Insecta; order Hymenoptera; family Halictidae; genus Agapostemon; species Agapostemon virescens. The sequence goes on from CM052094.1 coordinate 277,351, forward strand.
TAGAACGATCGATAGATTAAGATCGCCGGCGCGTTTCGCAAAGAGCGACGGGCCTTTGACCGTTGCGTTGCCACTGCCGTTGCGCCGCGATAATGCCAGCGAAGAAGAATATCGTCGACGGTACGGTAGTTCGGTATCGTTTTCAGATCGGTCTACCTGCGTTCGGGTATTATAGAAGGTGGACGAAAAGATGTCGTAGATTAACCAGTTCTGGCACCTATCTCGATCTGCGTTTTCCGAATGAAAATTTCAGGAAAGAATTTGAGCCTTCGAGTACTATAGTTACTCACAACGGACAGTATCCTTATTCACGTATTATACGTTTGCGCTACGATTTACCGTTACAGCGACTGAATCTTCCTCGTTGTTTGTACTCTTTTAGAAGACTTGTAGAAGACTTTTAGAAGACCAATTTTTATTTGACACGACGTTACGATGCCACGGGTTAAAAATAGAAATGTCTTTTGGCCAGCAAAATCGATCTTTGGAATCGATTCCGCACGGTCCGATCTTTTGGGAAAATTGGTTTATCTTTTTCTTTTTCAAAATGTCGGAGTGAAAAGAGTGGACATTTTCTTTTCTTCTTTTCCTAAAGACAGACTGTCGAAAAGGGTTCCTTTCGTGCGCGTACCATCGATTCGATCGTTTCGAAGAATCGAATCGCTGCCAGACGATAGTTCCGAAACGAATCGATTTAAAAAGCGTCTTCGATCAACGTTTACGTTTTTGACCTGGTCTCGGCGAAAGGGCTGTAGCGGAACGTGCAACGAGAAATCTACGGACGCATACGCGAGTTCTTGTTCGATGGAACGTGTCTCGCGTAACCGGTGGAAACGACGCGAATCTGGAGAGCGTAAGTCGATTTCTCGGGAAAAATATGAACGAGCGGATTCGCGCGAGCGAAGAATCGATCGTTGTCTCGTCGCGGGGTTGCGAGACGCGCGAGCGAGGGTGGGCTGGGGCGAGCGTCGGTCGGGAAGGAAGAAAGTATCTCCGGATATCGTTCGATCGAGAGGACTGGGGGAGGAAAGGGTTGTCAATTAGTTCGGGCGGCGTTTAACGCAGGTTAGCGCAGGGGGTAACGTGGCGAGTGAACGGTCGATGGCAGAAACGTAGCCGTTGGCTAGTCCAGGATAGTATTTAGGCACGGTCCTAGGCTGGTTCGCGGAGATACCGGCCGCTAATGCGCCGGAATAGATTAATACCGACCAATAGGAACGTCGATCGAACGGCCTGGAGCACATTACTCAATTATTTACGCTTCATTAAGTATATATCCAATAGCGGCGAGTGTAGGGCGAGCTGGAGCGCGAGCAAGAGCGCGAGCGCGCGAACACGGCCGAACTTCACCGACGCGGTCGCCTCGCCTCGCCTCGCCTCGCCTCGCTTCGACTCGACTCGACTCGGCAGCATAGCAGGGCACACACACGAAGAGAGCGAGAGAGAGAGAGAGAGGGGAGAGAGAGAGAGAGAGAGAGAGAGAGAGAGAGAGAGAGAGAGAGAAAGAGAGAGCGAGAGACAAAGACAGAGGAGAGAGTCGTAGAGGGTGGACGTACGAAGACCGGTACACGTTCTGTCGCAACGTGCGCTTACGCGCGCGTAAGTACGCCTAGCATGGTACACGCGTACGCGTTTCCCAATGCGTCGCTCCTCGCCGGCCAGATCCAGGAACACGAGCACGAGCACGGCCACGATCACGAGCACGAGCACCGCGTTCACGTTCAACTCCGTTTCCACGCGTCGATGGATACACACGTACTGGTTTCCCTCTGTCATTGTCTCTGTCTCTCGTTCTCTCTCTCTCTCTCTCTCTCTCTCTCTCTCGTTCTCGCTCGTTCGTCGCCCTCCTACCCTCTCCGGCCACACCGCCATTCCAGAGTACGCGTGTACGCGTACCTACCATGTACCGGCACTTCTACATAATGTATGAGACTGTGTGTTGGTAGGTAAGCGACCACCCCTAGCTCACCGAGGTCTAACTTAATTATTCGAGAAATTCAGCGATCCATTCCTGCACCCTCCGCTCTGCCACCCTCTGTCCTCCGGTGTCCCGCCCCCGGTCCCGCGCTCCGCCGAGGCCGTCCACCTTCTCGGACCCTCCAGCGATCCCTCCGAGAACCTCCCGACCCGAGGTTTCGGCGACGAGTCCGTCGAAATCGATCTCGTCCGCGTTCGATTCCGTGGAGCCCGACCGGACCCGGGCCCGATTTTCTCGATTCTCCCGAGCTCTCTCGATTCTCTCGGCCCGACTCGCTCGGCGTTTTCGCGACACGCGCGCCGTACGCCGCCGCTTCGAGGTCGGTCGCGCGCATTGTTTGCCGCCTCGCACGACCGACGATATTCAAATGAGCGCGGAAAAGACGGAGGGACGCGGCGGCCGCCGAGACAGGCCGTTTCGCGCCGAGCCGAGCCGCGCCGCGGTATCGGTACACACCGGAACAGATAGATCGTCGGTCCCGATATACCGTCCCCGAGAGACTTTAATTATCATCGCGTACGGACTATTTATATGGCAGGAAGCGCTTAAATAATATTTCTCGGAGAGAACGGGGCAAGGAACCGCGGGACCGGGGAAGAGAAACGGCAGAAGGCCGACCAGGAACCGGAGCCCCGTCCTTTCGCAGATGGGAACGGGATATCGCGGACGCTCCGGCTCGCTACCGAAGCCGCTGATCCGACCGGCCGATAGGTACGCACCGTGCACGGCTGCTGCTAACCTGCTCGGTGGGCGGAATCGACTTTTATCGCGACCGGAAGTCAAAAACAATACGCGCGAAAAACGGTTCCGAGCGTGTTCTATCTGCCCGACCCGTCCGTCTTTCGTCTGTCTCTTGCTCGTCTCCTCTCTCCTCTCGCTCTCTTCGTTTCTCAACGCGAAGCGCTGGGCGAAAAGAAACTCGAGTCCGAGGCGTTGCGCGCGGCTTGCGCGACCGCAGCTTCGATGCATCGCCGGCGCGTTCTTCCGGTAGCCCCAACTTTGCCGAGCGACTTTTCAACGGCCTATTCGGGACGCGTTCCTTCTCGTTTTGTTTCTTTGTGTTCCGTCAGTCCATTCAGAATCGTTCTCGTTTCGCGGTCTATAGCACCGACGAGCCTCTCCGATCGAATCGATACGATCGTTGCGATTCGCCCGCTCTATAGCCCTCTCTGGCCGTTCAACCGCGGGAAAAATGTTTCCGCGGCAGCGCGAATTATTTTATTGTTATTGCACCGGGTGGGATGACAAAGGAACGCGCGTATCCGTTGTTCGTGGGAACTATTACCTCGCGTGGTCGATATCTTTTTATCCACGGTATTTCAACGTCGAGGAGCGAAAACGCGTCCGCGCGCGAAACAATGTCCCCGAGAGCGCTACTCTCTTCGCGTTGGCCGCGCGACTTTCCCTCTTCGAGAATTTCGACGCTATCGATTACTTGCGAAAGATTTTAACGGCGATTTCCGACCAACGAATTCGGACGCGAATCGCGTGACGCGATTCGTTACCGTTCGCGCCGTCCAATGATTTTCGGAAAATGGATTTACCGTTCGAAACTTTACGGTCCGTTTCCATCTCCGAACGCTCGAGCGGAACAGCCACGGAAAATATTTCGAAACGCGCGATTTGGGAAGCGATCGGGCAGAGGTGTCGGCGACCCGGGAAAAGAATGACGCGACGAGCCGTGCCGGTTGTTTCACGGGGATGGCTGCGGCGTCTCCGGTGTCCGCGTCCGGGCATCGGATCCCGGCTTCGATCCCGAAGCGGATCGATCGTCGAGTAATTAGCGCGCACGGCCGAAGGTGCCCGCGGACATTATCGTGGCTCAGAAACGAGCCTCGACACCTATTAAAGGCGGAGCACGTCACGGTAATAGCCACAACACCATTAACGAGAGAGTAGACCGACCGAGAAGAGAGCGAAGCGGAGCGCCGAGGGTAGAACGTCGGAGAGGAGAGAACGGAATAGACAGAGAGAGAGAGAGACAGAGAGAGAAGAGAGAGAGAGAGTGCGAGGGGAAGCGAAGATCGAGGAAGAGAATCGGAGACGAACAACGAAACTGGCTGTAGGAAAAGGTAAACGATCGAACGTCGCGCGAGGCTGCCACGGGTTGCGGAAGAATGCCGCGTATAATCTCGCGCGGAAAACGATTCGGTAGTCGAATTAAGCCGATAAATTGATTCGACCCCTCGGGTCGTGTTCTCGCATCGTAATTACGCGGATTAAACTCCCGCTGCACGCTCCGTTCGCCGAGCCGAGTTCGAGCTCGAGCTCGAGCCGTCTCGATCTCTCCGGGCGTTTCCTATCGGAAAAACTCTGCCGTTGGTCTTTCCTGGATAATTAGGACATCCGCGACGTCGCGCCGGGTCCCTCCCACCGCCCAAAACGCTTCCACCGACGAGACCGCTTCGCGCGGCCACCTTTTCCCTCGACCGATCGTTTCGTTCTTCCGATCCCGATAGTCGTCGTTCGAACTTGCGTTCGATCGCCACAGGATCGAGTCGCGACGCGTTCGCATACTCGGCTTCCCCTTGCAACGTGATCGCTAGAAGCCTAATCTACTCGAATCGAATTTCAAACGTAAACGTCCAAGAAAACAAACGTTCGTTCAAAAGCGGTAACCGAATATCTATTGTAAAGCCGGCGAACCGACTTTTATTCCTACGACCGATCGAAATCCGAGGCGACCGGCGTTCGAAGGAGAAAATCGGCGAGAGAAAGCCGAATTAAAACCAGCCAGGGAAATTTAAGCGAACAAGCGCGGCGAAAGAAGCGTCGTCGTACAACGGAATGAGCGTCGCGCGCGGTCTTTCGCGATCAAAGATTTCCCGAGCGTTTTGTACGAGCGAAATCCCGGAGCCGAGCAAGAGGCTTATTAACGGATGATCAACATTCGCGAGTAAAGTAATTGCTCGAGATAAAGTTATCGGCCGGCGATCGTGGCAACGCGTTACGCTAATCGCGGAACGGTCGGTTTAAAGCGTGTTCCAGTCGTATTTCGCGAGGAGGGTTTTTACGGCTTGTACCGCGACACGCTCGTCGAGCTCTTATCGGGAAACGCCGGGGAAAAAATAGAAACCCGACACGCCAACCGTTCGGCCGCGTTCCTGCTTTCTCCTTCTCTCTATCTCGTCCCTCTCTCTCTCTCGCTCTCTCTCTCTCTCTCTCCTTCTCTCTCGATTCACGATCAAATTGTTTCCCGTCGCACGATTACGCGTCACCGCGGCACGCGCGTCGCGACGCGCCAAGCGTCAAACGTCGAGCGCCGAGCGTCGAACGCTGCCAAACGAGATCGCGATGCTTAACAGCCGCACGAAATACGCCGATCCAAACTGCACACTCTGCGATCACGAAACCCGAGATTTCTTTATCGCGTACAGGACAAAAATACACCCGGTGTTCCGCGTCGCGGTCGATCTTTGAATCTTTACGCGGGAAACTGGTTCTCGCAGCGTGCCTCGTAGAAATCAAAAGTGTCGGAGAAACGACGTTTCTCCTTTGCCCGATCGCGAACTTTCGGCTGGTTTGCACGCCGGTCTTTTCCGTACGCGAGGAAACCGCGGCGCGGGTCCAAAACGGCGGTACACCTGCCGTTTCGACGGACCGGAGCGAGGTCGATGGACGAACGAACGGAGATTCGGGTCGGGGCAGGGCAGAGAAGGGCAGGGTAGGGCATGCCAGAGCAGGACAGGGTAGAACAGGGCAGAACAAGGCAGAACAAGCCAGAGAGCAGGGCAACGCGCGCGAACGGTTGCACGGGAGTTAGCCAAAGGCGAGAACGTTCGTCGAAGCAAAGTACGCTTGTACTTTGTACGTACGCGCTGTGAGGCCCGTCAGCTATGTAGGTAGCGGGTGTACGCGTCGCTTATGATTCAGACGCGCTATACATAGAAGTCTGCTCTACCCCCCGACCGTTCGCTATATTCGATCATAAAGTGCATTGCCTTCCCTTCTGCCTGGTAGCCAACCTGCCTCGTTGCCAGCCAGCCTTTTCGCCGGACAATCTCGAGCCGGCCGGCACTCGCTTTGTGCGTATCGTCGCCACCGCCGCTGCCACCGCCGCTGCCACCGCCGCCGCCGCGAGTCGGCCGACTCGGCTGCCTCGACACCGGTTCGCCACGTCCATTGTATCTCATACTTTCCCCCCTTTTTCTTCTCCTTGCCCGCTCCTTTGCCGGACGCGACGAGAAACGGCGAGACGCGTCGCGTCCACCAACCTTCGATCGCTACCGGAATTTTAGACTTTGCTTCGCGCTTCCCCCGCTTTCCGCCGACGAACTATAGTCGCCCTTTAAAATTTTGATTCGCGACTCTAGTCCAGCGAAACGTTGCCGCGTTGTTTCCACGTTTACCGATTACTTCTACGTATCGCATCTTTTTTCCTCTCTCTTTCTTTTTCATTTGTCTGTAGCGTATCTCGCTACAAAGCATCGAGCTGTCGCGCTCGCTCGAAACGAACTCGGTTAGGGATACAAGGTGTTTCGTAAACTTCGAAAAAATTCCAAGCACCGTGTTCCTTCGTCGATTCGCGAGCAAGCGTTCTTCAAAGTTAACGGATCACCCCGTGCGTTGCAGCGACTACCAACGCGGATTACAGAGGCTCTCGCCGATCATCGAACGGAGCGCGCCGACGCCGACCGTTCCCCTCGAAACGACAGGCTTCCGGGGCGAGATCGCCCGAAAAGGTATCTTTTTAAGCGGGTCAATGCCGGCGCGACGCCATGCATATTTAAGCGTCGGCGACCGTGGCGAGATCCCACGGTCCGAACGTGGCCGTGATCGATAATCGTCTCGCGTCCACGGATAGGAAAGATCGGCGAGAGGACCCGCGGCGATCGGAGAGAAGACAGCAGCGGAACGGTGCGGGTCCCCGTCGGCGAGAGTCGAAAGACTCCGTTGCGCGCGGCGTCGCGACGTCGCGTCGTCTCCGTCGCTGGCCGGGCCACGGCTGTATCGTATAATACGAGCGCTCCTGCAATTTGTATGGGTTCTCGAAAGATTTGAACGTTTCAAGACTCGTTAAAGATTCAACGGCTCGTCAAGACGCTCGGAGCCTTTAAGCTCTTTCAAATTTTCATATACTCTTAATTTCGGGCTGGAGAAAATTTCGAATTCGGGTCGGCGTGTTCGTCGCCCGAAGACCTCGCTATGTCCCGGAGAAATTCGACGATTCTCGTGGCCTCTCGTCGACGGGGTTCGCGCATACGAGTAAATAGCCGTTCTCTATCCGGTAGCGACGGAAATTACAAGCGTACGCAGCCGACGGCGGCGCGCGTACCGAAAGAATACGCTTGTATTTTCCTTGCAGCCGTAGAAGGGAGATCGCGGACGATATTTCATTCGATATTGCAGTCCTGGCATTATTTCTCTATTTCGGTAGCCGGCTCGTTCTTCGTTCCCCGGTGGTCTTCGTTCCTCGTCGCTCGTTCCCGGTTCCCCTGTCGCTTCCGCGTTTCTCTCGCAGCTTCGCCCCTGCCGCCTGCCGTTGCCGCTGCCGCAGCCGGAAAATAAATTGTTTAATTTATATTAAAAATAAATAGAACCGAGCGCGATTCCAGCGGCAGCGCGCCGCGGACGGCCCGAGAAATATTACTTTTAATATTAGCATTCGCCCCGGCCCCCGCACGCCCTCCCGGCCGCCGACTCTCGCCGTTCCTCCCTGCCGGCTCCGTGTCACCCACCGGTTCCTCCACACCCCCGCTCCGTCCCCGGCCCATCGCCGACAGCCTCCGTCAGCCCCCTCTCGACGACCCTTGCCACCGCTCTTTCCTCTGTTCCGTTTCTCTTCTCCGTTCCCCCGTCCCCCGACAGCCCCCGACAACCCCCGACAACCCCGACACCCCCGGCCACCGTCTCTCTCATCCTCCCCCGTCCACCCAACCCTTTTCTCTCCTGTTCTTTTCCAGCGAACCGAGCTCCGCCGACTTTCTTTTTTCGTCCTTGCCGAATCGTCCGTCTACCGCGCGAGAGCTTCCGCCGCGACGCATGAGTTACGCGAGCGCGACCGACTCGCGCCGACGGGAACATCGAGAACGCGGCGACAACGGCGAGAACGGCGAGAACGGCGAAAACCGTGAAAAATTGATCGCTACCAACACCGACCGATACGCGCCGAGAGCCGTTGCCTCGCTTCCAGGATCGATCTGTCGCGCTTGCCTCGAATATCCGGCGCGAACCGTCGCCGGATAGGTAATTCTTCAAACGCCTTCGAGACAAAGCCAACCTGCTAGCCAGAGATATTCGTCGACGCGGCGCGAAGGGGCCGAATCGCTTTCGCGAACGATCGATCCGTTAAAACGGCCTGCGGACCACGCGATTTATCGCACGGCTAATCGTACGACAAAAGTCGTTCCGACCCTCCGAACGACCGTCGCGTCGCCCGCGCGATCCGTGTCTCGCGAAGCCGTGATTCTGGCTGCACAGCAGCGTACCGACGAACGAACGTTCGAAAAATTTGTCGCGAGACAAGTACGAAAGGTTTTCACGCGAAGAGACCGTTCGAAAAGGCCGAACGAAGGTCGAAAAGCAATCGCGCGTCGCTATCGAGCAATAGAATATCAACGTTTTCGAAGGCGCGAGAGTCTTTCTCGCATTCTCTTCGGGTCTGTTCTAAAGTTTCATCTCTCCGCTCTGCTTTGGATCTCAGCATCTCACAGCTCGGCTTTGGACAACCGTGCAGCGTTACAGGGTGCGTCGGAGAAGGAATGAAAATTCCGATGGAACCGGCGACGATCGCGTTACGCGGAGACAGCCCGTTGGAAAATCGCCCACCCCCGACCGCTCGTTGGCCGAATCTTTTTCCGCGAAAGACGAACGCGACGGGCCGCGGTCCCCTCGAGAGCTCGCGCAAAGAGAGCTCGCGCGTTCCATCGATAACGACGTCGAACGACCAAGAACGACGGGACTGGAAAGAAACGCGCAAAGTTTCGGGGATCGCCAGAAGCGGGGGACGAAAAGCTGGCCGTTCGTTCGGCAGTGGAACGAACGCATGCGCCCGCGGACGGAAAGATCAGCCGGGAATTTTCGGGCAGTTTTGAAGGGCAGTGCGCTGGGGCGCGCGGTCCCGCGACCATCTCGCGCTCGTCGAGACAATGCCGAGGAATTATTAAGTTGCGAAAGACGGCCGAAGCGGCGCGTAAATCTAGGTTACCGAGCAGCGAGAAATCCCCGGAGCGACTCGGCTCGGCGTCGTCCGGTCGGCTCGCTTAAAGCTCGAAGCCGCGCTGCGAAATAGTCGCGACGAACTCGAGAGAGGGAGGGCGGGGGTGCTCCCCTCGGTCGACCTCGACTGGCTCTCTCTCTGTTCCTCTCTCGGGGTCTTCCTCTTTCTCTCACGGTCTGTTCTCGGTCTCTCTCCCCTCGGGCCCTCCCGCTCCTCCTCTCGCTCTCCCTCTCGGTCTCTCTTTCTCTCTCTTTTCTCGCTCTCTCGTTCTCTCGCCGCTCTCGGCTCTCGGAAAGCCTGCTCCAGCTGCCGCCGCGCTCCGAGCCAGCCACCCCCGCCCCCGCACCCGCACCCGCACCCTCTATATAATGTACGGAGCGCGAGCGAGATGAATGGCAAGACGGCGACGAATATTTCATGAGACGCATTAATATTGCAACGTCTCATCTCACGGATGTATCGAGGTAACATAATGCTCTACTATAGATAGCTCCTTATTAAACCACGACGCCGCCGCCGCGTTGAGCAACCTTCCGACTGCGCTGCGAGACCTGCAGAATCTCGCCTTTTCGTCGCGTTCCCTGGATCGCACCGGTGTCTGCCAGCCTCGTGATTTCCCGCGAAAAAACTGCTATACCGATTCCACCGATCGGAAACGACCGTCCATCCCCCGGATTTTCTCGCGCAAGGCCGCGAACGGGCGACGCCGTCCGTCCCGGCGTTCTCTCCGAAGTCGTCGAAAAGATCTGTACCGCAACCGATTGGATTTTCTACCTACCCTCGAGGGATTCTCGTTGGACCCGGTCGAGCATCGGCGAGACTCGGACCAACGCGAGTTGAGCAAAAGATTGCAACTTTTTTGTATTTTTGAAAAACGACGACGAATGGAAAACAAGCAGAGCGGAAGGGTAGAAAACGCGCGAATATCTTTGGACGTTTTCGCGGTTCAGATAAGACAACGGCGTCCGCGTCTCGACAGAGTCGGAAATTTGTCGAGGAAATCCTACCTTGACCCGGAAAACGGTAAACCGTTGGTCGCCGTTTGCCGGAGCAAACGAAAACGCCGCTATGGTTTGCGGGTTACACCGTAGACGGAAATTAGCCGGTCCATTGCAACCGTTTAAAGTTACAAAGCACGGGTTCGCGGGACAAGATTCGCGGAGGCGGTGGCGCGCCGACGGATCGCGTCCTCGGTCGTTCGGCTGCTCGACCGGTCGACCGGTCGACCGACCGTTCGGCTCGCGAGAGCAGACCGAACCGCGTCCAAACTATTATTTCGAGTTCCTATCGGAGAACGGGCCGAGCGAACTTTGCCATTAGCGGGGGCGGTCCCGCTCGTATCGTGTCCCGTGTCCCGTGTCCCGAGGTAAAATCCGGCCGCGTAATGTATTACCCGCGAAAATAGATTATCGAGGCACGTTATCAAAGTTATAAACATTCCACGCCGGCAATTTCGCGATCTACGAACGGCGTCGACGCCGAACAGCCGAACGCCGCTGCGAGCGCGCGCGCGCGCGCACGTTTCAACCCTATTAATAGCTTTCTTTCTGGCCTCGGTTGCTTGCTCTCTTTATTTCCCGCCCTCGTCCATCGGCGCGTATCCGTTCTCTCTCCCTCCCTCTCTCTCTCTCACTCTCTCTCTCTCTGTCTCTCCTCGCGCGCGGATGCGCGATATAGACTCGCTTGTGATAGATGTCGAGGCTGTCTTACCTTTCTTGCGGCGAGCGAAATATATGGAGGTTCATCCATCAGCCGTCCCGGCGAAACTGCGAAAAAAGAAGGATTCCGCACCGACGCGGATACCGCCTCCCGCATCGCGCCACGGCAACGTTTAATGCGACCAAATTAATTATCGACGCGCGGCCTGCTCGCTCGCACCGAAAACGGCGACCGGCTTCGAGCTAGCGGCTGCGGCTCGTCGGCCTTTTCCGCGCGCGCCTACCCTCTTGCCTCTCGAGTCGACCTCGGCGATCGTTTCGTTTCTCCGCCAGACGATGCTTCGAAAATCGCCTACCGTTTGCCTCGCCTCCTCGCGCGAGAATTTCATCGCCGCTGGGAACGTTCGCGCCGATTCGAGTCGACGCGGTAGACGGATAGAATTCACCGATTCGGCTTTTCGTATCTTTCGTCGAAGATCGCGCGCGCACGCGATCCGTTCGATCGGAAATGGTTGCCGCGGCTCGAGCTACGCGGACGCGTCCGCGCGAGAACGCGGCTCGCGAACGTTCCGCGACCATCGTCTCGACGCGCGGCGCCTTTCGCGCTCGACGGTTTTACGATCGCTTCGATTCGAAGTTCTGGCAAGGTTCGGTCGATCGTTCGGGAACAGGCTCGATCGCAGCGAGGTAGCCGCGATCGTGGGAGCGCGATGGGCGTGTCGTTGAACGCGAGGCTGGGAGCCCGAGTCGCGGCGGAACTCGGTTAACGAGACGTCCGCGGGCCGAAGCCGCGAGACGAACGGGCGAGCTTCCAAGAAATCGAAGAAACTCGCCGGAGAGAGATGGAGGGGAAGGAAACAGCGGCGCGGAGAATAGCGGCGAGTGCCACGCCGGAAAGAGAGAGCGAGAGAGAGAGACTTGGCTATAGTGACAAGGAGAGAGAGGGAGAGAGGGAGAGAGCAAGCGTAAAGGGGGGAGGTGGGCGAGCAGAGAGAGAAACGCGATACAAAGTGCAATCAAACATCGATCGCGCGATGCAGGGACCTCTTTCCTCTTGGTAGGTACCTACGTGCGTATCGAATGCATACCATGGGGTTGCATCGCGCATGCATGCGAGGCCCTGTGTTTGTGTTTCGAGGGGAAACGTTACTACCCCCGGCGAGCGACCAAGGAATCGATAGCCCGCGTAACCGAGGCACAGGCACGTACGAATAATGCTCGAGCCTATCCTCTAACCGCTAAGTCGATCGAAACCGTTTCGCTGTCCGAATCCGGCCCGACTACTCTTCCGCGAGCTCCTGCACTCCCGACTATGCACCCGACTAACCAGCCGCACGCTCGACCCATTACCTTTTTACCCTGTTGCGAACCCGTTTCCGCACCCGTTCTTCCTTTTCGGAGATTTCTCTCTCTCGATCTCGTTCTCGTCCGCGTCCTTCCAATACGGTAAATTCGTTTTAACTGCACGAACAAGTACAGGATAACTGCCACGGCATTGTCTCCACTGGCGCGAAGCATAGTCCTCGAGGGGTCTACGATTTCGCTTCGTGCCTACGCGCGACAAGTTCGTCGTTTCTCGGTCTCCGTCCATGGTACCGTACACTCTGGTATTATTCGTTTATCCCTTTGCACTCGAGTGGCGACTCTGAGGCGCCACGAAAAATTGGCAAACTATTATTTAACACAATTTTAACATTGCTGCCTTTGTATCTGAGAAATTGATAAAATTTTAACAGTTGTGAGGACGAGTAACAGTAAAAGAACCCCATATACATAAGCTGAAATAATTTATGTAGAATGAAAATATCCTAGGTCAGAGGAAATGCTCTCTGGGCTTGCTAGTTGAAACAACTTCGAGTGCAAAGGGTTAATAGACAGAGAGTTTGCCACGTTCTTTCGAGTAAAAATTTAGCGGCGGCAAATCGAAACACTCGAGAAGAACCGTTAACTCGTTCGCGCGATCGATGTGCTTTGCTATTTCGGTAAGAAAATATTTAACGGGGAAACACCGACTGGGATCGATTCCATCGAAGAATAGTAATCGTTGTCTCTGTTTAGCCAAAGCCGGTCGCGTCGATAATTTTATCGGCGATTTGAAAACAATACGACGATCGAGATAATTTTCCTCGGGACAAGTCTGGACTCTGTGCTTCTTTGAACGCTAAAATCGAGAATGGCCAGTTCGCGCGTAGAACGGCGAAGAAAATCTGGCGGGAAAGTTTCGCGAATCGAAAAGACACGGAGGTAGTCGACGAAGCCGCTACGGTGGAAAACGTATCCGACCTTTTCGTCGAATATAGTTTGTCGCGAAACGTCGTTCCGTCCCGTGGACGGGGTGCGGTGAAAACGCTGCCTGCACCGAGAACGCCGATGAGCAGAGCGAAGCGAAGCAAAGCGGAGTAAAGGAGCAGCGAGCTAGTTGGTCGGTATTTTTTTTTTCCTCCTGCGGATCGCGCGAAGTGATCGGAAATAACGCGATTAACTCTCGAACCCTTGGGGAGCGAAAAGGGAGAGGAGGATTTTTCCCGGGCGCGTTGTCGTTCCTCGGTGACACTAATCGGTGCCGCATCACTGACACGGTATTCAAACGCGATTCGCTTATCCCGCTCCAGCGGCGCCGGCGTTCCGACCGTTCTCGAAGGGCACTCGATGCCATCCATTCGAGAAAAGGAGCGCGGTTCTCGCGCGGCCGGATCGATCGCAATGCACGCGGACCGCACGACGAATTCGCCTCCCGACCGCACAAATCGAATCGAATGGCCCCCGTCGATCGACCCGTAGCGCGTTCGCCGTGCCCGTCGTACCCGCCGTACCCGCTGTACTCGCCGTACCCGTCGCCCCTTCCGTCCTTGTCCGAATCCTATGCCACTTAACGCACCGACGAACGCGTAGCCGGGTTTTTGCGGGAGACCACCGTTGCCGGTGCAGTCTCCGCAGTCGCCGCCTTTTCACACGTGCTTCTTACGTGCGTGATCCATCCACGGTACCCCATGGTTCTTGCTTCTCGCGTCTTGCGCGCGTTCCCTCGGCCGGAAACCGACACACAATTCGGTACCCTCGATGGGGACTTTTGTTCGGCCGACGACCACCGACGACCACCGACACGGTTTACCATAATCGCGAATACTTACAAAATAACGTAATGCGTCGGACCGGTTGCATAAATATGCACGGACGAAATAATCCTTTGACGCGCTAACCAAGAAGAAAATTATCGGTTGGACGCATCGGTCCAATATCGGACCGGGCACGCATTCTTCGAACGTCAGCGAGCCGCCAAAGAAGACAGCAGGCTGACGAACGGGATCGAACGACAATAACGATGCGGTTACAATGCTCCCTGTATTTCAAATTCAACGCGGAAATCGCATAAACGCCGGAGAAAATATAACGGCGGCGAACGGACGATGTGTCAAGGTTTTTAAAGAAACGAGCCTTTCGGCTCGTCGCGGTTTCGACTCGAAAAGTCGCACGCGGCGTTCGATCCGGTATATCGTATAGACTTTGATTTTACATTTCCGTCGTAGATCTGGCAGGCTAGCGTCGTCGTGCCACCGCCGCCCGATCGACGATCAAAGTTTTCGAAATTCGTGAAAACGTAGCGAGTAAGATCCGTGTACCGGCGTTCTCGCCATTTTCGGTTTCGTCGGCTCCTTGACCGAGGCGCGTTTCTGCTCGTTGCCGCACCGTCCCTCGTCCCGGGATAACGTTCTTCCTTGCATCCTTTTAGGTGCGATCGGGTGAAAATCGGTGGACAATCTCGCGTTACACGGCTCTACGCGGCGCCGCGCGAAACGGAGCGGATCGCTCGCTCGCAAGAGAATTCGAAAAAAGACGGGTAATTATACGAGCTTATAGAATTCAAGATCGATCGTTCTCTCGCGGAACGCTAGAGCCGTGGAATATGACGGTCGGACACGAGGCAAGGGAAGCATAGAACATTCATAAGGATGGAATTACGTTGCCTCCGCGCGGTGACTTTTGTTCTCCGACTCTTTAATCGTAGTACCCATTCCGCTAAAAAAAATATGTATACGTGTGTGTAGGTGTGGAGGAGTGTGCGAGGCGCGCTACGTGTGCGCCGGTTCGTCGGGGGGCAACGTCCTCGTCCGACGATTTTTAAATTTCGAATTCCTCCCCTCGCGCCTGGCTTCTGCCTCTTGCCTCCTGCCTCTTGCCCCCTGTCCCTTGCCCCTGCCCCCTGCCCTGGTCCCCTTTTCACCGGTCCATCACCGCTCCGTCACCTTCTCCGCCCCACCTCGGACCACCGGAACGGATCCGAGAGCGGCGAGCCGAGGGCAGCCGTTCGTCTCGCCGAAATTAATAATGAAACGACGCGTTTCGTGAAAGATAAATTGTTTCGGCTGCGGGAACCCGCAGTGTCGTTACAACAACAACAACAACAACAACAACGGCAAAAATACGGGCCAAAGGGAAATACCGTTCGCCACCGATAAGCCCGGAAGTTTTTTTTAAAAAACCGGCGCTCCGGGTACACTCGACACCCGCTCGATTCGTACTCGAAGAGCCTGATCATTTTCGCCCGGTCCGACAACAGCGTGGAAAGGGCTATCGTGACGAGAAGAACGCGCCGTACCGCGCCGCGCGATCGATCAAGAGGACCGAAAGAGAATGAGAGAGAGAGCGAGAGAGAGAGAGAGAGAAAGAGATGCGGAAACGACAACGACAGCGACGACCGACGAAACCCGCCTCGAGAACAAGGTTAGAATATAATTCGGACGAGACGAACGATCGTCGAATTAGTTTTTGTCGAATTCATCGGCCGAATTAATCCAATCGAATCGCGCCGGAATCGATTTGGATTCAATCGAGTCGGCACCCCGCATTAAATTAAATCGCTCGAACGATATTGCCGGGACGTCGTGCTTTTAATCGGCTCGAATTAGGATCGAGCAAGTTAATTGCCCGCGAATACACCGATCGAAAGCGACGCGACGCGCGACGCTCCCGCGTCTTGCGATCTTCCCTTGTTTTTCTTTTTCGCTGGATCTTTGCGCCCGGCAACCGCTCCTCGACGCCGATCGATCGTCCGAAACCAAGAAAAGCACATCTTTGCGCTCTTTCGTCTTTGCGATCCTCGATAATATTTTCAAGCTTCTTATCGGTGCAGCCGGATTTTAAGTTTCTATCCCTCTCTCTCTCTCTCTCGATCGAAGCTCTCGTCACCGAGAGAACGCAACAGCTTTTCATGAAACGTTTGATTGCTCTTCTATCGTTGTTATTATTTTAAAAAAGCGTTTGCGTATCCCACAAAAGGAATACGGATGCGTTCGTTCGCGAAATTCTCGACGAACGGTTGCAACGGTAACCGTTCTTCTTTGCTGCACGGTCACCGGTTTCGAGATGTTCAAAATTCAACGGAATCGTCGTCGGCCGCGTCAAAAATATTGCACGCGCGTTCGCTGAAATCGATCGGTTCGGTTCGATGGAAGGGAATTCTCTCAGAAGTCGTCGCGGCGTCGATCCGACGAAAAGCGGCGACGGGTGCTCGTCGAGTAGAAATTAAAGAATAACGCGTCTCGACGCGTCGCGGAAAGACGTTTCGATCGGTTGCCGAACGTCGACGACGACGACGACGACGACCACGTAGGAACGTGTGCTGCGTGGTCGTCGGGACGCGGTTGTAGAAATCGCGTGGCGTCCGTCATACAATTTGGATGAGCGACGAGGAGCGCGTCCGGCCGCCTTCGATACCTTATCAATCCGAGTATTATTCTTCCGATCGGCGTTCATGATTCATGCCGCGAAGAGTCGAGTTTCGCGAGATGTGCCCGCGCGCGAACGCCCAAAGAAGGCTGCTTTATAAAACCGACGTCGCTGCGATGCAATCGTTTAAATAAATAAAAGGTTTCGTCTGTGACCCGGTCGCTGACTAATAATACATCGACTGGCCCGAGGATAAAGAAATTCGACGAAGTACATTAGAACCAAGCTTTCGTCTCGATCAACGCCGAGAAACAGAGCGACGAGAAGAAAACGAAGACACGGATAAAGTAGAAGAAGAAGAAAAAGAAGAAGAAGAAGAAGAAGAAGAAGAGCGAGAAGAATGACGGCAGGTTCGGGAGCTCGAAGGAGCAAGATACCGTGTTCCGTTAGTTTCACGGTACATCGACGTCGTATTCTCGCCGAAAACGAATCGTTCGACTCGCAATGAGATTCCCGAAGCTGCCGGTCAGCTTTTCCGCTTTGCCGATCGAAATTCTCGTCGCGTCCTCCGCGCGATTTCTGGCTGTTCCCGAACGAACGCGGTCGGAGGGCGAAGCGCGTTCGCGATCGTCTCTGGCGCGTGTTCCCGCGTAGACGGGGATATCGAACGCGCGCCTGTAAAAGACAAAAGACCGGTCCCGGCCGACAGCGGCAACGAATCGAGTAATAGTCGGTCGTTATAGAGTTAGCTTTATAGAAAACGGGGAAACGGTTTCGTTCTAGTCAACCGTTTTCCGTTCGACCATCCGATTCGAATCGTATTAAACGGTTATGACACGGCTCGTCGGGAACGAGCGGGAATCACGGGGCTAGCCCCGAAATAGCGGCGAACGTTATTGTTGAGTTTAGCGAAACCGGGGTTTAAATATCTACCGGATGTTTGGCGTGTATATCACTTCGTAAATTTAAAGTTTACGGTCGTTCGCGCCGTATCCGTAGCCGCCGCCGTCGTTCTCGCTCTCTTTCCTTCTCTCCCTCTCTCGTTCTCCGTCTTTCTCGCCTGTTCCTCGGTTCGCGTCTTCTTTCCTTCTTTCTTTCTTTCCGCGTTCTTTTCTTTCTTTGCTCGCTGCTCGCCCGTGGTTCGCGAGCGGTTCTCCGGCTTTCTCCTTGCACGGGATCGGCCGTAGAATTTTTTCTTTGTCGCCTTTGTTTTCTTTGCGTCGCGAGCGTAACCTTCCATTGTGCCTTCGATTCTCTCTCTTATTTATCTTAATTACCGTTGGAGCCGCGTACACCGTCCGCGTCGTCTACAACGGCCCGCGATTCACTCCGCGTCCCGGCTCCGATCCTCCTCGACTCGCCTCGTCCCGCCTCGAGCCGAGCCGAGCGCGGAAGCGGCGAGCTCGCGTTCCTTTTCTTTCGGCCGCTCCGCTCCGCGTGCCCGGTCCCCTCGACTCTCGCTTTAAAAAGATTGTTCTGCTTTTTGAGCATCTTTCGGAGCATGATCGTCGGCGAGTCACGCTCGCGTTACCGAGCCGCCGCGCGGTCCTCTTTGCGTCGTTTTCTTTTTCTCCTCTCCTTTCCTCTCCTCTCCTTTCCTTTCCGTCAGCCGCGGTCGTCTTTGTTCCCTCTTGTTTCGCGCAGTGCTTACCGGCGCGTCTTTCTCCCGTGCACACTCGGTTTACGAGAACCCTTCGCTTTTCTTCGCCGTTTCTCCGTCCTCGTATCGAGATTAGGTCGCGATCTCCCGCGGAACATCGGTCCGCCGTTCGCAGCTGTGGACCGCCGGCGTTCGCGTCCGTTTAACCCTTTGTCCGTGGCAGCGATCGACGCTGGATCGACCGACGAAACCGGCTGGGAAAGAAGGAGTCGTCGTAAAAATTTTCCAAATTCCACGCATCTCGACGCGGCGACGCACGACCGTCCAGCCGAAACGTTTGTCGAAAACGCTTTCCCGCGAGAGCGTCGCGAATGCCCAAGAGATCCTACAGGTCCATTCTGGGTTGCGATTCGAGCGAGGTCTCGAAAATGTTTCCGAAGCTCGCGATCCTGCACCGCTTCCACGGTCGACGCTTTGTCACAAAATAAACCTTTCGACGCGATTCCGTTCGATCCGAACGAATATCTTGCGTCGACCGTCTTTGACGGTGGGACTGGGGGTGGGGGCATACGGCGCGAACGTTCGTTCCGGCCTCGGTGGACCGTCAACTTTTCCGCGCGAACGGTATCGTTTTTTCCGTTACGTTCCGGCGCAAAGCGGACGAAGAAAATTTGCGAAATTTACGAGCAGGGGCGTACGCGGAACGGAACACGGTTAATCCTCGATAGCGTATAGTAGTCGGGCTAAGCGAGCCCGGCCGAGGGGATCGTAAAGTATCGTTTGGGTGTCGCCGGTGACTCTGGATTTCGCGAGCACCCGTTGTACAGGATTTCAGACCGGCTAGGGCTCCGCCAATGGCAAAGCTTGTACTGTACAAACCTCGGTATATCTATGCGGAAGGTACACGACTCTAATACATAGTTCAGTACTCTATCTACATACGCGCGAGCCAACATCGCGCTAACTCCGTTCTCTGGCCAGTTCGAGCTGCTGCCGTCTTCCCTCTCTCGCTCCCGCTCTGTCCTTCTCGTTATCTCTCTCTCTCTCTCTCTCTCTGTGTGTCCCCTCCTCTTCTCTCTTGGCCCCTGTGTTCCGTTCTCTCTCTCTCTTTCTCTCTCTCGCTCTCCTCTATCCTCTCTTCGGCATTCTACTCCACTCTACTCCACATTTCCCTTCCCATCGGCTCGGCTCGGCTCGGCGCGGCGCGGCGCGGCGGCCGCACACGTTTCTATCCCTATTCCTAACGCAGTGGCGAACACACCCCGATCTGGCCAAAGAGAGGCTCGCCGGGACACGCGTGGCTGCACCCGTGAGCGGAGAGAATCTCGCGCGTGTGCGTGAGCTCGCGTTCGCGTTCGCGTTCGAATCCGGCGACCACCAACGTTGCTTGCGGCTTAGTACCCACCGACCGGCACATTATTCAACGGATAATCCATTCCTTATATATTAAAGCTTGAGAACGATCTATCGCTCCGATAGATCACCCGGCCTCGCTGCATCTATAATCTTGGAGGCCTCGTCTTCCGCCGGCGGGGAGCGACGCGGCGCAACCCCTGCGCCCCTTCGATCCACTCGCAACCTCTATTCTTAACAAGTTCGACCTCGGTGTCCCGCTATCCAGCAGCGGCAGGTCGCAAGCTACCTTTTCGTCGAACCGACCGACCCACCCCTCGCTTTCAGCCTTGTATTTTCATTTTCTTAACCCGCGAATTTTAGTTTTTCATTTCTCTATAATATCGCCTGTATAGTCGCGAGGCGATCGGGAAAAACGAACGTCGGTACTCTTGTCGTCGGCGGATTGTAGCACCGATCGCAACGAGCGAGCATCCGACGAGCATCCGCGTCGAATGAAACGTCTTGATCGTGGAGTTGAAATTGTCTCGCGCGCAAAGGTTCGACGCGTTGGCGACAACGCTGCGACGTTCCGAACGCTTTTGTGATCCAGCAATTTATTCAGGTTGCAGGGTGCATTCATTATTCATTTGTAAGGGTGCAAATTAATTTTGGAGAAGTCTATATAATCGCTTCGTCGTCGAACATTCGTTGGATTTTTCGCGTCGGAGGCGATGCTGAAATTACGGGAACGAGCATAACGTATCGCGAACGAAGCTCCCGCAAATACGTCGCACGAAGAGCACGCGATACGTTGTCGCGATACTTCGATAACGACCGACGATACGATCGGAATCGCGGCGAAATAGAATATTTCCAGGACGGCGTTTTGTTCCTCGGACAACGAGCCAACGAGACACCGGACCGCGATGGCGTACTTCAACGGCCATTTTCTTAACCCTTTGCTGATTCGAAGCTGCTTTGACTCGAGAACTTAGGCATCTTTTCTGACCTAGGATATTTTCATTTCACATAATTGATCTCAACGTATACATATGAATATTTTTTGCTATTACTCGTCCTTGCAACAGTTACAATTTTACAAATCTCTTAGATACAAGCATAACGACGTAAAAATTATTTTAAACCGTGATGTGGCAATTTTTACTGTCACCTAAGAGTCGCCATTCGAGTGCAAAGGGTTAAAAAATAGCACGACGCGGCATCCGATTCTTTTCGTTGCACAGCCTCGATCGCGTTCGGTGCCGAACGCTGCCAACTCTTTCAAAGTTTAGAAAAAGAAATTTTCACCGATGTTTTACCGAGATTTTTGCAAACGTTTTACCCGATTTTGCGTATTCGATACCACCGGTATGTGCACGCGAAGAACCGTGCAACCGATCCGCACTATGTCGTTCGCGGTAACGCTTCCCGGACCCACGAATTCGAGCTATCGAAACGTAAGACCCGTTGAGGACGGTTGTGATTTTCCGTCGACGTTCGGTATCGGTCGGAAGAGAAAGTTTTTTAATTTCAGCCACTGTCGCGTCGAGCAGAGTACTTTTGCCGCAACCTAAAGCTAATCGGACCGCCGAGCATCGAATTCTTTCCAAGTTCGTATCCCTGGTCGACGATACGGCGGATGTAACTTTTCTAAACGAACGACAGGGTCGTCGAGTCGGGTCTCTCGCAAGAACCGTAGCGCGTCGCATCGAGCAACGTAAATATCGTCTATTCCAAGATATTGCGAAAATCGGTTTTCGCGGATCGCGGTGGACGCGCGGAACCGTGACTCGCGAGTTCGCGCGATCGAGAGGCCACTCAACTTGGTTGGAATAATATACACGGAAAATGTATTTACAGCGGCCGTAGGGTTGCTCGCGGTCGTTATCTTTGGCGCTCGGTCGGGAACGCCGGAAGAAGCCTGCCGCGCGAGTGTACGAGAGCGCCGATCGAACGCAAATATACCGCGTACTCGGCGACGTTTCTTTTCCTCCTCGGGGAACGGCGCGGCCGGGCGGGCGTAGGTGGGATCGATTACCCACAATTTCGTAGGATCAAACGGTATTTTACGCTCACCCACGTTCCGTCGACGGTAAGCCTTTTTCCAGAAAACTGTCCGACGACCGTTCGTTCGTATCGTCGACGATGCGTCTTCGATCGAACGAGTCTTGCTCGATTCGCTGCCAGACCGCGGGTCTCTGCGCGAAACGTGGCATTCGAATTCTCGGTTCGCGCCGAGGAAACAATGCCGCCACAGATTCTTCGCGACGTACGTTCGTTCGGGATCACGACTCGCGATCGCTGTACAAAATACCGGTGGAAACATTCGAAGGACGATGCATCTACGTTTTTAACACGTTAAGCGCCACGCCGGTCCCTAGGGACCGGTGCTGGACTTTACGTTCAGGCCTCGTCGGTCCCTACGGACCGGCGACAGATTTTTCGTTCTGCTATCGCGGCGCGCGTTACGTTACCCGACTGTTTATACTCTGATTCGTCTATCGGCGAGCGGCCCGGCAAGGCCCGCCTGACGGCTAACCGTGGCTTCAACGAAACGGCACAGAAATTCGGCGTGGCGCTTAACGTGTTCAAGAGGAAGGTTTGGGGAAGGTTTTAGCGTTTGAACCATGACGATAGCTCTAATAGGTTGGCCGGGGCACGACTTCAAAGATTTGCCAAATATTGCCAAATATTGCTTAATATTGAAGGTAACCCCCTTCTATAAATCGCGAAAAATTGGGGAGAAATCTTAGGTCTCCGATTCTTTTGTAATTTTGCTTACACGTTTCTAGACGCGCGGTCAGAGTGTATGGCAATTTTCAGGTCGATCGGAATCGAATTGCAGCCGTGGCGCGACTTTGAAATCTCGGGGCGATCAATGGCGAAAATGGGAAAAACTGGGGTTGATAAAAGATAGCTTCCCGAAGTCCCCTGATATGCTAGCCTAGATTTTGAGGGCTCTTCTTAAAGG
>CM052094.1:299728-320048 GCA_028453745.1 Agapostemon virescens
GGAAGGTCTGGGGAAGATTTTGCCGGTGGAATCATGTCGATAGCTCTAATAGTTTGACCGGGGCACGACTTCAAAGATTTGCCAGATATTGCCAAATATTACTAAATATTGAAGGTAACCCCCTTCTATAAATCGCGAAAAATCTTTTGGTCTCCGATTCTTTTGTAAATTTGGGAACACGTTTCTAGATGGGTAGGCAGAGTGTATGCCAAATTATAGCTCGATCGGAATCGAATTGCAGTCGTGGCACGACTTTGAAATCTCGGAGCGTCCATCGCGAAAATGGGAAAAATTAGGGTTGATAAAATGAAGCCCCCTGGATTTCCCTGAAATACTGGCCTCGATATTGAGTAACATATTTAAAGAGGAAGGTCTGGGGAAGATTTTGCCGGTGGAATCATGTCGATAGCTCTAATAGTTTGGCCGGGGCACGACTTCAAAGATTTGCCAAATATTGCCACAAAATCGCTAAATATTGAAGGTATACCCCTTCTTAAAATCGCGAAAAATCTTTAGGTCTCCGATTCTTTTGTAATTTTGGGAACACGTTTCTAGATGGGTAGGCAGAGTGTGTGCCAAATTTTAGCTCGATCGGAATCGAATTGCAGCCGTGGCACGACTTTGAAATTTCAGGGCGTTCAGTGGCGAAAATGGGAAAAATGGGGTTAATGAAAGGTATCTTCCTGAAGTCCCCTGAAACTCTACCCTAGATTTTGAGAGTTCTGCTTAACACGTTAAGCGCATTACGTTACTCGACTGTTTATACTCTGATTCGTCTATCGGCGAGCGGCCCGACAAGGCCCGCCTGACCGCTAACCGTGGTTACAACGGAACGGCACAGAAATTCGGCGTGGCGCTTAACGTGTTAACCGTTTGAGTCCAAAAAGCGCGATCGCGCTGTTGAGATTTCGTGTCGAGAAAACCCAACACATTTCGAGCATTGCGGACAACTGACGATGCGCGTTACCGATTGTCGAAGTCGTGCACTCATATTTACTGACGCAAGTACATCACACAGTTCCTTTTAATGTAAATAGTACATTTTACAATAGATAGAACAGTACTATAATAATGCAATAATACATTACAACAAAGCGCTATCGCGCCGCTTGGTATTTCTCGACATAGAATAAAACAAGCGCCATCGCGCTGCTTGGATCTTTTCGCACTCATTTAGAGAAAGCGCGGTTGCGCTGTTTGGGATTCTTCGACAGTATTTTGTCAATACCCCCTGGGGCTTAAACGGTTAAATTCTTTCGATCGAGCGACGATTACCGTCGTAGACGCGCAATTTCTAAAAGTCCTGGACCTTTTGGATCGCGGACGCCGCTACGAAATAAACCAGGGTTATCGGAAACATTTCGGTGCAGATTGTAACGCACCGTTCGTTTCTCCGAGTATTCCTTCCGACCGCGGAACGTTCTCCGAGATCGACGAACGTTGGTCGTCGGGTTTTCCGCGGTGGATATCGGGTATGGATCAGCGGAAACGGGTCGCCCGTTTCGCGGACCGATGGCTGGGATCGATTTATAAGCGACACGATAAAAACGCACGGTTCGATCGCTGTCGAGCATCGAGTAAGTCGAATCGCGAACGAGATCGAATACGCGACGCTAAACGCTTTGGAGAAAGTTCGCGTTAAATTCGAGCGGTGGTACGCGATGGGACGCGCGGGATGGCCATAGGATGGGATGGGATGGGATGGAATGGGATGGGACGGGGACGAGGATGGGTCGCGACGCGATGGGATGGGACGGGACGGGACGGGACGGGCCGCGTTTCGCTGGAAGCCAACATATTTCGTCGCTTCCACGCGACTATTCGAGAGGAGGATTTATCTGGACGGTCGTTTCCATCGAGCGTGCCCCGTACGTGACTACCTGTAGAGTCCCGCTCGAAATAAAACGGAACGACGAAAAAGCAGTGACCGGCAAAGAGCGCGAGAGACTCGTGAAAACGGGTGAAACGGTGGAGCGAGAGAGGAGAACGCGGTTGCTCGTCGAACGACGACAGCCACGGGCGGTACACAAATAAACCCGGTCTCTCTCTCTCTCTCTCTCTCTCTCTCTCTCTCTCGCGAAAAACCGTTGTAGTTCCAATCGAAACCGGACGATTCGTTAAGCGATAATGACGAGTCAATGCGTCAACGGCGCGCGCCGCGCCTCGTCCCCGTCCTCCTGTTCGCCGCATCGACGTACTCGGCCCGATTACCTCTGTAAATTGTAAATAATTCCTTGTTGCCGTCCGAGCGCGCTCTTCCGCTCTCTTTCTCGTCGCGTCTCGTCGGTCGGGCGCACGTGTCCGAGATCGAGACGCGCGCGGGCGCCGCACGAGATTCGCCCGATCGAATTTTCCCGCCGGTGCGTTTCGATCTTTGCCCGTCGGCGTGCGTTCTCGAAATTGGATAGGCCGCGCGCGGCGATCCCACCGCCGGTCCATCGCGATGTTTTCGTCGTATCCCGTGTGTACCGTTGAATAAAACACGCGTCGTTTGTATTCGTTTGCGCGCGGCCGGTGACAGGAGAAGCGAGAGTCCGAACGAAATTCCGAGCGACAGCACGAGGAGGGAAAGTTAAGCGCGGCAACTGGTCGACTATCGGCGGAATAGTTGGAGCGCGATATCGGTGAATAAAATATCAGCGCGCGCGTGCGCACCGCGAGGAGAGGATCGCGTGTCCTCGAACACCGCTGTCCCGTTTCGCGTTTCCCGTTTCCCGTTTCCCGTTTGCCGTTTGCCGTTTCCCGTCTCCCGTTTCCCGTCTCCCGTTCCCCGTTCTCGTTGCCGCGTGCGCGCAAATTCGCGGCCCGCGTTCCATGTTTTTGCGAGAGTCGCTGGCGTCTCCCGCACGATTAGCCGAGCACGTGCTCCGAATTCCTCCTCCCCGTCTTTCCTCTTTCTTCTCTCCGTTCCTTTCACGGCCGACGAGCAATGCCGCGCGCGTAGGTCACGGTCGTTTCGCTCGCCGCGGGACGAAAGCTTCGTCGCGCGGACAGCGGCTCGCCACCGCGTTCGGAGGTGCGCGGGTTGCGAACGAGAATCGGTTTCACCGCCGGATCTCCCGGAATTCGAAGCTAAAGCTCTTTCGCACCTTCGATCGCTCCGCGCGCGCGCCCCACCGCTCCACGGTTTGGCAAGTTCGGGAGAGGATCGCATTAATTATCGCACAGTTCGAGAGCCCTTTAGGGCTCCTCGGTTCGGTCGCGGAACGAAAAGCTCGAACGCACAGGAATCGCTTTCGCGAACCGGTAATCTTTCGTCGTCGAAGCGTGAATCGAATTTATTTGTCCATCTTGGAGCGAACCGCGCGCAGCCAGGAAACGCGTTAAGAATTCATCGAAAGGTTTCGACTCGACCGACAGAGAGTCTAGAGACTCCCCGCAAAAGTTTGTAGACTCGCGCGTGTCCGACGAACGAATGGAACGATCTATTTTTGCTAACGAGGAAATCCTACGCTTTTCTTCGGGCTCGTTCGGACAAGACGCGTCTCTTCGCACGAGTTCGTCCGAGCGATCAGCTTCTCGCCGTTCTCGACGAAAAACACCGTTTCGCTTCCTCCGGGAACTCGAACTCGAACTCGAACGTTCGATCGGAAGCGATCGAGCGCAGGAAAGCGCGGCGCAGCGTCGACGAAACGACGTCGAAGCGCTCCGAAGAGCGGGTCGTAGAGCCAAACGCGTGGCCCCGACGGAGCCACTCCCGCAATTTTCCTTCGGGCGGTTGCTCGAAGAAACGAGACGATCTCGATCCGCGAGGAAAAAGGACGAGACTCGGCTCGAACGTTCGCTCGGGTTTGGCCATGAAAGAAGAAGGCGGAGTGGGTGGAAGGGCCGGAGGGAAGAGAGGGCTCTTTCCCATCGAGAACCGAAGGGAAAAGGTGCGGACGGTTCGAACGATCCGTTCCAGCTTCTTGGCCGTTTCTCTTGCTCGCGCTTCCGGTCCTCCCGTTTCCCCTCGAATCTCCGCTCCGCGCCTCTCCGCGCCTCTCCGCTCCTCGCCGCGCGCGAGCCCGTTGCTCTCGATCCCGGTGCTCCTCCTCCGACGGCGCTCCCTCTTCCGACGTTAATTTAGACGAATTTCATTAGAACAAACGAACTTTGCTAATCCGCGCTAATCTGATTAGAAATTTGCCGTGGCGCGGTGCATTCTGCCGCGTGAAACTCCAGCCGGTCGACGGGAGCCTCGACGACGTCGACGGCGTCGGAGGGGGCGTCGGTGGGACGTCGGTGGGGCGTCTGTGACACCGGTGAAGGAGAGAACGAGCCTGCTCGTCGACTAGCGTTCGTCCTTGTCCCCGTCCTCGTCCTCGTTCTCGTCCTCGTCCTCGTCCTCGTCCTCGTCCCATCGCGTTCACGCAAATCCCCGTGCATACATCCGTGCGCGCCCTCTCTCTCTCTCTCTCTCTCTCTCACTCTTTCTCTTTCTCCTTCGTTTAACCTCCCCCGCGCGCGCGTCCAACGCCTACTCGTTCCGCCCACGCCTATATCCTTGCCCGGCAAATATTTGCAGGAATTAGCAACGATAGACGACTGCCTCGTAAATTCTCCTCGGCAGAAGGTTCACGGGATTTTCCGTGAGAACGGCCGGGAAACCGTGAATTCGAAGCCCTTCTTAATTAGGCCAACCGTCTCGCTCGTCCGCGTCTATCCCGACTTTTGTTTATCGCCGCCCTCTCCGATCCAAGCTGTCCGTCCGTCATCGTTTGCCTCGCGGTCCCGTTACTCGCTT
The DNA here is from genome assembly GCA_028453745.1 of Agapostemon virescens. Taxonomy (NCBI): domain Eukaryota; kingdom Metazoa; phylum Arthropoda; class Insecta; order Hymenoptera; family Halictidae; genus Agapostemon; species Agapostemon virescens. Next base: position 304,455 of record CM052094.1, read on the forward strand.
CTCGCTTCTCGTTTCTCGTTTCTCGTTTCTCGTTTCTCGTTTCTCGTTTTCTCGCTTTTCGTTTCTCGTTTCTCGTTTCTCGTTTCTCGCGTCGCGCCCCGGTTATCATGGGAACGAACGCGAGCACGGTCGAGAACAGTTTTCGCCGTGAACCCGTGAAAAATAGCGGGTGTCTCGCCTCCCAGGATTACCTCGCGACATTCTTCTCGCGTTTCCTCGCGCAACCACCTCGAGAGCGGCCAACTTTCGCGAAGCAAAGTTTCCCCGAGGTTTTTCGCCCGACCCCGGCCGTCCCCCCGCCGCGGAAAAACGACAAGATTCGGAAACCGCTACTTAGCGGCAGACACGACCAAAGTTTCGCGGGGGCCATTTGTTACCCGCGCGGAACCATTTGTAACGTTTAACGTTCCGAACTCCCCCGAAAAATGGCCTCCCATCAAACTTCCGTGTCGTCTTGTAATGTAAAACATCGAAACTTCGGTTCTAAATAGGGACGATATTTCGTCTGTTTCGAGCAGTTACGAGCAGACGATGCTCCTCCGATACGGATCGGACAGGGAGAGCGGTGAACCTTGTCTCTGGGTGGGAACAACCTTGCGCACGGTTATCCAACGTTTCCTACGGACACGGACCGAACCAACGAGGGCGAGAGCATCTCGCGAGAATCGATCGAGCTTGCGGAAAATCTTCGCAACGAAGCCGACTCGATATCGTTCGGTGGACGCGGGAGAAAGTCGTGCCCCGCGCTTCGATCGAAGGCGACCCGCCCGTTCCGTCGGCCGACGATCCCCATGTCCGAGCGGCAAAACGGCAAAGCAGCAAAGCGGCGAGGCGGCAAAGCGGTGGTGCAGCTCGCGCGATTCACGGTGGAAAAAAAGCGACGCGCCGTTAAGACCGCGCGGAGCGTTTTTCCGCGTCGAAAGACGAAGGAGCGACGCAAAGGCGAAGGGGCGGTAAAAATTTCAAAGACGCGCGAACGCGAGAGCACTCGATAACGATGGTATTCTCGAGAATCGACGTCTGTTCCCTTTGGCCGATGCGACGCGGCCGGCGAACGAGCAGGACAGACAAAATCGAAAGAACGCGAAGGGAACAATTTGCTCGTTAATGCCGCGAACGAGCCTTGTCGCGTGCATCGGGGACGTGCATTCTTCGAGGCGCAGCTCGCGACGGACGGACGGGAGACACGAGACGATGAAAAATGCACGCGCGACAGAATGCGGCGTGTGCGCGCGCGATCGGCTCGTCCCGACGCCGACGCCGACGCCGAACATCGGTAGAAGCGCACGGGCAAACTCGATTTCCCTTTCGTGCGCGACTCGGTGCATCGATGCACACACCGGTCGCGCTCGTCCTGCGGTTTTCCCGAGCCGCGCGTGCAGCTTTCCTTGCTCCCGTACGATAAGATGTCTAAATAATTTACAACGCCATAATGCGGCTACGGGCCGATCGCTCGCCGTCTAGTCGATTTTCAAGGTAACCGCAGTTGTTTCGCTGCACCTTTCCATTCTCTCCTCCCGACCGCAAAGTCCACGCAAAAGTCGCTTAAACGCGTTACAAACGTTTTTCCGTTTTTTTCCGACGATCCTTCGACGGAGCGTTCGAAAGGCAAAGATCCTGTATGCCTGTGAAAGAGAGAAATTCCTGTGGGTAATCACAATAAATTATCTCGTGGATCGACAAAGAAATTGAGTATAGATTTATTATCAAGTAAGGTATTGAAAGTAATTAATACTATAATGTATAATATAATATTCTCTCGCAACGTACTGTCTTTCTCTCTCTTTCTCTCTCTCTCTCACTGCGTTTGCTCTTGTGGACACACGTCTTCATTCTCTCGCATACCTTAACGGACTCCCTCGTTCTCTCGACGACTCGAGCGTTTCGCATTCAAACATAAACAACATCACATATAGTACGACATTCATACACCACGATTCTCATCTATATCATTACGCCTTATCCTCAATACGCTTTGTGTCTAAAACCTAACCCACAATTCCAACGTATAAATGATTTTCAGCCAACTTTTCGATGAAAAGTTTCGCGTGTTCCGTACCTGGACGCGCGCGATTAAGCAAACTACGAGACAACGAGACGGTCGAGCGGGATCGTAAATTAATTTAGGCAGAAAATCCTTTTGCTCCGTCCGGTTCTATCTAAACTCTGAATCGTAGCGGAAGCGATTCGAATCTTTCGTCGTAAATATTGGATCGAAGCGATCCGGGTGACACCGCTGCGTTGAGAGCGGAAGACCCTCGGAGATCTCCCGGCGTCGCCTTTCCGTCGAAATTTGCTCGATCTTTTTGTGGAAGAAGAAAACGTAAATTCGTAATGCAACGCGTTCGAGCGCGCCGTTGCGGACGCGTGACCGCCATGCGAATAAACGAATAAACGAATAAACGCATAAACGAATAAACGAATAAACGAATAAACGAATAAACGAATAAACGTGTAAACGAAGCATCGTCATCTCGATGGAACGTAGGACAATCGCGGACCACCTTATCTTCTTATTCAAGGTTCCGCGGAGCATCGCGCGCGGCGCGGGCCGCACCTTCGATCGCTATTATAAGCATTATCGACTCGAACGCTTCGTCCGAACGCATTCTTTCGCAACAGCCGCGCCGCATCGGACGACGAATTCGAACTCTTCGTAGAATAGAGTCTATTCTGTTCGCGGAGCGGCCTTTGTTCCGCAATTCATTTTTTCTCGTGGTCTATTCATCGCGAACGCAACGGCTCTCCGCGCCGTATAAGACGCGGCCCTTGCCTGTACGTTATGCCCATTCTCTCGCCGATTACAGATCTTGCTCGGTATTATTGCCACTTACGCCGACTCCATGTTTCTATTGTCGCGCGAAATCTACGCGCTCGTAAACGTACAAGGCGCTGCTCGGCGAGGCTCCTGCCAGCCGCCACGGTGGACCGCTCGATCCGAGAAAGCGGACAAAAATTTATTCCTTGTCCCGCTGTAAGCGAGACGACGAACCTATGCCTCCAACGGAGAAAAATTTCTTTTACGCGCGAGAGGGTCGACGACCGATTTCCGCGATGTCTTTTCGACCGCAACCAATAATCTGGCTGTTAAGACGCGCGACAGCGCCTTAAGAATATTTTTAATTAACGAAGAGGTTTATGGCACGAGCGTCGACGTTCCGCTAATTTTGAGGACCCATTCAGCTGACTGCCAGATGCGTCAGGTAGTTATTATGAGCGCACGAATAACAAATCGTTTTGTAAGAACGTTTATATAGAGTGTCCCAAAAGTAATTTGACAGCGGGAAATTAGGGGTTCTTGAGGTGATTTGAAGCAACTTTTTCCTTAGCGAAAATTCAATATGCGGCTTTGTTAACGAGTTAGTACGGAGTTATAGTGGAGCGGCGAGGAGAGCGTAGCAGAGAGTAGTGAGCAAAGCGATGCGATACGTGTTTTGTTTCTATGTGCACCGCTATTATACGCCGCACCGCTTTCGTCACCGCTCCACTATACAGGGTGTCCCACGCAACTGGAACAGGCTGTACCTCCTAAATGGTTGAGAATAAAAGAAAATGTTATAAGTAGAAGTTAAATGGTATCAGGCGGTGCATAATATGCAACTAATTTTATGCACTTTTGTGCATCGGTGCATCAGAAAAATGCAACTGCATATTTTTTTAAAATAGAAACCTATATTTTTGACTGCACCAATCGATGCAGTTTCTTGTGCTCTACATAAAAGTACTAACATACTTATGCTCTAAACTTATTATTAACGATTCGAAAGATTACAAACAGATAAATTTGCGCTGATATCCGAAGTATGGAGGAAATTTATAAGTTACAGCCAGGCTTGTTATAAGCCACACGAAAACATCTGAATAGATGAACAGTTATTTCCGACGAAAGCTCGATGCAGGTTTACGCAATGTATGTTTACGTATTACATACAATATATTTCCAATGCGCTGGCTTGTAAGAATATACCGGATGCTCAACTTGTACAGTGTCACAAAACTTATTAACGCTTAATATAATGTTGTTCCGACGGAACAGCTACGGTACCGCAACCTCGAAGCTGCGAAGGATGTTGGAAGAACCGTTTCCGGTGTTTCGGGCAGCGCGCCGTCGATGCACCGCGATGCGCGGCGTCGCGTCGCGCCGGTGGGGAAAAGAGATCCCCGAACTGAAAAGTTTGTTCGAAACGCGCAGGGAGCTTAGCGAGAGCGAGCAGAGGCGGTCGAAATTCCGTAGGAAACAAAAAAATGGAAGGGGTTTCGAGTCCGATAGAGGAGATCGAGGCGCGCGGATCAAACGAGCCGGACGGGGGCCGTTCGGCCCTTAAAAATTAATTTGAAAAGTCAGCCGAGTGCCGGCTCCTGAAAACGATCCGCTATATGAGAAGTCTCGGGATAGGCTGGAACCTTCCGTATTGCGGAAATCGCGAACGAGCCGCGTCAGACCGCGGACGAAAACTTTTCAAATGAGCCAACTTTGCGTGTGTCTTGCGCTTTCGGCGCGTCTCGCAACCCCTTTCTAGAGACGCGGAAAACCTCGCATATTAGTAAAGTTGTCGACAGAGACGCGCGAGCCTCCGTATAACGTTCTCCGGAAACCGTGCGCCGTCCCGCCCCCTCGGTCGAGCATCTTCCGGCCGAGCTCTCCTCCTGGCGGCGACCGTCTCCAATTTAACCCTTTCGACCCTGTACGGCAACCACCCTTCCGCCGGCGAGCGACGGGCGTTCTCTCGAACGCGCGACGCGAAGAAACATCGCGTAGAAATTCGTCGTCTCGGCGATCGTAATCGCGACCCTGCCGCGCTACCGTTTCGCCAAAGATTCGCGCATCCGATCTCTCGAGAACGAAAGCCGGCCGGCCGGTCGACCTTAACCGCGGACGCGTTCTCGAACCGAGTCTCTAAACGTTTCTTTCGTTTCTGTTGCAGGCCAAGTTGTTGGAGTCGTCCCACGCTTGGCTCGGAGCCTCCACGTCGAGTATAGCAGGTAAGTTGTTCGACGCTCCTCCCTCGTTTGCCTAATCGTTCAGCGGCAGCTGCGGCGACAGCGCGTTTCAGGAACGACCGACGATAACGTCGCGAGCAAACTCTCGGACCCGATTCCTCGAGATCCATCGAGGTGGGTCCTCGCGATTCCGAGTTGTACCGCGCGTGATCGCCGAGTCGCGACCGATTGCTCTCTTGTCGGTGGTCGGGTAACCGGCGGATAAATCTATCAACGAGAACCGAGGATAGAAGAAACGGGAGGAAAGCGACGGCTAAAGGCGGCGAGTAAACGGTGAGACGACTCCGACGAACCCACGGGCCGACGCGCCGCGACGCTCGCGTCGAGAAGAGCGGCTAAGGCCGAAGAACAGCAAGAGGAAGAGAAAGCGCGAGAAGACCGAAGCCGAAGAAAGGCGTCGAGCGATGCGGCGAGCCGCGGAAAACGCGTTCGCCGTTGTCCCGGCGATAACCGAGCCGAAGAACACGCGTTTCTTCGATACGGAAAGCAATTTAGATGGACAACCGAGAGCGAGGCCGGCGGCCGGCCGTTAATGGCACCGCCGATAACGCGCTCGCGATTTCAGCCGGTGGAGAAGGCTCGCGCCGATTCGCATTTCCACGAATTCGTCGTTGCCTTCTCGTCGAGAAGCCATTCTCGAGAACACGATCCTGATTCCGATCCGAAAGGTTGCGTCGCGGCCGTGCGGATCGCGTCCGGAAAGCGTCGTCCCACCTTGCTTTCGTTTCGTCGACCTTTCAACGCTGTACGACCCTTTCGTTCTGAAATTCCTTTGGTTTTGCAAACGCGTTCGCCTTGTTTCTTTTCGAGCATCTTTAAGAATCGCGTTCGAACAGGCCATTGCCCTGCCGCACTGCTCTTTCGTCTACGAAAAGACCTACGTCCCGCTACTCGATACCCTTGCTTCGCGCCGTATCGCGAAACTAAAATTTCATCGCGTTGATTTTCTCGAGTTTTTGTCTTTTTGTACTATATTACGAGATATTACCCGTTGGTCGAACGATAAGAAACGCGTCAGATGCGCAAGAGCGGGATCCGCGCCGCAGCGTAGCGTCGAGAACGTCCCGCTGTCGAAACGCGTAAGTTCTTGGAGACGCAACGCGGTCGCGGGGTTCCGACCGGAATCGGCGTCGGTCGGGGGACGATTCCGATCGGCCGTTCGGCTGGTCGTCTCACCGGTGTACCGCAGCCCCCCGCTTTTCCGCCCGTTTTCTCCGGGAAGCATCGAGAAATCGTCCACCGTTCCGTCCACGCGGATACCCTTGGGAGCGAACGATCGGCGTGGACGTAGGAGCGAGGAAGGAAAAGGTCGACGAGATCGGCGAGATAAAGAATGCGGAAGCCGACGCGAGTGGATGCGTATGAGAGAGAGGGAGAAAGAGAGAGAGAGAAAGAGAGAGAGAGAGAGAGAGAGAGAGAGAGGTGGTGGGTTGCGGGGGTGCTTGCCGGGAATGCTAACGGATCGAGATCGGAAGGGGATATCGTATCCGTGTGATAGCGCGGGCCCGATCTATCCCGGATTCGTCTCGGGATCCGTCGGATCCGAGGTTGCGCGAAGAGGCCTTATACGGCGTACCGCAAAAACAAAAAGTCGAACTCCCTGACACACTGTTTTTTAGCTGACTATACGACCCTGCTGAAGCTGAAGGCGCCCACGTGGACGCGGCACGATCTCCAGGAAGCGATCGAGGCCGTGGTCACGCAGAAGATGCGATTCACCCAGGCGTCGACCAAATACGGGATACCGAAAGGCACCCTGTACGACAACATCCTCGGGAAGACGAAGCGCATGATGGTCCTCGAGGAGGCCGGCCTGAACTCGAGCGAGGAGTCCGCCGTGCTAGAATTCTGCTGCGACATCAGCGTCAGCCCGTACAATCGCCGCACCAAAAAGTCCCTCAACGCGATTCTCAATTTCGTCGAGAAGCTCCGACGGAAGCGCGAGCCCGGGTTCGCGTTCAACGGTCTCTCAGGGTTTCGCTGGTGGTGGGCCTTTTGCAAAAAGCATTCGATAGTCTCGCTCTACTTCAACGACGAGAACGAGAACGACCAATGATCGACGCGCGCGCGCGCCCGAACCGTTTCGGCTCGTCCGGTTTCCGACGACGGCCATTCGTCGGCGCACGATTTCGTATTTCGAATAGGCGCGCAAAGCTCGCGGTCGTGCATGTCGGTACGCGTCCTCGCAGCCGTGTCGGAACAAATTTTTGTAAAAATCGAACGACGCGAACCAGCGATTTCCGCGCGAATTTCGAAACTTCGCGAGAAGCCGTCCGATCGGCTAACGTTTACTCGTCACGGTACAAACTACGTTCCACGATATTCCGTTTTCGTTGCGCTTCGAGCCTGCGGTTTTCGTCGATCGAACGCGATCCCTCGAATCGCGTCGCGTCTTCCGTCGAGAGTGCCTCGATTCGCGATCGTTCGATCGGTAGGCCGTCCGTCGGTACACGGCAACGAGAACCCTCTCAACGACCGCGATTCGAATTCTTTCCAATTGTGACATTCCACGCTCATTCCATTGAATTCGCGCGCGCGGCTACGCCCGTGCGTAGCAGGACCGATACAGCGAGCGCGATAAATTCTAGCGATAATAGTACTAACGATTGCGTTTACAGCGATAGAAATAAATAATATATTGCGTTGTCGCTGCTAACGATCGTAACAGCGACGATACAGTGCCTTTCCCCGACGTCTTCCATTCGAATAGAATTTACCGCGAATTCGATCCTCCGATCGCGGTGGTCCTCGACTCGACTCTCCTTCCTCGTAAAACGATCCGTCGATCCGCGCGTTTCTGTCCGCGAGTGCCTTCCTCGATTGTGATTTCGCCGAATCTCACAATTCGATCGTTCGAGATTATTAGAGTTATCGAAGCGTCCGCGTATCGGTGGTATCTTGCCTCGAACGAGAGTCGAATCGAATCGAGTCGAGTCCCTCGAAATCCGACCTCGGATATTCTTCGAATCGTCCGTCGTCGCGCGAATTCTCGCCGACGAATTCGCCGGAGTCCGGTGAGCGCGCTCCGGTCGCGTTCTTGCGAAAATTTGACATTTGCTCAACGAGGCGCGGTAGAGTCGAGAGAGTTCGCTGGCTAGGAAATCGTCGGAATCGATCAGCGGCGTTGCGATCGGTGGCCGTTTCGCAACGGAACGACGAAACGACGCGAAATTACGCCGCTTCGCGAGCCGTCGCGCGGACGCCCGAACGTCGTCGATTCCCGAACGCTCGTCGGCGGAGTTTGCGAAAATGAAAAAAGAGCGGAGCAGCGGATCCTCTGCGAAAAGATGTTGCAAGCTCGTGGAGCGCGACGCGGATACGGCGTTCCTGTAATTATAGTCGAGCCAAAGGTTTCGGTTTCTCGAGGCCGGCGAGAGCGGCGGCGGTGGTTGGTCGTTGCACCCTGTTATTTGGCTGGCCGAAACGGAGAAGGCAGCGGCGATGGGAACTCGGCGAATAACCACCGAAGAAAAATTTGCCGTTCGCTGCGACTCGAGCGGTCGAAACCTTTTCGTGGCGGATAAGCGAAGAGATCGGAGAGAAACCGGACTCGCTCGCGAATCGACGTCGTCGCGACGTCTCGGGTCGATTTCGGGGACCACGCGGGATGCTCTTACCGTTCGACTCGATCGCGGTGTCTCTGGACACGCGCCAAGATCCTCGTTCCGTGATACATAGAATTCTAGCGCTACCTCGCCGAAAGGAATCGTTGCGTTTCCGTTCCACGCGTCGCGGGAAAGACGCGCGCCGCCTTGCGAAAATCTACCGCCGATCGTTCTCTCGCGCGGGACCACGACCAATCGGTCTCCGACGCGCGATGGTCCGCAGCGAAAGATTCTGCGACGTTTCGACGGAGTTGATCCGCCGATATTTTATCGGAAGTCGTCGATACGGTATCGATGTCGTTTGAAAAAATCGGGACTCGTTGACCGACGACGCGTGAATAGAAAGGACAAAGTTTATCGTAACGACGATCTACGCGACATTCCCGACAGTGCGAAAACTTGATTTTCAATTGTCCAAAATACATTGCGTTTTCGCGGTTCGAACGAAACGAACGTTGTCGCATATTTAACACTTTATCGACCGGCGACTATTTCAGAATTTTTGTAAGGCCCATGATCCATGACTGAAAACTTTTTAATGGCTCTTTTAACGCTGACAGCAATTTTTATTGCGAATCAACAATGCATCCCCAATAATATTGTCTAATAATGTTGTTACAAATTGGAATGTAAAAGTAGAATTTTAAGCTTCCTTTTGATACAGTGCAAATATTGAAAAGCCTAATAATAGGCTTCCGGTCGATAAAGTGTTAATTGTTCTTATCTAGACTGATAGCCGTTTAGACGTAGGTAGAGACGTTCGTCGAAGGAAAGGTCGCCGAATCGTTCGATCCGAACCACCGTGCGCGCGACTTGCCGAAAAATACCGCGACGAAACAGTGACCGGGGACTCGGACGGCCCTCCTATCGCGCGTTCCTCGTTAAGTCTAGAACGGTAAACGAATACCTTCTCGTACCAAATGAAAAAAAGCAGTGGCCGAGTCCTCGGGTCCGTTCCGAATCTAGAAAGAAGAATAATCTCGCGGTTCGGTTTCGAAACTCGCGGAACTGTCGAACGGTGGCGGAGAACCGACGGAAGAATAATCATGCGAAAGTCGAAACGGTCGAAAACGACTCCGATCTCCGCGGTTTCCATGGTTATCGCGCGAGGCGCGCGCGTACGCAAGCGCAACGGGTTCCGCAGCGCGTCCGCGCAACTTGGCGGGCGCGTCTTTCCAATTAATTGTATTAATCGTCAAATTGGAGGATGCTCAATTAAACCCAATAAGTTAACTATTAAATAATCGTTGCGAATTGAGGTCAGCCGTCCGCGACGTACAGCCGGTGCGCGTTCGAGTTGTATCGGGCGCGGTGGCAGACCGTTGCGAGCCTGCGATTACCGGTTTAACGTTAAGTAAAATATTTTCTATCAACGAGCGAGCTTGTTCCGTTATGAACTCACACGCGTTTCTCTTTCTCTCTCTCTCTCTCTCTATCTATCTATCTATCTATCTATTTATCTATCTATTCATCTACCTTTTCCGCTGTTATTTGTTTCACTTTCACTCTGTTTCTAGCTCTCCGTGTTTCTCTTACTACGTCTTTGTGTCTCGAACAATGTTCTTTTATCTTTCTTTGCGAGGATTGTATACCAACGACAATACAATCGATACATGAACGCAGAGAAGGCGGTGTCCGTGTGTGTATCTTTATTCCCCGACCCGTTCCCCGCCGCAATTTGCCTTTCGACGGTTTGTTCGCAGGTACGCTTCGACGAAGCAGCTACGATGGAACCTATAGCACGTGATTTTCGCACCTCGACTCGATATACCCACGCGTTTGGCTATTTACGTTGTACGCGTTGTTCGCGCGAGTGCGCCGACCGGGCGCATCGTTCCGATTTTATTCTTCGATGCTCGCTACCGCCGATTCGCCGATTACGCGATCGACTTTTCGAACGGCCGATCCGCGAAAGTTGTTCGCGCGATCGGCCGTCTCGACGTCGAACCGATCGCGTCGCGGTTCGTCCTCCCTCCTCGATCGAGCTCGATTCACCGACTAACGCTCTGCTTTTTCTGTTTTCTCTTTTCCGTGGGGGGCGTAAACTAGCAGACAGCTACCAGTATCAGCTGCAGTCGATGTGGCAGAAGTGCTGGAACACCAATCAGAGCCTGGTGCACAATCTACGTTTCCGGGAACGCGGGCCCCTCAAGTCCTGGAGACCGGAAACGATGGCGGAGGCGATCTTCAGCGTCCTCAAGGAGGGATTATCCCTGAGTCAAGCCGCGAGGTAATCCCCGACTTCTACTTTTCATCCGTCTTCCTCCCGTTCTTCGGTTTTTTCATTTCTCGAACGGTACGGTTCCGTTTACCTTTCTCCGTGGACGCGCGCGTCTAATCCCGTCATCCTCGAACAAGATAGCGCGCGAATTTCCCCGAAACTCCAAGGTCAAAAGTCCGAATCGAAAGAAGATCTTCGCGATCCTTCGTTGCCACTTCTTCGCGCGCGTTTCGAGAATTTCGCGACGAACGGTTTCGCGAGCGAACTCGCGTGTTCTTGATATCCCATCGATCGAAATCCGATCGCGCTTCGTCGTCGTCGGTGCGAAATCATTGGGAAACGCGTAAACGCAGAATTTCTTCGTCCGATCGAATTACGAACGTCGAAGGACTTGGAATTGCTCCGTAACCGTCGAAGCGATACGTTCTTTAAAACGCGAATCGATTTTTAAAATAACGTCGAAGCGTTATCGCTGGATCGAGGTAAAACGCGCGAGGATTCGCGGAAGTAGGATAACGTCCGTGGATGGGACAACGGTCGAAAAGAATTGTTGCGGTAATTGCAACGTATAACGTATCTCGACGAGGGGTTAAACGTGGAACGTCGAAAGCATCGCGACTTTGTCTTCGCGGAGACATTTTACAACGAAACATTTGAATAATTCGCGTCCAGATCGGAGACACGACTCTTGGCCAGCTTCTCGGCGATTTTCGCCACTGTGCGTCGCGTCGTGTCGCGTCGCGTCGCGTCGCTCAAACTTGGCCGAGCTGAATTTTGTACGGCCGTGGAGTAGAGGACCGCGTCGCGCCGTTATTTAACCAGTCAAATCGTCTGGATTACGTCCGCGTCAGACGTTTCCACCGTTTAAGGAACGCGCGCTGAGAAGAATTTCATTATCAGATGGATATTTGCGGCGCGACGAGTTCAATTCAACCGTGAAAGTTCATCGGACCGCCTCTGCAATGAAACGGCGGATCTTAAACGATACCGCCGCCGCGTCAGACCGCTTCGATCTTCGGAGCTTGCCAACGGATCGGACGTTCGTGGATTCCGAAGCGATCCGCGGGCATCGCCGTTTCGATTTTCGGTTACTCCGTTCCCTTTTCGCGGCCGGTGCAAATTTAGTGGAACGGAGGTGCGGATCCGGCTCCGTTAGCCTTCCGATGGATAACGTTCTACGACGTTGTCCGCGACCTCTTTTCGTGGCACGGCGACGAGTAGATTTCACGTCGACGATTTCGAGAAGATTACACGGTGCAGCTAATTTATTTGGAGAGGGCCGTCGAAAGAGGGAAAGGGCACGGTCGCGAGCCACGAGAGATCGGAAAACCGTGTGTGGCGCTTCCCACGATTCTTGATCCTCGTTCGCGGTCGTTCGCCGTCGAGAAGGCGATCCGGTTCGTTTCGACTCCGACGAGCCGTGACCAACGGACGTAAATGGGTCAAAACGCGGAAGAAGAAAGAATCGCGCGAGCGTTGCGGCAGCTCGAGCCGAGCCGAGCCGAGCCGCGCGACCGCCTTGAGAACTTTTTACAGCTCGGTCGTAAAGCGCGTATCGCGTACGCGTAATAACGCGTCGCCGTTAAAAGGTTTTTCCCTTTGCGCGAACAAGGGAGCGCACGATCGAGGGAACGTTTCGCGGAACGCGGCCGATAATCTTAACGAGGATCGATCGAGGGAACGCTGCCCGGGTCGTCCCCGAGGGGGTCAACGAAACCTTCTCGCAAACGAATCACGGTTGTTTCTTTTTGCAGGAAATACGACATCCCGTACCCGACGTTCGTTCTCTACGCCAACCGAGTGCACAACATGCTGGGTCCGAGCGCCGACGGCGGGGCCGGTGAGTGTTAGTTGCCATTTTCATTAAACCGTCGCGACACGGCCGTTTCTCGATCATGGATCTAGGGGAAGCGCGGACGCCGAACGAGCTTTCTCGATCGGGACCGCTTAACCGACCCGACGAACGCTCGTTCGATCACCGCGCGCGACTCAAAAACACGTACAGAGAGAAAGAGAGAGATAGAGAGAAACGGAGAGAGATAGAAAGACAGAGAGAGAGAGAGAGAGAGAGAGAGAGAGAGAGAGAGAGAGAGAGAGAGAGAGAGACAGCCCGTCTTCAAACCGGCGCGTATCATCCAAGACAAACTCTTGTCTTCGTCCCCGTCTTCCCCTTTCGTCGACGTCGCAGTCGCGTTGGAAACCGCGAACCGTGCCGATGAAACGCTCTCTCGTCGCGGCGTAGTTTTCATCCTCGACGCTTTGGCTACCGGAAGCCTATCGATGGGCTTTTTATCGGCTCTGCTATTTTCGCTGGAAAACCTTAAGAATAAACGTCGCCGCTCGTTCGACGGCGCAACGGCTGTACGCGAACGGCTTCGGACGTATTCGCATTATTTACACGCGTTTTAATGGAACTACGTCCACTCGACGACAACGACGCGGTATCGACATTCTCTTCTTCTTTCCCTTTTCCTCCGCTCTCGGTAGCTGCGAGAATACGTCGATGCCGCCGGTGTAAAGCCGTTCGAGCGTCGCGTCGTCGGACGAACGACGACCTTAATTCGTGGATTGTATTACTCGAAGCAACTTGTCGTTTCGCGAACGAAATTGCTATCGTTATTGGACGATACGGCGAAGTCGCGTAGAATGCCGTCGACTCGGATCCGTAACGTTGCGTTCAGCGTCGAATGGACGCGAGTCGAAATTCGGGGTTCGTCGCGGGGCATACAATACCCCGTGGCAATCGTAGCTCGTTGTTCGTCTTTCGATTTTGCCGCGCAACGTTCGGCATCCGAGGAGCGCCGACGTTACAGAAAATCCTCGGGCGTCCGTCTAGGATTCTGTCGAGACATCGTTCCACCGGTTTCCGGTAGAAAAAGCGTTGAAACGCGTTCGTTGATCCGTCGCGTCGCGAATAAACCGTCTTTTCCAAAGATGCTCGCGGCTTTCTACGAAGCACTCGCCGCGGTCTCGCGTCGGGCCGAAATTCGAGAAACGGTGGATCGTCGCGAGTACGTCGCGGTAAAGCCAACGCTGGACATTCAAATACGATTGCCGTTCGTTGTTCGTTGCTCAGATCTCCGCCCGAAGGGAAGAGGTAGGCCGCAAAGGATTCTGCTGGGTGTTTGGCCCGACGAGCACATCCGCGGCGTGATTCGGGCCGTCGTGTTCCGCGACGGCCACTCGCCGCACATCGTCAAGGAAGAGCCGGCTTCCATGTACCCGAGTTTGGCGAATTACGCCGCCTGCAACGGTCCGGAAGGAGCGGTCAGCCCCGGAGCTGCAGCCGCGGCCGCGGTTGCAGCGGTCGCTCAAGGTAACTCAACGTCCGCGTCTCTTTCGCGTTTCCTGCTTTCCGCTTTCCGCAGCCCGCAGCCACGCTTACCGGACGAACGCCTCCGCGTCGTCCGCGAATCGGCGATCTTTCGCTCGACCGAGCAAAGGTCCGTTTACGCTCGGCCGCGCGGCGCCCGCTTCGGGCCCGGACAGAATTCGGTTACCCTGTTTTCGAATTCGATCCGGGCCCCCGAACGGACGGTGCACGGCTAACCACGAACGCGCGAACGGACCTTTTCGCTCCGCGATCCTCGGACTCCGCGGGTTCCTCGTCCACGAGAAAACATCTTCTCGCGGACGAGGAATTCGCCGATCGCTCGCACCCCTTCCAGTTTCCTCGACATATAAAATCATAGTAGCGGCAACTTGTACGTTTCATTCGAAGATTGTGTACGCGTTACGGTTCTAACAGAGAGACGTTATGGCGCAGGTCTGCGTCACCAGATGTGCAGCATGGTAGCAGCGGCGCACTCGCAACAGCACGAGATGATGGCGACGAATCTCTCGACGAACCTGTCCACGAACCTGTCGACCAGCCTGTCGTCGAACCTGCAGGCAGCGATGCAGGCCAGCCAGCATCACCACAACAGCAACAACAGCGGCGTCGTGATCGGCAGCAACAACGGTAGCGGAGGCGGCGGGGGGCCCGGTCCCGGGCCCGGGCCGGGCAACAACGGCAACTCGCCGTTGAATCTCGGTCTGGCGAGTCCAGGATCCGGCGGCCCGCCGGAGAGTCCCATGGAGAGTCCTCTGGCGAGCCCTCTGGGCCCGCTGATGGACCCGGGACACATACCGAGCAGCGTGGAGGTCGGTATCGGCGTCAGCGGAATGACCTACAAGCCGGCGCGAAGTTTCGTCAGCCCGCGGCCGGAGAATCTCTTCCAGGAGGACATCGCGGATCTCGTGAAGAGCTCGCACGGGCTCAAGGACAAGGACAAGATCCCGGTGAAGCTCGAGCCACTGACGGATTCCCGTTGCGAATAGTAAGCCACGAGACGGCCGAGCACGAAAGAGCTAATCGTTGCCGGTTTCGGATCAGCGGCGCGCTCGCTCTGGTCCCGACAGGCTGCTCCGTCAGCGGCCGGCTCTTTTCGCGCAAGCAACCGACCAACCGAGCGATCGAGCGCTCCTCGAGGGGAGCGACGAGGGATGGATTAGCCGACTCGACGATCGACTCGGTCGGCAGAACGACGCAGCACCGAGCTGCCGCGGCGTCGGCGGATTCGTCGCCGTTCGTCGCCGTTCGTCGCAACCGAACCGAGCGACTCGAGCGACTCGAGCGACTCGAGCGACGATTCGCTCTCGCGGCGACGCAAAAGTATACCTGTAGCGATCTTGGACGAGATCGAGGCTTACAATCAAAATGATGCAGAGAACGGAAGACGGAGAGAGAGAGAGAGAGAGAGAGAGAGAGAGAGAGAGAAAGAGTGA
>CM052094.1:320148-400114 GCA_028453745.1 Agapostemon virescens
AGAGAATGAGAGAGAGAGCGAGAGAGAGAGAGAGAGAGAGAGAGAGAGAGAGAGAGACGTCGAGACCCGGCGAAAGAGACCGCAGAGATCGCGATCGACGTTCGACAGACCGAAAACCAGACCGATGCTCTTTTCTTCCCTCGCGATCTCGGCCGCGGGTCGCGATCGCTCGCTGTCGATCTTCCGCCGTGCGACGATCGACGTCTCGCGCGACCGGATAGGATCGGGTCGCGGGTCCACCGGCTCTCCAAAGTATGCTGTATTCACGGAGAAGAGGGGAGAGCTAGCAAGCGAGCGAGCACCGCGTGGCGCAGGGACACACGCTTAAACTCGAGATTTATATATCCACGCATATACGATAACCGTACGTTTAATGCCAAATGTATAGTAATTGGCGCGCGGCCTCGGGCCAAGGGCCATTATCCGCGCTGCTCGATCGCCGTCCGAATCGAAACCAGTTCGAAACTGTTTCGGGACGGCAACGATTCGTTTCGGCGCGGACTAGATGTTTCAGTTTTTTGATCGAGACGCGACTCGTCGGGAATCGTCGCGGTTCTAGGGATTGCCGGGTCTACACCGACGTTCGATTCGGATCTATGAGCAAGTTGGAAAGATCCATATCCGGTTCACGGCGGGAAAACGGTCCGCGATCGATGGACCGAGCGCGTAGCCCGACGAGCCCGAGATGTACAAAATTTGCTTACGAGTGTCTGTCGCACGAGAAAACGACTAAACCTTTTACGAAACGAGAAAGAGCGAGAGAGAGAAAGAGAGAGAGAGAGTGAGAGAGAGAGAGAGAGAGAGAGAGAGAGCACTGTTCGGCTCGAGAGCGAACACGGAATGGAAACGCGCGAAAGATAGAAAGAAAACAAGAAAAAAGGAAAGAAAGGAGAAAAGAAAGAAAGAAAGAAAGAAAGAACAAAAATACCGATTGCTATACTTTATTAAGTGTAATGATTGCCTTCCTGCCATATTTGGGGTATGCCAAGTATAAAAATTATAAGGTTTAGAGATTAGGGATACGAGGAAATTCATTGAATTTGGAACTGGAGAACATGTCGATAGAGGTGTGCGAGTGTGCGAGAGCGGCGTGCATCCGTTGTTGTTACGATCGCGTGCGCGTTGAGAGTCGACGAGAGAGAGAGAGAGAGAGAGAGAAAGAGAGACACCGCTTGCCTGAGAAATTTTCAGAGAGAATGGAACAATGCGTGTGCGCGCGCGACCGAATGCTTTTGTTTCGGAAAGATCGTGCTATTTTTCAAAATTTTACAAACCGCGCGTACGACTTTTTCGCGGAGGGACCCTCGATCCTCGACAATCGGAGAACGATCGGGCGTCGAGTAGCCGGCAAATCGATTTCTCGTTCGAACGTATCGTCGGTCTCATCGGCCGTCGATCCGATTGAAATCCGAATTACGCGTGGCTACTTCCCGATCGTTCTTGTCACGGACTGCCGTTCAAAGATATCGTGCGACGTCCACGAGCGAGTTCGTTTCGGGCCTAGCCATCCCAGGGACAGAGAAAGAGCAAGAGAGAAAGAGAGAGAGAGAGAGAGAGAGAGAGAGAGAGAGAGAGAGAGCATGTGTGTGTGTTTGAAAGCGAAAGAGAGAGTGAGAGAGAGAGAGAGAGAGAGAGAGAAAGAATGCATGAAAGATTGCAAGAGAGACAGAGAAAGGGCAGACAATGGGGTGGAAGACGAGTGCGAGCGTGAAAAGAACGGAACTTTCTAAAAAGAAGAAAAAGACGATGCGAGAAGAGAAAGAGAAGGGGAGGGAGATTTTTTTAAGTCGGCGTACCGGTCGAGCGACTCTTTGTAAGTATTACAAAGTAAAGACAAAAAGTAACAATTTTCGAAGTGGCCTTCTGTGAAAGGAAAAGACCATCGCTTTTCGCTTTTGCTCGGAAAACTAAAAAAAAATGAAGCGTATAGGTTCTCGGTCGGTCGTATTATCCGTTTGTCTAGAAAAATTTGTCGGAAGGACCGTTGTTCTCGCGTCACTCCCCTATACGGAAGCTTTAACGGATTTAACGAAACGGTTGGTAGGAAAGTATTCCCGAAGAGGATCGATTAGCAAGATGTAATAATATGTATTATCATCGGCCATTAGAAAATTAAACAAATTCGGGGGAAAAAAAACTTTCAGACGCGTTATTCTTGATACAAAAGAATTTTTTTGGGGAGCGTGAGAGCGGTATAATAAAAATGAAAGACGTTTTCGGGCGTGTCACGCTGTCGGCAAGGGAAAGCACGATTTTATTTTCCGCGTGAATCGGAGCACGAGAGAAACGGGAAACGAGAACGAGAGAGAGAGAGAGAGAGAAAGAGAGAGAGAGCGAAAAGAGATAGGACACAAACGAAAATACGGTAGATCGCGATCTTAAAAAATTTTATTACGATTTAGGCTTAATGTGTTCAACGAGAAGGTAAATTTGAACGAAACCAACGGGCGAGGGTGAAGCGAAAGAAGATATTCGAGAGCCGAAGCGAGCAGATGGAATTGGGAGGGAGAAAAGAGGGAAAAAAATACGAGTTCAAAGAGCTGCGAACGAAATTGCGAGGAAGAATTAGCGGCAATGGGACGAGGGAGGGTAGGAGGAGGGATTAGGGGGAGAGCGTGCGAGAGGGAAAGAAAAAGAGAGAGAGAGAGAGAGAGAGACCGAGCGAAAGAGAGCGAGAGAGGGAGAGAGAGAGAGAGAGAGAGAGAATGTAAAGGACGGGGCATGTGAGAATGTGAAAGAGATTAAAATTAATATTGTATAAAAAAAAAAGTAGTAAGTGCCTTTCAAAGAAAAAAAAATTAACGTGTCCCGTAGACCGTGACCACTTGTACATGATGAAAAGTCGTTCGAAATTTCGCGTCACCGGATACATCGTTTGCGATTAAAACAGAAAGAGGAGAAAAAAAAAATAGACGACGACGAAGACGAAGAAGACGACGAACGCCGACGAACGCGAACGGAAAGACAAAGAGTTATCGTTCGCGCGGACGCTGTGTAAAATAAAATTCTCGCACGACCGATCGTTCGCGCGGACGCGTCGCCCCGGTACCGGTCGTCGCGCGCGTGTAATCCTCTTCGTCTCGTCCGAAAGTCGTCACGACGCTGCGCGATTTCTAGGAAGTATTATAAAGAGCGCCACGGTTAATAGTCGAGGATAGAATCGATGGAGGAAAAACACTGGGAATATTTTGCGACACAAACTTTTGGCTTTCCCTTTTCGGACAACGCGGAGGTGGAAGGGAGTTGGAGGAGAGATTTTTCTTCGTCGATTACGCAATGTGTCTACGAATCCTTTTGTGTGTGCGTGCCGAGAGCGAATGTACAGGATCAACGTGTAAGAAAGCCGGACAAAATTTCTGTTTCGGATCTAACCACTACCGGTAATACCCTGAATGGCATATTCTCGTAAACGTTTCTTTTGATTCGCTTGTACGGGAGAGATATCGGGCGAGAAAACGCGTGGCAGATCGAGAGAGAGAGAGAGAAAGAGAGAGAGTGTGTGCGTGTGTGTATGTACGCGCGCGTGAGTGAGCAAAAGAGAGAGAGAGAAAGAGAGAAAACGCAGATGGACGTTAAAACGCAGGAGGAGAGGCAGACGTATGACTCGAATCAGCAGAGGGAACGGATATTTCGAGAAACTTTCGTTTATGCATTTTGATATATATCTGTGAACAGATGAAGAAGAAAAAGAACAAAGATACTTATATTACATACATAAGGTGTAAGTGAACAAAAAAAAAAAGCATCTAATACGCTATTATTGATATAGGACACAAAGTAAAGTAAATATATATATGAGACAAAAAAAAAGGTATATATATACATAAATTGATATATTGACGCTATATAAGGTTGCTGCTGGACGCGTTTTACTTTGAGGGACGAAGGTGATGCGCAGTTTTTCCGTTCAAACGTCGTCGAGGACGAAACAAAAGTTCACGCGAAGAAGAGATTAAGTTAGACAAAACTGTAAGGACCCTAGAGTCGAAGATAAAGTAGCTCTTAGAATTTTTATCGAGGCAACGTAAGGACGGACGGGCGTGACGCTAGTATACCACTTTTCAGAGAGGCGAGAGAGAAAGAGCAAGTGTGTGTGTGTGTGTGTGAGAGAGAGCGAGAGAGAGAGAGAGAGAGAGAGAGAGAGAGAGAGAGAAAAGAGAGAGAGAAAGAGAGAAACAGAGAGAACGAAAGAAAGAAAGAAACCTGCCCATTTGTCCTCGTGGCTTCTGCGTTTCGCTCGCTTATCGATCGGTCTCGCGGGTTTTCCGAAGCTTTCGATTCGTCTTAAAGTAGCCAAGAATCCGAAAAACTAACTGCGCGCGAGAGAGATCGAGAGCCGATGGAAAAGCGTCGCGAAACAGCGAACAGAGCCAACGGTTTTGCGTAAACCTACGAATCGCGATCAAAGAGAACCGCGCAAAGATTTTTCGCGAGCGCGACGCATCCAGCCGCGAGGTGGGTTACGCAGCCGTCAGCCATAGCGACAACCGCGGACGTATTTCGACGACCCGATACTCGAGCATCGAACTCGTCGCTCGTTTACGTTTACGTTTACGTTTACGTTCCCAGCAACGGTCGAGAATCGCCCCGAATCGGGGAACCGAAACAAAGAAAGTCTTTCGGATGCGATTTGCTCGGGATCGAGCACGGATCGCCCCGCGGAGCGACGGCCCTTTTCGGTCCGCTCCACGGACAAGGATAAATCGAAAGAGTCGAAACGGCAATGCGAAGCAGTTTTCGGAACGACGCTCGAATATCGGGCCGTTCGAATAATAACGCGGCCGATTATTTACAGAAATATCCGACGTTCGTTCCACTTGGAGAGCCCGCGAAAGACAGGATCTGAAATGTATCGCGCACGCGCCGAACTCTTACCTTTATTTTCGCCTTAGCTTCGAAGCGTAACATCGTGTTTATAATTAATGGTCGCCCGACATACATAGCCGCACACTCGATCCGCTCGAGAAACGGACAGAAAGAAGAGAAGGTGAAGAAGGTGAAGAAGGTGAAGAAGGTGAAGAAATGTACCGACGAAACAATCCTCCGGCAAAACTGTACGAACAAGGCGATAAACGAAGCGTAGTAGTCCCGTATCCGCGATTTACGACTAGTTTACAGGATATGTAACACGTAACGGCGTTCATCGGCGGGAGCCAAGGATAGGCAGAGAGGAGCAAAAGGGAGAGAGAAAGAGAGAGAGAGAACGAGAAAAAGAGAGAAAGAGAGTGAGAAAAAAGAGTGAAAGGGAATTGTAAGGGGACGTTACGGCAGCTTAAGAAAGAACGAGTCACGCCGTGTAACAGGGGAGAATCCATCCCGTGTTTTCCATTTCTCTGCCGCGATAATGGCCGAACCGTTCGAGAATAAACACTAGGAGGCATCCTAATTTACAGGAACTAGTAGTCGAGCAATAGAACCGCACATTTTTCAGAACCTGATTATTTAATCGTACACACCCGGTCGCGAGCCGATATTCAATAAAACACGACACGCGTATCTGAAACTTGTACGGTCATACACACGCGTACAGACATACACATGTACACGCATACAGAGCTACGATAAACATACACACGTGCACACAATAGAGAGACGAACATAGGTATTTAGCGGCAAGACGTCGATTAGGTAAAAAGCGATCGATCGTACGGTTCTCGCTGTTACGCTTTTCGCATAGTCATTACCTTCGAGAGGAAAAAAACAAAAAAAAATAAAAAAAAAAGAGCAAAATTGTATATTTTGTTCAGCCATTACAAAATGTTCAGTTCGATCGATCGATCGGAAAATCACGATCGTTTTCAGGGATCGTGGTCGTCGATCGTCGATCAAAAACACCGATCGTCGATCCGTTGATCGCCGATAAGAAATTAGTTTCGAATCCGAACAGAATTGGAATTCCATTCGACGCGCGGCTTCCAACGAATTGTAGAAAATACGATAGAATGGAAACGCGTTGTTCGTTCACGGCAGACCCATAACATACGACCGTTGCTTTTGTCCGATCGAATCGCGTAAACAAGATGTACAGAATGTGGTACGCTGTTCAACGGATAGGAACCATTTTAAAGCTGAAAGCGTAACGTTTCGAGTCTTAACTTTCGTCTTGTACGATCCCGAATTGTTACCGAACATTCTATACATGAAGAAGAAAAAAAAACAAGATATTGTACATACTTGGATCGCAATGGTTAGTTGTTAATTGCATAAGAATTTCACTGATTCCGGTTGAAAGAAGGTTGACTCGCAACCGCAAGTTCGACAGCGAGAGCCGTGGTTGCACCCAGCTGTGAAAACTTAGAATCTCGACGAGGCGAAAAAGATGTTGCTGGTTCGAGGTCGCTCGCGCCACCTAGACCCGCGATTTGTAATTTCGCTGCGTAACGTGCTCGAGCGGTGGATACGCCGAGTACGGCGGGTACGGCGGGTACGTCGGGTACGTCGAAACTGGCGCGACGCATCGTCGACCTCGAACGAGCAAATCGTGTTCGTCCTTCGCTCCGAGAGCAACCGATAATAATAGCTATAAAGAAGAATGCATCGGAAGACGGGAGATGAACGGAGAAACGAAACGATCGGATGAAACGTTGAAGAATATAAGCGAGAACCAGGTGACAAATAAAAGAGACACACTCACACACGGTTGACATTCTAACCTACAGGACAAGTACATCGGAGGAGGTACACGGCCAACGTTACGCGACAGAGACAGACTCAAATACAACCGCGCGTTCACTGTAAATAGAGAAAAATGCAACATTAATTATACAAGAAAGTTCATCTTTATTATCGTAACCTTGTAATATATTTATTTGTCCGCTCGTGAAGATACTTTTATCGTAGTTGAATGATAACGAGGCCTCTGTTCTGTTTGAATCTGCCGCTGAAGCGCGCCAAAGGGGCATTGGTCGCGCATATAACGAACGAGAGAGAGAGAGAGAGAGAGAAAGAGAGCAAGAGTCACAGAAAGAAAGAGAGGGAGAGAGTGAGAGAAAGAGCGAAAGAGAGCGAGAGAGAGAGAGAGAGAGAGAGAGCGAGAGAGAGAGAGAGAGAGAGGGGGGGCGTAAACGCGTTCTCCGTTTTTTGGTACGATAACAAATATTTTTGAAAACGCTTGCGAATAAAAGTGTGGAGCGCGCGCGGCCTCTCCGAGCAATGCCTCGCGAGTATTAGAAAGATGGAGATCGGGA
This sequence comes from Agapostemon virescens, assembly GCA_028453745.1. Classification (NCBI taxonomy): domain Eukaryota; kingdom Metazoa; phylum Arthropoda; class Insecta; order Hymenoptera; family Halictidae; genus Agapostemon; species Agapostemon virescens. Next base: position 327,336 of record CM052094.1, read on the forward strand.
AACGGTAGATCGGTAGGATGAACAAAGCTCTCGCGACCGAGGCTGATCGTGGCCGATTTCAGACCAGTTCTTACCTCGAAATTTTTAGCGATTCCGCTTATACACAGGACGTCTCAGCCTCGTTCGCGCGAGGGATCCCGGATCGGTCATCCGTCTTCGTTTCCGCCGCCTGTAATCTCGATGATCGATTCCGTTCGAAATCGTCGATAAGCGGCCTATAGAAAGACGCTCGCTGTCCAAGGACGACGACCAGCGCCGAGTTTCTTTGCAGATGGCGATAGTTTATAGTTACTATTTCTTTCTATTTTTACGTTAAACGAAGTATTTCTTTTGAGTAGATAGTCGAGAATTGATTGAGAAAAAAAAAACCCGACACAGGAACCCATACGCGAATAGTTGCCCGCAAAACAGCAATTGTACATGTACCCGTGACGAATCGCGAAGCGACGTTTGCTTTTTCCGTTTCATTCCAAGATACCTTGGGGAGGGGAGGGGGGGATACGTCGAGGCGTTTCGGAAAAAAAAAAAGAAAATAGTTTTACTTTTGTAGTCACGGATGCAAAGCAAAACCTTGTCAACCATTACAAATTCCTCTTTTATTTATTACCGATTAGCATGTAAGATGACGTTCTACCGACATATGCTATTATTATAAATACACCCTATATATAGTGGAGTAAGCGTTACATTACCTACCTACCTTCCTACCTACCCACCTATCCACCTATCCACCTACCCACCTACCCACCTACCAACCTACCTTCTTACCTGCCTGCCTACCAACCAACCGATCAACCAACCAACCAACCAAACAACCAACCAACAAACCATCCAACCAACCAACCAACCAATCAACCAACCAACTTACCTACCTACCTACCTACCTACCTACCTATCCGTGCTTGACGGGTGAACAACAGATGAATCACGCAATCATACATTTAAGTTGCTATTTGGCACGTATACCTAAGTAATATACTAACATAAACAGTATGCAATAATAAATATGAGAAATTAAACACGATCTCTCTTTCACTGAATTGCTCGATACGATTCCTCTCCTTTGCGTGTTCTGTATTTCGTCGCACGCGATGCTTCCCGACTACTATCGTGACCGATAAAAATATGAATTATACGGTGCCCGGGTAAATAACGAATTTCTATCCATGTTTCGGTGCGCGAATGGGACGTAACGAGCCTTTTTAAACGATCAGCTTTCCTGGAAACAGTATTTATTTACAGTTTACAATAAATAAATGAATCGACTTCGTGTCAACACGCAACATTATAACTTTGCATATAATCGTATAAAGATAATAAAATCAATGGGCTGACAGAATTGACAAAGGCATGGAAATTGTAAGACAGAGTAGTTTCACAGATGTCTCCTTCAAACGTAACATTCCGCTTCGATCGAATCTCTTCTAAGGCATCCGGTAGCGTATTGCACCATTCGTTGGTAAACTTTGGTCGATCAAAATTTCACGATTATACCTTCCCGACAGCTGGTATATTATTTCTATTAATCTCCTGTTGTATCGGAATCTGTGCCGACTGCGAGTTCAGTTGGTTATGCTGTTGCGACACCACGTTGGTATGAACGTTTTGTGGTATTTGATTCGCAATATTCTGTTGCTGCTGCGGTTGTTGTTGTTGGTATTGTTGCTGTTGCTGCTGCTGCTGCTGCTGATGTTGTTGAACTGGAACTTGGCCCTGAGGCTGTTGTTGAATCGGAACTTGTCCTTGAGGTTGTTGAACTGGAACTTGTCCCTGAGGCTGTTGAACCGGAACTTGTCCGGGGTGTAACTGCTGAGCACCCATCTGCTGTTGCGGATATTGCTGTAGCACTACTTGCCCTGGCGCAGGATTAGGGTATTGTTGTTGATGCTGAAATTGTTGCTGATGCTGATAATTTTGAGGCGGAGCCGGATGCGCGTACTGTGGCGGGAACTAGAAACATTCGAAAAAATCGTGTTACAACTTGCCGATATTACCAAATCGTATTTCGTAATCGACATTTTTTTTATCGTGAAATAACTTTCTAAATAAGATGTTAGCGATAAAACTAAAATTACTTACCGGCTCGTGTTGTGGGGGTATACTACCTTGGTGTTCTGGTAGCTAATAACAGCAACAGAAAGTGCACAAGCTAATTATTGTCCATTACAAAAACAGCACAAAAATCCAAGCAAAAAAAAACAGATTGGACAAATACAAGCGAATACAAGAACAGACGATGAAATTCTAAATTACTACCTACAATCTTGACTAGAACCTATCCCTACTAAACGAAAACGTATCTACTGGCAGCTATTATTTGCCGCTAGAGGTTCTACAATCCGATCGTTCAAGTAGGTACTCGAATTCGAATTCCATTAAATCGGACAAATAGCAAGAGAGCATTTGTGATCTTATTTTTCTAATTTATTTTCCGTTCAACTAAAAGACTAGCGATTAGACTATGCATGCAGTTAGCCAAACTCGAATCGTGAAAGCCTCGAAAGTCTCGTAAAATCGTAACATATTTGCATTTTATCAAGAGCTAGTTTTTCCTACGATCTCGTATTTTCGAGTACTCACGATTCCTTGAGCGATCATTTTTTGCATCTCTTCTTGCTTGCGTAACCTCTCGAATTCTTCGAATTCTTCTTGCGTGAAAATCTGTCCTTCGTCCAGTCCTTGCCATCCCTCGTCTTTTTGAAACTCTGGTTTCTTAGTTTGCACCAAGAATTCTTCGTAACTGAAACAATGCGGTAGAATAAAAAAAACCTTGAGTACGATCGATAAGAACTTCCTCTCTACCAACCTGATAAGCGCATCCTTGTTAAGATCGGCCTCGTTAAATACATGTTCTCTCATTCTTTCCATTTCCTCCATGCGTTTGATTAATTCTTCTTGCGATGCTCCTCGAGTATAAAGTTTATCCAATTCTTTCAAAAACAGTGCTTTAACTTCATCCGGATCCCATACTCCGTTACCATCGATATCTAAAGAACAATTATATATACATATAACTAGTCAGCGACGCAAAGCGTAAAATACCGATTAATGGATTTTACATTACCATGCATGTAGAAGAATGTTTTTGGATTGAAATCCTCGGCTTCCATGTGATCCTGGTTCTCCCACACTTCTTCCAATTGTTGTTTACTACCTGGATGAAGCACCTACAAACGCAACGTATAGTCGAAAACAGATTAATTTCATAATAAATTGTGTAAACTCTTGCGCGTTCAACTTACAGGTTCGTGCTTTTTATGTTTTTCTTGTATTGTTTTGAGCTCCTGCTCGTATTTTTCTCGTTCCGCCTCATTCATATCTGTGCGAGAACACGAATATAAAAAAAATCGGACAAACAATATGATTTCGAAAAATACAATTACGTGGAAAATATTCAACTTGTAGTATTACGATTCAACTTTTGCTGCTCCTCGTATTTCACTTCCATTTCGTGTTTTTTGAATTCTTCTTTCCGTTTGTTATTGGTCTCTGCCAAATCTTTCGAAATCTGCAACAAGCATTGGCAATCTGTTATCTATAGTCTGTCGTTAAAAATCGATTGCACGATCGATGTTACCTTTGCGATTAATTTCTTTAGATCGTATATTTCGAATGTACGTGTGTTGGTGTGATCCACGTGACCGGCTATCTTCATATGATCGACGTCCAAACCGTTTCTCATCTCCTGCTCTTTCGTGGCGAGGTGCCTCAATCTTTCCAGTTCTTTCCTTTTGATCTCGTCCAATCTGGTTCGAACATTGTGACTCACGAATTGTAGTTGCTCCGCTATTTTTCCTGACTAATAAAAAGACGCGTTTATTCGTGAAGAGAATTCCTAGGTTTCTTTCTAGGGTCTTTCCGCCGACAAAGCGCTAGAACATTGGCTTACTCGTAGGTCCTCTTCGGATATTTCTTTCACCTTTGCTCGAAACTCTTGGTCGTTCTCCAATACCTGAATCACTTCCATCAGGTATCGATGGTACTCCAAATTTTCTGCCTACGCGAATAACAGAGGCCGTGAGATTTTTCTATCAACCGAAACAACCGTGATTTTCTCTTTTCGAACGGTACGGTTTAAAACGAAACTGTCGTAGATCCACGAATCGTACCATTTCGTCCGCAACTTCGATCTCGTTTTCAGCGTCGTGCGTTCCATCCTTTTTCTGATTAATGGGTAGTCCGACAACGTATCCCACCGCTGCACAGGCTAAAGCGATTAACGGCAAAGACCGCATTTCTTGGAACGAAACGCACGGTATCTCCTAACGGCTGAAAGAAACAACAACGATATAGTAGCAATTCTAATTTACTCGAGCGAACATATGTTAAACTAGAGTATAACGATCGATCTTCTGCCACGGTTTTCGCGTATCGGTCGAACGGATCGGTCGAGAGAAACGTCTGAAAAATGCGAGTCCACTTTCACTGGTGTACCAAACGGGGAAAAAAAACGACGAGATTATACGGTGCGTGAACGCGGAAATACGATTACGCGTTCGTCGTTGCAAGATGTCGAATACGTGTCAGCGACTACATAGCTGACGACCGATAACAATATCGGAGGCATATCGAACGAATTACTCTACGTCGGTAAACGCGCGGCACAACGATTACCGCACCCGCGAAAGTCTTTCGCGCGACAGGAAAACCGAATCGTCCGAACTAAAATGAAAAACCGACGAACGCACGCAAAATTCGAAATCGAGCCGACCGCGAACGAGGTCACGTACAAAAAAATACATATACAGAGAATTCCTCTTAATATCACTGGTTTACCGTTACGTGGTTCGGGCTCGGTGAAAGTGTCGGAGATGCAACGAATTTTCACTGGGTGCAACGACGGAAGACTGGCCGACGTCGACGTTCTCGCCTCGCGATTCTAACCAATGAAATTTCGCGGACCACCGAGTAAGTAATCAAGACACCCGTCTACATAAATCCGCGTGACTCGGGCTTACCACTTCACCAGGAAGATATCGCGGCTCGAAACGATCGAACAATCCGAAAAATCTATACTCGTCGTCGCGTATACCGCGTATCCGCGAGCGAACAAGATCGACGTCGACGACGCGTGTCGCGAGACGTTTATTTCGAAAACGGTCTCCTACGCGTTTCTCCGCAGCAGGATTTTCACAGATACGAAAAAAGATCGACGACGGGAGTTCCCCACTCGACGACTCGATGCTCGCGATAGATACCTCTTGACGTCACGGATGTCGACGGGAATTTCGAAAGACACGGCCGAGCGATAAACGGAAACGCGAGAGATTCGATACGGAGATACTGGTACCGGTCAGTACCGATTGGTACTGAATTATTCACGATATTCGGTCTCGATCGCTCGTCGACATAGCGCGCTGGCGTGCTCTCGCCTTTCGCCTCGCTCGTTCGCGTCGTTCGCGATTCGTCGCTTCGCCGCTAGATGCCGCCAGAAACACGGTCATGCGCAAAATTTGATCGATCGAAGCATTCTTTTCGAGACACGGTTTTCCGAGCCGTCGGAAAACTTCTTGACATTTCTTTTACACTGGATTTATCAAAAATTTCATAGAAAAGTCGGACGAATTCGAAACGGAAAAGCGAAATGCTTTCGTAGAATCGTTCGACAAACTCTTTCGAGTACAACGACGCGTTTCTTCGACAGCATCGACGACGCTCAAACGTATTCGAAAGCGGTCAATTTATTTGGAGAATCAAGGATCCGACGCGAACCCATTCGATGAATCGTAACGCGCGATGCAACACGTAGGTACGGGGCAGCCCGGTAAATAACGGCGCTTCGTCGTTTCGGTCGTTTTCGAAAATATGAAAAATCTTGACCAACCGAAACGTCTCGGTCGAAAGACGGCTAGCAGAAACGGCGGAACCAGTTTGTTTTTTCTTTTCTTTCAAGATAAAAGAGTTTCGAGGGTTTCAAGGTCACCTTCGCTCCTTTAAATAGAAACATATATTTTTCCGTGCAACCGTTACTCGGTCGTCAAAGTTATCCGATATTTTGAAAAACAGCGGAAACAACGGAGCGGCGAATTTATTTATCGGACCATCCTGCGCGCGTTCCGTTTCGGTAGAAAAAACGTCTCGTTCCTCGTCGAAGAGGAATCACGATAAATTACGATAAATAGAATTCAGCGAAAACGCGCGGGTCGACCGATCTCCTTCGGTTAACGGGCGAAATTACCCGAAAACGCATAATTCAATGCGTTCCAGGCCGGTCGACGAATATTCGTTTTGTTCGATTACAAGGCACCTTTGATCCTCGATCAACGTTATTGCGCGTTAATTAACGGATTTAATGAAAACCGATTTGATCCTGTTACACGCAGGATATTTACGATATTCCGTGTACGCGGTTTCACGCGTAATTTCCTCCTTTCGAACAAGATGACATTTCGTTCGGTCGGCACGCAGGCTACCGTAATCGAATAAATGTTGCTACGCGCAATAATTGCGAAATGGAACGCGATACGTCGTCCCGCGTTCGACGAATCGCCGATTTAGGATCGTCGGAAGAAAATCTTTTAAAAACCGTTCACGTACCGGTAACGTTTTCATCTTGTCGTCGGTGAAAAACGAGGCGCCGGCGACGAGCGCGCGACAAACTCGTCGACGAGTTTGAAAAACATGGAAGAACGCGTTTCGCCGTGCTCGGACGGAATCGACAAAAATTTTCCGCCGCGTCGAGCGCCGAGCGTCGAGCCAAAGGCCTGAATTTTTAATCCGATAGGTGTTTCCACGGTTTCACCTTGGCATACGGTAGAGATCTAAGCAGGAGGTGAAAGGATCGTGTACGCGTGCACGCGTCGGAACAGGGTATGCGATCGTAACCACGCCCATGACCGATCGAAACGCACCGTGCAACAAATTATGGCATAAACAACGCGAGAACCGTTTCCACGCTCGGCTAATTCGAATCAACGTTCTCCGGCGATCGCGATACGAGCCGTCGACGCTGTACCAACGCGATTCTTTTCTCTTTCGTCCGCGTCGGACGAATCGCAATTTAGCGCATCTTCCGACGCGACCATCTCGCGTCGATTCCATGGCGATGAAAGTTGACGAAATCTCGACGGGAAAACCCGCGACGAAGGCGTACGCGCGCGTCAACGAAGTCGCAAGGTAAAATGTTGAAAAAGAAACGGACGACGACGCAAACAAGAATACCGCGCGCGTGCACCTGGAATGCGTAATCGAGGAGACAAACACGCGAAAAGCATCGCGCGAGTCGGTAAACGAGGAAGATCGATTAACTGGTCGAGAATCTGCATCTTGAAACGTTAAGACCGTGTTTACCTTGGCGCGTCGCGGCGCGCGGCTCGACGTTAACGCTGCCTTGCGAATTTCGGTATTTTTTCCAATCTCTCGGCTTCGCGGAGAGGGCGGTCGATTTCAAGAACCGTTGTTTTTCGACGTCGAACGTTCGAACCTACGCCCGGGAAACGAGGACGATATCGAGATCGGTATTCGGTGTCGAGAGTCCATCCGTCGGTCGTCTAATTTATCGGAAGATACGGTCGCGTCGAAAAGGGCGCGAACGATAAACCGGCAAAGAGGCTCGCCGTTCGGGGCCCATTCCGCGGACGCGTACTCGCGTTCCGGAAACGCCGTAATCGTCCGTCTCGAGCGCGAGCGCGGCTTTCGAGTTTCAACGGTGGAAAATGGCAGGGGAACGCTCGTGAACGTTTGCGGCCACCCTGGCGAACGTTCGAGGTCCCGCTCGTGAACCTTTGAATTCCTCGAACGGTCATTAGGACGAAAGTATACCTGTGTCCACGGTTCTTCGTAGACCCGTTGTCCTCGGACAATGCCCGGCCCGACAAGTGTTTTCGTATCTGATTGACCCATCTTCGGACGGAACGCTCCGACAAACGGCTAATTTTTCTTCCAGCTAACGACCTTCGTATACCTGACGCATCCTATTCCCCCGCCTCTCGGCTACCTTTGTCTTTTCGATTTTGTCTCCGTCTCGTTCTCGGACCGAGAAACGGTTCCGCAGGACTGCGGAGTCACCGCGTCTTGCGCCTCGAGAACGAGTTCCTCTCTTGCTCTCGCTCTTACTCTTGCTCGTTCTCGGCCCGCCATTCTCCGCGCATTCACCGCCGATCGAATCCAATTCGGACGTTATTGGTCCGAAGCTATTTCCGAGGAACTCTTAAAACCTCGATCACAGTTGCCGAACGTTCTGAATACGATTTTTCCATCCGATATTCTCGGAGAGTTCGTCGTTTCGAACAGAGCGACGGGTTGCTGCCAACGAACGTCGTACGGACGGGTTCTCGGGCCGGACGAGTTCGGCTCGGTTCGCGTTTTTCTTAACGTAGACTTTTGAAAATCGTAGAATACGCGAACCTCGGACCCGCGTAAAGCGCGAACGAACGGACAACGGATGCTCGCTTCGACGCGCAGAGACGGCGCGAATCGGTCGGATCCGTTGATCTTTGAAATTTCCGCAGATTCTCGCGCTCTCGATGCGATCGAACTCGTTGGGAAAAACGGTCGACGTACCGATCGCGTCCCTCGCCCGTGAGAGACGGCTTTCAGGGAGTCGTCGCATCCGACGGCACGAAAAAAATTCTTGGTACACGCCCGAGATATGACGGAAGCAGCTAAATACTTAAACGCTCGAAACTCCAGGCTTAAATGCCGTTGATTGCAGTAGGAGGGAAATGAGAGGTTGCACGACGGACTCGTGTCTCGCGGCAGCGAGAGCTGTTACAAGACCGCCGCTCCGAAGCGTACCGGTTCGAGTCCTTCCTCGAATAGACCGAACGGATGATCGCGCGCGGCCCAATTCCCGATCCGAAGCTCCTTCCGCGCAATCTTCGAAATATCTTTGCGTCTTACCGGAGGAGCGGCGAAACCCGTGCGAAAACCGTGCGCGAAACGTCGCGGGAACCGAGCGACTTGGTCGAATAAACCATCGGTGCGGTTTCTAAGCAACCGCGAGAACGGCTTTGCTCGTCCGCGACGTCGCTCCGGCGGAACGACCTCCGTTCGACGGCGACTCCGTCGCACCGTTCGAGTCGCTTCGTTCGCCGAAGGTACGACGTTCGCGACGTAGCTGCGACGGAAGTTATCGTTGCTGCGAAACGCAAATTTCAGAAAAAAGCTATTACGTTTTAAAAAAAGCCTCTATTTCGTGGTCGTCGTTTCGATCGTTCGTCGCGGCTTCGACGAAAACGTACCCCGAGGGATGACCGAAACACGGTCCGAGCGTACGCACGACGCGAGAGAAGACCCTGGAAGAAGGGTCGAAAAGGAGACGAAGCGGGGACGCCGGAGAAGTTGGGGAGTCGGAGAAACGGGTAAAGAACGGCACAAGTCGAAGAAAGGCGGAGGGGAAGGGAGAGAAAGAGAAGGAGAGGGATCGAGACCAGGCGGAGAGGCAACGCGGGACAGGTAAAACAAAAAGTCGGGAAAAAATTGAAAACCAGTCTCGCGCGGTTGGTAGATCGAAGTCTAGCAGACTGCGAACGGGCTCGCTCTCGTCTCCTTTTCCACCACCATCGCTATCAACAACCACCACCACCGGCAGCGCGTTCGGCAAAGACTTACGGTGTAACAACTATGCTGCGGCTGCAACAGCAGCAGAAGCAGAAGCAGCAGCAGAAGCAGAAGCAGAAGCAGCAGCAAGATCACCACCACTACCACCACAACCACCACCACCAGCAGCAGCAGCAGCAGCATCACCACCACCACCATCGCCAGCACCACTACCACCACCGACTCGCTTGGCTACCATCGCCAACACCTCTTTTTTCTCCTCCTCCACCTCGTTCACCTCTTTCCCTTTCCGCTTCGGTCCGTTTCTCTCGGTCCACGTCCTTCCTTAATTCAGTCCAATGAGAGCCGCTCTTCGATTCGTCGCACCCGTCACGGATCTCTCTCTGCGCGTCGATTTTCAGAGGATACCGCTCGATTCTGTCGTGCGTTGGTTCGGTCCCCTCCGCGAACGAGCCGCGAGCCGCCAGCCGCGGTTCCCGCTGGTTCTCTCGCCTGCCTCTCGCCAGCCTCTCGTCTTCACCTCCGCCTCCGCCTCCGCATCTGCCTCCACCTCCGCCACCGGCGCAACCTCCGCCTCGACCTCCACCTCCGTCGAGTCTGCCAGACTCGAGCTCTCGAGAGGCGAATCGGAATTTCGCGAACCGGTTCCTCCGTGGACACCAGCTACGCCGGAACGGATTCTGTGCTCGGAGAAAGTGTCTATCGGACGGTGTCGGCGAGCGTCGGCCAGTGCTAAATCCTCGCAACGTGCCCAGGATACGAAACGGAACAGCGTGCGCGCAGAACGATCCACCGAACGTTCCATCGGAGGAGAGACTTCGCCGTCGCTCTCGCGATCGGGATACAACTCGCGGAGGAAATATGTCTCGCAATAGTTGCAACGCGAACCGGTTGCGCGCTCTTAAAATAGTTCTCAGCTTAGCATAGGTTTACCGCTTTGCCCGCTTACGCCGTTCACTCGCTGGAACACGTCGCAGGACTGACAAGGTAACTATCGATCGATCCCCGTTTCGACGTTCGGACGTCCTCTTCCGCCGCGAAGGATCTATGGATCCATGGATCGGTCAACAAGGATCCTCCGAGATTTCACCGCGAACTCGTCTCGCGTCGTCTTTGCTTCGCTTCGGTTCGGTTCGCGTCGCTCGCGACAACTGCGCCTTTCGATCGACCGAGATTTCCGGGTACACCGCGGTGCACAGCGATCCCCTCGCCGTTTCGGATCTCCGCTGGCCACGAGGCGTTGCGCGATCGAAACGCGAGTGCCGCGACGTCGGAGAATCGCCAACGACGCACGGCACGCTCGAAAACTCGTTCTTTGGACTTTCGCTTAGAACCGCAGCCTCGGTGTCCGGGATCGAGTGCGCGTCGCCTCGAAACCGATGCCCTTCGGGGCTGTCTCTCGCCGAAGGGATCGCGAGGGACGAAACGCGAACGTTCCCGTGTCGCCTCTCGAATCGATCACGGACGATCGTAGCGGAAACCTTTCGCCGATCGTTGCCCGAGAGAAATTTCGATTTCGGGTCTTTTCGAATGCGCGGAACGCGAACGACGATGTCTCGCGACGATTCCGAACCGATGAAATTTCGAGTGCCAGTTACCCGAGACACTCGGTGTCGCATCGTTTCCGAAGAAACGTCTATCTCGTCTCTCGCGCGCCTCTACGGTCGGCCATTTCACGATTGATCGCCCCCCCCCCCCCTTCCCTCTACCCCTTTCTACGGCTTCCGAGAAAGAGGAATAGACCGGGCGTTGAAGCGATCGGCACGCGAACGGTTGACCCTTCGCGCGACGAACCAACGTCGACGTTCGAACGATCGTTCGGTTCTGGATCGACTCGAGACCACGATCGTAAAACGTTTCGCTGCAAAGCCGATCGACGAAACTCCCGAAGGAGAACAAAGTTGTTCTCGAACCGTCGCACTGTGATTTCCACTTTTGCATTCGCAACGATCGGAATAATCTCTTCGCCGTCGATTCCTTCTTCGGAGAAAAACGACGAAACGACCAACGCGCGCGCGCGTTCGGCGGAGCGATTCGATTCGACGCCGTAGATTATAGGGCAGTAGATTAACGGTACACGAGACTTCGTTGAAACCGAAGCACGCGCCGACCGAGGAGAAAATACGAGGAAATTGGAAAGATAAGGACGCCGAACGCTTTTACCGCGACGCGATCGACCGAACTCGATTTTCCTCCGAAGCGGATAAAGAAAACGAGGAAGACGAAGCGAGGCGGTCGAGGTGGGAGAGAAGGAAGAGAGAGAGAGAGAAAGAGAGAGAAAGAGAAGGAGAGAGATTCGAAATCCCTCGGCCACAGGCCACAGGCCACGGGCAAGCATAGGTGCCTTCTACGAAGCCGATTGCCGTTTGTTATTGAAGCTAATCCATCGCCTCGGGCCAGAACAAGGCGAGGCAAGCAGGCTGCGAGCAGCGCGTTTGTCCCTGGACGACGATCGCGATCGTTTACATTTCAATACAAGCTGGAATCCTTCTAAAACTGTTGGCTCTCGGTCTCGCGAAACGCCTCCTCCATCGTGATTCCTTCGGTGCATAGGACATCCGCGCGGCATTTCAATCAGTCGCTTCGAGGAATAAAAATTGCAGTGCTCATCGCCGCGTGTTTTCGCACCGACCACGAGTCTCTCTCTCTCTCTCTCTCTCTCTCTCTCTCTCTCTCTCTCTCTGTCTGTCTTCTCTTTCAACTTTCGACGAACGAAAATCAAATCAGAGTCGCCGCGTTCCTCGTTCGAGAGTTCAATCGTATTCAATGAACTTCTCCGATATCGGAGAATGCAAAGCAGTCGCGCGCAATCGCGCGATCGCGTAACTCGCAGCCTCGGTTTCGCAAGACGTTCGCCCGTTCGGGACGAGCGTGATCGCGGTTCGATGAACCACCTATGAATAGAACTTTCTCGAAAAATCGGTGCTCGCCTCGCGTCCACCTGTTGCGACTTCTCGATAATCCCGACCGACTCTCGTAGGTTCGAGCTCTCGCCGGGCAACGGCCAACGAGCAACGAGCCAGAGGTGCAGGACCGTCGAAACTTCGCAGCGTCCGGAAGGGGTTTCGCGAACCGAAACGGACGTCGCAATCGCGATCGACGGTTCGAAGCGCCGAACTCAATTCAGATTGAAGCGTTTCGCTTCGAACGCTTTGTCCACGGGAAGCCTTTCGATAGGATTTTCAACGATCGTGCCGCGTCGTAAGCCTTTGCGCGATAATCCCAAAGAAAATGACAAGATTACGCGACCGCGGGTGACTTTTCGGTTGGCGATTAACCCCTTGCACTACAACAACGAGTCAAACTCGTGATCAAGATTTCGAACAGTATTTTCTAAACATGTGTGTCATTGATTTTCCCTAACTCGACAATCGAATTGTATTGAATTGCTAGCTAAAAATTTTCTTCTTCTGTTGGAAAATCATGGACCGCGAACAAAACTTAATCACTGTAACCATAAAATAAATCGTAGTGCAAGTGGTTAAAGTCGCTGTTGCCGTTGGGGAGTTAGCCGTCTCGAATTATACCGGTGAACGATGCGTTTCGAGCGATCGACTCGCCGTAAAGTATGCGCCGCGCGAACGTCGCGATTTTCGAAAAGATTTCGTTGGGCCCGCATATTCGCGAACTCGTCCACGATAGATTGAGGAACGCGTGTCGGCGCGTTCGTCGAACCGCGTCGAAACGATCGAACCGAGAAGATAACCGGTGACTTTTACTGGCCGATGGTCCCGTGTACCCCGTTGAGCAGGGGTTTAATAAAGCGTCGCTGCTAACCGAGGGTTGCGCCCGAGACAAAGGGACAACGAGGCAACGATTACCCGGAGGAAGTCGTCGTAAAACCGATCCGAGTCCATCCATTTACGACGGCACCTTCTCGAACGCAAAAGTGGGGACACCGGCGTGAAAAACGAGGCTCCGGCTTTCGATCCTGTTAGTCGGTGGAAACACGGTGGTCGAGGATAGGCGCCACGCCGCGCCGCACGAAAAGTCGCTCGGGAACGCGAGCCGATTTGGAATTTTCCGCCTTGTCCCGTTTCGTTTCGTTTCGTTTCGTTTCGTTCGGCAGGCTCGCTTTCGAGGTAACGCGAGTTTTTTTACGGATCGACGCCGCGTAACGGGTCATTGGAACGGAATTCCTTACCGATAATAGTTCACTTGAAATATCGTGGGACGCACGATTATACAGGATACAATCTATAAATAGTCGGTTAATCGGCACGTTCGAAACCTGTAATTACCGCGCGCACGACCGTTTTGCATGAGATTACCGTTCTTCTGCTCTTCTTTCCTCCTCGGAATCGCGCGCTTTTCCTAGATCGATGGTCTCCTTTGAAACTTTGCTCGAGGCGGTGTCGCGCAACCGCTGTCTCGGACTCTGCAAAAAGCGCATCTCTCGAAGCGCGAGAGATCGAAGATCCCGCGCGCCGTTCGGAAAAGATCGCGAACGCTCGCGCCAAAGAGATTCGAAATTCGTTCTTTTGGCCACGTCCCCCTCTCGACGACGCATCCCGACTCGCGTTCGTGCATATTCTTAATAACCTTAATCGAGCCTCATGGTCGTAATCAACGCGATTCGCGGTCCTCTCTTGCCGCTTGCTCGCGTCGTCGGCGGAAAGCTGCGAGAATTCGATTCGAAAGACACCGACCCGGTGCTCTTCTCGTCTCTTGTCGTGAACTTTCGATTGACTTCGGCCCGTCGTATTCCGCAGACCATCATGACGAGTTGGAGCGGAACGCTGATCGCGGGTATCGTTGGGATCCTGTTCGCGGTGGCTGCGAGGAACTACACCGAAGCCTGCAACGAGGCGATCTGCGCCAGCGTGGTCAGCAAGTGCATGCTCACGCAGAGCTGCAAGTGCGACCTGGTCACCTGCGCCTGCTGCAAGGAGTGTTTCTCCTGCCTCAGCTACCTGTACGACGAGTGTTGCTCGTGCGTCGGTGAGTACATTTCCGAAAACGTTCGCCGTCGCTCTGCGTCGAGGTGTACAAACCGCGGGTCTCGTTGTTCGCAGATCTCTGTCCGAAACCGAACATCACGGACAACCCGTTGAGCAAAAAGTCCCACGTCGAGGACTTCAGCGAGCCGATGCCCGGTCTCTTCCAAGCTCTGACCGCCGAGCCGGACCCGCACGAACGCTGGCTCACGTTCACGTTTCCGGTGGACTTCGACATGTCCCTGTTCACGCCAAAGCACGAGAAAGAAATTAAATATCACATGCGTGAGTACAAACCGCGAGTTACGCGAATACAGTTTTCTGGCATGTTTGCGAGGACCGACGGAAGAACCCGTGTTGCGCTTTGCAGAGACAGCCGACGAGGAAGCTCATCCGCTGAAACCGAACGTGATGACGGTGAACTGCACGGTGGTGTTCATGGCCCAGTGCAACTCCTGGAACAAGTGCCGCGCCTCCTGCCAGAGCATGGGGGCTACCAGCTACAGATGGTTCCACGACGGCTGTTGCGAGTGCATAGGAGACACTTGCATCAACTACGGGATCAACGAGTCCAGGTGTATACACTGTCCGATGGACAAAGAGGACGACGAGCTCAAGGAACAGTACGACGACTACGGCCAGGACGACGACGACTTGGCCGAAGAAGGGATGGACTAACGAACGCCGCCGCCACGGCCGTACAACCTTCTCTCTTGCGTTTCTCGAAGCGGGCTATACCACCGTGCTTGTGCCTGCTGCCGCGTGTGCTGTGTGCGCGTTCCCGGTGTGACCAGACTTTCACGGAAAAGACACAAACGAGTCCGCGACGCGATCGATCGCGCTCTCTCGCGGTATCGCTTTCCAACGGATCGACGGGACGAACAATTTTCCCTTGAAAAGGGATCCGCTCTCGTTGTTAGCTAACGTATTTCGAACGATCGCGTTTCGTATGGCTGAAAGCCATCGACCGTCGACGCGCGTATTTAACCGACCGAGCCGACGGTCGGATCGAAGCGGTCTCGCGAACTGCCGACTGGTTTTCAACATGGCTGTTGCGACATCGATTTGTTTAAAAGCGCGAGACCCGCGAAACAGGGTAAATCTCCTCGCGCGACGACTTCGAATCAACGACCGTACGATAAAACCTTGTCGAACGCGATCGAATCATTTATTTTTTACGATTTCGCATATTCATCGAGATACGAAAAATAGTAAAAGACGGGGTTGTTTTATCGGGCGTGTAAGATCCCTTCGACACCGAACCACCGGAAACGTTTGTTCGTACGGTCGATAATTTACGAGTAACCTTCGGAGACTTTGCGTCGTCGAGATTTCATTCTGTGTACGGTGTTTGGCGCGCGCGTGTTAAATATTTTAATGACTTTGAAAAGTTTAACGAAACGATTTGCCTTACGATCGAACTTTCCTTTGTCGATAATAATTACTTGTAAAAAGAAAGAAGAAGAAAAAAGTAAAGAAAATAATTTGCACGTCGAGGCAACGCGTTGATATCGCTGCACCAATTGTTTTTCATCTGATCGTCGTCGTAAATCGTTGAACACCCGCGGTACGCGTATGCGATTCTACAGCGTCCAATTTTTATTACTCGTCCGTGCCATATTAATAGGATCGTACATTTGTAAAATTATTCTTGATCCCCGAAGCGTGTTATGCCTGTCGATCTTATCGTTGCCGCGCCCGGTAAACGTTGTCCGTGTTTGAATCTTTGTTCCGTTGCTACTAAGCACGGAGTTACAGTGGAGCGGAGAAAAGAGCTGTGCAGTGCGTTTTGTTTCTATGTACACCGCTCCACTATATACAGTTCCATTTGATTACATTGGTTTGATTTTGCCGCGATGTTCACCTCGCTGCTATCCTCGATCTTCATCGCTCCACTATAACCGTACCGTAAGCGTGTCTCCGAATCGTGGAGAGGACGAGCGGGAGCATGGGCGACGCGTACCGTCGACGGTGTACGTAGAAATAATCAGGCCGGTAGGGAATGCGATATGATGATACGATATGGTTTAATACTGCACTTGATTACGCCAATGCACAACATTAAGACAATACGAAGGATCGAACAGGTATATTCTCGAAGTAATGTCCAATTCATGCGGTTAAGTGTAAATAAAACTATTGGTATATGTATAGATACTTAAAAACTGCGGGTACCGTTAAAGCTTTACGAACAGTGGATATCCCGAGATCGAAAGACCACTACAAAAATAACGTCGAGAGCGATCGTTCCCCCGAGGAATTGTAAACAGACTAGAGAGGGGACACCGGATCGATATCAAATAATCATTCGTGGCTAGACTAGTGTAAATAATTCTTTCTCGAAATCGTTATAATAAAGTTTTATAAATACACCCACTTTGTGGTACGTTCCGTTCCGTTCAGTTTCCCGAATGATTATGTACGACTCTACCGTGATACATCGATCGTCGAACGGCGCGTTTCACGCGATCCTTCGACGATCGTACGCGTTGATTCACGGGATCCCGCTAATCGTTGGCCGATTCGCGCGTGTTTACCGAATATCGCTTACGAATAAGGTGTTATCGAACGATTTCGATCGTTCCACGTTGGTAGATCGGTGACGATGGTCCGGAGTAAACCGCGGACGGTCGATTCGCCTGGAAGTACCGAATATTTATACAGGAGGGTGATCGTCCTGTGTCTCGTTGCTCTCCGGCAGTTTAATAAAAGGCAAGTCGCTACCGCTCCACATCGAGTACAGCTGAGATCTTGCGCATTCCTGAAATTAGCACAGCTTCAATGTACGAGACTACAAATTACTGTCCCTCTGTGCACCTTGTATCGATTCAAGGTCGTTCAAGGACACTTTAAATTAGCGCTTCTAATTTCTATCTGTTCGCTCTTTTTTCGTATGGAAACACAAACGTTGGGTTCCGTTGAAAGAATTTGTAACGACATGCAATAGGTAATTTCAAACGGTAGAAATTTAGACAGTCTCTGTGCGCACCATAAACGTTCCACGAAAGAGAAAAAATCGATAACGGTGCTACCGCAATGATTGAAAATGAAGTTCGTGCATTACCCCGCCACCGGCGCTCTCGGAACCCGAACGGCTATGGGCTGATATGCAAGAGTCCGTTGACGAACTGTTTTTACGAGACGGTAACATATCTACGGCGCCTAGCGGGAAAATAAAAAAAGATATCATGGATAAACCTTCTTATTGGACATTTGTTCTTCGTAATGCGTACGCTTACAGAGTTCCGTCTCTCTATGATCGCTATGCGAAAGTATGCTGTCTTTGCTATCCGCGTGGCTACCGCTGGCTACGCTGTGCTCTGAAACAAGATTACGAACGAGTAAAATCGACGAACCTGGCGGACCAGCCAGCGCATCGTCGTCGTCGTCGTCGACGCGAATCGGACGGTACCTGAATCTCGGTGCTCGCCGCTGTGCGCGCTTTGATCGCTTTCGCGACGTCCCGATTGGCCCGGATGGCCGCTCGAATGAGAATCGTGTGGCCAGCACTTCAACGAGCTTATTTTCCGTGATCCGGGCCGTATCATCGTGTCGTAGCTCGATTCAAAGTTGCACGTCGTTAAAGTGACGCCCGGAATATGACGATTCCACGGTCTAACTCCTGTTTAGAGATTGGGACAACTCGATGCGTAAATAACATAGTTTTTCTCTCACAAGTAACATCGGCCAAACAACGATCACCGTTTGGACAGTGGTCCTTGTTAAAATCGATATCGTCGGCAAAGGGAACTCGTATTCTTTCGTTTCGCGTGTACCTGGTTTGCAGGACAACAATTGTATCGCCTCTTGCAGGCCATCCTGACTGACCATGCTCGGTGTTTTCCATATCGTATCCGGTGTAGCGGACCTGCTTCTGTCTTGATGAGGAACCGTTAATCTCGAACTGGTGTCCTGCCTCGGCCAATCCGTGATATTTCGACAATCCCATGGCATGGACCACCTCCTCATCGTGTTTTCCGATGCTTCGCCCGACATTTCCGCGGCTGCTGTTTCCGACCACCTCCTCTGAACCTTTGCAAACAATCAATGGATTTGTTTACGTCGTCCGAGCGATCCAAACGCAACAGAGAACAAAGTTGTTTGTCCGAAATTACCTGCAGAGGGAATAAAGGATACGGCAAAGGCGACCTATGACAATTATGCACCGATTGTTGCGCCGATAACGAAGAAACTAGCGGCGGCGAACTATACAATCTTTCAAAGCACTGTTGTAAAGATGCAATGTCGCATTCGCCGGTACCGGTTTGCGAACACGAACATTCCGCCATTCCTCCTGCCGAGAAACAAGCAGACGAAACGTAAAGCCGTAGGACGATCGATAGAATTTTAGGAACAAACGGATCGTCGGCTCTCACCTAGACACTCGCAGCAAGCAACGCAAAATTGGTATTGCAAATTTATAAAGGTTAATAAATTATCTCTAAGTATGTCCTGAAATCAATGGCATTGAATATAACGAGGCGTAAAAGTTTGTTATTCTAGCCGAATCAAAAGAACACGTACGTGCTTGTCCCCTTCGTTATCTTGAGTTTCGTGATCTCTCAACGCAGAGATAATGTGATTCTTCACGGTGTTGCTGGCCACGTACGTCGCTTTGGTAAGCTCTTCCCAACCGGCCAGACATTGTCCGGTCAATCTGCATTGCGCCGCTGTATCGTGAGCCGACAAGAGCGTTTGCAGAGACTGTGCCAACTTTGCACCAACCGTACATAGGCCGTTCAATGTCTGCATAGAACAAAGCGATTAGTTCCTGCATTTATTAATCTAAAGCTTACAAAAAACTGCATACCTGTAAGTACACCAGCCAGTTGCCAAGACACTCGTTCACCTCTAATTGATGTTTAGATACTTGATGATCGTTGGACTTTGGTTCCGTTCCTCCCTCTGCCATATTTAAATAATTTTAAACCTTGGATTTTGCGGCAGATTTAGTCACCTAATTACATAAGAAAGTACCGTAATTTTCATGTCTACATAAAAGCATTAAGATCTCTCGAAAAATTCTATCAAAATTTCTGAACACAGTTCCGAGCATTCGATTCGAGGCTAGAAAATCGAATCGGTCGACAATGGTCGAACAAAATTTATTATGCTCGTAATTATTTCCCGTTACCGTGGCGAAAACTAGAGTACAGAAATTTTAGCCAGAAGAGACCGCGCGATGTGCCATTGCAGGTTTAACAAGATTTGGCAAATATCGTAGGACGTGCAAAGCGTAACGCAAGACGAACGCAGCGTTCGTGGGTCCGCAAACGCAACGACAAACTTTGTTATGTATCTTTCGTTGCAAAGTCCGCGAGGATCGGAAAGAGCAAGATTTTTCACAGAAAGTATCGCGAATCGGTGACTTACATGTTTTCTTGCTGTTCGGCGTGTGTCCTCGGCAATCGATTAAAGTAAAAAGAAAGAATCACAAATCTGGCTTTGGCGACGAAGCACGGCTACCGGCAGAATCGTAACCCGGCTCGTGCATACCTCTCCGTTCGAATTCAACGATGCAAAAAGCGAAACGAATCCGGTGGTACGCGGCGGCGACGGCGGCGGTGGCGGCAGCAACGCTTATTCTCTCTCTCTTTTTCTCTCTTCCTCTTTCTCTCTCTCTCTTTCTCTGCGGGTTTACCTTTGAACAGGACACTCAATACAATGTGCTTCGGCCAGATGTCGCCATTTGTACCCGGATCGTGTCGAGCCACATGCAATGACTCATCCGATAGATCGTGTACAAATAAAAAAGAATCATACGATTCAAGCGAATTACTATTTCGAATAAACGTCGAAATCGAAGAAAATGTGTTTAAATACGCGGTGAATGCTACTCGACGATGAAAATAGATCGAGAAACAGGCAATGTCAAGGTACAAGAAATCGCAACATTTTCCAAGTCGATTTTCTCGAAACCGAGGCTTCCTTTTTCTTCGTAATCACGACTAACGAGAATGGAAAAGCATCGACTATACGGTAGCTGGTAGAGTCGTCGAGATTCCGAGAAAATCGACATCGATTGGAATAGTTTTTACATTGCTGTAAATATTTTAAATTGCAAACAACGTACGCGGTGCATTTGAAATAAAATGTTGAAACGTTCGTGAACCGTGATTGCCTACGCAAGTGGTAAACACGATCGACGCGTTCGAGCAAAGAACGAAGCAAGAGGAGCATAAACACACGTACACCAAGGTAAGAGAATACGAAATAAAGTTTCAGAAAACTGAACAGGGGTACGAAAAAGATTATTTTCTTGCTTCGTTACGGCTTACGCGCGTGTCGCAGGCCACGATACTATTGCTTCGAGTAATTTCAGAGGAATTTTCGATGCTTGGCATACTTCGGTGCGCGTGCTGTAGCTTCGTTTCGTTAAAACGATTCCGCGTCCTTATCTTGCTAGAGAAAAACTTTCAAATCGGATCCGAAGCATATTTCGGTGATTCGATTGTTCGATTTACGGTGGAGCGTGGAGGATCGCGCGAACTGGACTCGATCGGTCATCCGTTGGACAGGATCGGCCGAATTCTGGAGTGTTTCGTTTGTTTGAGAAATCGAAACGACGACACGAGACTCGGTCGAGGTGAAAGGGGCCCAAGCTCTCGGGCTCGCGCGCTCCTACCGGTGACGTATACCGTTGATAAAAAGGAAAAAGGACAGAGCGAACCGCGGAAAGGATGGAGCCCGAAGCCGCGAGAAGGACAGAAGGCGAAAGGTTGAAACGAGAGAACAGAGGAGCCGAGAGAGCAGAGTTGGAAACGCGATCGCGCGCCGCGCGCCGCGCGCCGCGCGCCGAGCGAGGGACATCGTGGTACTCAGGTGGGGAACTCGATGTGGTAAGAGACACGAGTAGGGAGGGGTTTAACGGTAAAGTCGGTGTAACCTTATAGCAGTGTTTTTCAACCTTTTTTTCCATGTTCGAGACAGCACCCTAACGTTTCGATATCCTTTTGTAGTCCCGAGCGTCTTTGCGCGAACGGGGGTGTTCCGAAACCGTTGTCGGTTCGGGCATCCGGCGAACAACGAGGACGCTCTTTTACGGTTCTGGATGCCCTTTCGGGCGTTGCCTTTGATTTACAGGCTTTTTCCGGCGTGCCGGTAATTATCTACTCGCCTTTGTGGAAAGACAAATTGCCTTCCTCGGTTCGAGCATACGCCGCGGCAGAGGGCATTCGACTTGTCCGCATTGTCCAAGCAGCCGTTGTTTCGTCCGCGAGGCCACCGTCTCCTCGCAACCTCCTCGTCCCGATGTCCTCGCAACGAAATCTTGCGCCAAAGGCTATTCAAATTTTCTTTCACTTTTTATCTGTTTCGAACGATCTGGGATTGGACAACCGCTCTCCGTGGAAGCTGAGAAACAGCCGGTCGAATTGGGACAATTGTTTTGCCAACGTTGCTGGAAAGAATGCAATATCCGGCATTCGTTATAAATTCATTAAAATCCGCGCACACTCTATTTACTTTCTACCAGGCAAGAAACGACAGTGTTTCGCCGACAGAAGGAAGGGGAACAAAAGAAAAGCGTCGGCACATCCAGCCGGCTCGGTTTATCGAGCAAATTACAATCCAGCAGACCCGATTGCGTTTTAGTCGGGCGTGACCGTGGCTAACGAGCAGATTTTCCGCGTTTACCTCGATCGAGAATGCGAGAAGCCGGCACCACGACAACGCGTCCAATAGAATTAGATTTAATCGTGCTTTCGCTTTAACGCGCACGCCGGAGTCTCTCGTTCCTACGAACGAGTTTTTCTTCGCCGTCGATTACGTCGACCGTTGCGCCGGCAAAGCTCCGGCGTACTTTCGGTTGCAGGGATACCGTTACGGGCACGCGATAAGGGCGATCCGCGAAAATAGGATGGTACCTCGGTCGGACGGAGGGCGAACAAAAGTTCCAAAAAGAAGCAGATCGAATAGCGTT
This sequence comes from Agapostemon virescens, assembly GCA_028453745.1. Classification (NCBI taxonomy): domain Eukaryota; kingdom Metazoa; phylum Arthropoda; class Insecta; order Hymenoptera; family Halictidae; genus Agapostemon; species Agapostemon virescens. Next base: position 349,695 of record CM052094.1, read on the forward strand.
GCCGAAGAGCGAGCAAACGCGGCTCCCGCTTACAGTCGCTCGTCGCGACGGGAGAGAGTTTCTCGAGCACAGGTGTTCGAGACGCCATCGGGAATGGGAATCACTGATTCGCGGCGGTGTCTCGATGTCGAGAACCATTTCGTCCTCACTGACCACGGCTGGCGCGACTCGCTGCGTTTTTTCGAGGGAAACGAGTTGCCAAGACGTAGGCAGCTGACGCGGTACTCGACCGTTTTCATGGCGTCGACCGGTCGAATAAACGAGGCGGAAAGAGGGGCGCTTTAACCGAAACACGGCGAATCGAACGAATCGCGACGACAGATGGACGAGCGAGTCTCCGTCCTGTTTTCGCGCGCGCGCGCGCGCAACGGACGGTTGAATTTTCAAAAATTCGAAAGGTCGAACGCGTTCGTTTTCCGAGGGAAACGAGCGTACGACTCTCGACGAAGACCATCGAGAATCGCGACGGCATTGTTCGACGCGTTCAACGTTATTTAACGCGCGCTGTCGCAATCCTGTATTATCCAACGACCAAATGTCGCGGGTTTTGTGCACCGAGAAAAAAGAACGAAATGGTTAAAATATGTAACGCGAACGGTTCGACCAGAGCATTTCGAAATGGAAAGTCAGCGATTTAGAGCGTCGTGTTTTGCGTCTACCAATGTTACCGGCGACGACCGGCTTGTTTCGCGGAAGAAACACGGTACGTATCGGCTATTAAGTAGGTAATCGTCGGAGCACACGCGCGGGTATCGGCGTTATCGTAAAAGTTCGATTCAGCGTAATTTGCAACGCCTCCGTGAATCGCTGCGCTCGCTCGACGAGCGGGAGGAAGCAATTAACTTTTTCTGAGTCGATCGGTCCGTCCGCGAACCGCGATCGGGGTCCAGTAAAAGTTGCTGCAGCCGCTCGACCGTATGTTAATCGTCTCACCTTGAAAGCGTTACGGATACAAGTACGATACGTGTACGAGCGAACCGCGAGAAAAATGTATCGCGTTCGCGGACAGGCGTGCCGAGTCGAGCCGAGCCGATCAGAGCCGAGCCGTCTTCTCAATTAGGATCGGGATCGGGATCGGGATTCGCATCGAACGAACCATTTACGATCGTTTCGTCACGGAAGATAGCCGTCGGAGACGATTCGGATCGGCTGTACAACCGCGAATGCTCGCCGTAACGAAAACAGAATTACGATGGACGTCGGCGACGCGTCCGCTTTTATTCGCTATTAATTTCTGGTGTTGCCGGATTTCGCGTCGACGTACCCGGAGCCGTTGAACTTTTGCATCGACTCGATCAAGGATCTTTCGATCCTCGCGGAAATCCAACGAACGACGAATAAGAAGAACGGCAAGAAAGAGTTGGCAAACTCCGTTGGAGGAGAAGATCCGCGCGAAACAGCTGTTAAATAATGTCGTTGGTGTACGAAAAAAAAAAGTGAGACAAAGGTGGTGTCCGGTGGTGCAAGACGCCTATTCCCGCAGCCGGTCGCAAGGCGAAAAGTCGAGAGGAACGTGGTCGAGCGTAGGTTCCCCCGTGGAAGCCTGGCTGGATGCACGGTGTACGACGTGCACGGCAAGGTACACACCGTACTTTCATAATGTCGAAGGAGTACCGGAGACCCGAGGCCCGTGGCACTCGTCGGACGGCTAGCGAAGGGAACGGATCGTCATAGTCGGTCGACGCTCGACCAAACGGCCAGCGAAAATGCCGTCCGCGCGACGCGCTTAACGGTCTTTCGGAAAGTTTTCTCCTCTTTCTTCTTCCGCGATCGGTCCACGTCTCTTCGACGCTGCAACGAGCGAACGTCGACGTTATCGCGAATCGGTAGTGACTTCTCGGTGGCGATTCGATTCCATTCGATTCCATTCGATTCGATTCGATCGGAGAAATCGGAGGAACTGGTTCGACGAAACATCCGGACGCGGAGAGAGTGATGAAGAATCTGGAGGATGTTCGCCGCGCGCGAATCACCGGGAACGATCGGTGCCAGAGTCGGAGGAATTGAGAGAACGATGGAAGGACGATCGGCAGACGTCTCGACCCCGGTGGCGACCGAACGTTAGCTCTCGCCGTTCCGCGAACAACGGCGAACGGAGGACGGTCTGTCCTGGATCCGCTCGTCTGCTGCGAGCATTTCGTTGGAAACGCGCGAATCGTTGCATTAACGGACAAGCGCGCGTTGCGAATTCGAAACGAGTTTTCATCGGTGCAGCGCGCGCGCTCGCGCCGAACAAAGAAACTTCTCGTGAAAGTTGCCGCGAGGTGCGCGGATAAAGAGTGTTCCACGGTAGCGGGCATCGCGCAACGTGCCCACATCGCGGATGATCGCGACCACGGCCAGTGAGTTCTCGATGTGATACCGCCTTCCGTCGAGGACAGAACAACTAACGAAAAAACAAAAAGAGAAACGAACGATACATCGAGGATGACGCGGGAGATTCTGCTGTCCCTTCTGGGGATCCTCGTCGTGGGCGCAGAAGGCACGTATCCTAACATTTCAGTCTCCGAAGCCGAGGGACCCCGCCGATTCGTCGAGCCGCCGCTGGTCGATCGTCGATCGAGCACGTACGCTTCGGTTGTCACTCGTTCCGTTCCGTTCCGTTCCGTTTCGTCTCGTTTCATACGGCACGCGAGCCGTTTCGAAGAAAGCGACGCAACGTTTGGAAATTATCGTCGGAATATCGGGCATTCGAGGTCCGTGCTTCGCACCGGTCGAAACGCGAGATCTTTTCTTTTATCTCGTCGTCAACAGGAAAAAGAGTGCATAAATTTGGCTCTCTTCGAATGGAAATCGAACGGAAATCGGACGGATCGAGCGCAGGCGAATATCTCGAAGTCCGTTGAACCGCGTACGCGCGCGCTCGCTGTCGAATATCGGTGCCGGAATGGAGCGCAGGAATTTCGAATCCGACGAGCGCTCCTCGTTTTCCGTCCGTTTCTCCAAGCGTTTGTTCACGGATACCGAGGAAAGGAATACGAACGAGCAAAACAGGTACCGCCCACTCGTTCTCGTCCACGCGGATTTTCTGGTGTCTCGAGGTCACCCGGTGTATCCGCCTCGAATAAAACGCGCGCAGGTCCCTGTCGCTTCGCCTGTCTCCGCTGGCCTAAACCTTGCGAATTCCATCCGACTTTTTTCACCTCTTTTTCCGAAAGGGAAAAACGACCGGCTATTTTCGTTCGAGGACGTTCCGTTCGCGGAGAAGGCGACGAAACTTTCGACCCGGCGCGACCCAGGCGATTCGCGATATTCGGTAAAAGCGACAAAAGCGACAAAAGCGGAGCGCGGTCGAGCGCGCACGGCCCAGAGGCGTACTCGTCGAGCGTGAAAGCGGAAATAGGGTGAATTCGTGTTCCCCGATTCTGGCGGACGGCCGTTGCGCGCCGGTCGGGGCTGGGCCCGATCGATTTCGCGTTTCCCCCGACCGAGAATCGATTCTTGGCTCGACTCGGTTCGAGCGGAAACTGGTCGGGCGAGTCGAAGCGAGTTTCGCCTTTTGTAACTCTTATTCTCCTAGCTGACCTACATGAAACGCCTCGATAGCGCGGGCACCGTTTCTGCGCCGCACGCGCGCGCGTGCGAGCGCGAGATATTACCTTCGCGATGCGCGATGCGCGATCGATCGTTCTCGCGATAAGCCGGTCCCGGGAACTTTTCCAAATTCGAACGATTCGTATTCCCGCCGATCGGTCGTTCGAAAATTCAACGAACGCATCCCGCGGCGGCGCGTTCGCGTCATCGGCGACCAACGTAACGGGCAACGCCGTAACGCCGGCTCGAACTTTTACCCGCGCGCTGCCTCGCGTTCGACGAACAACGCGTAGGAAGGTCGCGTCTTTGGCGTCGGGACAATTACCAGAAAATTACACCTTCGAGGACGATAATTGCTCCCCGGAGTTGCCGTCGGTACGCGTTTATCGCCTTCTCGCCGCACTCGGCAACGAAGGGGATGGCCCGCGGGAAAAACAGGCAGCCATTATCTATTTATTAGCGAGAGACGTTCAATTTTCTCCGATACATTTTCTCGTGTCCCGAGACCGGAGATTCCGTTTGATGCCTCGTCGACGTTCCTCCGAATACCTTCGACGATCCGACTCGGCCGTGAAACTCGCCGACGAGAACGAGAAAGACGTTGGGAGCATCGGCGAATTTCTTCCTCGAAATCGTTTCAACGTTTCTCAAAGAAAGACGCGTTCGACGAAAAGATTCGACGTCGAAGAAGCTACGGGCGTCGAAGGAAATGTTGGTCGTCGACGATGGGAGGCGATTCGGCTTCGCGGGATTAACGCGATCTCTCGTTTGGCAATGAATTCGGGGTACCGCCGACTCGACGTCGTTACGACGGAAGCGGCAAGGGCCGTTTCGCGCGTCCAACGTTTCCCCGGTTAACTCGTAAATAGAATGGTCAGCGATCGTTGCGAGTCGCGAACGAGATCGCGAGAACCTTCGCGCGTGTCTGGGAGAGGCAGGTTCGCACGGCTCCGATCCGATTCCAGAGGTGTTGCGAGAGCGTCGGACAAGAAGGATAGAGGTTGATAGGTCGATCGATGGATTCGGATCTAAACCGGTGGTTGGTGGTAACTCGTTCGACCGGGCAAGTAAAAGCGTCCTCGAGATTCCAGGCGAACGCTTTTCCGTCCTTCTCGCGGGTGGAAAGAGGAAGCGAGTGGAACGCCGCGCCAGAGGCGCGTTTCCATCGAGAGCCAGGCCAGTGAGACGGTCGTAACATTTAGCCGGGCCGGGTCTGGCTAGACTCGTGTCGGAAGCACGCGAAACTCGCGCTCGCGGGCAACCTCTTGTGCCTCGGTAAACGCGGAACGCGGCGCACGGCACGCGTGGGTGGGGCACGGATCGTGCTTCCACGCCCGACGCAGGTGAAATTTCGATCCGTCGATCCGTCGATCCGTCGATCCGTCGGTCGGTAGCACCGCTCGTCGCGTTCGTCCAGTCTCGATCGGCACGCGCGATCGATCGAACCGGTATTTCGGCGATCGGGCTCGACTCGATGCCATCGATGCAGAGTCTCGATCTCTGTCGGAACGTTCTCCAGAGTTTCGCGCGTCACGCGTGCGTGTTCGAACGGCAGCGAACGAAACTCGTCGGACTTTCGCCGAGAACGTTATCGGAGGACGAGCTTGGCGAAAGGCTCTGCCCCGACGAGCAGGAGCAACCGACGGGCGATTCGTCCTTGCGGATCTCGCCGTCGAACGGACGTTGTCCGCGCAACGCCGCGACCGCTCGGATCTTTCCCTTTCGACCGTGGTCGCGCGCGGTTATTTCGGTCGGCAGGATTCTCGCGCGACGAGCTCGATCCGCGAGGAACTTCGCGTCGTTCGATTACGCGAAGTTTCCCCGAGTTCGCGGCAGTCCGTATCCGGCAGCGGACGCGGGACAATCGCACGAAAGTACCACCTTTCGCGGCACGATTTTCATTTCCTGACGCGTTGCGAGGTGTCGCAAGTCATCGCCGATCGCGACGACGCGGCACGCGCACCACGTGCCTCGCTATCTTCGTCGCGCAACACAATGGATTAGGAAACCCACGAAAGGAACCGACTTCGTTCGTTGCCGATACGCTCGATACGGCCGAGCACCGAAGCTGCCTCCGGCAGCAGGTACGCGCGGTCTGTTCGAAAATCGGTGGCCCGATAAGTGGCACGAATTCCGAGGCGGAGCGACGCAACGGTCGAGCGTGTTTGGTCGGTGACACGAACACCGCGCGCGTTCGTGGAACCGAACGATCACCGTTAACCGGTTCTTCCCTCGTGGCCTACCGTGGTCGGCCGTAAAATTCGCTCTCGGTGCGCCGTATTTACGCGAACGCGACGACACGTAATATCCGTCGTTACGATCGCGTACATCCTCTCCCGGCACCTCCCGCGATCCTTTTCGCGATCGCGCCGGAAATCGTGGCGCGAGAACGCCGCGGGAAAAAACGAGTTATCGATCTCCTCGCATCTCGGAACGACTCCCGTCGAGCCGGTCGATCCCAGCCGATCGCGTACCGACTAAACGGGAGAGTTCAAAGGACCGCGAAAGATTACCGGAACGACTCGTTCTCTCGCACCTTCCTTCCTTCGTTCCACAGTCTCGCTCGTGTCCCGAAATATCCTCGACGATCGATCCGATCTTTCTTTTTACGCGAGATAGATCGCGAACGGACACGCCCACTTTCCAACTTCCCGCCGATCGCTCTTGCACGAGCGAACCGTACAACGAGCCGTGGAACGAGCGATTCTACGCTCCCGGGAAAAATCGTAGAACAATAATCGCGGTACTTATCGCGCGTTTCACGACGTTTACGCTTCACGCGGCTGGCGTACGAGGTGTCTCGTTGCGCTAGTTTCTAGGATCGTTTCATCGTACAAATATATTCTATTATCTGGTAAAACGCTGCGTATAACGCGCGTGAAAAATTTTGTCGACGCAAACGCGCAGCCTTCGATCGATGCAACGCATCCGACAAACCGTTTTTCGCATAGATTCGCGCGGACGGTTTTATTTGGAACGTTGGTCGATCGAATCCGCGCAGCGACGCTCGCGGATCAGCCCCGAATCGCCCGTCCCGTAATCGACTTTCCGATCGTAACGCGGAACCGTTCCGTACCGCGAACGAAACGAGAACCGTTCCTTTTTATCGGAAAACAAAAAGTCGCACCGACAAGAAAGTCGAGTAATTATCGTTTCGCGCCGCTGAAAGCGTACACCGCGACGCGCAATTACACGAGTTCGCGGGAAATCGACGAGAGCATTCTTTCCTCGGATCGAACGAATCGGAGAAGGATACGGAAAAATGGCGATAAACCAAGAACTGTACCGTGACACGCTTCGCCGGTCATAGTCCCGACCCAACGCGCGAAGTAGCTCCGTGTCGTACCGTTATTTCGGCTTTAAAGTTTTGTAACCGCGTGACCCAGACCCGCGAAGCGATCAGCGAATGCCAAAGACTCGAGGCTAAAGCTTAGCAACAACGTATCAACGTACCGGCGAACGCGCGTCGACTTTTAACCGTGGAATTTCTCGACTTCTGCCGAGTTCCGGAGCCGTTTTACACCCGTCGCCGTTTGCGTCGTATTCCGGGACCGTTGGAAACTCGTCGCGGACATTCTCTGAACCGTCGAAACGACGCTCCTTTTTCAGCTCGTTCGTTTGTCTCAGGTGGGCGGCGAAGCGATCGCCCGCGACGATACGCGTTCGCGATCGTACATTCTTTAAAACTCTATCTTGCGCTAAAAAATTCGGCAAAAATTCACGGTCAAGTATTAGGTAAATCGGAAAGTTCCGTCCGTTTTTTTACAAAAAGTATAGCTTTATTCATGAAAGAAAATGAAAAAGTACGTTAATCAAAATATTGTCCATCGTTAGCGATGACTTTTTCCCATCTTTCGGGCAGCAAGCGAATTCCGCGTCGAAAGAATGATTCATCTTTGGAGCTTATCCAGGCGGAGATCCATTTTTCGAGATCTTCGTACGAATTAAATCGTTCTTCAGCAAGTGCGTGTGCCATCGACAGAAACAAGTGGTAGTCAGATGGGGCACAGTCTGGTGAATAAGCCGCATGTGCTAGCACTTCCCAGCGAAGTGCTTCTATCGTTTCCTTGACAATTTTTGAGACGCGAGGCCGAGCATTGTCATGCAGCAAAATCACCTTACGCTGTCTCGTTTCATATTGTGGTCGTTTTTCGTGCAATGCTCGACTCAAACGGATAATTTGTTGTCGGTAGAGATCTCCTGTGACTGTTTAACCAGTTTTTAGCAGTTCATAGTATACCACACCTTCCTGATCCCACCAAATGCAGAGTAAAGCCTTTTTTCCGTGGATATTCCGCTTTGGCGTCGATGTTGAGGGTTGGCCAGGATCACAAATGGTTTCTCGACGTTTAGGATTGTCAAAATAAATCCATTTTTCATCCCCAGTGATGAGACGATGGAGAAACCCCTTTCTTTGTTGCCTAGCAAGCAAAATTTCGCAGATGGTTTTCCGCCTTTCAATGTCTCTTGGCTTGAGTTCATATGGGACCCACTTTCCTTCCTTGTAGACCTTCCCTAAGGCTTTTAAACCGTCGGAAATGACAGATTGAGCACAATTTAACGCTTCTGCAATTTGTTTTTGCGTTTGACATGGATCTTCATCCACCAACGTCTGCAATTCTTCGTCTTCGAATACTCGTGGCCGTCCAGAACGCTCTTTGTCCTCCAAAGAAAAATCACCATTTTTAAAACGTCGAAACCACTCTCTAAATGTTTTATCGGAAACAGCATTATCGCCATAAACGTCTACAATCATTCGATGAGCTTCAGCTGCCGTTTTCTTCCAATTGAAATAAAAGACTAACACTTCGCGCAAATGACGCTTATTCGGCTGAAATTCCGACATCTTCAATGTAGAAAAAAACGAAGTTATTGATGCAAGCGTAAATTTTTGTGTACTGAGTTTTATTAACAGATGTTCAAACTAAAAAGTTAGCCTTACTTTAGAGGTTATAGTTACCCACAGTTCGAGCTACGGCTACTCGACGCTAGATGTACAGAACTTTCCGATTGACCTAATATACCATTGCGTAGAACGTTTAGGAATCGTTTTGTAATTCTTTGTCGTTGGAAACCCTGCGATAGAGTTATCGACTGGAAACTTGCTGTGCACGGCCCCGTCGAATGGCGCGATCGACGATCAAATCGTTTCGGGAGAATCAAAGGACCATTCCAATTCCAATTCCAAAGGACCGCGTCGTTTTCAGGGTCGTCGAGCGATCGTTTCGGCAATTCCGATGTTTTCGGGAGCTGTCGCGATCGAATGGAAACGCTGGACGACGCGTTAAACGAACCCGGAGCGTTCTTCCCGCGAAGCGAAAGATCATGTCGATCGAGTTGAAAGTTTACCGTCCATTCTCGAGACGGACAATTAAAAGCGCGATTATAAATGCAAGGTGAAACCATATTAATTAGAGGTTGCGCGGAATAATCGGAAGAACGGAGACGCGAAGAGGCGCGGAAGACGCGGCAGACGCAGCACGCGCGAATCAGTTTAAGCTAGTTTTAATTAACCCGTTCACACGAAACGGTAACTCCGCGTCTCACGAGAAACGAGGTCTTTCCGAGAGTTCGAGCCGTCCAAAGAGACAACGGATGCTTTCACCCCGCGCGACGCGCAGGTGATTCAACGTGCGCGCAGACTCTCCTATTTAAATGTACGGGGCTCTCTCTTCCACTTCTCGCTCGGTCTTCTTTCGCTCTTTCTTCCTCTGTGTGCGTCTCTCTCTCTCTCTTTTCCTCTTTCTCTCGCAGCGGTCTCAAAGGAATTACGAGGCGATGGAAACGAGGATCGTCGACGAGTGGCTCGAGTCGACTCGAAAATCAAAGGCCATCTGCTCGCGGATCGGCCTTGGAGCAACACCGGAAACGGTATTCCTCGAGTCGAGAGAGGCTACCGCGCGCCCCTCCGACGATCGCGCCAAAGATTTTATCGGCTTCTCTCGAGTCCCTCGACGAGTATCGCGACGCTCGACCCATTATCGTTGCCTACTTCCATCCCGATGGACGGCCTTGCGTCCGAATAATCGACCGGCTTGTCCACCGTGGCTAACGGATAGGCCGCTAGCGTCGGAGCGATCCTTTTCTCGCGCGTTCTCTTCCGAATATTCCCGCGTCGAAAAATGCAAAGATACGCGGCGGGAAGCCTCGAATCATCCCTCTCTGTGTTTTGCAAAAAAACTCGCTGCGAGATTTCGTTGCTCGCGAGGACGACATTTTTACGCTCACCGACGACAACGCGTCCTAAAACGGTCCATCGTACGATCCTCGTTGGCCGCGATAACGCGAGAAACGCTAGAAGTGCGATCGAAAGAGTTGTTTTTGCGAGTCCCTTTGCTCGGTAGTCGAAATCGCGCGATTCTCGTAGAAATTTCGCCGACCGAATACGGTGGGCGATTTCCATCGGTCGTTTCGCTTCTGGGATGTCGATGTTTCGCTCGTAGAAAACCCCGTGCGACCGTACAGGCTTTAGAAGTTTATGGCTATCGCGCGCGCGACCCGCTAACTTCGATCCTTTCGCGGACGATAGAATACCCGTGGTGCGCGACTAATTTCTCGAGCCGCGAATAATGGCGGACGCGTGGGACTTTGCCCAAGGTTTCTCTCGATCCGATGTCGCGCACCGTCCATTGTTCGATTTACTTTTACAGCCGTAATCGTCTACGGGCGAAAGAATCCCAGTTTTCACGGAAAGACGAACACGCGCCCTCGACGCGTCGACGAGAATCGCGAAAAATCAACGGGAAACGAAAGACCTTGGGTCTTTTGCTCTCGAATTTGGGTACGCGGGTGTCGGGAAGAGTTTCCCTGCTCCTCTCGAAATTCGTCCCCCGTGGTTCGCGACGCTTAGCGGTTCTCGCGAAAAACGAACGATCGCTCGGCGAACGAGCGACCGGGCGAAACGACGAGGCAACGAACGCCTACGGGCAATTACTCCAGTTTCGAGAGTCGTAAAACTTCTGCGACGGATACATTTTTTAGCCGTACTCGAAAGGCGGTCGAGAAATCGGCGAGCGACGGAAAAAAACGCTAAAACGCTATCCGCGGTTTACCGGTAGCGAGGAAACGAGAACTTCGGTGTTCGACTAGCTGTCGGCGAGCCATTGAGAAACTACCGCAACGACCGGCGGCGCTCGACGAATCCGCGTTGAGAGCTCGGAGTCGGTTTCGAGGCGTCACGACTCAGAGATGTAATTTTCTTGAATGCAGGATCGAAGTGCGGTCATCCGGCTGTGCCTATGAACGCCAAGGTGTCGTTGTCCGACGACTCGCTGGAGGCCGGCTCTCTCGCGACGTACACGTGCGACGCCGGCTACGAATTATTCGGGTAAGTCTAATTGGCTTGAACGAGCGCGCGCGGATCCGCGTCGCGAGCCTCGACCAAGATAAACGCGAGCAATTTGCGCGGGCCTGCGAAGTCCTCCGTTAATTTGATCATCGCGAACCGTTAGTCTCGAAATTGCTGTAGAACCACCGTACCGAGTTACGCGAATACTTTTGCAGCGTTCGCGTCGCAAAGCTTTTCGGCCGCGTATCGACTTACGATCGGCGAACGTTTCTGCTTCTGCTTCTGCGTTGTCGGGTACGATTTCGAAGCGATTAACCTCTTCCCGTACTTTAGCGACTCAGACTCGCGATGAAGATTTTTGCCCAAACATGAATTGCGAACAGATACTATATCACAGGTATTGCGGGCATCTACATTTCGGATCGTATTGCGACTGTTTACAAACATCAGTCTGGTCTGTTTAGCGCGCGTTGATGCGGACCGCTCGGGCCCGAGTTTCGTCGAGCTAAATGGCACGGGAAGGGGTTAAAGCAGAAACGAGATCGTACGTCGGGTCGAACGGATCCCGCGGTCGCGGAAACGGGCCCCGGAGGCGCGTCAGAAATGTTTTGCCGGTTTCGGTAGTTCGCGCAGCATTCGGAGTCCCAGTTTTTCTTGTCGGAGGCACGCAAGAACGCGGCGGCGTTGTTAGCGGAGCGAGACGACGACGGTTCGCTCTCGGCGCGACGTTGGTCGATCGCAGGCCCGTCGCGGACTTTCTCCGTTTTCACGTAATTCGTAGGATCGAGGGGAATACGCGATCGCGCGTCCGCGTCCGTCGTTCGCGGCGGTTACAGCCGTTCGAGGGATTTCGACGATTACCGATCGAGGCGATTGGTTTTTCAGCAGCGGCAGTCTGACCTGCGACGCCCGGGGGAGATGGCAAGGAGACCTACCATTCTGCGGTAAGCATTCCGCGAGCACCGCCACATCTTTCCGCGACAAGCATAATTTCTCGGTCGCGGTTCGCAACGGAGAGCACGATTCTCGTTCGATCGTTCGTCTTCCTCGACGAGCGGATCGCTCGTGCAGCTTTCTCCTCGGAGGAGCCGTTGCATTCCGCGATCGAAGAAATTCGACCGCGTTCCCGCTTGATATGCGACGCCGTCCCCCTTTTCTTTTCCTTCTTTCGCGCGTCCGATGGAAAGCGATTTCGCGCGGTGACACGCGCGTCGACCTTTCCAAGTCGTTGTTTTCTTTCGAGGCGCAAATTCGAAACGCGCCGTCGCAAACACTTGGGTTCGGAAGGGATCGTCGGGTCGGAAGAAACGCGTCGGTCGCCGAGCGCGAATAGGGTTCGTTTCGGCTCGGTGTACTCGCGCGTCGGTCGGCGTCAGCGACGAAAGAAAAAGTTTCGCTTTTACTCGGGCGAAATTCGGGGCGACCGTTTTGTAGGTAAGGCGCATCGGCGACGCGTTGCGCAACCGAAGATTCCGCCGAGCGACAGTCTTTTCGAGAGCCGAAATCGTACGGCGACGGCGCACGGGTAATCGCGGCGGAAATCATTTCGAACAAGCTGTCGCCGAGAATGCGGAAACCCGTGAAAGCCGGAACGTTCCGAAACCGCAAAGTATGTACGACTCGGCGAAACCAGCCGCCGGGACAACGACGGATAATCGCGTTCCTCTCTATTACCAAACGCATCCTGCCGTTAACGGCCGTTTCGTTAGCCGCTCGTGGCTCCCGGCTCGCAGCTCGTTGCCTTAGCCGGCAACAACACCTTTCTTCGGCAACGGCGTCGTTCGGTTCCGAACAATTTACTTCGCGCCGGTCCGGATCGAGCCACCGACGATCCTTTCTTTTCCACGGTTCTCTAGGCTTCTGTGCCGGGGGGACGTTTAACGGTCGACGGAGAAAATCTATGCCGCAGGTACGAACGTTGCTTTCCGCAAACCTACAAATCAATCGACCACCGTGCGAGGCGGGGACGCCAGCCACGGGAACGACGGCGATTCGAGCACCGAGCACGACGGCAAAAGGTGCACCGAGACGCAGAGGGAGCCCAGCCCGTGGTGGAAGGTCGACCTTCTCAAGTCCTACTCGGTAAAGGTCGTCAGAGTGACGACCAGGGGTTGCTGCGGTAAATTCGCCTTTTCGCTTCCCGCGACCTTCGACCCGAGGGCTTCGAGGTCGCGATACCATCGATCGACGCGTCGAGCTCCGTGTTTAGAGTCTGTCGCGTACGAATCGGATTCGGACGCGGAACCGTTCGCATACCAAAACCATTAACCTCTTGGCCTACGACTTATTTTATAATAACAGTGACTAGACTTTCTTTGTCCTCCGCAAGACGACAAAAAGATAAGACAGATTTGTAGTTACTGCGTGCCTATCTATTCTCCAATGACCATACACGATCAAAAATTACATAAAATGTTATTTCCGTTTAAGGAAAATGAACCCCTTGCACTACGATTGATTTTGTGGTTACAATGACTAAGTTTTTCTTTGCCGCCCATAATTTCCCAACAGGAGAAGAAAATTTCGTAGCTAGCATGTGCATAAAAATTTTCCAATGACTGCATATTAGCAACAATTCAATACAATTTGATTTCGGGTTACGGAAAATTAATGACACACATATTTAGAAGATACTGTCCAAAATCTCGATCACGAGTCTGACTCGTTGTTGTAGTGCAAGGGCTTAAGGAAATACATGTTTCGGAGATTCAGTTCGAAATCTTGATCACGAGTCTGACTCGTTATTGTAGGGCAAGGGGTTAATCGCTTTTCGAGTTTCTTCGTGCTTTACCAGCTGCAACGATTCGTCCAAATTTCCCTCAAACGACGACGTTATCTAGTAGCAAGCAGTTATTTTATTACAATTTGACAACGACGAATTTCATTTCTAAAATGTAACGGTTTTATCGCAGGTTGATCGAACAGGAACGCACATCGACAAGAACGATCCGGGATCGAACATCGCGAATCGATTTAGCTCGTTCTTCGACGCGTTAACGCGATCTTTTTGGAATCCGCGCGAAAAATATTCGACGCATACGCTCGAGTTTTCCTCGATGCGTTCACGGAGCTCGGCTAACCGTCGGAGTCGAAATTGAGAATGTTCTTTGATTCTCGACAGGTCACCAACCCCTTCGCGACATCGAGATACGCGTTGGGAACAGCAGCGTGGATCTGCAACGGAATCCTTTGTGCGCCTGGTTTCCCGGCACGATCGGTAAGCGATTCGAAACTCGTTAACTCGTGCAAGATGTTTCGAAACGTCATAGACGAATAAAAACTCGATGGAAAGTTCACTGTCCATTTCGCGGCTGAAACTCGAATCGCTCGACGCGCGAGCGGTTAATAGAGTGCGGACGTTTACGGTATTCTTTAATTCTCGCGGACGAATCTTGAGAAACCGGAATCGCGTGAAATCTTATTTTCAGTGGGAACAGCTTTCGCGTCTTCGAAATACGTAAAAATTGTAAGAAATTCTGTAGGATTCTTGAGGACAGTAAGGGTTTAAGTTCAATTAACCCTTTGCACTCGAGGCAATTCCACTTCAAAATCGAAACAATATTTTCATCTATAATAGCTCCATTGAAGATAGTTCATTTCCTCCCGTTCATACGAAATTAATTACTATGACTCGTACTTAGAACATTAACATTTTTATCGTTTTCTCAACTGCAAACCTAGCAATGTAAGAGTTGTTTAAATAATAGTAGAGTAATTTTTAGTGTCGCCGCAGAGGCGCCATTCGAGTGCAAAGGGTTAACACTCTAACAACTATGCATATCTATGTTATATTTAAACTAACATTACAGTTGCTTAAACGCTAAACGCAGCTCCGTAACTCTCTCACCGAAAACTGACTCGCCCGCCGAACATTCACGCTTTTTGTATTCGTCCATCCCCTTGCATTCGTCTCGCTTGCACTCTGTCTCTTAGATCTATGGTTGCACTCATACAGACATTCATACTTTCCTATCGCTCACAAGGGAACATATTCAGATGCGAAAATCCGATTTTGATGAAACTTATGGGAGCTTATAGTTCTTTGAAAAATATTTGACACGTGTTTTTTTTTATCGGCAGACATCCACTTTGAAGGGGTGAAAACAGCCCTCAAAGTTGGGGGTCAAAACCATATTTTTTGTGATATCTCGGAAACCAGAGGTCGAAAAAATTTGAATTTTCTTTTTAAATTGTGTGTTTTTCAATGGGAAATGTAGTCGCGTAAGAAAATTTTAACAAAAGTTCTTTGTTTAACTACTAAATGCTTATATTTCGATGAAACAAGCCAGAATTCCTTCCTACGCACGCCAGGTGCAAGACTATCTTCCATTATGCATAATTATTGTTAAATGGCAAAAAAAAAGAAAATCCTGAAACATGTATCCCCTATTTTGGATCAAAGATCACACACCCAAGTTTACATTAAAATGAACTACCGATAAATAAAAGAAACTGCAAAAAAAAATCAAATTTTTAATATATTGTTTAAACAAAAATCTTTTGTTAAAATTTTCTTGCGCGAGTACATTTCCCATTGAAAAATACACAATTTAAAAAAAAATTCAAATTTTTTCGGCCTCTGGTTTCCGAGAAATCACAAAAATATGGTTTTGACCCCCAACTTTGAGGGCTGTTTTCACCCCTTCAAAGTGGATGTCTGCCGATAAAAAAAACACGTGTCAAATATTTTTCAAAGAACTATAAGCTCCCATAAGTTTAATCAAAATCGGATTTTCGCATCTGAATATGTTCCCTTGTCAGTTCTAAACACTCTTCATTCGCGCCTTCTCAGTCACTCGAGTTTTCCAAACATATCGGCGCCGGTATGTCGCAACATGACCCGGTCGCTCGCACGTACGCATACCAGACTGTTCACCCCACAATTGTATCGAATCTTACGTTCTCGGATCTTTTGAAAATTCCTCTGCGCCGCGAACGTTGAAAAGATTTACAGACTTTCGTTCGCGAGCGTTGCCTGCTTCGAACGCTGTTCGAATCTAGGATTCCACCTGGTTGTTTCGTTCCGCAGTGGAAGGCACCACGAAGACTTTCGCGTGCGCCAGAGCGCTGATCGGACAGTACGTGTTCCTGCAGCTGGTCAGCGTCGAGGGCAGTCTTAGTCTCTGCGAGGTCGAAGTGTTCGCCGTTGACGGTAAGTGGGAGGGCATGCCCGATCTCCGACAGCCGGTCGAATCGATTCCCGTGAATCATCCGTACACGATTGTCCGTAGAGTTCTCGACGGACAGATGCGTGTACGCCGAGACGCCTGCCGACGCCGATCTGGCCGCTTTCAACTCCACCTGCTACGAGTTCGTGGTGAAGAAGGGTGGGTCCTTTCAGGAGGCCCAGAAGTATTGCCGCACGAGGGGCGGCGATCTCGTTCACGGCTTCAAGGTTTTTATTTTATCGAACGTTCGCGTCGGAGCTGCGACAAACGGTCGGAACGAGGCGTACAAATTCGTTCCACCGTTTCACCGTGGAGGCGTTCTTTTTATCGATTCGCGATCCGATCGACGATAGATCCAAAGGAGAGACACGGTCGAGCGAAACGGCTCGCCGTTATTACCGCGTCCGTAAGCGGACCGAAGAAAGATATTTTTCAGCGGTCTCGCGAACTCGAACGCGAACACACCCCTACACTGCGGACGTTCTCTTCGATTTCGCCTTCCCAATGGCAACGGAAAGTCTCGAGTCACGGTGGCACGCTCCGGTTGTCGGTCGAGCTTCTACGCGTTATTTTCCCACCGATTCTAGCGGCGATTTTCACTCGCTCGTCCGATTGCAGGGCGCGGCGTCGGTCTATATACTGAACAATCTCGAGAGACGAAAGGACAAGCTGAAAACGCAACTGGTTTGGATAGGCGCGCAAAAGGAGCCGCTGGCCACGGCGAGGACTTGGCGCTGGGTGGACGGTGAGTACTCCTTATCCGCCGAGTTTCATTCAAAACGCTCTTTTTTTCCTTCTCACGACCCATCGGCTGCCGGCGTTCGTGGGAACAGAATCGTTGGGCAATTCCGGTCGGGATTCGACGATCCGGACCGATCCGATCCGATCCGATCCGATCGATCCGCAACGGCGATTACGCGATAATTATAGCTCCGTCTGCCGTTGGAATTCGTTCGTTTCGAGAACGGTTTGGAAACTCGGGTCCGATCGACCGGCCATCGCGCGCCGGTCATCGGGCCCCGTGAAATCAAAGTTCGAATCGACGAGGAGCAGAGAGGAGCGGAGCGGAGCAGAGCGGAGCAGAGTCGAGCGGCGAACTGTCGGCGCAATCGCACGCGCTAATAAATAGAACGTGAAAGTTGCCACTGTGGGGAAATCGACGGGAAGTTACACCCGCGAGCGTCTGCTCGAACGTATAATCTCTGCTAATCGTTTGTTGCGTCTGGATCGCGCGGTCGCTCTTGGCATCCCCGTCGAGGGATTCGGGACTTATCGGGCTAACTTTTGGTCCCTCTCCGGCAACGGTCTTCCAGCGAAATCTTACGTTCGAGAACGAGTCCGATCGATCTCGGCCATCGACGCGTTCCGCGCCAAATCAATTCTACGATGTTTCAAAAATGTGCTCGATGTTCGGCGTCTTGACAGGGCTCGGCAGCGATAGCGAACCGTAGTCTGACGTCCGTCTCACAACAGTTGTAAATTGTCGTGAGTAATAAGAGAGGCGTAAAGAAACAACCGATACACAGCTTGAGTTACACTTATGGACTTTAATAATATATTTACACTCCCGACTAGACCGTTACACTATGTTCAAATGTTGCCTGTAACTTAGTAAAACTGATTTTAAACTATGGATAACCAGCGTCGCAACGCGTGGTTGAATCAAAACAGCGCTTATCGCGTAAACGTAAAACAGCAGCGCGAGCCTCGCGCTGTACAAGTATTTATATTCATTTCTTGATGGGGTGGAAACATCCACCACCCATGAGCACGTACAAATCTATCGCGTGGTCTTAGCATGTCGCCCACCCTGCACTGGTGGGGTGAACCTAGTACCGAATTTTATACAAGACGGTACATCTCAGGTACATCTCACTGTGTCCGGTGATGCACATCTAGCGGTTTATGGTACGGCAATTGCTACTGAGTATGAAGTCGGCGACTCGGCCGCGCACGTGTCCACCGAGGACAACCCTAATAAATGTGCCTTTCGAATTTTGATAAATACTGCCTAGCACATCTGGCAGTCACTTGAATAGGTCCTCAAAAATAACGGAACGTCGGCGCTCGTACCATAAACCTCTTCGTTAATTAACGTATTCTTAAGACGTTGTCGCGTCTTAACACTCGATCAGCTATGAATTCCGAGGTCGTAGGTTCTGCCCTCTTTTACCTAAAAGCCTGCGCAACCGATTCGCGAATCGATTACCATCTCCGATGAACCGATTCGGCCGAACGGTCCGTGTCCGACGATCGGGAACCAAATAATCGCCGCGACGAACCCGTGCGATATCGATCGGCCAGCGTGTAATCGAAAGTCCATCGATTCGCTTTCAGGGGAGATCGTGCAGAAGCCTTCCTGGGGGAAAGATCAGCCGAACAATTACAACGGCGAGCAAAACTGCGTGGTGTTGGACGGCGGCCGCAGTTGGCTCTGGAACGACGTCGGCTGCAACCTTGACTACTTGCACTGGATTTGTCAAAGCAGTGAGTGAGCTCGATCGGTGCGCGAGCGCGCGCGCCCGTACAATCACCGATGCGGTTTCCGCTGCTGTAACGTCGAATCTCGCTCGCCACTCGTCCACGTTTCAGGACCTCCCACTTGCGGTAGCCCGGAGAAATCGGCGAACACGACGATAGCGGGGAACAAAAGGACCATTGGCTCCACGATAGACTACGTCTGTCCCGACGGCTACATGCTGATCGGCTCGAAGAACAGAGCCTGCGAGCCGAGCGGATTTTGGAGCGGCGAACCGCCCACTTGCAAATGTGAGTGCTCGATCGAGCGCGATGCCACGCGAGACGCATAATTATCGCGCGCGGACGAAGATGCGCTCGCCGATTCGGAATTTGCAACCGCGTAGCGAATCCTCGCGGGCTCGCGTCATCGCGCGTCAACGCAGACGGCCGTTTTCATTTTGCTTCGCGTTCGACGTTCGAGATCGGTACCGCGGCCGTTTCCGCGAAAGAGAAATTGTAACCTCTGATCGCGGGAAACTGCGGCCGAACGGGCATTTCGTTCTCGAATAAGTTGAACGTCTCCTTTCGCGGTCGTTGCTAAGCGCAAATTCGTCGAATCCGCGATTGCGGTATTTATCTAAAGTTTTATTTACGCGAACGCACGGAACGATCGCGCGATTATCCCTCGTCGATCGTCCTCAGTCGTCGATTGCGGAGCACTACCGGAATTGGAGAACGGCGTCATCACGCTGGTCGACGAGAGGACGACGCACGGTGCTCTGGCCGATTACGCCTGCAACGAGAATTACACGCTGATCGGCGACGGCAGACGCAGATGCGGGGACGGTGGTATTTGGAGCGGACATAAACCTCGATGCTTGTGTACGGAACGAGTGCCAGTAATACCAGAAGCCGGAACCTACGCCAGCGACGAGATGCTTAACGTTCCTTATTTTCCAGTCGATTGGTGTCCGGAACCGCCGCCGGTCAATGGCGGAGTTGTCACCACCACCGGCAAACGAGCCGGCTCGACCGCCACTTACTCCTGCCAGAACGGCTTCATTTTATTCGGCGACAATGTGAGTCATTCTAGAAATTCGTTTTCGTATCCGAGACGCAACGGCGTTCAACCTACTCGCTTCGCGAGGGACGACAGAGAGCGATGCTCTCGCTAGCGAGTCTGTTTGCGAGAAAAATGTCGAGAAACACAGACCCCGATCTTTCAAAAATTAAACTCGCAAGACCTTGTGCTTTTCCAAAGCGCAACGTCGCGCGTATGTTCAAAGGTTGCCTCGGTTTTTTAACACCTTGCACTACGATTGATTTTATGGTTACAGTGACTAAATTTATTTTGCCGTCCATAATTTTCTAACAGAAGGAGAAAATTTGTAGCTAGCATGTGCATAGATATTTTCCAACGACTGCGTATTAACACCAATTCAATACAATTCAATTTCGGGTTAAGGAAAATTAATGACACAATTATTTAGAAGATACTGTTCGAAATCTCGATCACGAGTCTTACTCGTTGTTATAGTGCAAGGAGTTCCCTTGCACTACAATAACGAGTCAGACTCGTGATAATGATTTTGAACGGAATTAAATAAATACATATATAATTTATTTCTTTTAAACAAAAATAGAATTCTATTTTGTCGTTATCAATATATAGACATTGGAGAACACGTAGACGTAAAATAAATATAAATTCTTTTCTTTTTTTCCGAAATTATGAACGTGACAAATATTTTGCGTACGGTAACAGTTAAATAAATCGTAGTGCAAGGGGTTAACAGAAATCGCGTATTTTTTAACGCGGTCGGACGTCTCTCGCTATTCCGCGTGAAAAGAAAATATTCGGGGAAGGAATGGTAAAAAGAAAAAAGATTATTGTACGATTGAGGAACGGTGCGATGGATTGTCGAAAGGTTCTGACGTGCAACGTCGGCGGCGACTGGTCCGGCAAGGCGGCGCAATGCAAATTCGTCGATTGCGGTGCACCTGCTCAAATCGAATTCGGCACGGTGTCCTTGATCAACGGCACCACCACGGTGAGAAGTCTGGCGGTGTACGCGTGCCAGGAGGACTACTGGTTGGTCGGCGAGGCGAAGCAGGAGTGCACGAAAGAAGGGAAATGGAGTCACGCCACCCCGTCTTGCGAACGTAAGCTCAAAGTCTCTCGACTTTGCCTCGGCACGACGCGAACGTTCCGCAGGACGTTTGATCGATCTTTTGATTTCCCCGTAGTGATCACGTGCGAGGAACCGGAGGTGCCGACGGGGAGCTACGTGGTCGGTTACGATCTGAACGTTCACAGTGCCATCGAGTATCACTGCGAGGCGGGCTATCTGCTTCAAGGGGAAGCCAGGCACGAGTGCGGCAAAGACGGAGAATGGACCGGGGAAGTGCCGTCCTGCGAATGTAAGCTCTCGGTGTCCGCTTCCGGTTGCGCGGGAAACTCGCTCTCGCGTGGAACGCTTCCGATCCTCCGTTCGCGGATCCTCGTCCAGTTGTCGCGCGTTTAAGGCTTTGGGCGACGAGTCTGCTTCGATCGGAGGTTAAAATATCTCTACGGATTTTTGTTATAATTAAAATATCGTGGTCGAAGCTATCTTATCGCGTCGTTCAAAGTCTCCGAACGCCCGTAATAAACGACACGGAGATTCGGAACACGGAGGATCGGCGCGGTCGTCCGACAACGACGCGAAATCGAATTCGATGTTCCGCAGACGTGGAGTGCGGCAAGGTTCTGCCGGTGCTGAACGGAGCCGTGGAATACGCGAACGGGACGACTCATCTGGGTAGCGAGATCGCTTACAGCTGCACCAGAAACTACAGGCTGAACGGAGTTTCGAGGAGGTACTGCTTGGACAACGGTCAATGGAGCGACGCGACTCCGAAATGCGAAGGTACGTCGACGGAACGAGAAATGTGTCTGGATCGTTCTCGCGAAGACCTTCGTTGAAACGCGATCGGTTTTAGAAATTCGATGTCCGGAGCCAGTGTACGCGGAACACGGGATCCTCTCGGTGACCGGAAACGACAGGATGTACGGCAGGACGTTGATTCGGACCGGGACTCCGGAGAACTCGAACACCGGCGCGACTTCCTACAAGATCGGCGCTCTTGCAAAGTATCGCTGCGAGAGAGGATACAAGGTGATCGGAGAACCTCTGTCCACCTGCGAGGACAATGGAAAGTGGAGCGGCGAGGTGCCGCGATGCGTCTGTAAGAACAACCACCGACGACACGCGCTCGTTCGAACCCGGTTCGCAGTGTCCGTTCTTTTGATCGAGCGATTTTCAAACTGTTCTCGCAGACGTCGATTGCGGCAAACCGGAGCAAATTCAACACGGAAAGTACACCTTGACGTCGAACGCGACCTATTACGGGGCAGCCGCGCTCTACGAGTGCGACGGCAACTTCGAGCTGGACGGATTCGCCAGGAGATTGTGTCTGGAGAACGGCACCTGGAGCAGCGACACGCCGATTTGTAAAGGTAAACGCGTTCGCGACGGGGAACGCTCGCGAGACGGTCGCGTTCTCTGACGCGCGTCGATCGTTTCGTTCGCAGAAATCAGGTGCAGGGACCCCGAGAAAACAGGAGTATTGTCCACGCAAGTTTCGACGCACAGCGTGGGCGGTATCGCCCACTACGCTTGTCCGCGCGGCTACTACATGGAAGGGAACGAGACCAGAGTGTGCCTGCAGAACGGTTCTTGGAGCGGAAACGTGCCCGCTTGTTTCTGTAAGTAGTCTCGGTCGTTTTGCTTTCCCGAAGGCGTTTACCTGCCGGCAAAGGACTCGCCGGAACTTCCTACCGGACCGCGGAATTTACGCGAAATGGATCGTCGCGCGCGTTCTCGCTCGGACGTTTCGCATAGATTCGTCGACCGTCTTCCCGCCAACGACCCGACCGCTCGACCGGAAACCACGATATCGATCCGGAAGTCGACTTCCCTCGACCGAATGCTTTCGATTCGAGCGTGTACATCGTTTCGTCGAATCAACGCCGAGAACGCGTGCTTTTTGCGCAAAGATCCGTTCGTCGACGAGCCGTCGATTTCGATTCGACGACGGGAACGACGGGAACGAAAGCGGGATAGCGCGTTAACCCCTTCCCGTACTTTAACGAGTCAGACTCGTGATGAAGATTTTGGCCCAAACATGAATATCACGAGCCAGGCTCGCATACAGATAGTCGGATATTTTTTAAACTATTATCTATTACAATTTATAATAAATTCATAATATCTATAAAAGTAAAAGGATTAGAGTTTACTTCCTCAACAACAGTAACGTGTAAAACTGACTATATCACAGGTATTTACATTTCGGCTTGTATTGCGATTGTTCTCGAGCATCAGTCTTGTCTGTTTAGCGCGCGTTGACGCCTACCGCTTGGGCCCGAGATTCGTCGAGCTAAATGGCACGGGAAGGGGTTAAAGATCCGTAGGACGTCCCGATCGATGTTTCGGCGAAGCTTTCTCGGCGGGCCAGGCGTCGATCGTTCCTCCGGCTCGTGCCTGCGCGAAAGTATCACGACATTGTAGGCAATTATTTAAATATAATTGGCTATATGGATGTGTAGAGGAGAGTCCCCTCTATCTCCTGACTCAAAGTTGAACTTTCTCGCGTGTTTAGTTTTTGCGTATCACGTCATTTTTTATCGAAATCATGCATTTTTACAAAAATCAAAATTTTTCGAAAACGTTGGGTGATGGAGCAATTCTACTTGCGGATTTGGTTTTAGGATGACAAAGTGTATAAGAATCACCCAACAGGTATTGCAAAATTTTTTTGGTGTTGGACAGTGTAATAGGGTGTCCCGGTTAAATGAGTACAACAGGATATCTCTGAAGGAATTGTAGTTATTAAAAATGTGTTCGTACAAAAGTTGTTTGGTAAGACGGGCTACATCATGTAGTAATAATTGTTTTTTTGTGGGTGGAGTAGTAGAGGAGATCTGAAGGTCAATCTAATTTTCTTAAATGGAATGCTATATTTTTTTCTTGAGAAAGTAAAAGCTGGCACTAAGACAAATCCAAAGAGGTGCTATAATGTAGTATTCTGAGTTCGATAAAGGTAAATCGTTAGCTTATGTTTACGTTGTGCATCGGCTGACGACAGATAGCTAGCAACCGCTGCTAAGACAGCGGCCAGACCTAACCCAGACCTTTATCTACCTTTATCACATTTTTAATACCTACAATTTCTTCCGAGATATCCTGCTGTACTCACTTAACCGGGACACCCTGTACATCTAACACACCACCACACCCCATCCTACAACATCGAAAAATTCTTCGTAGCCGTAGAGTGCAAGCATCCGGGACCCATAGAGAACGGAAGAGTAATCGTGGTGAACGGGACCACGACCTACGGCGGGACCGCGGAGTATCATTGCCTGCCGCAGTTCGAGAGAGTCGGTCCGTTTCTCCGGAAATGTTTGGACACCGGATCGTGGAGCGGCGAGGAACCCAAATGCGAGTGTGAGTGCAATCGACGGAAAGAGATGTTGTCGGCGTAGCCCTTTACGCGTTCACGTTTCCTTGGTTTGTCCTACAGTCGTTCCGAACGAGGTCGCGGAGGCGCAAGGCGTGGGTACCAGCGTCGGAATCGGCGCCGGAGTCATCGTGTTTATATTGATCATACTCGGACTGGTGTACTTGAGACTGTAAGTATCGTTCGCGAAGTGGATGCCGAACGCGCGCACGCTATCGGGAACGGCTGAAAGTGCCTCGTGCACTGAAAACGACGGAGACGATGGATCGGTAAGGGGTCGAAGGAATTTACGAGTAACATACGGGTATTCGTTGCAGGAGGAAAGCCACGCCGGTGAAAAATACGGAGAACGTGCAGGCCGCCGAAAGGAAAGAGGATCAGAACGCGGCTGTAATGTCTTACGCTACTCTGAACGATGGAACGCCCAACGCCATGTACGAGAACGTGCCCGAAGACGGACTTTACGACAGTCCTTACGGCATGAGCGGCAGTACCTACGGGTAAGTTTCGAAGCCGACGGTGTCGGGGCGATGGGAAAGAAGCTTTAACCGACGACGATTCTCCTGATCGAAGGTACGGCAACAACGTCAGGAGACATTACGGAAGATCCGGGCACTACGAGGCCGAACCGGTCTCGAACCGTAACGGAATCACCATCAACGGAGTGTCCGTGCGATAGTCCGTTGGAACCGTCCACCGAGTCGGACATGTTATTCGTGTACAGAACGGAGACGCGGGAGGACACCGAACCATCGTTGCCTTTATTTATGTTATCGCGCGTCGGCGTATCGCCGATTTCTGTAAATAAGCAAGGAAAGAGGAACGGGCAACGACTTCGTTGGTCGCGAAACTCCTCGCTAAATTCGCGTCGATGGTTTTTCCAGGCCGCGCCGCCACCGGAATTTGGCAAGCTTTCAATTCTACGTGTATCATTGTGTATATAGAGAATGTTCCCGTAATTTAGGACAACTATTTGTACATCTACGAGCGACACGGCGCATCTTGTAACATAAGCTTGATTGTTCGTTGGTTACGCGAATAAAGAAACCAATGCTCTTGTTTTATTCGACGCGATTTCGTGTCTTCCTGCGAGACCGGCGACTTCCTCCGCCTCCGCGAACTCGAGAACGTTTCCGTCGACGCGGGAATCGCCGTGCGGCGATACGCGCGAAAGGAACCGCCGCGTTCGACGCCGAAACGGCCCGGAAAACGAGAACCACGAGTTCGATATAATTCGTTGCAATTATACTTAAAGGGAACACCGTAAACGGCGATTACGAAACGCGCGCCAACTATATCGGGTCCTCGCGCCGCCTTATAAGGCGATGCTTTCGCCGTCGGTAAGTTGCTCCAACTACGGTATCCGCGATGACGCGGTCTTTCGAGGGAGTTTCGCAAAAATAGTTTCTTCGAAATTCGGAAGCCGCGTCCGTCCGAAATCCAACGTCGCGGGAACCTCGAACGATCGACTTTGATCGTGGAATTCCCTCTCGGATAAAAAACGACTCCGCGGACTTTCCCAAATAGCGTGCCGTATATTTTTGCAACGTTAGAAACGCTCGAACGGCTTTAGATAATGCGTTCGACGCGAACGCGGCACCGTCGAGAGACCACGCTTTCTCGCTCGTTTTGGAAAATAGAATGCCGAAGCGAAACGCGGCTGCACCGAAGAGGCTCGTCTCTCGCTCGGAAGAGAATCGTCGAGAAACGAGCCGAGTACGTTTTATTTTCGCTTTGGAAGATAAACCGATCCGGAGAGCGACGGGGTGTCGGCGGCAGCGATCGAATCGATTGACCCCATAAGGTGTTCGAATGGCCGGGTTGAGAACCCCTGCGACAGACGATCCTTTCGCAGATGGCGCTATCTGCCCGGGTGTGGTGAATAACCATAGAGTGACGCGTAACGTGAGTCACAGTAGCGCACGAGTCTCTGTGCAGTTCTGTATTTCGTGACGCTTTCTCCGCTGGAAGTTTTCTATTAAACAGGTATGTAAACATTACGTCGTTTCGTGCAAAGTTTCTCGCGCCGAACACGGGATTCATTGTTCGAGAGACGCGACGATATTACAAGGAATGCGTGAAACGTTTGACAGCGATCGTCTCGCTGGAAGGGCGGCCATTGTTTATTGTGTCCTCGATTTTTTACCGTGCACGCCAGTCGCTTGTCTTGGCTTTTCGACGATACTTTCTCGCGTTTTACCCGCACGGAAAACGCTCGAATTCACGATTCGCCGTACGTTTCCGACGAGCGTCGAGCCTTTCACGGAAAAATCTTATCCGTAGTCAAATATAGCCTGTACCGATATAGCTCGGGGAAAGTTTTCGGACAAAGAGCCACAAAGTATTATTAGAAAATGAAAATGCATCGCTGGAGTTGTTCGTTTCCTCTAGACTGCTGGCAGATTCGTTCGACGGCGTTACGAGAAACCGTCGTAAAATGGTTAGTCGTCGATGACGCGCATGTTATCTCCCGTATCGAAGAGTACGGTTAAAGTTAAGACGCTTTATCGAGATTTTTATTTTTTGAAAACGATCGAGTGCGAGTCAAGCGTGGATGAGTAAATTCTTCGCGCGAACTCGATTCTCGCGAGAAATTCGCGAGAGGAAACGTCGCGAGGAAACTCGTCTGCTAGGTTATAGTTACTTTTTCGTCGTAGCGAAATACACCAGGAACGGGGAGATGGACTTACTCGCGAGCAAACGTGTTCGAAAGCCGTCCTAGGCACGATCGAGTGTAACGTTCTCTTTATTGTGCCAAGTGGACGATCTTTTTTTATCTCGAATATCGGTTACGTTACCGTTTCTCGTTCCGATCGTCTAAAAACGAAGGGTAGTTGTCGACGGCGAATTCGAAACGGGACGGAAATTTCGAATCGATGCTTTTTCGGAAGATATTACGTTCTCGTGGAATCGATCGTCGAATTCGCGTTTTATTTGTCGCGCAACGCGTTCCTTTCGAGTCGGAGAGGTTAGGAATACTCGCAAATAATTCCAAGAGGTTAACCGTAAAAGATACTCTCCGTAGCCGGTGAAAGGATCGTTCGGAGGAGAGCTCGACAGAAAATTCCAAACTGTTCGTACAAAGCCAGCTTGAATCTTTATTTATACTTGCAGGGCTGCCAACATGTCCTCCCGCAAAACCGCCGGCCGTCGTGCGACGACGAAGAAGCGCGCGCAGCGCGCAACCTCCAATGTCTTCGCGATGTTCGATCAAGCCCAAATCGCTGAATTCAAAGAAGCCTTCAACATGATCGACCAAAATCA
This sequence comes from Agapostemon virescens, assembly GCA_028453745.1. Taxonomy (NCBI): domain Eukaryota; kingdom Metazoa; phylum Arthropoda; class Insecta; order Hymenoptera; family Halictidae; genus Agapostemon; species Agapostemon virescens. The sequence continues at coordinate 376,914 of CM052094.1, forward strand.
CGACGGTTTCATCGATAAAGAGGATCTTCACGACATGCTCGCATCTTTAGGTCTGTCGGACTTGCAGGGTCCATTCTTATCGAGTAAACGATAAAATTAAAGTCGTATCTTTAACATTTCCACGGTTTTTTCTTTCTACGAAATGCGACGACGACCGATTTGAAACAACGACAATGTTTTAGGAAAAAATCCGACCGACGATTACCTGGAGGGCATGATGAACGAAGCTCCGGGGCCGATCAACTTCACGATGTTCTTGACGTTGTTCGGCGAAAGACTTCAAGGCACCGACCCGGAAGACGTGATCAAAAACGCGTTCGGTTGCTTCGACGAAGAAAACAACGGCCATATAAACGAGGAACGTCTTCGCGAGTTACTGACGACCATGGGCGACAGGTAACGAGCGCCGAGCAACGCTCGGACGGTCAAAATTCGATCGTACGATAACGAACGAACGGAGGAGAAGAAGGAGGTGTCGGTAATCTCTTTTCTCTCGTTTAAGATTCACGGACGACGACGTGGACGAAATGTATCGGGAGGCTCCCATCAAGGGTTCGATGTTCGACTACATCGAGTTCACGCGAATTTTAAAACACGGAGCCAAAGACAAGGACGAGCAGTGAGGAAGCTCGCGGAATCGTCCGTACTCCGTATTCGTGTGATCGATTGCGCGTAAACGCGCGTCTATATCGTTGCGATTGTAAAGTTTGAAATATTACTTGTATTTTGTACATCCTCTATTAATGAGAATAACCGAAAATCTAGAGTTTACATTATTTTTCGAAAGACAGCCTTCTCTCTGGAACGTGTCCCGAAAATACGTAGACTCGAGATCGCGCGTAAACCGCGTTCGCCGTATTTATTTCGAAGGAACGAAAAAAAATAGAGCCGAAGGCGAAACTCCGATAATCTGTCTTGCCACGAGTCGCGGTCGTCGACGCGTTAACGAAATCGAAATATGTAATATATTATATGCTACATGGATCTGTAGCCGTTGAAAAGTTGGCATTTATATTTTAATATAATATTGTACACCAAAAGCGCAGTGTCTTTATAACCACTCTCAAAATTAACACAAAATTAACTTTTCTTTCAGAATTTCAATTATTTTCCGGCGAGAGACTGTACCGGATTTCAAGAAAATCCGTGCCGCTTTTCGATTCGCCGTAACCGCTAAAATAGAAGATACATTTTTTTTTTCGGTCGACTCGAATCGATCGCGAGAGCGTTCGTTTCAGCGGTAAAAATACGATCCGTTGGCGATGACGCTGCAAAAGAGTATAATACCCGAATGCGCGTTTCGCGACGATCCGCGATCGAACGTTCAAATGGCCGTCGGCCCGCGTTACCTACTCGCGCTTGTTATAATTTATCGCGCGCATAAATTTGTTAAAATTTCAGCGCGGTCCGCAGCAGCATCGTGGAGAGGAAAGAACGTTTACGCGCGTGGCGCGCCTATGTTCTTCGAACGGGTTGGTGTCGTCGCGAGAGAAAGAGAGAGGGAGAAAGAGACAGAGATAGAAACAAACGAAAGTCTTATTTCCATTTAAAGCGAAAGAAGCTCGCACGACGACGTCGTTCGGCCAGAGGGCGAAATATCACTCATCGAAAACAAACTCCGACGAAAATGTTCGAAAAGTGGCCTGGCCCGACGACCGCGACCGACCGAGTTTCGGATCGTTCTGCGTCTGCGCGCGCGGCCGTTTATGTACAGTGTATACACGGAATAAAATCCGACGAAGCCGCAGTATCGTTTCCACTGGTGGCGGAGTGGGGTCTGGCTCGTCCGTTGGTTTCCCATGTTCTGCCGCTTTCCCTGTCGCGTCCTTTCGCTCGGTGGTTGTTTCGTTCCGTTGCGACTGTAACGACCGACAACCGAGGACGCAGCCGGTGGATAGGATACGCGTGGATCGGGTGGCAGTGCATCGAGGAGCGTCGACGCTGGCCGATCTTCTCGTTGATTCGGATTCAAGACCCCGTGATCGCGCGAGAATCGTGACTTGTCGTCGTCGTGGTCGTCGTCGTGGTCGTCCGTCGTCGACGACCCATCGTGTCACGCGCGGTGTGTTTATCAGTTCGGTGGATGTTGCCGCAGCGAAGTATCGCCGTGGCCCGTGCACCGTGTAATCCGCGATCGTTCCCGGCCCGGTATCGGTGAGAGAATTTCCTGAGGGGCGGGAGGGAGGGAGGGGGGGAGGGGCAAAGGAACACCGCCGCGCGACTCGTCGATCGGGACGGAGAGGGAAAGAGAGAAAGAGAGAAAGAGAGAATGAGACGAGGGACAGCAGAAGCAAAGGCCGAAGCTGCCAGCCGCGAATTGGGTTACGTCCCGTTCGCCTGGCGACGATACATGACGCAACGGCCACCCTTCGCGAGTACCAGCGGTCCTCGTAATCTTCTCGTGTCGCTTTAACTGCGACAGGACACTCTCTCTCGTCTGTCTCGTCGCGTGTCGTGTCGTCTCGTCTCGTCTCGTCTCGCGTCGATTCGAGCGTTGCTCGTCGCTCGGGACACACGCGGAAATAATCAACCGCGGTGCGTGGTGCACCGTGTACGCGCCACCAGCGACCGACTGTCCCCGCCTCGTCGTAGACGTCGCCGCCACCGCCACCGTCGTCGTCGTCGTCGTCTCTTCGTCGTCGTCGTCGCCGTCGCCGCGTCCACTCGATTGCGCAGCTAGTTTTGGAGGTTAGCCGATCACGATTGAGAAACACGAACGAAAGCGACACCCACCGAGCGAGCCAGCCGGATCAGCTGTTCCCCAGGACGACCTTTTCGCCGCTACCCCCGGTGAGCCTGCTCTTTCTTCTCTTTGTCGTCGTTCGTTAAACCGTCGATCTTCCCTCGCCCTTCGGTCGTTTCCGGTTTCTCTTTCGTTTCGTTTCGTCTCGTTTCGCTTTATCGATGCATCGTCTTCCTTCCCGGAACTCCCCGCGACCCGATCGCAACGTTTCTTCGCCGCCTACTCGTCTCTTTTTATCCTCGAACACGCTCCTCTGGCTTACTCCTCTCGCGTAGTTGTTTATTTTCCGATCGCAACGGCTACGACGTACTCGTCGTTTCGAGCCTTTCGGAACGAAGGCCAAAATAAATATGCGTGACGAAATCGGGTTTCGCGTCGATTCCAGGAAAATTCCTCGCGTTCGCATATTCGGTAGATCCCGTTCGAATTCTTCGCGGCCAATCGACGAACGACGTTAGAACGTTGTCGTTCCTTCAAAGAGATTCGTCGCGGAACAGGTTTCGGTTCCGTTCGGACCGCTGCAACGACCGCGTCTTTGACGCATCCGCGTCGCAGGATCGTCAGCGAAGATGCGTCTTCGACCAGGTTCGGTTTGTTCGGATTATTTATTCGTCGGATCGACGGATCGACGGATCGACCCGTGAACGGGTCGAACTCCGTGGAAACGGACTCGCGCGCTCCCGCTTGGGCGTCGTTCTTCGACGTTCCGAATCTATTGCGCAATTGTTGCAACGGTTTAGCCGTTCGCGGTCGATCGTTTCCGCCGGGTAATTAGCGGCTCGCGAACGTCGTTTCGCTTTAGAATTTTTCAACGAGGATCGGCTCTTTCGTTCGATCGAGTTTCTCGAGTTATAGCAATTCGCTGAACGCGGGGGAGGGTCGCGCGCGTCGTGCTCGACTCCGATGCGTACCTCGTCGATTTACGTTCGAACCGCGCGTTCGCGACAGCGTCGAACCAATTCGAACCGTTTTTCGAACAGGTATTTTCATCGTCGACCGTAACAGTTGTAGTCATAGCTATTCCTCGGTTCGAAATTCTCGATTATGCATTTTTCCGCTCCGTCTCGCCGTCCGGAGGCCCGCGACGATCGTCGTCGAAACGTGTTTTTAACCCTTTGCACTCGAGACAATTCCGTTTCAAAATCGAAACATCATTTTTACCTGTAATAGCTCCATTGTACATACTTTATTTCTTTCGTACATATGAAATTAATTAGTACTACTCGTACGTAGAACATTAACATTTTTATCGATTTCTTAACTGCAAACATAGCGACATAAAAATTGTTTAAACAGTAGTATGATAATTTTTAGTGGCTTTAGGGTTAACCCTTAGCACTCGAACGGCGCTTCTAAGGCGACACTGAAAATTGTCTGACTATTATTCAAAACAATTTGTACATTAGAAATGTTTGTGATTAAGAAGTTAGTAAAAATTGAAGTGTTGCCGTACGATTAACAGTGACAAATTTAGTATGCACGAAAGGAAATTAACCACGTGCAATGGAATTATTCTGGGATAGAAAAATGTTTACAGTTAGGAAGTAAAATTGCTTGTAGTGCAAAGGGTTAAAACGATCCGAGCACGCGTTTTTCACCGATCCAGCGAAAACGCGTACCGTTTACTGGCTTTCCGGTATTTTCCGGACCCGTTTATTCGGCGTATCGTAACGTACGACGTTCGACCGCGGAGCTCGTCGACGAGGACTCGAGCGAGAAGGAACGAAGCAAAGGAAAAGTATCGGGCAATACTCGGTGCAAATGGAAATGCAAAAAGAACGGTAGTAGGACGAAACGGGAGCTTTCGCGGAAACGACGGAGTCTCTTTTACGCGTTCTCGGCGGTGGACACCTTCGTCGACGAAGTCGATTTTATCCGTGACGTTGTAAACCGTTCCGCTACAGCAAAATCGACTACCTGTAATTTCAAATGTACGCAACACCCGACCACGGAGATACGAGACGAAGCGACCGTCGATAACAACGGTTCTCGAAGCATCGGAAAAATTACAAATTGAACGTTTTTGGAACCGTCCCCGTGTACCGACGATCTTCTTTCTCCGATGATTACGAATCGACGACCCGCGTTCGAGGCAATAAAGATAACTGCAACGTTATCGGACGCGTTCGAGAAAACGTCGCTCGTATCGACGCTCCCGGCGAAAAGGCACCGGTGGGTGGGATCCGTTGGTCCGCGGGAAACGAACTCTCCTCGCGTTTCGCCGCGATCATCGAAAAAATAGCCAATCTTGGACAAACGTTGTCTCGCGTTTCGGGGAAGGGGAACTGGCAATTGAGAATCGGGAATTGGGAATTACGAATAACAAGGCTGTCGAATCGAACGCGGTCGGTCGATGTATCCGAGCGGTAAACGGCCGGCGCGTTGTCTTCGAGCCGAACGAGTATCGAGGATCTCTAATTCTGGAATAAACATTGAACTCGATCGCCTTGCAGAGAAAAAGAGGTTGTTTATTAACGCTTTACCGACCGGCGAGTATTTCAGAATTTTTCAAGATCCATTGTCCATGATTGAAAACTTTTCAATGGATCTCTCGAAGCTGACAGCAATTTTTGTTGTAAATCGATACGACGTCTTCGTTAACGTTATCTAATAATTTGGTTACAAATTACAATGTAAAAGCAGTTTACTAGGCTTCATTTTGTTACAGCGCAAACATCGAAATTCTTGAAAATTGCAAATGTAGATTAACAAAATCACAGGCCGATATTGCAATCATTTATTGTACCTGAGATCTGATTCAGTACTATATACATTTGACAATTAATTGCAAGAAAACCACGTAACCTAATGATTCCCAACTCTGCACATATATTCGTGCATATTTCAAGCAACTCTCGAAATTTTTGCAAGACGTGCCATTAAAAATTGCAAATGTAGATTAACAAAATCACAGGCCGATATTGCAATCATTTATTGTACCCGAGATCTGATTCAGTACTATATACATTTGACAATTAATTGCAAGAAAACCACGTAACCTAATGATTCCCAACTCTGCACATATATTCGTGCATATTTCAAGCAACTCTCGAAATTTTTGCAAGACGTGCCATTAAAAATTGCGGACGCTATTAATTCTTTATCGACCGGCGATTATTTCAGAATTTTTGTAAGGCTTATGATCCATGACTGAAAACTTTTTAATGGGTCCTTCAAGGCTGACAGCAATTTTTATTGCGGATCAACAATGCATCCCCAATAATATTGTCTAATAATGTTGTTACAAATTGGAATGTAAAAATGGAATTTTAAGCTTCATTTTGATACAGCGCGAATATCGAAAAGCCTATTAATAGGCTTCCGGTCGATAAAGTGTTAAGTGCACCAAAATTAGCTGGCGAATTATTAGAAGAGACTGGAAAGAAAGTGCATCCCCAAACAATACGCAGAGCATTAAAAGAATGTGATTACAATGGACGAGTTGCTCGGAAAAAACCGTATGCGAATGAAACTAATAGAAAGAAATGATTAAACTTTGCGAAAGAATTTGTTTCAAAAGACAATACGTGGTGGAATGACGTTATTTTTAGCGATGAGAGTAAATTCAACATTTTTGGATCGGATGGGCGAAGAATCGTGTGGCGATAGAAAAATGAAGAATTCAAAATTAAAAATACGAAGTCGACTATAAAGCACGGAGGTGGAAATGTACTTGTATGGGGATGTATCTCAACATTTCGAATGGGTGAATTAATTTTTATTGATAACACTTTATCGATCGGTGATTATTTCAGAATTTTTATAAGGCTTATGATCCATGACTGAAAACGTTTTAATGGGTCCTTCAAGGCTGACAGCAATTTTTATTGCGGATCAGCAATGCATCCTCAATAATATTGTCTAATAATGTTGTTACAAATTCGAATGTAAAAATAGAATTTTAAGCTTCATTTTGATACAGCGCGAATATTGAAAAGCCTATTAATAGGCTTCCGGTCGGTAAAGCGTCGATGTAGGTGAAATAGAAAACACGGAGGCAAAAATGGGAAGGCGTTGCACGGATGAAGAAATTAATCGGATACCGATTAAAACGTTGAAAACGTCCTTATCGTGTACCGCATCGCCGAGTGGTCAACGGACCTCTGGCTTTTACGATTTGACCCGAGCCTAAGTCTCAACAGACTCAAAATATAAGCTACTCTCGATAACAAGACTTTCGGACTCGACTCGTTGTTTTTCGCGCGTTTACTGCAGAGTCGGGGCGTCGATCGGCAAACGAAGAATTGCGCGGCGAAAAATAGATCTCTGCGACGCGGATCGTTGTGAAACGAACCGCCGGCTCGGAGCGTCCAGCAACGTTTCATCGAATCGCAAAAAGCGCAAAATGGTAACCGTGTATCCACGTTGCGTATGCTCGACGCGTAACACGATCCAACGCTCGGACAACCGGTCGCGTATCGCTTCGATATTGCGTAACAGCGTCCGCGCGACCACGGAACAATATCAATGCGACGGCGTTACGAATTTAACCTGTTAACCCTCGCGCGCTGCCCATTATTTATCGAAACGTCGCCGAGGATCGCTTGCGATTTTGGAACCTCGATTTCGATCGTCGTTCGAAATTTTTCGAACGCGGACTCGACGACCGATGCCCGACGTACGCCTGTTAACCCTTTGCAGTCGAATGGCGCCTCTAAGGCCACACTAAAACTTGCCATACTATTATTTAAATAACTTTTACGTTGCTAAGTTTGCAGTTAAGATAATCAAGAAGAATGTTAACGTTTTAAGTACGAGTCGTAGTAATTAATTTTATATGAACGAAAGGAAATGAACTATCTACAATGCAGCTATTATAGATAGAAATATTGTTTCGATTTTGGAGTAGAATTGCTTCGAGTGCAAAGGGTTAACGCATTGAACGCCACGGTGGTCATCGGTGACCGATATCATTGCGCTGTTCAAGCACGATTATCGTTAAATTAGTAGCATTCAATATGAATTTATTGCAATCGAAATTAACCAGATTGTAATATAAGGTGAGAACTTCATTATTCAGTAACATACAATTTTTCTTAATAACGTTGGTCACTTGTATGAATGAAGTACATGAAACTAATCCGAGGCGCACAAAATTCGCTCGGTAGTCAAAGTGTTAACGGTATACCGAATCGTCGCGCGGGGCTGAAGCGTATTCGAGCAACATTGTCCCGATAACGATTCCGGAAGAATTTGTAGGCGCAATAGAAATAAGTAAAAATTAATTTCTGTTTTCGATGGGTTGCGAATAATATGCCGGAAACGTTAGATTCGTCCGACGACGTTTTATCCATTTCCTCCAATTTCGTCCAATTTCATCTATTCGCTTTTGTCGCAAACGCGTACGATCCTTGGACCGATTATTCTCGTCGAACGACCGAAGCGATCGTTGCCGTTTCTAAATGGGTTGCGTATCGCGGCCGCGGCTCGCGCGGGTAACAAGGTCTTCTTTATCCGCCTATTGTCTTTTACACTTTCCTTTGAAAAAAAATTGCGAGAAAGGTAAAGTCGCGGAGAGCTTTGTTTTCGGCGATAGCCATGACGACAGCGAGATAAGAGCGGTGCAATGGCAACGGCGAGATAAGAACGAAGTATTCGCGCGGGACAATGGAGTCGTGAGAGAGAAATTGAACGAAAAAAAATATGACGAATGAACGAAACACGCGTTCCCGACGATTCAACCGGTCGTCCCGGTTAGCGGGTCGTTGCGATTCCGCCGCGGGCTCGTCCCGGCGGTTACAGATTCCGAGATTGGCGAGCGAAACGCGCTCGTCGGATCGGACGGGAGAAAAGGTTGCGGCACGGCGACCGGCCGCGCTTAATTAAGAAATTACGCGCGGAGAGCGACAACTTGTCCCGTGACGACTCTACTCGATCTCGGAGACGCGTGCCCCGTCATTGAAGAAAAAGCGAAAAGAAGGAAACAGCGTCGAAAAGCCGAGACGGTTTCGGCGGAGAGACTGCGAGCCCGCGGCGGAGCCCGTCGAACGGGAAGTCCGGCCGATCGGTATAAAGTTACGCGCGAAATTAAGTCGTGGGAAGTTTTATTCGCGCTCCACCCGCAAACCAGTTTTCGGTGGAAATTGTGGGTAATCACAATAAATTATCTCGTGGATCGACAAAGAAATTGAGTATAGATTTATTATCAAGTAAGGCATTGAAAGTAATTAATACTATAATGTATAATATAATATTCCCTCGCGACACGTGTTCTCTCGCAACGTGCTGTCTTTCTCTCTCTTTCTCTCTCTCTCTCACTGCGTTTGCTCTTGTGGACACACGTCTTTATTCTCTCGCATACCTTAACGGACTCCCTCGTTCTCTCGACGACTCGAGCGTTTCGCATTGAAACATAAACAACATCACATATAGTACGACGACATTCATACACCACCACGATTCTCATCTATATCATTACGCCTCATCCTCAATACGCTTTGTGTCTAAAACCTAACCCACAGAAATGGCGTCGACGGTAGGCCGATCGCGTCCGAGTCGGGGACGATTCCGACAGGCCGGCCGCGTGTTCGAACGGGTTGCTCCGGTTAATGCGTTTAACTGAACGATCTGTTGGACGATTTCGCGTTCCGTGTCGCGAATCCTCGAGACGGGCGGCTCGGCTCGGATCGGCTCGCGTGTCGCGTGTCGCGGTGTTTCGCCGGAGCCGTCTAATCCGCTCGCCCCGCGGCTAATAGTTTTATAAAATTATCAGCGGCTTGCGTAACCCAGCTCGAGGCTCGATCGACCGTAACACCGTTGCTTCTGCAAACCGGACGCCTTCTCCCGCCTCGCGTTTCTCGCCTCGCGGACCTTTGCCTAGATCGCACCGTTCGCGTTCGCGTTCGCGTTCGCGTTCGCTACGGTCGTTCTCGTGACCCATCCAAATTGGATAATAAAACTGTAACACGCTGCGCGCCTGGATACCGACGCCGGAACGAACTCGGTCACCGTCGCGACGATCACCCCCTTCCGATGCTCGCAAATTTTTCTCCCCTCGACCCTTCACCGGCCCGGGCGAACAGATTTACGCGACGAACGGTTCGGGACCGGTGGCAACGACGAGGATCGTCGTATTCCACGAAAAATATTTGTTAGCTTCAACACATTTTTAATGAGAAGTTTTGGTGAGAATGTCCGAACGAATGTTTATCCCTTGATAAGTTTAGGGCAGGGTTTTGTAATGTCTGTGGCCCGTGAGACGGCTCACGGCTATCGATTGTCGCATCATTGACTGTTTATCGGAAGTGAGAATGTTTAGAAAAGGCAAGCGACCCGACGTCGTATTGCCAAAGACAGGGGATTCTTTGTCCTGAAGGATCTGGCCACGGAGTGGGGAATACTATGCCTTTTGGTAAGAGGACTGTGACGAACCCCACGGCACTTACCCCAGAACCTTGGCCTTTGAAACGCGCAGTTTCTTATATATATTCTTTCCAAATCCAACGTCGCGGGCGCGCATGTATTTCGTAAAGTTGCCGCGATCGCTCGCGCAAACGTTTCCGGAAAACGTCGTCGACGGACAACGGACTCGCTCGGTTTTCGCGCAGGAGACGATCGGCGGTGGTCCTGTACCTAACTGTACCTAACTTTGAACAGCGCCAGAACGAACTTATTTTTCGAGATGCGACGCAACATACGATTCTGCTCTAGGATGTCCTCGTTCGGAGCAAACTGCTCTCTATCCGGCGCGTTTCTCGCGGAGAGATACGGAGATCGTCTCGCGTCGACGTCGCGCGTACGCAACCGCGGAGCGTTGCTCGCGGTCGAAGAACCAGCCGGGTTAACAGGTTAAACGTATCGATCCGAGCTGAAAAGATACATCTGAATGAAATTGGATGTCTGCGGTGGATAAACCGCAGATCGTACCAACCTCTGTTTTCTCTCGCTCCCTCTGAAATTGTTTCGATGAAAGTTTAACCGTCGATTCCGAGTCGCTACGCCGTTCCATCGTCGCATCGAACGACGTAGTCGCGCGTGCATTCCGCGAGAGCAGCAAACCGAGTTAGGCGAGCCTAAGTTCCGTCTCCTCGTCTCGTCTTATCGAGCAACAAACCGCCGCGCCCTCGCGTATACCTGTACCTCGTTCGTCGAAACTGCGTCGGCCCTTTTTCGCGACCTTTGGACTTTCGGGGCCCCGACTTCGACGCGCGTTTTTACCCGAAAGGGAAAAGGTTCCAGAAAAACAGTTCGTCTAGGAATTATTTACATCAGCCAACCGGGTCTTCCTGTTTTTGTCAAGGTACTTGCAATCGATAGAGGCTATTCTATTGTTATTCGTTAATCGTAATTCGTACCATTGACGGGCGCGGTTTCTCCGCGACCGCGGTTATCTCGAAAATAGGTCTGGAACAGCTTGCGCAACCTGTCGCGCCTCGTTGGAGAACGACGTTCTTCTCTTTCGGGACTGCAAAGTCGTTCGACAGCTCGAACGGCTACGGAACAACTGCCGCAGCGTTATCCTCGTTAAGCGGATCGAATTTATTTGGATTTCGCGGGATTAAAAATGTGAAATCGGTCTCTCGACCGTCGGCGGTGGCAGGTACACCGTCGACGCGACTCGATCGTGCCGGGAAGATAGCAGGGACACGATAGCTTCGCGCTTCTTATCCGCGACGAAAGGTCCCGGACAGGCAAATCGACTCGCGCGAGTCGCGTGTCGCGAGCCGAACGCTCGACGAAGCAACGACGATCGCGTTCCGCTGCGCGCGATTCGAGCCGCATCTTCGCTCGATCGAACGAGAGCCGTCGTCGATCGTTGATCTTATCGAGTCCGTATCGCCGCGATCGCGTTCGAGAACGAGCGGTCGGGTTGTTCGTGTCAACCGGGAATGCGCCGTACCGATTCGTCGAACAGGCTCGTTTCCGACCGTGGAAACGATTTGGTCTTCGCGGCACGCACCGTGGGTCCCTCTCGCCGTAGAACCCCTTGCAAGGTGGAATTCGACGCGGATTGTAAGTCCCACGCGATACGAAACGCGACGCGTTGCTCTTGCGTCCGCACCGTATTTCAAATGGAAATATAGTTTAACCCCTTGCACTACGATTTATTTTATTGTTACCGTACGAAAAATATTTTTCACGTTCACAATATTTTATGTCTACGTGTTCTCCAGTGTCTATACATTGATAACAACAAAATAGAACTAGAACAAAATAGAATGTTTAAGAGAAATAAATTATATATGTTGTTATTTGATTCCGTTCAAAATCATTATCACGAGTCTGACTCGTTATAGTGCAAGGGGTTAAACGTATCGGCTCGGTGCGAATATTCGTGCCGGGTTTCTCGTTGCGTTTAAATGGAAAACGGACCTAATTTCGAGCCTGAAACGTTTTCTCGAGGAAAGAGCGGAGCGGCGGAAGAAATTTCCATGGGAACGAATCACTGCTCGGTTATCGAGTAGCATCGCGATAGGCCGCGTCGACGATCCACGAGCAACAACGACGGCAGTATTTTCGGATCGTCGTCGAACGGTCGCGCGTCGTTGTTCCTCGTCGAGCTGCCAACCTGTTTCGTCGCGCGAGTCCTAATTACCTCGATGGTCGCGATAACGCGGAATCGCATGTTCGCGACGCTCGCTTGACATTTTTTCAAGGACGACCGACATTCCCGTCGCGCTGCCTGCCATTTCTCTTCCCCGGCACGAGGAAATGTCGTGATTCTTATTGTCGATTCCGACCGCGTGCACTTTTCCCCTCGTCGGCGGTTAAACGATACGCGAGACGCGTAAAGCGTTTTATCGTCGTGGTCGTTTCTTCCGCGCGACACCGTTCGGTAGGGCGGCAGTTCCTCGGACGATCGCTTCGAGGTTTTTTCGCGGTCTCTTCTCTCGCGTCGATTCCTAAAAAATAGAAACGACTGTTGCAAATAGATTTAATTCTGGGATCGCGAAGCGTCGAAAGCCACCGTTTCGCGTCGCATCGTACGAATGGCAAGAACGCGTCCGTCGAAAGAGGAAGTCCAGAGACGGAGTTCGATTTTAACCCTTTGCACTCGAATGGCGACTCTGAGGCGCCAGTAAGAATTGCCACACCACTGTTTAAAACAATTTTTATATTGCTAATGTTCTTATGTAAGAAATTCGTGAAAATGCAACTGTTGTAAGAACGAGTAACAGTAAAAATAATCATATGCACAAATCAGATAAATCATGTGGAATGGAAATACCCTAGGTCAGAAGAAAGGCCTAGGTTTTCGAGTGCAAAGGGTTAATATTCGTCGTTCGGCCTGGAAAGAAGAACCTTTTTCGAACCGATCGGCGGACCGAAGTTCGTCTGGACGTATCGAGGAGGCCGTAGGGCGTGGACGCGAATATGCAGATGCAGTTTGCGCGTGTTTCGAAGAGCAGATCGGTCCAGAGAAAAACGGCTGGTTCGGGCGGGTCGATCGCGAGCAGCCGGAGCGGGCGGACAGGCTAACCCACTGTGCGCGCCGGGTAAACAATTTCCGCGCGAAACGGTCGCGGCCGAGCTATATCGGTCCGGTATGCAGGTTCGCGCGCTGCTGTACATCGTCTTTCTCCAAAGCGCGTTGGACTTGGTCTAGCCGCGATACAATCTCGAGCCAAAATATATCCGGGTCAGCCGGCTCGTGTCAGAGAACGAACGGGTTAACGTTTGGTGTGTCAGGAGGCCGCGAGATGTCTAGACGCTGCGCCGCGCCGCGTCGCGACGCCGATGCGAACGTCTGCGACCGCGCGATCGAAAGAATCGACCGACCGTTCGATTCCAAAGAGCTTCTCCGCGCCGCGTCGGCAGCCTGCGAGTCCTCGACGTCTGGATTTCTATACGAAAATTCGCATCGACGCGTCGAGGGTTGCAAATTTGAATAGAATTTCTTTCGGAATCGTTGCTTTCGACCAGAAGCCTATTAATAGGCTTTAAATTCTATTTTTACATTCGAATTTGTAACAACATTATTACACGATATTATTGGGGATGCATTGTTGATTCGCAATAAAAATTGCTGTCAGCGTTGAGAGTCCCATTAAAAAGTTTTCACTCATGGATCATGGGCCTTAGAAAAATTCTGAAATAATCACCGGTCGATAAAGTGTTAACAGCAAAGTTAACACGCTTCTTTCAACCTGGAACGTTTTTATTCTATGCAATCATTTTTGCATCGTGCATCAGACATCGAATCTGCTTTCTCGCGCAGCGGTCGCGCGTTTAGAAATTCATAGAACACCGACGCGTTTAACAAATGGAAAATCGTTTTAAATCGTAACACGGCAATTTTTACCGTCGCCTCGGAGTCGCCGTTCGAGGACAAAGGGTTCGCTCGTCGATTTTGATTTCGTTAACGGTAAACGCACCCGATTCGGTCGAACTCCAAGATGATCTTTGGACTTCCGAAGATCTTCGGAGTTTGTATTTCGTCATACGTCTTACAATGTTTGTGAAAGAAAGCGCGTATACGTCGGTCGGTTGGCGCGAAATAATATTGCGTCGTTGGCCTGGCACTCGAAGCGTTAAACATACCCCGAGCGTCTCGACGTTGCAAAGAAATACTTCGGACGAGCGATGGCGAGTCTGGTCTACCGAAAAAGAGAGCGCTGCAACGGTCGTTTAATTTCGCGCCGATCTTCGACGGTTCTGCGAAGCTCCGAAACGGAACTCTATACGTATTTTTGATTACCCGTCGCAATTTTCTCGGGCCTACGTGTACGACCGCATACGACAACCTCGCGAGGTACGCGGAAGCTCGTCGAAATCGAAGTCTCGAACGGCTGGGGTTCTTCCATCGATAGACATAGTCGAGCATTCGACCGCGAGAAAGTCCTCCGGACGAGTGGAAAGTCTATATACGACGGTGGATGTTAATAAAATGTCGCGAGTTAGCGGCGATGACGGCGGGGGGTAATCTTTGACGTTTCGACAACGAGGTAGGCTCGAAGGTAGACTCGGGGGATGGGACGAGCCCCGACGCTATCGCCGAACGCTCAAGGTTTTCTCAAACGAATCGAAAGACACCTCGTTCGTTTTATTCCGCGTCATTCTCGATTAAAAAAAAAAACAGAAACGAGTTAAATTAGGAGTACGTTTTTATTGCACGATTTTAAGAAACCATAAAGCGTTTTCTACCGCCCGACACACCTGCAATGATTTGCATCGATCGATAAACAAACTACGCAGATTGTTCGACGGTTCGTGCGCCTAGATTGTAGCGTTTCAGCGATACGAAGTTTATTCGAGTGATTTCCCTTTAACCTTTTTCCTTGCTGTTAAATAATAACGAACAGCGATAAATAATATAATAAACAGCAGCGAAGAAGGAATACGCGCGATCGATGTCTGCGCTGTCCGGAAATAGAGGAAATCGTTCTATCCGGTACTGGGGGAGGCCGATCCACCGAATAAATTGTTCCTTTTTGTTAAAATTAGTACGCTCTAAAATTCCGCCACAAATATCACGAGCACGATTGTTTTTTAATTCGTACGATATTCCGGATTTCCATCGACCGCCGCGATCGACGTTCCAGGTCGAACAGGCTTGACGGGGATGCGGCGAGACGCGATGTTCGTTTTGTTTTAGGCGATGCAACGGCTGGATAAATTTAAATGTTAAAGACACGGCTACTGCCCGATATTAAGTGCCGTCCGATATTAGGGGAACTCCCCCTGCATAGAACGAACGACGACGCCGCCGATTCTACCGGGGTTGGTCTCGCGGCGCGCAGGCGTCGTATCGATTTCTTCCTTTGCCTTTGCCTTTTCCAATGCCTTTGCCAATGCCTTTGACTTTGCCTTTACCTTTACCTTTAGCTTTACCGTTCTCTTTGCGTTTTTCTTTTGCATCCGCTGTGGCCGACCGTTTTCTCTTCCCGCGCAACGCACGGTCGCCGTTATCGCGGGGGATGCACCGACCGTGCACCGCGCGAGCTTGTCCGTTTCTCTCTGTCCATAGCGTTTCGTTTTTGTTCCCTGTGCACGGAGAAACTCGCGCGAAAAAGTCGGACAAAACTATCTCGCCGAACCAGCGACTCGCCGCGTTCTACGAACAATGCGAAACGGAACCGTTCCGGATCGAAAAGTCGCGAGGATTTCAGGGGTGGAAAAGATTATTTTATTCGAGACACGAGAAACGTTCGTTCTCATCGTCGTGCAGGATTTAGGAAGCGTCGGAAGCACGTCGATAAAGCGAAAAGCCGGCTAGCGTTATTGGAAGTTTGTTTGCGCCTCGGTCGATGAAAAACGGTCTCGACGAAGAGAGCGGTCGGAGCCGAGCGGAAACGAAACGACGGATTCGCCCGGAAATTGTTGACCGTGACAAGGTGGCGAGGGCGATCCGCTCGATCGCGACGTTTTACGCCTCGACCCCGTGATTCTTGAACGCTGTCGAGTTTGGGAAACGGGATCGACTCGCCGTTGGTTCGAGTTTCGACCCCGACCGGGGTGAGTTTCCGCGCTCCAACCCCTTGTTCCCAGGCCGTACGGCCTGTTCCCTCCGATCGCGTTGCATCGCGCGTGGGCGAGTCCATGTTGCTCGTTATACCCGCCGAAGATTTATTTGCGATTTCTCAGGGGAGCTTTCGAGCAATCCTAGTTTCCCTCGACGGTCCCCTTCGTCGGCTCGTCCGACCACCGATTTTTTAAACCAATTTTCGTCGTTCGCCTGTACACACGCGCGTCGTTTTTCCAAATACGTTCCGGCGACTTCGCCGCGGCGGACCACCGAAATACAAAGAAAAACTTATCGGAAACGATCGTTTTTCAAGGGAGTTGGCAGCACCGAGATTCGAGGCGTTGGGACGCGACACGCGCGTTGGGGTATTCGAAGAAAGCCATCCGACCGCTTCGATTGTTCTCGAAGATGGAAGGAAACATTTAGGACCAAATTTCTAGACTCTGGATCGGTCATTGGCGCTCGGAAGTCTTTTCAACGGAAGTATATATTGTTGCGAAGACCGGTTTCGCCTCGCCGGAGAACACATATCACAACTCTTAAGCAATTCTTTATTTACAAATAATATCTCAAAGAGTAATAACAGTGCGTGTTCTCGCTCCAACGGCTCGAGAGATTCTGTCGTCTTTCTTCTTATTATAAACAACACCGTTGGTCGGATACCACAATATCGATACGACAGCCAACTTCTCTCGATCTCCACAATCGACAGCAATCGACTTGATATTCCATGAAGATCGTTTCATCTCGATCTCCGCAACTGACAGCTCCCATCGTAACAATATATCTCTGTTGGAAAACAGAGTGTCCCACCGCGGACGACGATCGCGCGTTCGCGGCCGCTGCAACTCTTTCGTCTCGCATGGTTCCTCGAAATCGTCTCGATAACGCCTCTCTCGCTACCCGCGACAGCAAAGATCGGCTCGATCGCCGGTCGGCAATCGCGGCCGCGATTCCAGTCAGAATGCGAAAAGTATGCGAAGTAGGCGGTATAGCTGCGTCGAGTGGCAAGACGGTTGGAACGATCCCCTTGGCTGTCCACCGTTTACCGTTGATCGTTCGCCGTTCACCGTTCACCGTTCGCCGTTCGCCGTTCACCGTGCACCGTGCACCCCTTGGCCCGCCGCTAATCGGTGCCAGCGGGCAAGCTGAATCTGCCGGTAGCCGCGCAGGTATTTGTACGGGTTGCTTCTCTTCCGGTTCGTTAGCCGAACGAATCGGACGCGAGCTCTCGGTCGCGAATCGTTCTGCGGCGCACCTGTTCGCGGCCTCCGAGCTCTCGGTTCGGCTCGGTCGGACGCGTCGGTTTTCGAGGGTGGAGCGGCAATGAAATTCGATAGTCTCGGATAACCTATCCGGTGTGCGCGGTGGATCGGCGAGTTCACGGGTCAGCGGGTTCGCGACAATGCCGAAAGCCGGACAGGGATGGTCGGTCGACGATCAACCGGGAACCGGAGGACGGAGGGGGAACGGAGAACAGAGAACAGGGAAGTGGGGAAGGGTCGGGCGAACGCGCGGCGATCTTCGCGTTAAGTGCTCGAAACTCTGTGCATCCTGCCCATCCTGTCTCCGAGACTCGTGTACGCGTTGTTGCCCCGTCCCGACAACGCTCTGGTCGACTCTCGCCGACGCTTGCCAACGCTTCCCGACGCGTTACGCGGTATTGCGTGCCTACGCGCAACTCGATCGACCGACTTAGTCCGCTCGCCACTCCTCATTAACTTTCATTAACGGGTAATCTTCGGTTCGATACGGAACCATCGGCCGTCCCGAGCCTGCAGAGGTTTCTCGGGGCATTAACCCGGCGGGAAGCGCTCAGGGCCTTTCGCGGCAAAACAACGATCGCGTTCCATCTTTCGGAGCAGCACGCTCCGATCGGCGTTATCGCCGTTGCGATCGTTGCGTCCGCGTCGACCCGACTCGTCCGTGACCGTTCCGAACGTACGATTTGGAATCGCGAAACGGCGGAGGAGAGGCTATTTTCTCCGGTTTTCGCTCGATCGATCGCGCGGAAAAGACGGCGAAAGGGAGGGATCTCGAAGACGCCGTCGCGTTTACCCAAGGTCGTCGACGACCGTCTCGAAACTCGCCGGGACGCGGCGACAGCGCGAAGATGCGACGATTTCGCGTCGGCGAATTTGTCCGGAATCTCGAAAAGGAGGGAAGGAACGCGGTCGCGTCGGCGGGGTGCGTCGTCGCGGTTGCGCCCGTCGGGCGCGCGACGCGTGCAACGCTCGCAACGCGGAACGTACACCGTGTACGACGCACGACGCGAGCGCGCACGGATGAGGATACTTGTACGTATAGGTGTACGTACTTGTACGCGCGTCGAGGGTCGGGAGGCGCGCAACAGCGTCGGTGCAACTCGCGCGGCGTGGATCTTTCTCGTCAAGGGCAAACGTTTTGATCGATACGGACGCTAGGAGGAACACGGTTTCAGCCGTGTTGCGAGTTGCGACGCAAAATGGGCACACACGCCGTGCACCCACGTAGGTACCACCGGTCTAACCTACACGTACCACGGAGTTAAGTCACTCGCCAGAATTAGAACGTGGCGGGCGGCGAATGATGAACGTCCGCGTTTCAAATTCGATACGTGCATACGAGCGATGCCGTTTCGTCGGTTCTTTTCGGACCGTTTAAGCTCGCGTGACGCGTTCCCGCTCCCGGCTCCCCGCTCGTCCGAGCTCGGGATCCAGCTTCGTTCGAGGCGGTCTCTCGAGTTATTAACGAGATACCTAGCATCCACCGGCTCCGTTTTAACGACGCTACTGTGCGCCTCTCGAGTGCCTTCTCCCCTTCGTTCCTTTGTTCCCTTTTATTATCGAGCCATCGAAATCGCGCTCCGCTCTTCGTACGATTACTCGTCTTCTCTCTCCCTCTTCCTCTCTCTCTGTCTCTGTCCCTTGCTCTCCTCGCCTCTCCTCTCCTCTCCTCTTCTCTTTTCACCTCTTGTCCGCTCTCCTCGTCTCACCTCGCCAACTTCCGTCTACGCGAGGCTTATGTAACGCGTCATCCGCGTTCTCTCGCACATCGCATCTCGCTCTCTTCGCTTTTCGATCTAATTTTGACCGTTGCTACGGTTTCTTCCCGCTAATTCCGCGAGCTTGCGTTCTCGCAGTCCGCTGGATCGTTCGTCGTTCCGCCTAAACGACCGACGAGCGACCGAGAATCGGGTTGCGTTTCCTCCGGATTGCGAGTTTCTATCGCGCGTTCAAAGCCACCGAACGCGATCGAGTCGTCGGAAGATGCTCGAGCTGAATCGACGATGAAACGTCGAACGGAGCATCGTCGTTTTACGCGATCCGAAAACAGGCGATAAAGAAGGTACGCGTACGCGCGCGGAAATCGAACCGAACCGCCGTACCTGTTGGTCGAGACGCCGGAAAACTCGCGTCTCGCGTAAATTCGCGGTACGATCGACTGCTCGGCGAAACTATTTTTAAAACGATACAACGTAGAGCAGCGCGGCTCGCTACCGAACTCGTCACCGGTACCGTCCTCCGCCGTTACGGAAACGCTCGTTTTCCCTCGATTCTCTCGCAGCGGAGCTTCGGCGAGAGAATTCGTAACCGTCGCGGACACGGCAAGAACGATGGCAAAAGCGATAGCCGCGCGAACAGCGGAAGCGATGGAAATAGACATAGAAATAGCAATAGCAATGGCAAAAGCGGACGCGAAAACCGTCGTAGGCGCCGTGCAGCGATTTCTCGTGGTCGACGATCGATGCTCGGCGGCGGCGTTTCCGTTCGACCAGTCGACGGCGGACGCGCGCGGTTCGATCGGCGAGTTTCCGACCGGGAAGCGGCTAATGGGCGCGAAACGGATCCGAAGAGATTTCGCGGCGCGCGAAGCGCGGCGAACCTGTCTGCTCGTTCGCTGGATATATAGATAGAACGGTAGGCATGGAAGGCACGCGGTAACGCACGCTTCCGCGACCGTAAATTAGGCGTAGCGAGAGCTGAATTAAATCGTTGCACCGTCCGTTCGAAGCGAACCCTCGCACCGGACCGCGGTAACGCGACGCGGAGATAACAGATTCCTCGATAAGATCGCGATCGTTCGCGTTCCGCTCGTGGTCCAAGGCCGACGACGAATCCGACGATTCGACGACGAGCCGTTCGTGTTCTTGGCAGACCGGAGGCATCTCGATCGTTTTTTTAACCGAGGTTCGCCTCGCGCGACATTCCCGAGGAATACCCCGGCTCGTCTTTAACAAAGATGGCACGTAGGACGACCGAGGCGTTCGGGAAATTGTCTCGGTGCGCTGACCGCGTGCGTGCACGGCTGGATCGAAATAACTTGGCCCGGTTCGCGGAACCATCGAAATCTCTTGAAAGCCTCGAAAGACCGATTCCGCGAGACCAAACGTTTCGCGTTTTCCGTAAACTTTGCGAAACGCCCGCGCGATCGGACCACGTCCGCCGTCTTTCCTTTTACAACGCGCAACCCGCAGCCTGCGATTTCGGACGAAATCGTCGCTGCTGCATCGCCGTTGCTTCGTTATCGTTCCTCCCCCGGCGCTTACGCGTTTCTTTTCGAACGACGAGAACGGGCGACTCGCGAACGAGCTTCGCCCTCTCGTTTTCTTTATTTTGCTCTCTCCCTCTTTCTCTCTCTCCCCCAGCTCTCTTGCTTTCTCGCTCTCGCTATCTTTCAGCAATTATTCCGTTACGCGTTGCCATCGTGACTGCGTCGATGAGTCACGGCGAAGCGTGTACACGCGCCTTACGTACAAACCACGCAGCCACGTATTCGTCGGCGTCGATACCGAACGCGATTCGCGTACGACGTCGGTTATACGAGTCCGGACACGGGACGCGATCCGCCAAGCCGAACGATCGACCGGCACGCGACCGTCTCCGTACGCTCGCGTCGCGTTGCCTTTCTTCGGCCCGTGTTTCTCCAATTGATTCGTCTCTTCGAACGTCGCCACGCCTTCTCTGCAACGTTAACGGTCGCGCGAAATCATAGCGACGCGACGAACCGATCTCGCTCGTTGTTCTCTCGTTGGGAGCGGCCATCGTCGCCGACGAATGGACGATCGAGCGACGCTCTCCCGTTCCGAGTCGATCCGACTCACAGATCCTCCCTGCACAGGGTGTCCCGAAAATGTACTTTCTCGAAACGAACGATTCGTCCTGCGCGACTATTTCGAGAAGTTATCAACGACGAACAGATCGTAGCGCTGTTGCAAGCGCAACTCTTCTAGCAGGAATTCCTCCTCCTTTTTCCTTATCTTCGCTCTCTCCCTCTCCCTCTGTTTCTCTGCCCGTCTCTTTTCTGCATTTACGCAGAAAACGGAGGTACGCAATATCCTGTAGCTGACTGGAGTTCGAAGAATCTGCAAATATCAAGGAGCTGCTCGAAGACGATCGACGCGATTAAACGGAAAATAAAATGTCTACTTTACGCGAAGCTGTCTATCGGCGAACGAAACAGGCTGTACCGCTGTTACCGTTTCACGGTGAACGGATGGAACCGAGATAAACGTTCGCCGACGTCCGAAAGCTCGAAACCCGAACGGCAAGGTTTTTTAAGTTTTACGGTCTGGAGGAGCGACGTCGCGACGGGTACTCGGGTTTGCGCGGTACATCGGTAAAGGAAAGGGGACGTAATCGAATAAGAAGTAGGTTTTCGCGAGCGCCTCGGCGCAAGGTTCGCGGGGTAGCTGACAATGAGTTTATTGGATTACCTCACCGCGCGACGCATCGTTGCAACTTGACCCGACCAATTCCGTCGGTTGACTCTGCGCGCCCACGCTAGGCGATGCGATGCGATGCGACGCGATGCGATGCGCTGCGCTGCACCGTCGTTGCACGAGCGGGGATATTCGACGAGCCGGTCCGAGCCGCGCAACACGGTTTATCCGGTCGGCATTCCGAACGGCCCGGACGCTCGAGACTCGAGACGCTCGTTCGTCTCCTCCTCGTTCGGCTCGAACACGCCAGCCGCGACCGGCGTGAAATCGATCCGCGACGAGCAAGAATTTCGATCGAATACTTCCTCCCCGGTATCCAGTATCCAGTATCCGGCAACTCGAATTCCGACGAGCGAGGAGAACCGTCCGCCGAGCAAGAACGGGAACGATGCTGCTGCAGCCGTTCGTCGTTTCGTTTCTTCGGCGGAAACCGAGACTCGCGGCCGGCGAGTTTCTAATTCGATTTCACGGAACGAATCGCGAGCGGGCAAGAACGGCGGCGGGACGCTTCTATCCGCTCGCGTCCGCTCGCGCGCGAGACGCGAAACGTTCGAGGAGGAGCGAGCTACGATCCGCGCGATAACGAAGCGAACCCGATAGCGGGCCGCGATGAATTTTTTTACTGGTCTCGGTTTACCGGAAAAACCAGTTTCAAAATGCGCGAGAGGACGGATTCGTTCCACGTTTCCGGCACGTTTTGTCGCCGTTGAATCGTCCCGAATGCCGTCGAGAATAGTGGAACGCCTCGAATAACGGGAGCAACGTCGTCGAGATTGAAAAATCCCGCTTTTGTCTCGAACGAATCTCCGGATCTCCGGAACGCGTTACTCGGAGGGCACGGCGAAAAAAGGTGAGAACGAAGAGGAGAAAAACGGGCCGTTTAAAATCCCGCGACGCAGCCGGTCGGCCGTCCGACGAGCCAGACGCGGAAGAAAAGAGTCCGAGAAGCCGAAGGGGCTGGATCGTGCGATTCCGAGGGTCGCGTGCACGCGTCGCTCTTCGTTAACGCCACCGGTCGCGATACCTTTCCGACCAATGTAATCGCGATCGCAATGTACGCGCGCACCCTCCGCGCACCTGGCCCTCGGCGTTCCGAGGTTCCCCCTGGACGACGAAAAAACCGTTCGCGTATGCGAAACACGCGCGAAACGTTTTGCGTCCGACTAATCGCACCGACGCGATCCTCCCGCGAACAACGCGGGCAAAAACGATCGTTTTCCAATATGTGGATCGCGTGCGCGTGTTTGCGATCGCGGTGACCGTAAACCGTTGTAACGTACGGAGTTTTCTCCGACGTATTTTCTTGCTCTTCCCGAGATTGTACGCCAGCTGGCCCCATACGGTGGGTCCGT
>CM052094.1:405114-426760 GCA_028453745.1 Agapostemon virescens
CGGTTCTGAAAGACGTTTCGGTTAGTCCACGACTCCCTACACATTTATTCCTCAAAGTCATAATAAACCTCCGGCCACGCAAAGCCGCATGGCCCTCGACTCGTAACACCGTAAAGACATTGAGACGCGAATCGATCGCGGTGTAATCGAGGTTTTACCGAGTCGAAATCGGTGGAGTCGTCGACTCGAAAGCGAACGTCCGTCTCGACGCGGGGCTCGAGAGGTTCGACTTTGCGCGTGCCAGAAACGCCCGGAGACCCGCGTTGCGCCGTGGCGAGCACAGGATTTCCCATTTCCTATTACCTATTTCCTCTGGCGAACGGTAAACGGGGTCGGGAGGCAGCTTTCGCCGGTCGCGGAAGAAATCGAGCGGAATCTCCAAAGTTTCGTGAAAAATCGAGGTCGGGTGAAGCGATCGTTGCGGGACGGTAACGAGAGGGAAGTCCTGTAGAGGCGCGAGGCAAGGCTGCTCGAGTCGATCTTTACGATAAGTCGAGGGGACGAGAACCGTCGAGACGATACGAGACGAGACGAGACGAGACGAGTGTTGCGCGTCGCGCGTCGCGCGACGTTCCCCCGCTAGTACGCGCGTCTTCCTGGTTGTAATGCCAGCGGACAGCGTCGAGAAGCATAGACGTTCGCTGGCAGTCAACCAGCTGTCAGAACCCGTACGGGTTCATCCGCGCGACTCGACCCCGCATCGGCGATACTGTGCACGACGCGCGATGCACGATGCACGATGCACGATGCACGATGCGGACGCTACGCTGCACGGATATTTCGCGATCGCTCGAGAAGATTAATGTCGAGAGCTCGAGTCGCGCGCGAACCAACCACGGCTTCTCCGGTGCTCGCTGACATTACCAGTCGTTGCCGCGTCCAGTTTTTTCCCCGAGGACTGCTCGATCGAACCGTCGAAACTCTCGATCGTATCTTGGGAAAGGCATCGGACGTTGATCGACACCGGGGAACGCGCGGCGTTCGTCGGACCTCGGCGACGGGACAATTCGGAGACCTCGAGCCGCCGTTCGCCGCTCGTTTTCGCGATAATCGATCAAATCCGAGTCGGCATTTTTCTCGTCGCTCGGAAAACGAACGCGAGAATCGACTCTGTGCCGCGATCGCTCCTCGCAGTCTCTTTCGTCTCGAGATCGTAGAAATTCTCTGTGTTCGCGATAGGCTGGTTTCCCGTAGTCTGGCGACGCGATAATAATGCTCCCGTCGGATTATTATTCCTGGCATATCGGTGGTCCGGATTGCGAAGAATGGAAGGGTGGGCTGGGAGGGGGCACAGTTCCATTCGGCCCCTGGTTTATCGATATGCACGGTACTTTTGTGGGATACCGTACAATGGTTTCGATGGAAGCGCATGCAAAGTCGCGTCGGTTGGAACGCGGCCGGATGAACTGGGTCGTGCCGAACAACCGATTTTTAAGCAAGAATCGAAACAAAAACCGCTTTCCCCTTCCGGCGTCCGAGAGTCGGATCGTCGCGCGCTGTTTTCCTCCTCCGAATACGCGATCTAGAAGCGTATTTCCTCGCGGCGATGCTCGCGGCATCCACGGACCAAACGGACCGTTTGAAGCGTTCGTCCAAAGAGCAATGCGTCGATTTTGCCGAATCGTCGACGCGTTTGTTCGCGACCGATCGGCCACCTTTTCGAATCGTGTCTACTCGTACTCGTTCCATCCTTTCGTCGTCGCTGGAATACTAAATTATGGTTACGACGATAACGGCGATGCGATCGGTCGCAAAGTCAACGGTACGTTGCCGATTTTACGGATTCTTGGCACAAACGAGTAGATTTCGAGAAGGACGCGAATCGAATGAATTTAAACGCGTCGACGCATCGATCGCGATGCTTACCGACGCGATCGCGGGAGAAGAGAAATTTCCACTGCTTTTCCTTTCTTTTTTCGCTATCCAACAAAGAGACCGCAGATTTTTCGTCGTCGCGGTAAAAAGAAGCGGATGAAACGCAAAATGGGGGACAAGTCGAACGAATTTAACGTCGAATCAAACAATTTTTCTGTAACTCTCGTTTCGCGATCGACGATTCCGCTACGCGAGTAGGTAGACGAGACGGTGCACGCGTTCTCGGTACAAAATTGACGAACAGCGTCTCCCGGTTGGTAAAGGGACGGTTTCGCGATCGCGGAAGTCTCGCGCGAAACAACCCCCCCTTTGTTCTTCCGTTCGGCAACGTAAACGTCGGGAACTGTGCTCTCTTTGGCGCGGCTACAGAATTAAATGAAAATCTCGGCGCGTCTCCGTCGTATCCCTTAACGAATCGCTCTTTGTGTACATTAGCGATCGTTTTCCCTCTTATTCGCTGCACGGAGTACCGGGAAGGGTCCGCGACGCCCTCGGCAGCCGAGGGTAGCGATTCTATATGCGTTTCGCGACAAAGGACCGTTCAAACGCTCGTTTACGGCCGCTTCCTGGATCGCGTCGACTCGTCCTCTCGGCCAACCGACTCTCTAAACTTTGAATCGCCGATGTCTCCTCTATTTTTATCGTGCGACGCGTCTTTCGTTTCGATATCGCTCGAACGGGAAGAAGGATTCGGCGAAAAAGATTGAAAAAGCTTCGCTCGATACAATTTCCAAAGATTCTTTTGAAAATTCTGAAACGATGTTTGCCCTCTTAAAGCGATATTCGATGAAAAACTGATCGGTCCCGAAACGTGACTTTCGTTCGTAGAGAATTCGACGTGATTTTCCTAGGAACTCGACGTGGCTGCGCGGGAGCGAAGAAACGCCGGAAAGCGGAATACGGCGGCACGGAGATTACACGGTGGAAAAAGAAGGAAGTCTCTCCTTCGCGACTCGTCGCGACAGGATCGCGATCGCGCGACGCGGGAAGAGGGAAAAACTAACGGATCTCGGGCAGCGACATCCGTCCGTGCTCGTTGGTTTTAATGGCGCGCGGACTGACAGAAAAGTCAATTACTCTGGTTGCTAATAAGCCCAGGAAGCGTGTCCTTCGTCGTAGTAGCAACGCGTAATAATCGGTTACAGTTTCCGTCCGTCATTCTCTTGGTGCTCCTTTCTCTCGGTGTTGGCCGTGTTGCGCGACCGGTTGCTCCGCGGTCTCTTTCTCTTTCTCTCCTCTCCTCGTCTTCCGCTGGTTCTCGGCTCTCGGCTCTCGGCTCTCGTCTCCGAGTCTCCATTCCTCCTCGTTTTATGCTTTTCCTCTGTTTCTCTTTTTTCTATGCTGCCGACGTGTCTCTGTCACGGGCATTAACGTAACTGTAGTACCGGCTGGGCCGGACACCGTAACACGAGCACGGCTCTTCTTCGTCCCCCGTGTTCCCAGTGTACGGTGGCCAGTGTGCAGTGCGCGGTGTGCAACGTGCACGCGCAAGAATCCTCGGATGCACGCAAAGTCGACAGGATTACGCAGCCGGTCGCGGTGCGTATCTCGCGGCGAGCCTCCTCCGCGCGTCCGTTCCACGCTCGTTCGGTGGGTTGCGCGCAGAAACGAGTCTCCACCGCGTATAATTAGATATCCAGTGTCGTTCGTCGTGGTTAACCCGCCCCGATTTTTTCTTCTCGCCCTAAACAGCCCGCTCGCTCGCCTTTCCACCCGACCGCTCGCTCTCCGCGCCAAAACAACGCCGGTTCGATCTCTAAAACTTTGTCCGATCCAAAATCTTTTACGCGCGGCGGCTGTCCCGCTTGCTCGTCGACGGACGAACGCGTTCGAATGCCGTTTTCCGCCGATTCCTCCGTACACCGCCCTCCGATATCTCGGCGTCCAAGGCAGAACCTGCCGGACAGCCTCGAGCCGGCGAAACGCTTCCTTTCTTTTCTTCCTCTCGCTCCGTTCCGACGAACCACCGCCAAACGATATTAGAAAGGAAAACGGGATCGAACGTCCTGTCCAACGAACGAGAACATCTCGAAGCCGCGCGTTTCCGTTGAAATCAGCATTCGAAGATGGTCCGTTCGTTTCCCGAGAGGACGTTATTTCCACGGTTGCAAGCATACGCGGGACGTGGGTCCGCAAAAAAATTCGGACACCCGTAAACGAATGCGTGGTCGGATTTTCAGAGTCGCAGGGGCGTATCGTTTTTCTCGCGGAAGCGTCGTCGGGCCGAGATACGATCCGATGACTAAAGCGTGCGAACTAAACGCGAACCGCAGCTTCTGCGCAGACATTTCCGTCTTTTGGAGCCTTCACCCGTGAAAGACAACTGTTGCGGCACACTCTTCGTAATCTCGTCCCGCTCCGAGTCCATCGACCGACGCTGTTGAAACTAGCGCGACCGTCGCTGTTCTTCTTCGCGTCCCTGTTATGTATCCTTATTCGCGTTCCACTGCCAAGAAATTTCGACTCGGTTCGCGCTTCCCGCTTTGTCGACTGTCGCGTCGATACCGGTTGAAATATAATTGCACATTTATAAGTTACCACGGTTTTCTCGGATCAACCGCGAAGCAGTTGCAAAACCGTGGCCATACGTCGAAAAAACCATCGCAACGAAAACCGTTCGCAGTAGAAAAATATATATTCGCTCTTAGGCGTTTCGCTTTTATACGCTATGCGTTGCGCTCGGTAGGCGTTGCGTATAAATCGCATTGTCTTCGCGCAACGATCGCGTTGATTCCGAACGAATGGTGCATGGCTTCCGCGATAGTTGGCATCACGGATTCCACCGTGTTCGCACGGACAAAAAGGACGATCGCGGGCCGTACGGCTCGAAGCGACGCTAAACGTTTCTGGTGGCCGGTTGTTCGTCACCGATTCGCGCGATTGGTTCGCGTTAATAATAATCGCTTCGGTACCGGCGATAAATGGTCCGAGACAACAATGGCGCCGCGAGCGGAGGAAGCGGCGGACGGAGAACGAAAGAGAGGAGAGGAGTCCGCGAACCCGCAGAAACGAGAGGGGGCGTAATTTCGCGGTGGAACAAAAGAAAATTGGACAGGGCTTGAAAATTTATCGCCGACTCGAGAAGGAACGACGGACCATCCTCGCGGGCGCGGTTTCGAATTTACGGCGAGCGAATCGTGTCGGATGTACAACGTTCCCACAAGTCGTGAGAATCGTTTATTCCGTGTCCGCGTTGCGGGGAACCTCGCTTTCGACGCGAAACCAAGTCCGAGGACGAGACCCGGTTGCGCGAAAGTCCGACACACCGGCGCGATCCGATCTCGAACCGGCGTTTCGCTCGAGCACGGCGGTCCGAACTGCGATAAGCGCGATAAGAACCGTCGAACGAACGAGAAAAATTCGTTCAGTCGATACGAGAAACGGAGCGGATCTCGTTTCGTCGTATCGGGGCGCGAGCAAGAAGTTGCAAAGTCGTCGCCGCGGAGAGTTCGATTTTCGAGAAATTTTTGGCACGAAAACACCGCGTCTCCGAACGTTGAACCGAACGTTGATCCGCCGGTAGATTTAATTCCGTCGAGATTCGGAAAACTCTGCCGCGGACCTACGTCGACGAAAACGAACACCCGAACGACGCGCCGCGGCGCTCGGGACTTTTACTTTGCCGGCTAGCGTTCGTCGAAGCGGCGGAACTGTTAGTCGACAGGAAGTCACGGTGCCGGAAATCTCGTTCGATGTAACGTTAGAAGTCCGTCGCCGGAAACGAACATCTTCGAGTCGCTCGATCGCCGATCGTATTATCGAATTAAGCGTCGGAGGGTGACGAACTCGCGCGAAGCTCGTGCACCGACGCGCGCTCCCCGATCGTCCGCTCGATATCGCGTATCTCGCTCGATCTCAACGATCGAACGTTTTCGTTTCGTTGAATCTATAAAAAGGATCTCGCAAACTTAAAAAATATTTGAAATCGAAGACTTCGGAGGCGATTCCGAATTCCGTTGTTCTCTTTTTGCATTTTTGCGACTCGGCGCTTACGCTTTCGAGGTGGAAGGCGCGAAACACGGTCCGATAGGAGCGATGCGAAGGCTGGACGCCGAGTCTCTGGAAGAACGGCGACCGACCCGGGAGCTTCTCTCGGCAAATACGCGCCGTCGCGCCGACGCTGCGCCCTGCGCCGCAACTAGAACGAAACCAGTATTCGTCTAAGAATTTCGAAACGACGCGAGTCTTGGTTCGGAATGCGCGTGCAAGCGCGCCGTTTATTTGTTTCAAGACCGAGATCTTCAGCCTGGTTTCGGCGCTGGTATTCGGAACGTCCGCCCCGACTCGTGCGATTGATTCGCTCGAAAGCTGCTCCGGTTCACTGGTTCGGGAGACCGTTGCGAATTTTTCGCATCGCCGAGCGCTGTAATCGACGACGGCCAGGGTCGCCGAGCTTCGATTTTGGCTGTTCTGCTCCCACCGCTGTCGTTGGATCGCGGATACGACGTTGCACCGTGGACCGTACAGCGCGATCGTACGCCGTAACGTCAACAAATTTTTGGTTCGTCGCTTGCTCGGCCATCGACGACGGAGGACCTACCTTCGGACGTGGAACTCGCGACGCGCAAAAATTCGCCCCGATGTTCAACCGTCGGAGAATACAACAGGCAGAAAATAAATATAGACTTTATCGTTTACGAGAAAGATTTGAAACGACAAAGATATCGTAGTTATCGCCACTGGTAAAGCGAATCGCGGGGCAAAGGGTTCGAGAGAAAAGTGGGTAAACCTAACGCGCGAAAGCGAAAATATGCAAGGAACGTATAAACGTTTGCCGTTGCATCGTTTTGGCCTGGCTAAAATTATCGACCAAAGGAACGCGCGTCCATTCGACTCCAACAACTCGCGATTGCCGCGGATAACGCTCGTTTTACGCAAAAGTCGGCCGTGCGCTCGAGACCTCGCATCTTTCGAGTTGTTCGACGTTGGAGGCAAAGCGCTCGATTACGGCGCTCGTTGGACAAATCGGAGGAACGTCGAGGAACATTGTTTCGCCGACGTTCTCTGCTCTCTCTGTTTTCTGGCAAACGAGCGGACCGATTCTTCGATAGAGACGTGTTGCGCATTTGGCACGAGGTTCGCCGCCGTCTTCTCGCTCCGCCTTCGACGGACAGGTGGTTTCGTGCACGTTTTTTGGCTTCTCCGATTCTGAAACGAAGAAATGCACGGGGACGCGTTCCGTCCAACGGACGCGCGCGCTGCCTCGATGGACTCTAGAGGGTTAAGGCGTTTAATAAGCTCCACTCGACGCGTCGCGCCGCCGGCGGGGACGGCGGACCCCTGTCCGCGTCAAGGTTCTCGCCGGAGTCTGCGCAAAATTAACAACTTCCAAACCGATTCGTTCGCGGCTCGAAACTCCTGCTTTTTCTTTTCTTTTTCCACGATCCATGACTGAAAACTTTTTAATGGGTCTATCAACGCTGACAGCAATGTTTATTGCGGATCAACAATGCATCTAAAGCATATTAATAGGAAGAATAGAAAAGCCTATTAATAGGCTTCCGGTCGATAAAGTGTTAAGAGGACACGGAAATACATCGATACGCGAAGGAACGTTGCCCAAAAATTCCTTCGATCGGGAGGCGTTCATGGAACGAAATCGACGAACGTATAACGCGAAAAATCGGAACGCATTGTTAACGTTTAAAGAAAAAATGTGTAACATTCGAAAGACTCTATAATGCCGAACGTAATTTGTAAAGATCAAACGACTCGAATAAACGTTCGACGATAAATGGCACGCGTTTCGCGTTGCGCTTCGGTTTCGACAATGAAATCGGGTATTCGATAAAAATTGCGCGCAGCACCGCAGACTGCGTTTCAACCGAAAGTTGGACCCGTTCAGATTCTTCCGAGCACCGCGCGTCGTCGTCTCGCCGGTTGCATAACCGTCGCGTGTTCGTTTCGCGAGCGAACCGAATATTATGGTAATGCGATTCGTAATCGATAACAGGAGCGAGCGCGAACGGCAATTTCGCGTGAAAATGTTTGGCGGTTCGGCGAGGTAAACGACACGGGGCGAAGGGCCTCTCTGGAAACGATACCGGTCGATCGGAAAATCTATCTAGATCGGTTTTCACGGAAGACCGAGATAAAACCGACGATAAGGCGGTCGGCGATGGTAATCTTTCGTTTTCCCGACGTTCGGAAAAAGTCGAGAAGCAAACGTAATCGCGGCAACGAGCGGAAGCGAAGTCGCCGGACTGTTCTCGCGAACTTTCGCCGATCGTTAGGTTCGCGATTCGTGAAAACGCGAAGCCTATTTTAAAGACGAACTCGATGGAACGCGTTTCGGTCGATGCTGAAACGTTTTAGCTCGCCGGGAGACGGGTAGACGCGGAAGATTCGAGAAGTCGTTGGAACGAGTAGGAAAATATTGCGGCTCGCGACAGAAACGCCGAGCCGGGTGCTCTCCGATGGGACGAAGGAAGAGGGACGCGGCTCTCTAAGCGGCTCGGCGAATAGCGGGGTCGCGCAGATTTATCAATTTAAGCGGGACGTCGCGAGCGGTTGTCTCGGTGCCGTAATCGCGTCGCGCAACACCGCCGAACGAGCGTCGCCCTCTCGGCTGTTCTGCGCTCGCGGTTTTCTCGCCGCGAGCTATTCGCGAGTTCGTCTACCCGCTGCGCCGGCACGCCAAGAGTTCCACGGTCCTCGCGAATCGATCGATCTTTCGACGTCTTCGAGGCTCTCGTCTCCGTTCGCGCGCGATAAGCGTTCGCGTCGAGAGGGGACGCGCGTCCGTCGGTGCCGAAAAAGAGATCGCTCGAGCGAAAGGGACGGAGTCGGAAGAGGCGAAAGAACGCGCGTCGCGACGCGGTGCGTCTCGCGGAGCGAGGGTGGGCTCGCTCGCGCGTCGAGTAGATTCCGTATCCCCGGAAATCTCGAGAGAAAGAGAGAGGAGTGAGAGGAGAGGGAGGAGAGAGGAGGCCAGACGGTCGAAGCCACTCTTTTTTCCCCAAGACGCGCGACGGCCTCGAGAAAGGTTTTATTCTCGATGTTGCATTCGTCCGTCGGTGCACCCGCGCTGTTCTAGGAGTCATTGCCCTTCTCTCGGTCTATCCCGAGGTTCTCACGCGTTTCCATAGACCGGGCCGGGCCGTGTCGCGCCCTGTCGTGCCCCGTCGTGCCCTGTCGTGCCTTGCCTTGTCCGTTCCCGCGTTCGCTCGCTTCCATCCGCGCCTATCCGCGCCTATCCGCGCCTATCCGCGCCTATCCGCGCCTATCCGCGTCGCCGAGGCGCATCGGTGCGCCGCGCTCCCCCTCGTACGTGTTCGTGTCACCTGTCTGCGAAAACAGGTACCTATTCAGGCGGCGAGATCGTTTCCTCCCGTCGCGTCCCTCGACGCCCCGCGCCGCACCCGTCGACCCATTCCCGACGCATTGCCCATTGAAAAAGAGTGGCTCCGCGCGGCCAGGGTTGATGGCTGGCTGCCGGTCGCGAACCGAGCCGAGGGTGCATCCCGTCGTTTCTCTCGACTAATGGCCTTTTTTAGAATCGCCCCGCGGTGCGCGTTGCCCTCCAGCGAGAACCCCGTCCGTTTTCATTCTCCCCGTCGATCTCCCCGGAATACCGACGCGATGCCGACTATTCCCAAGGTGCTTTTTTTGATACGTATCGTAAACGAAACGGGCGACTCGCGTCGCAGTTTCCGTAGCGAACGCGACAAAATTCGCGAATCGAGGCTGCGAGAGCGACTGCCGCGGACGGTAGCAAAGAATCTAGCATAGGCGTAAAGGGATTGAGAAACGGTGGAAGAGCCAAGGCGGATAGGAGAGGCGGGATCGGAGAGGACGAGAAGGGTCTAGGAAAGACTAGAGAAGAGTGGGTCCCGTGGATAGAAGACAGGGGAAAGAGCGATGCTGGAAAAGGGCGAGGGAAGAACGGCGGGTCTAGAAAGAGAACAGAGGAAAAGTAAATCAAGGGGAATGGAAAATAGAAAACGTTGGAAAAGGGATGCGGAAAACCTGGCGAGAAAGTCCTCCGAAGCTAACGGAGCGAGAAGATCTCTTCGATCTCTGCTCCGATTTGCCAACGACCGTCGCGACAAAATTCGAAGCGATAGCCTGACCAGGGAACGTCCGCTTTCTGTTACAGGTAGCCCAAATGCCGGTCCGGCGGTCGAGCCTCGCGAAAGCCAACGACTCCGGAGCTGCTTTCCTCGAGCGTAAGTATCCGAAGAACGAAACGGTACTCGCCCCATACTCGTTTTTACGGTGACGTCGCGCGAGCCCTCCGTCGACTTTTCGTTTCTCGATTCGCGAAGTTTTCTCGCGTAATTGGATCCACCGGTAATATCGGATATTCGTTCGAGAACCGTGAAAGTTCGTCTCGCGAGACGAGACTCGTACGGTTTTCCCTTTTGCGCGTTTCGCGTTCGAAAGCAAAAGAAGAACGACGCTCGCGACGAGACCACCCGCGAGGTTCGAGCGACGCGTCGAACGGGCTGCGAATCGCCGTCTCCGAAACTTTCTCCCTTCCGCGACGGAGCTGCCCACCGTCGATTCGTTCCTCGCGCTTTCCTTTCCTCCTCGCCGTCGCGTCTCCGTTCTCCGAGCTTTCCCGCGAAGCTGTACGAACGCCCGACTACCGGACAAGACGGACGCGCCTAGATTCCGAAAGGTTTTACTCCGGCGCTTCGTCGGAGAGAGAAGGCGACGCGATACGGATAGTCGGTCGACAGGATTATCCGCGAACGTCGGCTCGCTCGGAGCTGGGAGCTGGGAACGCGAGCGAGAGGCCGTCGCAAAGTCTCGAGCGATGATCGAAACCCGGAGGTCGATTCGTGAGTATAGCGCGCACGGAACCGATATAGGTAAAAGCGACGGCGGTGGAGGCGGCGGAGGCGGTGGCGGGGTCGGTCCGATATAGACGGTTTTCGCATCTATCGCATCGCCGCTCGGCTCTATCGAACGACGAGGACTGGTCGGGCGGGACGGGGCAAGAGGCAAGAGGCAAAAGGCAAGAGGCGAGAGGCGAGAGACGAGAGACGCGCGGCGTAGCGGCGAAGCGAGGCGAGGCGCGACGCGGTGCGACGCGGCACGGTTTCTGCGAGGAGCAAACTTCGGAGCACAGTGGAGTAGACGTAGGTATAAGCGTCCGAGACCGCCATTCCTCTAACCTTTGAGTCGGTTCGCGTTCCCCGTCGGTTGCGGCCACCCGTTCTCCCGGCGAACCTCCGCGTTTCTTCCGCGTTCGATCCTTCCTTTGATTCTTCTTTGCCGCGCGATGCGACACCTTTTTCTCGTTCCCGCCAGAATACTGCGCGCCACGCCGCGCTACGCAGCGCCGCTCCAAACAAACTCCGAGAACCGCTAGTTGCGGTAGCGATTGCTTTGTCGTCATCGTCG
Organism: Agapostemon virescens; assembly: GCA_028453745.1. Taxonomy (NCBI): domain Eukaryota; kingdom Metazoa; phylum Arthropoda; class Insecta; order Hymenoptera; family Halictidae; genus Agapostemon; species Agapostemon virescens. The sequence continues at coordinate 416,341 of CM052094.1, forward strand.
TCTCTCTCTCTCTCTCTCGCTCGCTCTTAGGCTACGAATCTCTCTGGCTTTCGGTTCGCGTACGTTCTATACATCTCGTACGTACTACGCGCACGCTACGTCTATGTCGATATTTGTGACCTTGCTGCGGGAGGAATGGAAATTCTCGTCGCAGTTTCAGTCTTTCCGATCGCTGCCTTTCCGTTCGCGCTGCTCGTTCTCCGATTCTCTGGTTCTCGGGGATTCCCCGCTTCCTCCGAGACGATCGGCGTCGCGTCGACCAGAGTTTCCACGATCTTTCGGTTCCGTGCTTCCGCTACGCGAGACGATCCTTTACCGTTCGAGGCCGATCGTCGGTATCTTTCCGTACGACGGGTACCGCGCGACGCGCGCGTCCACGATATTTAGACTTTGCGATGTTTTTCGCGAACGCGTTGAAACGTTGAAAATCGAGTGTTACTTTTACAACGCGACTTTCAGAGTCGGTACGCGAGGACCGCGTCGAAAACAGTTTTTGAATTTCTCGCCTGCAGACTCCGAGCCGCTCGTCCTCGTCCCCGACGCGAACCATCGTGTCGCTAGAAGACGCTGGGCGAGGATCGAGAGAATTCCCGAAGCGGTGTAAAATAGCCGGTGAAAAAGCCGATACGGAGAATCGCGGGCAGACGAACCGTGAGTCACGATCCGCCTCTCGAACGACTTTCGCGAGCCACCGTTGAACCGTTGCGCGTCGGTATCTTCCTCGGCGCATCCTTTGAACGCGATCCACCGTGGTCAGCCGTGGTCAACCGTGATCCAACGTCTTGGATTCCCGTCACGGCACTCGGGATTCCTTTCTCGGTGTTCGCCTTCGATTCGAAGCTCCTTTCACCGGCGTCTTACCGAAAAAAAATCGTGCGCCGAAGCGAAAATCAAAGGCTTGCTTACGAGCGTTCCCTGTTTCGCGAGATCCCTCGTTAACCCTTTCGGCGCTACGGACGCTACGGGCACGCGCGTTCCACGCGGAAGCGTACCACGAACGGTAGAGCATTCGAAAGTACGTTGGAGGTACGCGGCACCGAAAGGGTTGAGCTCTCGATACGCGTAAGAGCGAGGACGCGTGGGAAGGAGCGCGCTCGTCTTGTCTGTTGCCCGTAGATTCGGGCGACACCGTGTCGATCCGCTATGGGAAAGAAAGCGCTCCACGGAGATCGTTGAAGCGTTAATAGATATTAACTCACGGCGCTCGGTGTAATTAGTTCCAATTGGTAATTCAAGCGCGACCTCTTTCCCGCTCGGCTCGGCTCGGCGAGACCGAGACCGAGACCGAACGAGCAAAAGGATAGATTCCCCGGACCCGAACCGATCCTCTCGAGTCGCATCGATTTCTCCGCTTCTCGACTCGTCTCGTCTCGTCTCGTCTCGTCTCGTCTCTTCTCGTCTCCTCGCGTTACACCGTGAAACGTTTGGATTCCACGAGCGGTAAACTAGCACTTATACGTATAGATACATACACAAATATATATATATCCGTTCACAGCTTCGGTGATTCGAAATTTGGACGTCGATCGACGCCGTCGACTCTTCGGGACGACGTCGGTGGCTTGTACCGGCTCCGAGGATATTTCACAATTAATTACGAGACGTCGGATCCTCGGGCGCGACGCGTTTCCGTGCATTATCGTTCGCCTTCCGGAATGCGAAACTGGCTGTCGGAGACACGATACACCGGAGAGTCGAAATCGCTGCAAAATTATTCGCGTACGATAAAAGATCGACTTCGCGGAACCGAACCGACGTCGTTGTCCCGAAAGGGCCGACGAGTTTTTCGTTTCTCGCTGTACACGTTGGTTCGACACGGTGAAAAATCGTTCCGCGTTTCGAGGATCGTTGTCGCGAGGTTTTTGGCCAGTTCGAGAAGAACTCGCGTCGCGCGAACGATCCTTTTCACGTTTCCGGTCTCAGAGCGGTGTTGTTGTTCTGTTTCGCACAGGTGAACGGAGACAGGACGATGTTGTCGTACATGCTGCCGACGGAAGACAAGCCGCCACCGGGAGACTCGAATCAGACGAGCCATCGCGTCGGTAAACTGCCGAAGAGCCCGAGAGAACGTCCTCACCTGACCTCGAAGTCGGCGATCACCGTTTCCCCGAGGAGTCGCACGGACCCCGCCAAAACCATGATCGTCCCGACCAAGATCGAGGAGCACGCCTCCTCGATCAACGACCAGCGCCAGCGGCAACATCTTCGGCAGCACCATCCGCAACAGCATCAGCTCCCGCAGCAACAACAGCAACAGCAACAGCAACAGCAACAGCAACAGCAACCTGGGCTACCGACCATCGAGTGTTTCGGCGACTCGAAGCACAACGGCACCGTGGTCAAGAAATCGACGCTGCATACCTCGAAAGTCACCAAAGACGACAGCCTGTACAGCATCAACAGCGAAGCCAGCACCGTCGGCAGCGATCGGAAGAACAAGCTGTTCAACGGCGCCAAGCACACTAGTCTGAAAAGGTGAGCAAAATCGCGTAGAAGCTATGCTCGAGCATCCGCGCACGATCGAACAATTTCTACCGGTTTCGTCGTGAAATTCAACGATCGCGCTCCGGTCGAACCTGCTCGACGCGACCGGCGAGTCTTGGAAAAATTGTTCGCTGATAAGAACGAGAAACCGATTTCCGGCGACCGTTCCTTCGAGAGAGCGGAAACGGTCCCGTCGCTTCGAGACCGTCGATACCTCCGAGCACGGCTCGACGTTCCGGTTCGGTTGTATCTTCGAAAAGCGAAATAAAATTCGCTGTCTGGTATCGTTGACAACGCGGCGCGTTGAACGGCTATTTTTACCTTTATGCGAGTAAACGACAACGCGAACAAAGAGAGTCGTTCGTCCTAAACTGGCAACGAAATCTGGGTGTGTCGCTCGACCGCTTCCTGCCGGTCTCCGGAGTCGACTCTCTCCCGGAGACTCGGTCTTTTTAGTCGGTAAACGATCGATCGATCGACGACCATTTCCTGGCGCCCGAGAGACCAACGATAATCGGATTTTCTCCGTTATCGTCGCTATCTCCGTAACGCCCCCGGCCTCCGCATTATTTTTTTCCACGAGATCGCGATACGGATTCCTTGGACCGCTCGACAAACTACAGAAGATCCTCGCTTATTTCGGTCGTCTTCGAAAACAAGAGCGCGGCCGCTGTTCTCGACTTCAATCTTTGTAATTCCAAACGAAGCACAGTTAAATCCGGGCGTTCCGGGGTTCTCTCGCACCTCGAAACGCGAGTTCGTTCGAACGAGCGGAATTCGCTGTAATTACAAATATTTCGCGAACGCGTACAGAGAACGCGCTTTATCCTCGAAGGTAATCGATATTGGCAAGGATCCCCACCCACGAACGAATAATTAGCAAAAGTATTTCCGAACGAACGCGGCGTTGTCAGGGGCGCGAAACCACGGGCGAAACGGTTGTTTCGACCACTCGTTGATTTCCGCAACGGGGAAACTTGAACTTTGCGATCTTTAAATAAAACGTATTTGCGGGAGAGCTGATTAAGTTACGAATACGCACGCCACGACCGATTACCGATTATATTGACGCGGTTCTCTCTCCCCTCACCGCGCACCTCGAACTACTCGGTCCGTCCGAATGTGTGCGAGAAAGAGAGAGAGAGAGAGACGAACCGCGACAACGGCCGAGTCCTCGGTACAAACAGAGTCGGCAGTTACAGATTCGAACTGATATGTTCGAACAACGGTAGAGAGTCGATAAGAGGGTAGAGGGTCGTTTCGAGTCGAGTCGCTCGTGTTAAAATTATCCCCCGAGTCGAGAAAGAACGCGCGCGTTTTCTCTTCGGACGATTCGTTTTATCTTCCGTTGGAGGATCGGGATCGAACGCGGAAACGGCGATCGACGCGGTCGCGACCTTCGTCGCCGCGGCGTCGAAGAAAGGCGGAACGAAAGGGTACGAAAGGCGATTCGTTCGATCGGCGCGCGCGAAGGCTCGTCGATCGAACGCGCGAACACGCGAGAACACGCGAGAAGGTCCGGCGCCGCGGCGGATATCTCGGCACGGCATACCGGTTTGCCGCGAACGAGCCGAGTCGAACCGAACCGATCGCGAGCCGTCTCTCGCGTTTCAAGGCGCATCCCACTGAATCTCCCGTGACATTTACACGTTGGCTAGGTCACGGTCGCTCGCGCCCGCGCGCAAACGTCTTGCTAACCGTGCTCGAACAAAGCTCGCCCTATACCGCCTTTGTCCTTGCGGACGCTGCCGCGAATACTTTGTCGATTACACGAGCGCGCGCGCACGATCGCCGCCGCTGATAAACGTTCTTTTATTCCAACAGCGGATCCACCCACGCGTGGCCGATATAAATATTTGATCGCGCGCGAACGGAGTAGCGGCGTTTCTCGAGCGTGAAACGCGTCTTCGGTCCGTCGAAGGCGATCGGATCGCCGTCTTCGCGCGTCTTTCGATTTTTATTCCTCTCCGATGCTCCGCGCGATTACTTCCGGACTGTTAGAAATACTTTGACGCACGGCGGAAGGTGAAACGAACGCGCGACGAGCAAACGCGTTCGATCCGATCAACGTTTCGCGACCCGGTGATCTCGAGATCGATCCGATCGCAGCCTGGTTCGAGTCTTCTCCCCGAAAGTCTCGTCGTTCGAACAATCGGACCTCGAATTTTCCGCGTTCGCGGTGAAACGAGTAGGCGGAACTCGGTCGCCGCCTCCGCCTACGGAGCCGCGAACAAAGTTCGAAAGGTCGCGGTGGCACGGTGGAAGAGCCCGATCTCGCTTACCGGATGTTTCTCGGTAAACCGGAAAGCGAGTTTCCCTTTGTTCGTCGGCTACGCGAAAGCCACGGTTTTGAACGCGTTTCTGCGTTTTCGGAGCTGTCCGGCGGGAAGCGAGGGACGCGGCTCGCGCAATTTCCTCTCGTTACGATTTTTGCCGGTCGCGCGTGAGTCACGACAGGAGGAAGTACTTTCAGCGAACGAATTCGCGTTTCGGGGGAGTAGAGCGAGAGAGCCGGGAGCGTGGGCAGATGGTTGCGAATTGTAGTTACGTCATCGGCAACGGTTCGAAACGGTGACACGGATCGAACGCGAGTACCCGGAGGGGTCGTCGCCAAAGTTGTACGAGAGCGTAGCAGCCTCCGCGGACACGTACGCGGACGTTCGAACGTTTTCGGCCAATTTCGTGAACGCGGGATCTTCGTTTACGGGGGGAGCTCCCAGCGATTCCGGTCGATCTTCTGCGAACGGTCCGGACTCTGCGAACGTTCGCTCGAACGAACGAATCGGCATATTAGAAACTGCGCGTTTCAAAGGCCAAGGTTCTGGGGTAAGTGCCGTGGGGTTCGTCACAGTCCTTTTACCAAAAGGCATAGCCTTCCCCACTCCGTGGCCAGATCCTTCAAGACAAAGAATCCCCTGTCTTTGGCAATACAACGTCGGTCGCTTGCCTTTTCTAAACATTCTCACTTCCGATAAACAGTGAATGATGCGACAATCGATAGCCGCGACACCCAACGTGGTCATCAGCTATCGCGTCGGGACTGTTTAGTCTCACGGGCCACAGACATTACAAAACCCTACCCTAAACTTATCAAGGGATAAACATTCGTTCGGACATTCTCACCAAATTTTCTCGCTAAAAATGCGTTGACGCTAACAGGCATCTTTCGACATCATCAACAGGCGAAGGTCCGTTTCGACGACCTTCGCGTTTTACCGTTCCTCAAACGACTATCGCTGGACGCTACGACTTTAGAACAAAATCAAAATCGTTCGAAACGACTACCAGTCCCGTTTAAAGATTACGAAAAGATACAACCACCTTCTCGTCTTGCGAGCATTTTCCACCTTCCCGGCGAACACGATTGTACCGTATTTTATTCGTTCGTTGAAACGTTTCTTCCATCTTGTACCGGATCTATTCGCTCTCGTCGCGAAGGACCCACGGGGGACGGAGGACGGACGAGGGAAGCAGGGGAAAGACCCAGGTTACGGAGGAAAGACGAGAGCAGCGGGGGAAGAACCCGGGGCACGGAGGAAGGATAAGGGAAGCGGGGGAAGGACCGGGGACACGGAGGAAGGATAAAAGGGAAACAGAGAAAAAGGACCTAGCGCGCGACACGGCCGCGGTCTAGTCGTGGCTCTCGAATTACATCATGGTCGATCTTGTATCTTTTTCAACGCGTCGATTTCCGTGGACGCACCCCCTTAAAAATCCGCTGAAATAAAAGCACCTGGGTCAAAGGGAACGAAACGAGCGTGTTCGAAGGCCGACGCGACCGCGCCGAGCGACGTTCGTCCGAAAACCCGTTTGTTCGCGTGGACCGCGCGAGCTCGGCGCATCCTCGCACTGCCTCGTCATCGGTGCATTACCCCTCGAACGAAGCTAGTTTCGTTGAACGATCTTCCCACCGCGCGGCAGCACCGCACCGACGTTCGGACCAGTCTGGATCAGAACCCAGTTTCGTCGGCGAAAGCAGCAACTCTCGCCGCGACCAGAAAACATTGATCGACCACGCGCGCGGAGCCTCGGGACTCGCTACGGCGGTACGCCCGGGCGCGCCGTGGATATCGACTTCCAGAACCGACCAACGAGATCGCGCGAAAAATCCCTGATTCGTTAAAAATCACGAAAAACGCGCGGTCCATCGAAGAAACGTTCGAAAGGGTCGAACAAGCAACCAGCTCAAAAATCCCACAGAATCGAAGCAAGATGCGTCGAACGAAATAAAATGCACGGTTTCGAGTAGTCCTCCAACTTTGCTGCATCTCCTGGACCACGGTCGGTTTTGGGACAACGAACGGGTCGTCGCGAAAATTCGTTCGAACACCGTCGAAGCGACAATCCAATCTACAACGAACGGGGTTCGCGATCGACGGCGACTTTCGTCCATCGATCGCGCCGATCACGATCTCTCGCGGTTATCTTTTCTTCTTCGAAATTGTCCGTCGATCGAGCGACAAATTTTAATGGGCGAAGCGACAATCCAATCTACAACGAACGGGATTCGCGATCGACGGCGACTTTCGTGCGAAGTCTGCACACAACGGACTCGCGAGCTTTAATCTCTCGGCGGTGCTCGATCGGCGTAACCGGATCCCTCGATCGCGGGATTTCGATTTTGATACGGGACCGCCCGCTGCATGCGTGCGGTTACCGAGTGTCCGATTCGCTCGCTTCGAGCGCTGTCACGCGATAGGAAATTGAGGTTTACGGCAACTATTTTTGCGACTTTCCACGAGAAGGCGGCGGCGGCGGCTAACCGGACAACCATTTTCTTTTCTTTCCGAATCGGTGCTCGTCCGCCGTATCCTCCGCAACGACGACGACGACGACGACGACGACGTCTTCGAAAGCCCGCGGATGCCCGCTCGTCGTCGATTTAGAAAAATTGACCGAAATCGATTTTTTCGAACCAGCGTCGTCCGTTCGAGAACGTCGCGACGACGCCGCGTGCGAATTTTCGAACGAAGGCGTTCCGTCTACACAACGTTGCTTCGACTCGAAAAGTTCGACGAACCTCGAATCATTTCTAACAACCTTTCTTTTCCGTCCCGCAGAGTTTCCTTCGGTTCGAGCAAAGGATCGATGGTGGAAACCCTGGTGTACGAGACACCGGTTCAAGAAGAGCCGGAGAACAATCGTTTCCTGGACCACAATGGACTCGTACCATCTATGATCGTACCCGTACCCGATACCGAGTAAGTATTTTAAGCGAGCAAGATCTTTTCGATCGATTCGAACCGAACGCAGCGGCGGTCGGCAAAGGAAAACGGTGCTCGGAGAAAAAGGAGAGACTCCCGCTATTCAACGAGTCCCTCGAAAACTAGTTTCCCGTTGGGACCTGCGTCTATCTTCGAAACGCCGTAGGCGGTCGCGGCCTCTGGCCCTCGAAAAGGCCCTCGAAAAGGCCCTCGAAATCCCTTCGAGGTCCCGCCGGACCCGGACGCTCGTCTCGATTCCGAACGTTCCTGCGCGACGAGCGTCGCTGGGCTTGATTCTTCGTTAACCCCTTGCACTACGATTTATTTTACCATTACCGTACGAAAAATATTTTTCACGTTCACAATTTCGGAAAAAGAAGACAAGAATTTATATTTATTTTATGTCTACGTGTTCTCCAGTGTCTATACATTGATAACAACAAAATAGAATTCTATTTTTGTTTAAAAGAAATAAATTATATATATTTTTATTTGATTCCGTTTAAAATTGTTGTCACGAGTCTGACTCGTTATAGTGCAAGGGGTTAACGATTCCCGAGAACTCGAAGATTTATGAAATCGGACGATTCGCGCGCGTACCGAATCGACTGCGACGGGTCATTGGCGAGTCGGATCCGAATTGAACGTTATCTGCGCGATGGTTTCGCCCACGTCCGCGAACCAACCGACGATCCGATAAAATTCCACCGGTCGTACAGTGCCCGATCGTCGTCGCATCCGATTTCGTTATACGACAACGAAGACGAAGATGTCGCGAGCTTGGAATATTCGGTACCGGCGTAGAGAAACGAGCGGCATCCGTCGACCCGGAAACCGTCGCGGCGATCCGCCGTGCGATCCTTTATTGCATTTTCCACCGTTTGTTTTTCGTTCGGCGACTTCGTAGACGCGAACGTGCCGGGGAAGGAGAGAGAACGCGTCGCTCTTGTCTACCGGAGAATTCCGCTCGAAACCGAAAAGTGGCACACCGACGTAAAAGGCGGCGATATTGACATCGTTCGCGAGAAGGTTTAAAATAGAGATAAGGCATGATGTCATTCGAAGAATTTGCACGTCGATGAATATGAATTTGCAACGCGCGCGTTCCCGGGATATGTCCGGTTAGACGCGTTCCTCGGTACGAGTACGTAACGGCGAGACGACAGCAACGAATGCGTCTTTATCGCATGCTCGAGCATCGTTGCTAAGCGGAGGAAAAAACAGACGAAACGGAGAGAGAGAGAGAAAATCGAAATAGCTACAACGGTGCAAGGACGATGCAGGAACAATGCGCGAAACGACGTTTATTATTAACGTATCGTATTTATTGCGCAACGGTAGAACACGAACGATTATAAATAGTTTGCGCGATATTACGCAAGCGTTACGCGCGTTCGGTACAATGGCACGTCCTCTTTCGTTTATCTTCTTTACCGTTCGCCACCCGATAAAGTATTCGGCGCCGCGCGAACGCGGTTGCCGTTTAAGGGTTCGCGCGAACGAGAACGTTCTTCGTCGAATCGGTGCGTCGCAGCGTGCCCGCTATTCTCGATTTCGAAGCGTAAAATTAACCCTTTGCACTCGAACGGCGTCTCTAAAGCGCCATTAAAAACGTCCACACCATTATTTAAACAATTCTTACATCGCTAGGTCTGCAATTGAGAAACCGACAAAAATGTTGAAGTTTTAAGTACGAGTCACAGTAATTAATTTTCGTATGAACGAAAGGAAACGAACTATCAGCGGTAGAACAATTATAGATAAAAATATTGTTTCGATTTCTAAGTGAAATCGCTTCGAGTGCAATAGGTTAAACGTACCGGAGGCAACGTTTTTGTTTCTTTCTTTTTACTATCGGTACAACGCGCGCCGAACATCGGTTTCGCGATTCTCTCGTTCTTTTCGATATCCGGTCTTTCGCTTAATTTTCGCGTCCACGCGTACGTTGCACCAAATTTCGCGACGATCCGGAAAACGCGAGGAACGAAGAAGACCGCACGACGCGGTGCATCGCGTTTTTCGATTTCTATTTCGCTCGTTAACGCGTTCCGGTTACGATACGAGTTAAACTCGACTTTCAGACCACGCGTACCGTAAACGGTACACGCGAACGTATTTATTTGATGCGCCGAAAACATTTATTTTATGACAAAATTAATTCTGTGAAATATGTTTCCTCCAAAAGAACGAGGCACTATAAAAAATTCAGTATAGAAGAAAGAAAAACTTACGAATCGACGATGCAATGAAATATCGTGCGACAATGCATCGATCTTTGGTCGAAACATCGAACGGCCTGAACGAAGAGTCGGGAACAAATGGCTTGGCACGGAACCCGTTAACGCGCTTCTATTTTATGGAATTTTCGCGCCCGTAAGTTTCGAGTTTCAACGACCGTACCGAGTTATCCGGAAAGTTCGTGCCGATTTTCGGTAGCGCAAAGAACCGGTCCGAGTATATCGGAAGTACTGAAAACAAATGACACGCGTATGTATTCCAACAGAGGGTATGTTGGAAACGTTGCATTTCTCCTTGCCGCCTCTAAGGCGACACTAAAATCTGCCATACTATTATTTAACCCTTTGCACTCGAAGTTTTTTTATCATTCATATTACCAGCAACTCGAAACGATTTTAGCGAAACATCCTACAACTAGTTTTTACGATTTGTTTTTGTTCTTATGTTAAAAACTGAAAATTATTTGCATTGTCTCCGTAGCGGAGCCCTCGAGT
>CM052094.1:427160-518587 GCA_028453745.1 Agapostemon virescens
AGTGCAAAGGGTTAATAGTCGCGAAAATCGGCGAAACGCGTTGACCAAGGCCCGCGATCGCTCGCCGACGTCGTTCGGGAAGAATCGAGCAGGCAATCGGACGCTGTCGGAGGCTCTCGGAACGAAGCGAAACGGATTGAAAAGCGAGGGTTCGGTAGGCGGTAGGTGGTTGTTCGATGGTTGTTCCGAGAGAGGGCGGCAGCGTCGGTTTTTCTTTCTCCCGAAGGCGCCTCGTCTCGGTTAGTTGGTCGTTGGTCGTCGATTCGCCGTGTCCAGCGTTCTCGGGAGACCGGGTGTGGAGCGAGGGAAGTCTGCAAACGCAGGCGTGGTGCGCCGAGGATTTACGATCGATTCCGCGGCTGTTCCACGCTACTGGACGACTCGGCGCGTTCTAGCAACCGCATCGTACCGCGCCGGAGACCGGAGTACCGGAGTACCGGAGTACCGGAGACGCGGAGTTTAGTCGGTGTCGTGCCCGGGCTGGCATCGGTCAACAGCCTCGAGCGAGTGTCCCCGCGAAAGTGTCGTAACTTTCTCTCTCTCTTTCTCTCTGTTTCTATCTGTTTCTATCTGTTTCTGTCTGTGCGTGTAAACCGAATCGCGTCGTCGTCGTCGTTGTTGTCGCCGTCGCCGGTGAGCGATCGTCGCGGTCGCATCTCGTTCGGGATTTAAAGGTCGAGGACAGTGTGCATGCCAGGAGTAGCCGGCGGAGCCTGTCGTCGTTCTTCCCGAGCCGCGGCCACGGGGAGCTGACGGATTCTCGTCTGTCAGGTACGGTATATCCTACGATTCCGAAAACCTTCCAGTTCCTCGAGAGAGCGTCTCTCGGACTCGTTCGAACGCCCTTTCGTCTTGGCGAAAACGCCACGCGCGGTTACGTTTTCGAGTTATTATCCGAAAACACGGACCGATCGGAGAGCGGCTACGGCGAACGGGTTCCGGCTCGCGCGACGGATTCCGCCGCGCGTGGCGTTGCCGTTGGTCGAGTCGAAACGCGTCCGCTGTAACCGCGCTCCGATCGGAGAGCGTTTTTTTTTATCATCTTTTTCGATAACGTCAAACTCGACGCGTCGAATCGCGAGTCGGCGATGGAAAGAGTTTCTCGCGACAACCTTGGGAATTACCCGTTTCGAGGTATCCGAACGTATTCGAAATACCCTGTACGCGTGGTCGTACCTCGCGAACAGCCGGCTAGCTCCGCGCGAGCCACGCCGATTCGGAACGGAAATTGCGATTTGCGGGGTGGACCGTCGTTTCGAATTCGTCGTTCCCCGTTCCTCCGAACGATCGCCTCTCGATCGAATTTTTCTGCCCACGAATCTTTCGAAAGCGCGCGTACCCGCGGAATCGGGTACTCGTCGATCGCTCGAAAAAGTAGACTCGTCCCTTCTCGCGACGCGCTAGCACCGGCTCAATTTCGCCGCTTCGATTCGACGACGTACCGCGGTAAAGTCGCGTCGACGTTGGCTCCGAAATTACGTCTGTTCAAATTTTTAGCCATTTCTCGTTTACGACGTATAACCGAAAAACTAAATCGGCCGCCGCGTACAGAAACGAAAACCAACCACTGGCGCTAAAAGCGATTCGATTCGAGGGCGATGGAATCGATTCGATTTCCACGATCGAATCGTAGTGCGGCCTATCCGAAACCGGTCGTTCTTAAAAGTCGCCGACGCGAAAATACCCGAGTAGTCGGGTATCGCGAGTACGAGCAAACTCAGGGTGCCGTTGTTCGCGAAAAGGGAACCCGCCGCCGTTCGGAATACCGTCGTCGAAAAGATCGTAATTGCGTCGTCTGGATAGAACGATCCGACGAGCGACGCGGGTAGAAAAGTCGGTCGAACTCGTGGAACGACGCGTGCTCGAGACAGAGTTGGAAATATTTTTGCCAAGCGATGGGAATCGGTGGTTCGGGAAAGCGGAGCACGGTAGCCTTCGTTATCGGTCCTCGCGACGGGCGGCGAAGATCGCGGGCAACGACGGCACCGGCGAGTTAACGCGATAAAAAGGGGAGCGGGACGTTGCGGAGGAGAAACGCGTCGCAGTCGTAGTTACGGGGGAGAGGAAATGCAAAAGAGAGCCGACCCAGAGAGTACAGGCTCTTCCGACGAGTTACCATGGCGACGAGCCATCTTGACACACTACAGACCCTTTCTTTCGATCCCGCGGATTCTCCTTTCTTTTTTTCCGGTCTCTTCCTCTCGAGCAGCTCTCGCCCTCCGCTCTGCTCTCGAGAGCCACCAGGTAACGGAACGTTCTCTCTTTCGGCGCGAATTCGCCGATCCTCCCGTTCGACTCGTAGACTCGTATCGCGTCGCATCGAATCGCATCGAATCGCATCGAATCGATTCGGATCGAACGCCGTTCCGAGAAAAGATTTCCGTATTAACCTTGCATTCGCGAGATCGATCCGGACCGCGCGGCTAGGCGACTCGAACGCTCCTCTCTTTCTCTCTCTCTCTCTCCACGATCCGCGTTAAATATTCCATCGGATCCCCGCTCCGGCCGATCGAGCGATTTGCTCGCGACGAGGGTACATTTCGAATGGCTTCGGAATAATTCCGCGCGTAGGAAGGTCGAAGCGAGGGTGCGCTCCGTCGCCGGCGAAGAGACCGTTCGTTTCTGCGAACGCGTCCGCGCCGGATCGTTTCCGACGTAAACCGTTTCAATTTTTCTATTCGCACGTAGAACCGTTGCGACGTTTCGTCCATCGATTCGACGACGGAAGCGTGGCGAAGATTCGTAAAACGCGCGTAGAAGTTTGTTCGAGCAGCGGCGCTCGCGGCAACCGGCAATTATAAATTGCCACGGCCGTTTATCGCTCGCCGGTGTCGATCGCTCGCGACGTTCGAAAACGTTGCGTTCCACCTGAAAAACGGAAACCGTCGTTAATCTAATCTACGAGTGCTGTGCGATGGGCGTCGTTTCGCGCGTACCGTCGCTGCTTTCGATCGCACGAACGCGAAAGCGAGAGCGAAGATGCTCGCGAATACGATTACCGAGTCGCGTGGTCGCCATCCGCGTTTCCGAACGAAACATCCGAAACCGCTCCAGCCTCTCGAGAACGTGCGTCGTTGAAAATGAACTCGTCGGTTGTCGCGATTACGAATGGGAAAAACGAAACGATATCGAGCGAAATCGTTGAACGGATAACGCGTATCGGCCGCGATCGAACAACGCCCTAAGCCGCGATCGAAGCATTTCGACGACCAGCGAATCGCTCGAGCGGAGAAGCCACGCGTCTGCGAGACGGAAGCGTAAATCCGGGCGTGGACGAAAATTCCGACGGCGAAAATGGATTTCGGCGTTTCGAAGCGGCCCGGCGTCGCGAACCGGACACGTTTTCGGAAACTTATCGCCGATCGAAACGTCTCGCGAAAGATAGCGTTGTTATCTTGGCTCGCGCGCGGAGCTATCGTTATTTTTTCTAGTGCCGTCTGCCGTTTTATCCGCGCGTATCTCGAGTCGACGACGACGACGCACCCGATCGTTCTTTTTGTCGTCGAGAGTTCGCAAGCGATTTCCTATTTTTCTCGTCGACTCGCGACTCGCGATCCGAGAGATTTCGCAACGGTTTCGGCGAGGCGAGCGACGAAAAAGAAAGGTAATCGGCCGTCGGCTCGCTCGAGGTTGCGCGACTCCTCTCGCGGCGTGTTTTTGTTCTCGTCGGTTTCGTAACTTTCGTAACCGTGTAAATCGAAGCGGGATACGGAAGCCTGAACGCGCGAACGGCTCTCTCGACCAACGCGTCACGCTTTTAACTAGACGTTCGCGTACGATGAGATACGATGAGATACGACGAAAGGCGAGGATCTTGGCGCGGAAGGCGCACCTTTGACCGTTTGGTCGATATCCGGTCTTACCCGTTGTCCGAAAAATTTGGACGCCGCGACGGACGACCACGCCCTTCCGGCGTTTCGATTTATCGGGAGCACCTTGGGCATCGAGCGAATTTCAAAGATATCGTTCCTATCGGATAGGCCCGGCGATACCGAGGTGGACGAAGGGTGTGGGCGCGACGAACGGTCCTACTCTCTTTCCGCGGTGCGAACGTTTGCTTTGGAACGGTCGTAGGAGCTACCGAGGACCGCCAAACTGCTCGAAAGCGTTACACGGACGCCAGAGCTCCGTTAACTTCTGTCCCTGGACAATCAACGTCGTTTTCTTCCGAATAACGCGTTCCAGAAGCGCGTTCTACCGTAAGGTCAACGGAAAGGCGAAATTTGCGTTGCACGGTCCCAACCGATCGCGTTGGCCGGTTTTCGAGAAGGCGCGTCAGCCTCGGAGACACCGGTCGCGTATCTCGGCGGTAAATTCTTTGAAACGACGAGCACGAATCGACGTCGCTCGCGTGGGAGTCTGCGCGACGCGATCCTAAACTCGCGGCAGCCTCGTTCGAACGTTCGATACGGTGGTCGTCGCCGCGGATCGGATCGGATGTACGCGCGCGCTATCGTTGCATAAATTCCGACGAGCGTAAGAAGTTAAAAATAAGCCGTGCCAGAAACGAAACGGGCGTGCCGCGCTTCGAAATCGAACGACGGCAAGCCACGCGTTTCGAGGGGGTGCGTTATAACGTCGTTTTTCCACGTTGCCAGCGAATTCGAACTGCGAGAATCGTGCGACCGATCGCGGAAACGCTGGAAACGCTGGAAAACGTTGAAATCTCCCGGACGGCTGTGTTCCGAGCGATTCGGTTCGAAGAGACGTCGACGGCCGTCGAATCGCGACCGACCGATTCCGACACCGGCACGAGCCGAACGGAAAACTTTCCGTGCTCGTTCGTTGCCGATGCGCGCGACATCCGCCGCGTGGAGGCACAGCGAACGCGACCAGAACGGCATCGAATATTCCGTGTAGATTGTGGGTAGATTCTCGATACCACCGAGCACCGTTCCCGTTCGCAACGAGAATACGGCGCGAGCGAGGTCGACCTCGCGGGGCTGCAGACGCAACGGCGCCCACGTAAGCGCTCGTCGTCCATCCGCTCTTTTCTTCTCCACCGATCGATGCCGTTTGCTCTCCCGTATCGCCTCGATCCGCGAGGAAATCGTCCGCGAGAATACCAGACATTTTTTCGAAAATAACAATTCCGCGACAACGTCTCCGACGCTGCCCGTCGCGAATCGTCCGAGAAGCGAATTCTCGTTTACGATTCGAACGGCGACGATCTACTCGAGATAAGAATTGGATTCTAAAAGCATAAACGTCGCGAATTCCCGCGAGGAATCCCGTCGTCGATCGCCTCGAGCTATCGGTTCCGCTCGCGGAACGACCACGAAAACGATGATCTAATTTCAGCGAACGCGAGGCCCGCGATCGGCTTCGTCGCGCGCGTCGCTCCGCCGGAGAATGTTTCGGGATGATATCACGAACTCAAGGTCTAAAGTTTAAATCGTGCGAGTAGGTGTTTAACTGGCCGATGACGTCAGAGTACTCGCTACCGCGGCAAAAGACTCGGAGCGTGGGCGTTTGGGAGCGAGAGAGGACAGAGCGGCGGTGCGGTGGTGCGGTGGCGGTGCGGTGGCGGTGCGGTGGTGGTGCGGCGGATGGCGGGGCAGGGCATAACGGAGTATGGCAGAGCACGACGGAGCATGGCGGCCGGAGACCACGCTACGAGAACAGTCGTAAACGTTCGACGCGTACGGGCCGAGGGAGAGATCGTCTGGTCGGTGTTGGGCGTCTCGTAAAATACACGTGTACGCCCGAACGGAGCCTGCAATTCTAACGTCGCGTAAACCGATCGATCGAACCTAACCCGGAACACGACCAGCTCGACAACCGGCGTCGCTTTTTCGCTTTCGAATCGAATCGTCCCCCGAATTTTACTCGGAAACGTTCGCAGCACAGGAGTCGCCGATGTACGTCGAATCGCGGATCTATTCGCCTATTCGACGTGCCGGAACGCGTCGCGAATTTAGGTTTACGGGGAACCGAGCACGCGGCGCGCATCGTACGCATCGGTTCGCGCGAACGGCCGCCTGAGGAGAATCGCGGCGACGCGAGTCGAAACGACCAGCGAGTTGCTGTCTTTCGACGATCCCTTTCAGATTCGATAAACGACATTTCGACTTTCGTCGCTCGCTGTATTCGCGGGCGAAGAATCGCTACGAGCAAGACGCAAAAGGAAGAGAAAAACATCGAAGCAATCGCATGGTTCGACCTTGTTCTCGAAGGATCCGCGAGGTCGAAGCGGCGCTCCGCTTCCAAAGTTTTTCTTCGGCGGTAGCCTTCGGTTGTCGTCGTCGTTCTCTTTTTTCGCCATCTTTGGTCACCGAACGCGATCGCGCTCTCGTCGCCCACCGTCTCGGTGATTCCACCGTCGTCGCGACGTCCCGCGAAAGGGTTCCGAGGTCGTTGGAGGTTCTCGCGGCCGCGGTCGTTCGTTCCTTCGACGAACGAACAATCGGGCACCACCTTCTTCGAGCAAACCAAGATCTCGAACGCTCTCGGACCGACTCTCGATTCGTTACCGTCCCGCGACGGTTTGCTTTCTGGTTCGCGCCAACGTCCAAGGACCTTCCGATTACGCGCTTTCGACTCGCCTTCCAAATTCTGCGTATGTTCCACAACCTAGCAGAAAATTGTCCGCGCGCTTCGACTCCGAGATGGTCGCTGGCACGACGTCGCGCGCTCTTGCGCAACGAGCCCGACGAAGCTCCAGCTGAACCAATATACGCGCGGCGAGTCATCGGCTTTTCGGTGATCGGAGCAAGAACTTTCGAAAAGTTTAGCCGTACGAAATCTCGCGGACGAATCGCGGGAAGATATTTCGCGACAACCGAACGGGGAAGAGGATCCGTTACGGCCCCGTGGACCTAGAAACGAGACGCCTCGCGAATCGAGCGACGATCGCGAGTTTTACTTTCGCTCGGACAGTCGACGGCGTCCGCAAAAGTTTCGATGGCCTCTCGCGACGCGACAGAGACGTTTACGGGTGTTCGTCGCGAGCGTAATCCTCGTTGGCCGTGATCCGCGCGCGCGACGCTCGCTCGTTCGATTTCTCGATTTCTCTGGAGTTAAGCGCGCGTAACGCTCGTGCTTTATCGTCGCAGGATCGATTCTTTCGTAACCGGCTGCGCATCGGGACGAAAAGTCGCGCGACCGTGGCACGGCAGAACCGGTTTCGAGATCCGAGCCAGTCCTCGACTTCGTTTCTCGATCCTTTCGGTTTCTTTCGTTCTCGTTGCGCTCGAAACGAGCGGCCCTCTCGGCCGACCGCCCACGCGACTTTTTCTCCGCGTCTCGACACCAACGAAATTCGAAGAGAAAGAATCGATCGGCCGTACGAGACGGAGCTCGCGCGAGCTGCTCGTTTGGGAATACGCTATTCTCCTTAGGACGTTTCGACCGAAGCGAAAGAAACGCGTTGGGTCGTCGGTTGGATAATATTGGCACGTGCACGCGCCACGTGCCTTCGCCTTTCGAACAAAAACCGGCAAACCGGCCACGGCTACGTCGTTAACCGTCGAACGACGGACCGTTTTCGCGTCGCGCGATCGACGGATTCGATTCCTCTTCGCTGTGCATATTTAACCCGTTGCCCTACGATTTATTTTGTGGTAACGGTGACCAAATGTTCTTCGTCCTCCAAAGAACGACGAAAAGAAAAAGAAATTTTGTAGATATCGCGGACGTAGCTATTCCCCAATGACTGCATGTGAGCAATAATTAGATAAAATTTTATTTTGGTTTATGGAAAATTAAGGACATACATATTGAGAAGATTCTGTTCGAAATCTTCGTCACGAGCCTGACTCGCTGTTATAGGGCAAGGGGTTAACCGCAAACCCGAGATCGTTAAAATTACGGCGATCGAAATTCCTTGGACCGTTCGCGTCGACGATCGCTTTCGGTTGCTCGGTGAATTTAACCCTTTGCACCCGAATGGCGCCTCTAAGGCGACACTAGAACTTGCCATACTATTATTTAAACAACTCTTACGTCGCTACATTTGCAGTTGAGAAGTCGATAAAAATGTTAAAGTCCTAAGTACGAGTCATAGTAATTAATTTTATATGAACGAAAGGAAAGAAACTATCTACAATGGAGCTATTATAAATGGAAATATTGTTTCGATTTTGGAGTAGAATTGCTTCGAGTGCAAAGGGTTAATGGTAACGATATTTCTGATAATCGCGTTGCCTTTCCCGACGATCGCCGTCGAAAATTGAACGAGCGCGCCGAGCAACGGTTAAACGGCGCAAGACCGTGCGTTCGAGATCGTTATCGAGAACAACGATGTCGCTCGAGCGGCGGATGGGATACGTTTGTTACAAAATGGCAGGAACAACGATATTACAGGCACAAACGCGAGCAGAATAGATTCTCGCGTGCTAATAACGTATCCTAGCCGTTTCCATCGTGTTTCGTTGGTCACGAAACGTACTGCTCTACGATTCGAAGCGTACGTTGTTCGTTCTCTGCGCGCAACGGAAGCTCTCGAGCCAACGAACGAGTAAAGCTGTAATCGAAAGACAACGAAAACGGATGGGTCTATCGAAAACCGTGCGCGCACCTCGATCTTTTCCCTTTTACTCTTTTGCGCCGTTGCAACGACTCGCTCGTTGCTCTTCATTGAAAACCATCGTTCGTTGCGATCGGGGATGTACGTTGGGATTCGACGTCGAGGAAAACGGTGTGGGTAATCACAATAAATTATCTCGTGGATCGACAAAGAAATTGAGTATAGATTTATTATCAAGTAAGGTATTGAAAGTAATTAATACTATAATGTATAATATAATATTCTCTCGCAACGTACTGTCTTTCTCTCTCTTTCTCACTCTCACTGTGTTTGCCCTTGTGGACACACGTCTTCATACTCTCGCATACCTTAACGGACTCCCTCGTTCTCTCGACGACTCGAGCGTTTCGCATTCAAACATAAACAACATCACATATAGTACGACATTCATACACCATGATTCTCATCTATATCATTACGCCTTATCCTTAATACGCTTTGTGTCTAAAACCTAACCCACAAACGGATCGGTGTGGATGTGTAAAACGTCGCTCGACGCAGTTGAAAGGTTAATTTTGCGAACTCGGAGCAGTGCGAATCGTCGGGCGACGCGGGCGTTTCGTCGTGCGGAGCTCCCGCGTCGAAAAATATCGATTAAACGGTTTCGCCGGAGATACCCGTAGGGGTGGCTCTCGACCAGTAAGAGCGTAAGGGTGTAAGCGTGTAAGGGTGTAAGGGTGTAAGAGGGTCACCGTTTCACCGCGGGGCGGTGACGGTGGCGGTGGCGATGGCGGCAAACAACCATCGCTCGAACGGGGCGACGATCCGTCTCGAGACAAATTCCCAGTTTTATCGTTTCGCAAGGTCGCCTCTCCTCCGTTAGGGTGTCCTCCGACCGTTCCCTGTTTTCTCTGTTTTCGCTGTTCTCCTGTCCAACGGCGTGGCGTGTCGCGCGCGCACACGCGGCTTTTTCCCCGACAAACGGAGCAACCTCTGTCTCTCGGTAACTCGGTTTACAGCGCCGTAAACGGCAGAGAGTTCCCTCGAAAGTACTCTCGCGCGGAAACCACTCGCTTTATGCATCGAAAGGTTGATCCGTTTCTTAATTGGTTTGTCGCCGCGGCACCGGCGGCCGCGTAACGCGCGCGTCTCGAGAATCGATCGCGGGCCTCGTCGAGAACGCTCTAGATTTTCTGCTCGCTTTTCTCTTTCTTTTTTCTTTATTTTCCAAACGACAATGCAGGGACGAAGCAGCGATTTCTCGATCGGTGATTCGTCGGAGCCGAACGCGCGTCGTTTTCGGTTCGTCGAAGGTGGAATCGAAGAAGCCACGCCCTTCGAGCATCCTGGACGAACCGAGCGACAAGGAATATCTCGTATCGGGATTAGGACGCGATTCGAATTGTATTCGATGCTCCTCGAGGACTCTGTTCCGATTCGAACCGCTTCGTCCTCTTCCGGATCGCTCGAAAGAAGTCGCCACGCGAAAAGTCTCTGTTTTTACTATGCCACCGGTTGCCCCGCGAGGTAACGCGTTCGTTCGACCGAAGTCAACGACGTCCCGTTTCGACGATACGTCGAGTTATTACATCGGATACTTTGATCGAGTAATCCCGCAAATTGGCGTGCGTCGGCACACCCTTTGGCACCGAGCCATTCGCGCAACACGCGAGGCCAACAAAATAGTCGGCGACTCCGAGCAACAACGTCGCCGGCGAAGAAAGTCGATCGCGACTTTTCGCGCGGGTCGCGACGTCGCTGGATCGTTTCGCTCTTCCGCTACGTCGAATCCCACGAAAGCCCTCTTCGATCTCGGTTAATTTTGCTTCGCAGATTTCTTCGGCTCCGAGCGACAACCTTGTTTTTCGTCTATTATCAATTTTCGGTTTTCCGTTGCTTCGATTCGATCGAGACGGGGGATCGTCGTCGCGTTTCTTATCCGAACGGACGTCGATCGACTTCTCGACGGTCTCCCGTCGAGCGAAAAAACGTGGCACGAGAGGAGCCACGCGCTCGAGCGTTGCGACTCCCTGTCTCGATTCTCGCGCGAAAAGAAACGCATTCTTCTCCGACGGTATCCCCGAAGATCTGGTTCTCGCTCGCGTGCCTGCGAGAAACGCCGATTGATAACCGTCGCAGCGTTATTCCCGCTGCTTCCAACGACGAGGTATACCGCCCGAGGTGTCTAGAAATCTAGAGTTTCGATTCGCGTCTTCGCGCGACAAATTCGACGTTTCGAACCCGAGTCGGTAGCGTTTAACGCGACTTCGCCGTACCGCGAGACAGCGCGCGAAGCATTTCCATAAAAGACAACGCGGCCGCGATTCCATTGAATTATCTCGAAACCGATTTCGGATGGAAATCGATTCGCGTTTCTCGATTCGAGACGATCGACGCTCCGATTTGCCTGTAAAACCGATGCATTTCGCAGCCGCAAAATACATTCGATGTTAGCGTACGCGCGCAACGTTCGAATCGACCGTGCATGCCAACCAACGACCGAAAAGACGACGGCGTTCCACTCGATCGTAGCGCACAGCCAGACGCGCCGTCTAGACGATTATAGTAATTTCTGTTAGCGGTAGCATGGCCGTCGTCGTTGAGCAGGATTTTCATGCGTCACGTTCTGTTTGTCTTTTTACAGCGAAGGTAGGGAAATGGTACGCGTGTCGTTGCTAGGGCCACAACCTTCACCGACAACGCCCGGCGTATTTCAGGTGCAGCCTATCGCGATATCGAGGACTCAGCCGACCGACATGGACACCGTTCCGGCGGAACTCCTGACCGCGCACACCGAGCACACGGCTCCCGCCTACCACACGCAAATAAGGTAAACTAACCTTTACCTTCTCCGCAGCCAGCCTCGTCCGATCTCTTCCAGGCCGAGCCAGGCCGAGCCAGGTCGAGCTAGGCCAGGCTAGACCGGGTTAGGCTAGTCCAGTTTCGTCGAGTCACGTTTCGTCCGGTTCGATTCGGTTCCGTGTAACCGGCGATCCGTTGAACCTCGTCGACCAGCGAATCGTAGCTCTCCGGTTCGACCTATCCGTCCATCGCGAACTCTCCGAGCAACGAGCGATCGTTCTTGGGATTAAAGGGGCACGAAGAGAATTCGACGTCGGAGGTTGGTCCATCCGTCTATAAACCGAACGAAACTCGGGATCGGAGTTCCAACCGAAAGACGCCGAGTCTCGTCGCAAGACGCTTCGCGTAGGAACGGAAAGACGCGAAAATACCGTTCCCGTTGTTCGATCGTCGAAAGAAACGACGATAAAACGCGGAACGGTCTTTTCTGAAATTCAAACCAGTTTTTACTTTCCCGCCGAGACGTCGCGAGCGGCTCGCGACGGGATACAGAAATTTCTACCGGTTCGCGGTTTTTGCGAATCGGGACGTTCGTTGTAGTCTGGTTGATCGCCGTTCTTTACTTTCGCCGTAACAGTATTCGCAGTTACGGTACTCCCGGCTTCGCGGAGTTCGAAATGAAATTTAACGGAGAAAGCCGTAACTTTTTAATAATTCCGCGACCCGGAACGGCAACGCGCGCCGATTCGATTCGACTTTCTTCACGGAAGACGCGGGGATCAAAACTATTCGGCGTTTGTTCGCGTTTTCTCGCGACGGCGAAGAAAAGGAATCGTTGTCCTTTGGAAACGGCATACCGCGATGCTTTCGAAACCTCGCGAATTCGCGAGCGGCTTCTCGGCCGAGACGCGCGCGTTCCTCGGGTAAAAACGAGCTGCCCTCGCGACTACGCCGTGCTCGGAGGAATATTTACGGCGACGATTAGCGGTGTATCTCGATGGTACCATCGGCTCGGCAAAATGAGAGCCTCTGTCTTTCTTATAATTAGCTCTCTGCTCGCAACACCAGCGAACCCCCCCGTGTTGCTCTTAATGGACCGGAAGTGACGTACCGTCCCCTCGTTCTCTTCTCTTTCCAGCGTCTTTCTCTCTCTCTCTTTCTTTCTCTCTCTCTCAGTTTCTCGAACGGTGCACTCTGCATCGGTGCTCCGACCAATTTGCTTACGATCGACTCCTCGGGTCGCTGTCTGCCATAGTCATCCATGGACACGGTTATCCGAATCACCGTTAGCCGTTCGTCGCGCGCCTCTCGGCTCGTCCCGTCGCGTCTCGTCGATTCCGTTCGCGACAACGCGATCGGTTTACGAATCGACGGAGCCGGTCGATCGAGCCGGGTGTCTCGCTCCATTTGCTCCTAGCTGCCGCGAAACCGTCTCGCGAGTATCGTTTTACCGCGCCAGTGTTCGTTTTCACGTCTGAAACTAATCGTCGCGTATTTCCTCGCCGCGCTTCCTCGAGACGAGCGTGCTCCTGTTGCTCGTCTCGCCACTCCTCGTTCGGAGCTCGAGAATTGGCACGGGCAACGGTGCTTCCGTATCCTAAATCGTTCCGATAACCTGCCGAAAAACTCGGCTTCGAAACGCTTCTCCGGTCTCCTTTTCGATTTTCAGAAAAAGAAATAACTAGTTCCCGTACATATTGTTGCGAAAACTTCGGCTTCGCCTCGCCGGAGAACACGTATCGCAACTCTTAAGCAATTCTTTATTTACAAATAATATCTCAAGGAGTAACAACAGTGCGTGTTCTTGCTCCAACGGCTCCAGAGATTCTGTCGTCTTTCTTCTTATTATAAACAACACCGTTCGCCGGATACCACAATATCGATACGACGGCCAACTTCTCTCGATCTCCGCAATCGACAGCAATCGACTTGATATTCCATGAAGATCGTTTCATCTCGATCTCCGCAAGTGACAGCTCCCATCGTAACAATACATATGTATCCCAAGATGGGCGTCGGCGTATAGTAGCTGGAAAGTAGCTTACCTTCATTCATCGCGAACTGTGATGTTACCTATGAAATTATTTGCGATCAGAAAAATCGCGGCGCAACCACTTCGACACACGGAATAAACGAATGTAAAAGAAGTGCGACGAATGCGCTATTTCGTGTGCACGAAAAGCCATCCGCCGCGACCCTTCGATAATCCTACTATTCTCCGTACCGCTTGCCCGATAAATCGTCGAAGAGGAAGATCGATCCTGCTTCGAGACGACTCGCGTTTGTCTCCGACGAGGAACGTTTGAGAACGTTTCACCAAAGTTTCGTGCTCTTACCGAGAGTCGTTCGAAATTCAAAAGACGAGTTCCCGAAGGCGTTTCGTATTAAGAAATTTACGGAGACGCCAGGATGAAAGATCGCTCGTGGACATCGGGGTAGAAGGAATCGCGCGGAAGACGAAAATATTTTGCAACGAGGAAAATGCCGCCGGGCCGGGCACGTACTCTCGACGATATTCAGCGGCGATAAGAAAAGGAGTTGCATTATTTAACGCGTGCTCCTTCTCTCGGTTCATTAAAATTACACGAAGGTTAACGCTATGCGATTCTGCTTCTGCTAGTCGAACGAACGCGCGTTACCAGCCCGAAATAATCCTGTTTCGTTGGCTGCTACCGTTAATTATTCCTGCTTCTTTCCGCGCGCGTCGCGTCACAGGTTTTCTCTTTTTCATCGTCTTTCGTCGATCACCGATCTCGGCGTCCTTTTTCCACGCGGTTTTCTCAATCTCGTTGGAACGAGACGAACGAGTGAACCGAACGCGAAACGACGAAAGAGTCGAACGCGCATCAAAAAACGGACAATTTTTTAATTCGCAGCCTGTTCGTCGGTATTCGATCGAATTCGTCCTGGTTGTTCCGACGCGGAGCGAGAGACGACCGCGAACCGTCGAGGTCTCGTTAACGGAACACAACAACAGGTTTCCGCGAACAATGCGATGGTATCGACGACGACGAGGACGACACGCGCGCGCCACGGAGCATCCGATGATCGACCTGCTCGTCGGTGGCTGCAACGCGAAACGAAAGCATCTCGGCGCAGCCCTAAACGCTGTGGTAGAATAAAACCGAGGGTGCAAAAAGGGGTAATAACGCGATCGATATTTCTCTCGGGGAGTGCAACGTCCGGGCGGTTGCGACGCCTGTATTTTTCCGACTTGCCTCGGTCGGACCTAGCGACCGATACACGACCGATGTCGTCTCGTTGCGTCTCGTTGCGTCGCGTTGTCTTTAAATAGGCCGAATGACCCTCTTACGCAAGTCGCACGCACGCTCGATGGCTGTATCAAACGCGTTGCGAAGGCATATTACGAAGTCGCGACGCTGCCTCGCCGCCTCGCTGCCAGTTATCGACCTATTCGGTAATCGAGAGAGGCAGGCCTCGATTCCGAAGACACGCCGAACACGGAGCTGTTCAACAGTCGCCCGTCAACGCGAATCGGTAATCGTCTTTATTTTTGCGGTCAAACGTATTTAACTCTTTGCACTCCACGCAATTTTAATTCCTAATTCGAGACCTTTCCTTGTCCTAGAATAACTCCATTGTACGTGGTTCGTTTCCTTTCGTGAATATCAAATTTGTTAATCTTAATCGTATCTGCAACATTTCAATTTTTACTAGCTCCTTAAATACAAACATTGCAATGTAAACGTTGTTTTGAATAACATTCTGCCAATTTTTAATGTCCTCTCAGAGGAGCCATCGGAGTGCTAAGGGTTAAAAGAGTCTGTCTGCTCTATCGACGTTCTATGGCGATTCAACGAGACAATTGAATTTTCTATCGCGCAAGAAGAGCCGCATAGTCTCCACCGTTCGAAAGTCGCCGATAGAACAAATGCCATCTCTCTCTCGCTCTCTCTAAGCATGCGAGAAAGACGTACAGAGTAAGATCACTGTTTCACGTAGACGATATTGAATAAACGGATGCTTGGACCAACGGATACTCGATCTACGGGCAAAGAAATAGAAAAGATCTTACGCGAGACGCGTGAATCCGACAACGCGACGCTGACGAGCGATCGCCGGCCGGTGGAAATAAAAATGCCTTCGGGCAGGCATAATCGCGCGTTAAGCCACTCGCGCGCTCCGGAATAGGCCCTGGAACGAGAATCGGTTCCTCGTTGGAGGGTAGACACCGTTTGCAAGAGGGAATCTTCGTTCGAGGACTCTGGGAACAAAGGGGAGACGATGTCGTTGGAAGTGGGCGTGCACAGAAGCGATGGCCATCGACCCGAGCGTCGGATCCAAAGTTTCCGAACCGTGGGTGCTAGTTTTCTCGCGTTCACCGAACTTGGCACGAGAACGACGACTCCTCTCGACGTCGCGCCTTTCGATTTTTCTTCCGTCTCGTAACATCCTCCGCCGGTAATGGAAATTTTGGAGCGGAAAGAACAGACGTAATGGACGAGCTTCGAATTTATCGCGAATCGGGTCAGCAAACTGCGAAAACGATTTCTATGCGTGACCCGATTCCGATTCTCGTCGTCGAACGACCTACGAAAATTGGAAATTGCGGGAAGAGCCGTAGCCAGACCGACCGTCGTAATCTTCTTTCGCGAGTATGAACCGATAGGCTCGTCGAGACGCGTTCGACCACCGTTGACCGATTCGAAACGATTCGTCGGTCGAGCGACGACGTTGCGAGCGAGCACGGAAACCGTCAGTCAGGGTTTCTTCGCCGTGAGCGGCGTAACTGTTCGGGTTTATTCGGTCACGGTTTATCCAAGATTCGATACAAATTGCTCGTTCGTCGTTAACCCCTCGCGCTACAGGTTCTCCCAAAAATATTGTTCGGAGATCCCCGCGGGAACGTCGAGTCGAACGCGCGACGAAGAGTTCAAACGGAATCGTCGATCGCGCGTCCGCGTCGCAGGATCGTTTGTCCGTGTTTCGAAATAAAATGATACGTCGACGCGTTCGTTGCACCGGGTCCGATCGAGATTGGAGGAATGCAAAGAGGTCGAAGCGCTTCCCCGTGTACCCTATATTTCGGTTGTGCTGCGCGCATCGTTAACACTTTACCGACCGGAAGGCCTATTAATAGGACTTTCAATGATTGTGTTGTAACAGAATGAAGCTGAAACATTGTTTTTACATTGTCATTTTTAATGAAATTATTAGGCAACGTTACTGAGGCTGCTCAGTTGAATTGCAATAAACATAATTGTTAACGTTGAGAGATCCATTAAAAAGTTTTCAGTCATGAACCATGGACCTTCAAGAATTCTAAAATAATGGCCGGTCGGTAAAGTGTTACCCTGTTAACTGGGAACGAAATATTTCGTCGTACGCAAACTACTACTATAATGCTCATGACGTAGTATTTTGAACACGTTACATTTTATGTAGTTCTTATTCAAGTAAATCAATTATATAAGTTTACAATTATATAGAAACAATAAGTATTAGAAACAGAAAGAAGTGCCCATTGTGAAATGAGTCGAACAAAAGTTTATTCCCCGGTTAACAGGTTAACCCTTTGCACTCGAAGCAATTTTAATTCCTAACTCGAGACATTTTTCTGTCCTCCAATAATTCCATTGTCCGTGGTCGTTTCCTTTCGTGCATATCAAATTTGATACTATTAATCCTGTTAGAAAATCGCGAACGACGACGTTCCAACGACGCTGTACGCGAAAGTAGCCGGAAACGGTTGGTTCCTACGGCCGCGATAAAGAACGTAGAAGCGGATTCGCGAATTTCGAAGACCAACGCTTGGCGATGCTACGGGCGACCTGCGACGGACGATCGACTCCGTCTACCGATCGGCGCGCAATCAATCGCGAACGACCTTTTCGCCGCGAACGGCTTACGTAATCCTCGGTTGCTGCGTATTACCTGTGGAACGAGCTCGTCGAGAGCCGAACCGCGAGACGAGGAAACGTTCCGGCGTTTGTACGGTATCGAATAAAAAGACGGATCGGGACGTACCCGCCGTTTCCTTTTCCATCCTCGACCTCCTCGGTCCGACGATCGCGCGTCGCTGTCCGCTCCGGCACCGGAGTTGCATAATCCTCTTGTCCTGACTTCTTCCGACGATAAAATCGTTTTTCTTCGCACGGCCGGTTCTGAGCGACGCGCTTCCCTTTCTCTGGTAATCGGGCGAACGCGTCGCGGAAAGAACGCCTCGCGACACGAAACTGTAGACAATTTAGTATTTATTAAGATCTAGGAGGAGGGCTCCGTGGGTCAGTGGGTAGTCGATAGGCTACGACCCGAGAGGTCCCGGGTTCGAATTCAGGTGCGGTCCCTCGTCTTTTTTCTGCCATCCTACAAAACGACTTCGTTCCGATCCGGTACCGATCGTCGCGAGACAAATTTCGTTCCAACGTCCCTTTTCACACCGGCGACTGCTCGCGCGGTTCAAAGAGATCGTTCGCGATTAACTCGCGCTTCTTCCTGCCGAGCCTCGCGATTCTTTTCAAGGTTGCCGGCGTCGAAACGTTCGTTGCTTCGCAGCCGCAATAGAAATTAGCCGTACAACGTTGGCGAAATCCGCTTCTACCGCGATTCGACGTCGATCGATGGTCCATGGACGAACGACAAGATCGCGGATAGATTTGCGCGTTGTTGGGCGATCGTGTCTCACGGGACTGCGAACCGGACACTTTAAGATATTTAACACTAGAACGACGGAACGAGTCAAAATGACTCGTCACTTAATTCTTACTTGACAGTTGTTGAAATTATAAGAACGTTCCTACGAAAACTTTTCACGTAAACTTTTTCATTAAAACATTTATTAACACAGAAGTTCGAGAAGCTTTGAACAATTGCAACCTTGTCATTATTATAAAGCAGTGTATATTGGTATAGTTTAATGCTCCGTCGTTCTAGTGTTAACTGACCCACTTTTTACTAGCCGCGATTTACAGCTACCCGTGGGATCAAGGATTGAACAGAACAACGACACGGTTGGTTTCATGTAAAAATGCAGACTGGCTTTATTTTGTACATTGGGTCCTTATGCAGGGTGTCCCAAAAGTAATTTGACAGCGGGAAATGAGGGGTTCCTGAAGTCATTTCAAGCAACTTTTTCCTTTTACTACCTTTTGGTAGTCTGTCGGATGAGTCGGTCGGGTGTATCATTGGTTAAGGGATGAGATTATCGGGTGCGTCATGGATAGATGTTGAAGAAAGTTATGTTGTGCGGGTTTGTTATGGATGAGGTGGCAAGATGCGTCACAGTGTTATGGTTCGAAGGGCCGGATAGATAGGAAAGGTGTGATGTGCGGATTTGTCATGGAAGCTTGTCACAGATGCGTCACAATCGCGCGTTGCCGGAGGTTCGATGGGTAAAGACGCGCGTCCGTTGAATATTGTAGAAAATGTTGGTCGTCGACGCGAAGTTTCGGGAAGATTCTATCGCGAAGCAACCTCGCAACGAGTACGGTTGCTCGTCGAAACGGAGCAGAATTTTCCGGCAGACCCGATACGCGCGGCAACCGAATTAAGGTTAACGATCTCCGTCCAGACGCAAGCTCCCAAAAGACGCATCCTCCAGCGACCGGAACATCCGCCGCCTTGGCAACGGGGAAAGATACGGTGCTCGACGAGAATCCCCTCTATCTCGGTCGGATAAAAGGCGGAACGAGGCGACGCGAGTTTTACCCGGTGTAGAAACGTTGTAAAAAGGCACGCTATCCGAAGAGTAGCCGTAACGGCAGCAGCGAGGTCGGCTCCACCGGAGGAGCGACCCTCCTCCGACTCGAACTCGAAGGGGTCTCGATGCCGGTGTCGGTGTCGGTGCCAACGCGTTGCACGGGACGACGGGTCGCCAATTTAGCCGGACAACGTTCCAGATGGCCGATCTTTTGCGTCGTTGCTCGATGCATTTCCAGTCGCATCGTACACGCCGAAGCAGCCGAATTCGGGGCAGTCCCTCGATTCGACCCAATTTCTAACTCGCCGTGAATCGGTACAACGAACGATGCTGCGAGCGCTCGTCCTTTCGACGCGTACCGTTCGAACAGCGATTCCAAAGCGCCGTTAAAACTTGCTACAACGTTCTTCAAAATATCGTTCGCGTAGGCATTTTTCGCGTACGCAAAGGGGACGAATTTACGACGCAGACGCGACGCTCGGTCAACCGGGGGGCTCAAAGAAACAGCGACGAGTCTTTAATTTGGTCAAGAGTCCTCCGAACTTCTAGGTAAAAAATTACCATAAAATTCGTGTACCTCGGACGATGCACCCCTTTCGGTCTTGACCTTTCCTTACTCCGCTGACTTCGGAGGGCGGGTATTTTTTGGAAAATCTAGCGATTGGGTGTCGTAGAGAAAACACCCACCGAGCAACACCTGTAAGACACTGTTTTGTTAATCTGACTACAGTTTAATTTTAAACCTTTAGACCTTCGTACATTCGCATTATTCAATTTCCCTGTACGTATTTAACAAATTGCCGAACGTTTAGGCGCATCGTACGAGGACGTTGAATCGGTCGCGCATGCATAGATCGAAACGAATAGTTTAGTTTCCGAGTGCAAATAGTTTCGAGCGCAAGGGTTTGACCCTCGGACGACGGACTTTTCTTGCGACCGGATAGCAGATTTTACGCGTTCGCGAGAAAAACGAGTAGGAGAATGGCACCGCTGAAAATGGTCAAGCTACCGTTTAAAGCGAGCTTCGCGTCGCTGCGTTGCGCTCGAAAAATCGATAAAAATTTACGACCAATAGCGATAAACGTCGTACGCGTAAAAGGTAACGAAACACGAGGAACGGAACTAGTCCAGGGTTAACGTAGAAAACGAATATGCATTTGAAAGATCCGCTGTCCACTCGCGACCGCACGGAAAGACAGAAAGGTTTCGATATTCTGGGTCAAAATAGACCCGGACACGGCAGCCCGACGGTTCAAACGTACGGGGTTCGACGCGGTGGGTACCGCTCGAAACTGGGTCACCCCATCGAACGAACAACGGTGGCATTTAAACAACTGAAAGACAAAGTCAATTTCCGTTGAGATCGGATGGAACGCTTCGAGATGTTTTCTATCGCGTCGAAACATTGGAACGGCGCTTCTACGTTATAAAATAACCGCGTATCTCTTGTTGCGTCTTAAAATACGCTAAAACCGTGTTAGCAGCGGTACGTGGAATACAAGGTTCTCGGTGGCGCACAAATTGGAGAGCGTCGTTACCTCGTTGTAGAACGACTCTGTAGGGCTGTCGACACGAGTCGGATACGGAGATCGTCGGCAACGTACGAGAAAAATCGAAAGACATCGCGATGGGCGTATCGTCGGGACGACTTCTGTCCAGTTTGATCGACGACCCGTGACATTGCGCGGTTGCACCGTAGTGCCGGGTGCATATACAAATAGCGCATCGGCAATGGTACTATTAACAGTACCGCCACCACGAGTAGCACCAGCTAGGTACTACTCGTCGGCGGCGGCGACGGCGGCGGAAGCAGGGGACAGCGCGAGTCAGAAAGAGAGAGACCTAGACCGAAAGAGGGAAGGAGGAACGAAGAGGAGCGCAGAGAGCAGAGAGAGCAGAGAGAGAGAGAGAGAGAGAGAGGAGAGGAGAGGAGGAACGATCGATATAGCGTGGGTGGATGTGCAGAGGTGCGGTAGGACAGCCGCCAGTTGTGCTGTCGGCTGCATCAGCGAAGAACCGTGTTCTCGATCGGCTCGCAGCGCGCCGCGCCGCGAACTTCTCGCTTCTCCGTCGCAGTGTGCAATCGGGATATGGGTCCAGGTGTAACGGAGGGTTCCCGAGGGTAGCTCCGTCACCGCGACAGCTCCCTTCGCGAGACGCGGCTCGTCCTCGTCCTCTCGCCCTCGGTGAATTCTCGGTGACGACCACGACGACGACGACAACGACGACGAAGGTGACGACAACGACGACGGTGACGACGACGCGACATGCCTGTGGAGAAAACGTGTCAGCGCTCGAGGCACGATTTCGATCGCTCGACTCGCTCCCTCGCTCGACTTCCGGAACGCGAAGCGGTCCTTGCGCCCCGTCACGGTTCTCCGAGAGTCCTCGCAACGACGGTCGTTCCTCGACGCGGCAGGATTCTTCGGTGTAAACGATCGGAATCGGATCCCCGAAGAATTCTCGCGCAGGACGACGATCGAACGACGAGGACCGCTCTCGGCTGCTCGAGTCGCTCGTTTGCTCTTGCTCGCCGTTCGCATCCAGCGCGACCGGAACACCGTGTAAAAATAGCGATGCCATCGTCGTTCGCCGAGACTTCCGGCTGCCAGCCGTGTCCGGAATGTTTTCGGAACGATTCGCCGACGCGCGGCGCGTCGCGCTGACCCACAAAATCGTTCGCAACCGAGCGAGAACGATCTCGACGACGCGTCCGTCTCTCCGCGATCGCGTGCGCGTTTCGAGCGACGCTCTTAATCGACGAATTTCGTCGATTTGGCCAATAAAATTTTGCCAACGCGACGTCGCGTTCATCCGCGAAAGCGTTTAAGCTCGGGGGCAAAGTATACTCGATTACGCGCGTTGGAAGGGAAGCTCTTAATCAACGAACTTTGCCGACCGAAAAATGCGCCGTACTCGACCGATTCCCTTGACCAAGAACTTTGATCGGCTGTAACGACGCGTTACGCAACAACGTTCTTTAAAATTAAATTGTATCGAATCGAATCGTATAGAATGCATCTAGTCCGTAAGAACGATTTTACGGAAATGATTCTCGTAGCTGCAACGCCGGCGAACAGAGACGTCCTTTCCGGACACGGTTCTCGGAAAGCCTCGCCGAACAATAGCAATTCGGGTGAAAGCCTGAAACCTCCGATAGCGATGCAACGTTGCATCGATGGGCGAGCATAGAATTCGCGAAGCCGCGAATTCCAGAGACGAGAGCCGCTTTGGAAATAGAAACGAACCAACGGTGCGGCGTCGCGCGGTTTTGCTCTCCACCAAAGATAGAAGACAAAAGGAACACGGCTCCTCGGGAACCATGACCTATCTCGACTCGTCGCTCGCGGAGCTTCTCCTCGCGGCGAAGATTCTTCCTCGTTTCTCGTTTCTCGTTCTTTGTTTCGTCGTGACTCGACGAGCGGCGGGCTCGCTTTGGGAAAGTCTATTCGCATCCGGATTTTCGTTTGCTTCGATCTCTCGTTGATTCCAACCGGGACTTTCGAGCTCCCGAATTCGAATTTTCTACAAATTTATGATTCGTTCGCTGTCGAACTTTGGATCTCGTCGTCGCTCGGAAATACACACGTTCCTGAAACGAACGCGCCGAAAGAATTTAAAAATATTCCGCACGAGTCGCGAGAGATGGGAACCGGAAGGACCGCGTTCGTTCTTCCTTCAGATTCCTCCTCCTTCCGACAGATTCGCGTTTGGCCGTATTTCCAGTCCTTTGCTATTTTAGTTTGGCAACCAAAGGCCTGCACGAAACGGTCCTGCTCGCGTTTCGATTTCTAGATTTATTTTCTATTATCGTTTTTATTTTCTTTTTTATTTCGAAAAGCAGTCTCGACGGTGGACTGCGGCGATTCGGAATCGACTCGGCCGTGTAACGGTACGTTAACCCGCGATCGAATGAAGTAGGCGGTGCAAATTGAGCATAATAATGGTCAGTGGAGTCAGCGGGTCGCCACCGCGACGGAGAAGGAAATCAATTCGCGTGTATCGGCGGAACACACTGCCCTAGATGTCTATTTATCGTCGGCTCGGCACGGAGCTCGATGCTCGATGCCACGACGTTCCTTGCGTTTTCCAGCGCGATTTTCTCGATGAACGGGCACGGCGCGGCCGGACCGTCGACGCAGTCGCGGAAAACACGAGCCGGAGCCTTCGTCGAAACGATCCTCTCCCTTCTCCGCCCCTCGGTCCCCGTCGCAAGACTCTCCGACCAACGGATAAGTTTCTCTCGGTTTTCCCCAGTTTCCGATTTCCGTTTCTCGCTCCTGTCGGTCAACGCGAGAACCGTTCGTAATGAATCTCTTGTCTCTCTTGCATCCGTGAACCTTGAATCCTTTTTCCACAAAATAGATGAAATTGGGCGAATCGGAACTAGTCTTCGGAGGTGCACGAGCGAACCGTTTCGTCGATTCGTTTTTTTATTTCGTTCGACGTACGCGTCGAATCGTAAGCTTCGCCTCGAGACAAGCTTCGAAAGAGCGAACGATGCGAATCGTTTAGCGCGTCTATTAGCACCGCTTGGAAATATTTAGACGCTTCGATCGAAACGCGCGTAAAACGGAAACGAATTATTCGGAGACCGCGGTTCGCGCACGATTCGGTATTCCCGTGTATTCGGTCCGGCCGTGGCCAAGTCCGCGAAGTTTGTCAAGGTGAAACTCGTTATCCATCGAATAGCAATTTCCGATATCGACCGCGTCGCCGTGGAAAGTTTCGAGCGAATGCGAGGAATCGGAATTGCGACGCGTTCGCTCGTCGATCGATCCTGGCTAATCCGAAGGGAAACGGACCGCGCGTTTTCGTCCAAGAGGGCACGAAACATCTCCGATCGCGTTCGAGCGGCTCGTCGGCGCGTCCTTCTCCGCGCGATCGCTCGACGATAGTTTCGCCGGGCAAAGGCTCTTCTTTCGGCTCTTCATCGGCCGCGGTACGGACAGGCGCGACGGAAACTGCGAGAAAACGCGATCCGAAGAGGGGAAACTGTTGATCGTCCGCGTCGCGTCCCAGATACCCGAAGCGACGACCGTTCCGAACCGCGAGGTCAACCCGCGGCACCGTTACGAAAAAACTTGAGAAGACGGCGAGCCGCCACCTGCTGCGCACGGACGCGCGAACGCATCGGTCCAGGAGACGCGAAGCTCGAGAAACGCGATCGGTGCAGGCAGGAACCAACGAGACCAACGCCGTACAGCGACGACGGCGGCAAGGCCAGCGTTCCGACCGTTCCATTTCGATTCGATTCCCGTGCGAGTGCCTGTCGGTCGCTCGACCTTACTTTCCAAGATAGATTTAACGCGGCATCCGTTTAATTTCATGCGAACGAACAGATCCGCGAGACGTCCGCTTCGACGCCGTCCGATCTAAATCTCGCGCGGATCCGATCCAAGGTTGGTAGTTTACGATAACTCGAAGGTCCGCGTTGGCTCTCGAATGTAAACTAAACGTTGTTCGTAAAGCCGTTCGCGCGAATACACCTTGAAAAAGCAAGACCGAGCGACGGCGTACGAGAAAAGTCGACGACGGTCGTGGCGTCCCCGAGGACGCGGTTTCAAGGTTGCCGAGATGGACGGGAGAAGCGCTCGTTCGTAAATGATTACCGAAATCGCGCATCCCGAATGGACTCCCGTGGCTCGAGGGTGGCGGCGAATCTCGTCCTAGTTAGCGCGAAGCGATAGAATACCCGCGGGTCTACGCATGTCTGCGAGAATAAGCGAATCAAGGAATCAGGGTATCAGCGAATCAGCGAGAATCGGCGAAAGAGAACGCGCGGGCACGGGAACGGGTGTGCCAGTGGGCCAGAGCGGTGGCCGGTCGAGAAAGCGAGAAAGCGAGAAAGCGAGAACGCGAGAACGCCGTCGAGCGACAGCCATGACCCATATACGAGCGCTCACCCTCGACAACCGTCACCCCTGGCCAACCCCATCGCTGGAACCGGCCGGACGAGCTCGGTCGGGTCGAGTCGGGTCGGGCCGGGTCGCGTCGCGTCGGATCGGACCGAACTGTCGCCACCCCGGCCCGTCGCATGTGCGCGACGAGTCACGCGAAACGAGACACCTAAATTCCTCTCGTCCACGCTCGAAGATAAAAGAAAACGTCCGACGAGCAACACCGCGAACCCCTCGATGTCCCGGATCTTTCAGGAACTTTCCTAACACGCAGCCGGACGTAACAGCGAAAGCGCAACTTTTTTTTAAGATCAACCGTCAACGGTATCCGTTATCGACTCTGCTGAAATTAATCGAATCGTAACGCGAGTCGAGAACGCGATTACGCAAAAAAATAACGAACAACATTTTGTCGGTCGACGCTCGTTTCGGCGAAAATAAAATTTAAAAGTCCGAAGGTTACGCGTACCGTTGACGACGAGTAGAAATCGTCCGGCGCGTCCAACCACGACCAATCGACGATTCCGCTTCTCGAGGACTCTGGAAGGCGCTCGCGACCAGCGAATTCCGGAACAACTCGACGTTCTCGAAAACGAGACGCCGATGGAAAAGATTTAACTCGTTTCGTTTTTACTTAGTTTTGCTAATGAAATCGCCTCCTCGTGTCCGTTCCAAGCGTTCACAATCGACGACGACGGTATCGACGGCCGATCGATAAAACGAGGACGACGCGCGTCTCGTCGACGTATCCAAACTCGCGAAGAAAACGACGACGAAGAGAGGAACGCGTCGTCGATCGGTCAGTGGTTTTCGTCGATAACTTTTTCTCGAATCCACGCTGGGAGTTTACCTGGCAGTCTTTCCCTTTTCAAAGTTTTAGGAGATTTTTGGAACGGGACCCGTTCGTTTCGATCGTCCGTCTCGAACGATACAACTCGGTTCGGCTCGAGCGTTGTCCCTCCGCTTCGACGCTCGCACCCTCGCCGACGACGTCGACCGCAAACGTAACGAGGCCGTGCCGCTCGTTGATCGGGATATCCTGAAAATGTCGCGGCTCGAAATAACAAATTCAGCCGGCAAGATTGCTTTCCGGGCGAGGAGGCGCTCGGGCCGTAGGCGCTTCGACGGCGCGCAGGGTGGCTCGGATAAAACGCGTGAAATGTCATCCCCGGCGATCAAATTTCGCGTTAACGCGTTCCGCCCGCGATCCTGAATTTCCTAGAGCTTCGCGCCGGGATTTCGCGTTCCGTCGATCCAATCTTTTCCCCTATTTATTCTCACCACGGTATCCCGTCGAATCCACGATATCTCGATCTTATCCGGCTCGTAAGCTCTCGCGATCCTCCGGAGGCCGTCGCGGTCGATCCACCGGATACACGGAAAATCCTATTCCAAATATTTTTAGACGGAAGCGTCGCGTTTCGCGTATCCTATTTCCTAGTTCGCGGAGATAGAATCGTTATGCTTTTCTTAACCATTTTCTAAAT
Organism: Agapostemon virescens; assembly: GCA_028453745.1. Taxonomy (NCBI): domain Eukaryota; kingdom Metazoa; phylum Arthropoda; class Insecta; order Hymenoptera; family Halictidae; genus Agapostemon; species Agapostemon virescens. The sequence continues at coordinate 453,477 of CM052094.1, forward strand.
GTCTGTCTGGTATATCGGCTCGACGCGGTACGAAGAATGTCATTGTTTACGGTACCTCGGACCCGTCGACCTTCCTCTTGGCGAAATTTCAAAGATCTCGCGCGCCAACCTCGCGTTCTCGACGGTAACGCGTTTGGTCCACGATACCCGGAAGCCGAAATTTTGCCGAATTATTTCGAGACCCCGCCGCGTTTCGACGAGAGATTTCTCTCACCGTCGTCGACGACCGGCTCCGTCGATCGTTCCGAACAGTAAACTCGGTCGACTGAAAATTCGTCGGCGTAAATCCGTGATCCTCGCGTTTACCGCAAAATTCTTTCGGTCTCCAGCGATTTATCGCCTATTCGCGAAACCATGGCGAATCGCGGGCGATCGGCGTCTTCTCGTTCGTCGTCGACGTTTCACCGATGCGATCGGATCGCCGTGTCGCGCCGTTTCCGCTAAATCTTGCAAGAAAAGGAAGAGCGCGTACGCGACCGGCAAAGTCTCGCGCGGCGTTTCCTCGACGGAGAGCGGCGAAGCTTCGCTCGGTTTACTCCGAAGTTTACTCGCCGTCTTATTTTCCAGCGATCGAATCGCGACGCGGACTTTTTGTTCGCAAGAGTCGATCGGTGTATAATTATCTCGGGGCATCGCACTGCTCGTTATTTATAACAACGGGAAGCGCGGATAGCTCGGCAGTAGAGCCATTCCGCTCGATGGAACGCGATCAAAGGAGGTACCCCGGATATTTTTACGGGGATCGTTCGCGGCGGCGTCCGTTTCCCGCGGGTTCGCGACTACCCGTTAGCGATTGTTCGGAATCCTGAAATCGAGGCCGAACAGCTTCGTCGGAAGGGCCGTTCCGTTCCGTTTCGAAACAAAACCGGATCGACGCGCCGCGTCCCTAGCCTACGTCGATTTTCGCGACCGATCGCCGGCCAGGGAAGATCCGCTTGTCCGCTGTTGCTCGATCCATTCGACGAACGTTCGCGTTCCGGTCAAGCCAGTCTGCGCGCGAACAATCGTGGCTCGCGAATCGATCGTTCGGCCGATCCGCCTTCTCCCATGCGTAACGTTGCAAATTATTCGGAAATGCTGTCCGTTTGGTCGCGGTGTTCGCGTCGCAGCGGAATCAAAATCGTTCCCGTATTCTCCGTGTTTGCCTCACGCGATATTTTGACGAATCGCAAAGGCGAGAATCGGAGGAAATCGGAAAAATCGGTCGAACTCGGGCCCGATGGGTCCAACGTCGATTCGGGAGCTCGTTTTTCCTCGGTTGGCCGTGAAGAGGCGCGTGGAGCGAAAGAACGGCGGAGCAGCCCTCGTCGATACCAGGAAGGCGGAGAACGGTGGACAGCATGGGGATCGCGAAGTAAATGGGTCGAGGGCTCCGCGGAAATAGGTCAGCTTCGACTGCCGCGGATCGATGCACGACTCTCACGCGTTTCATTGGTATCGTCGAAACGGACGCCTCCGCGCAGAGCCGAACCGAGCCGAACCGAGCCGAATCGAGTCGAACCGAGTCGAACGCGCTCGTCGGCTGCCTCTGTTTATTTACCGTCGCACCGGAAATCAACATCGATCCCTCCCGCGCACGAAATTTCAATTATTCCCGGAAACCAGCTCGAGTTTCTCTCGCTTCTCTCACTTCTCCGGTCTCGGGGAAAATGGCCCCGAGTTTGTTCTCACGGACTCGCGAGTAGCTTCGAATCTTGGCAAAGTCTCGATAAAAAACCGTCCGCGCGTCGTTCTCTTTGTTCGGAGCGTCTCCAGGAGGCGTGGCCTCGTTGCTCTCGCTTTCGACGATACCCCGCGGGGCGGAGCATCTCATGAAGCGATTCGAAGGTAGAAACGGACCTTCCTGCGGCGCATGGGAATCTCTCGGCTGGATTATACCGTAATCTATACGCTAGAGATAAACTTTACGAGAAAATGTAATCACCCCTTCGCTCCGCGATCTCTTTCCGATTCTCTTTTCGATCGAAACGTTCCATCGTCCCTGTACAAATTCTGTGGTTTTTCTCGTCGAAAACCAAGGACCGAAGTCACGGGACGATCCGATGGAAGCGATCGAAACCATCCGCCTCGTCTTCCTTGCGTTATACGTTCCGAGGAGGAGGGGGCGTGGCCTCGTCGCTCTCGACTCGCGGAGCAAACCCCCGCGAGTCGATCCGTGGTGCTCGCGTTCGCGATCATACGTCCTCTCCCCGAGGACTTCGATTTATCGCGCGAAACGCGTAGAAGCCGCGACGCGAGAAAGAAAATTCGATCGACTACGGGAGGGAAAAAGGAAAGACGTTTCCGCGGTGTTGATCGCGGCTCGAAACGGCGAATCGCTTGTCGGCGCGTCGGCGCGTCGACGCGTCGGCGAATCGGAGAAAGGGGAGGCCGCGGAGAAGAGGAAGAGACGGAGGGCACGCGAGACGAGAAAGAGCGACAAGGCCGGGCGGTGGCGGCAAGGATCTCCCGCCACGATTCCGCTTAAAAATAAAGTCTTACGTTCGCGTTTCGAGTTGGTCGAGCGAGAGCGCGAAATCACGGCCGGCGAATTTTCTCTGTCCCTCGTCGCGCGCGACAGGCTCGGGCAAAATATTTGGACCAGTGACCGGCGAGCGAAACCGCCGCGACGGACGGATATAGGAAGAGAGAGAGAGAGAGAGAGAGGGATCGAGCATGATCGCCGGGAGATCTTTTCGCGATCTCTAGTCGAGATCTCCGGTGGAGAGTGTCGGGCTCGAAGAACAGTTTCCGGACGAGCAGCCTCGCGATCGTCTAGATCGATGTTGACGTCGAGAGCCGCGAATTCGCGAGCGCGAGCAAAATGACCACCACCCACGGAGGACACGTGTACTACGTGATCAAGGTACCGAAGGACGCCGCGGACGGCAACGAAAGGTAACGATCCCGATCGAGCGTCGAACACCGCCGATCTAGCGCGTACTTCTTATTCGCGTCTCGTCGGACATAGTTTGCGATCGTTTCGTCCAATCCACGACGCGAGACGCGCGCTACGAGGATCTCCGTAGTCTTCTTACTCGGCCGAGCGAACGTTCGCAGAGTTTGTTCGGATCTCGCTGGAGCCGAACGGCTAGAATCGAGCAGGGTGAACGTTCGAGGGGAGGAAAAAGACATTTCCTTGTAGCGAAGCGTCCGACCGTCCGAGACGGCGCGAGGTCGTCGACCGTGAAAAACCAGAGGAAACGAGAAATTCGTACGGTAGCGGGGTTGGGGAGAAGCTGTTGCACGCGCGGATCGCGTTGTCGGCCGACATCGCCGAACGACGACGTAGCCGAAATTCTAGATTTGGCGGCACCGAGGCACGCGAACGCGAATACATGCTCGACTTCGACGAATCTCCGTGCTCTTGAATTGTACACGAAAGCTCGAATCAACGCGCGGCACGCGGCACGTTCGCGCGCAAAAGCTCGATCGTTTTCCTTCCGATGCTCGTACCGAATTCGCGTTTTGAATCCGCCCGTGTCGCCATAATCGTTGAAAATTACTACATCGAGCTGGGAATTTCTCGCACGATCCGGACGCCGTTCGCGAATCGAGAGAATGCGAGGATCCGATATCGCCGAGAAAAACGGTGCAGCAACTACGCGCGTCGATCGTTCGCCGGCGAACTCGCGCGATTTTCACCCTCGCCGACGACGCGGCTCTCGCAACGAAGACGATTCAACGGCAAAGAGACCGAACGGGGCGCAACGGTTAGAAGCGTAAAATTACCCGTTGGAGAACGATCGTACGCCGCAGGTATCTTGTCCGGCCGAGGCTACGAAACGCGCGGAGATCGGTCCATAGATCGAGTTCGATCGAGGCGGTTCGTCGCGGAGCGGCGTCGAACGCGTCGAGCGCGTCGCCCGCTCTATCCTCGCGAACGCTGTCGGAACTGCGGACAAACGCGATGGAACGCGATCCGGGAAGATTAATCGCAGCGGGGAAAGCGGGCGGAGGCAGCGCGCAGTTTCGCAATATCGGACATTATTAGTCCGGTTGGCTGCGATCCAATGGTTCCGACGAGAGGGCCTACCGACCGTTGTTTCGCTTCGCTCTGCCTCTCGCCTCTTACCCTGCCGTCGTTTCTACGCGTACGCCTACGCCGCGTACCGGGTGTCCCCGAAACGATCGCGTCGAAGGGCCTTCGCCGCCGTCGGCGGTACAGCTCGAATCTTTCGATTCGTTTTGTCCACCGCGAGCCTATCGCCGCCTTATCGAACGAAACCTCAAAATCTTCTTCTTCGAAGCGTAAAAGTATTTCTGCGCGCTGGTCGCGATCAACGGAGAAAAGAACGCACGGGTTTCGAAGACGACCGATCGATTCGGAAAACGACTCGCCGACGGTCCTTCGACGGGATCGTACCGTCGACCCGGTCGTTTAAAAGCTCAGTCGTTCTCGTCTCTCCTATTTCCCCATGGTCGATCGCGACGCGAGTCAGTTTCGCGATACAACCGACATAGCCGAGGAGTCGATTCGTCGACCGGTAAGTCGGAAGGAGAAGAAGCAGAGTCTGGTCGGTTTCGGGAAACGATCGCGCCCGCGCGTCGCCGCGCCCGTCGGGGAGCGAGCGGAAGATTAGCCGCAATTAGGCGCGATCCGATATCGTGGTCAATGTCACGGTTAACTGGGAGCGGCAGTTATAATTGAAGCCAACTCGTCGCGCGATACCGCGAACGCTCGCCAACGAAATATCCGTTTTTAAACCGAGTTTCTCGAGCGGATAATCGAGAGCGAGAGCGTTCGCGGCGCGATCGGTAATCGGTAGACCGGACCGCGCGCCCCCGTTACGCGTTCCTGGCATAAATTAACCGATGCGATAAAACGGTAGAGACGGACCGAAAGAATTTAAGAACGCCGCCGATATATCGAATTCGGCTTATTAAAATTTACGAAAGGGCGAATGAAATTTTTACTTTGCACCGGTGATCGTTTCTCAATTTTTTAAAGTATGCGACCCACCTCGCGTAAAAATTCATAGATTCCCCGACACCGACGGCGTTTCCATCGTAAAACTTGACTCGTAAACTTCCCTTTGGCACCGTGCAATCGTCGATAAACTTGTCGACCGGCGCTACCGATTCGCGTAAAATAATTGTCATAAAATTGAGCAATCGATGGTGCTATTTGCGAACGACCGCGATCGTTCGTACGAATGGAAGAAACACGGTTCGCGGTTTCGACGCGTCGATGGTTTCCGGTGAAGGAAACGTCTGCGCGCGCTACCGCGTTTCCCCGTGCGATCCAAAAATGCCTTCCGCGCGCGGTTGGTCGAGCAAACGATACCGGTTCCGGTTTCTCCAAGTACCGGCCGTAACTGTTGCAACGTTCCGGGAAATTCGATCGGATCGATCCGCGCGGGGCGGTATACGGCGTTGTACGGTGGTGTACGGCGGTATACGACGGTGTACGGCGGTACGACGGGGAGAAGGTGCGCTGCTCGACGATAACGAACACGAAAGTTCTGAACGAACGGTGGAATTAATTTTCAGCACGGACAGCGGTTGGGATAATCCGTTCAGACCGGACGGCGACCTTTCGAGGGAGGCCGACGAGATAGTGGAATTGATAAAAGGTGGGAAACCCATCACACCGACCCCCGGCCAGACCGCTCCGCCGTTGCCGAGATGCGAGACCGACGCCGGGAACGCGACCACCCTCGACCACGATTCGAGTTCCAGCCCCCTGCTCAAGTCCTCCGCGAATTCGACCAACAGACGGCCGAACTCGTCGCCGAAACCTGGACAGGAGAACGGGAATGCCCATAGCACCCCCATCAAGGCCGCCGCCTCCTCCACCGCCGCGAACAACCAGCAGCCCGTCAACGACAAGGTACGCATCCACGTCCGAATTTACTTTTCCTTCTTCTCCTCGTACCAAGCATTTTCGCTCGCTTTTCGCTATCGGAAAAGAAAGCGCGCGCGAGCAACACGGCTCCGATCGGTCGTTGATTTCGCTGTTCGTCCAAGATACGTATTTCCATGTACATACATACACGGACGATTAAATTATTTTTATCTTTAAACGGGTGGTACGAGACCGATCGGTAGTCTGCGGATTTTCTTACGTACGCTACGAAAGTGGTCCGTAGGAATCGCGGAAATAGAGTGCCCAAAAGAAGTCATTTCTTTCCCAGTTTCCTAAATTCCTAAATTTGCTGAATCTTCCGACGGTTTAAAATTTTCTCGGCTCACCGTTTGCACGAGTCGCGCAAAATCCGCAGTCTACCTTGTTCGGGAAAGAAAGGGAACGGCGGGCAGAGACGAAAAGATCCGTGATACGCTATAGAATAGCTAGAGCGGGTAAAATCGATGGAAAACGAGTGAATAATAGGGTACGTTGAATGCACAGGTTGCAGCGTCGAGGGCAGCGACCGTGGAAGTGGCTAGAATGACGGCGCAGGGACCAGGCGACGCTTCGCAGGTCGAACACGTCACCCTGAAGAAGAAGCCTAAATGCAAATGTTGTATTCTGCAGTAATTAGAAGAGAGCCGAACGAGGGAACGACGTCCGAGCCACCGAACGAGCGTCGTTCGTCGTCGAGGACGCGTCGCGACGGCGACTTCTCCGCGACGATCGGTTGCCGGTTTCCCGAGCGGATCGCCGAGTCGTCGCGAAACGCGAGCAGAATTCTCTGGTCCGGAAACCACGGGTTCTCCGGCGAGCAGGGAACGAGGAGAGAACGAGGAGAGACCGCGGCGCGCTCTCTTTTCCCGGACGAAGCTCGACGCTGCTCGAAGGGAGACCGGCGAACAGCGATCGCCGACAGGCTCCCGAGGAACTTCCGGAATATCGATTTCTCGCGGGGATCTGCCGGCGGTCACCGATCGCCGTCGCGCGGCAAACGGAACGGGAAATCCTGGTCAGGATTTCGGTCGCGACCGAAACTGGAAGATACCTGAACGCGCGCGATAAGCACCGAGCCTCTTGATAGCCTTTCAGAGACAATTCAGTGTCCATAAAGTACATAGACTATGAATGGAGAGAATTAAGAAGAAGAAAGAAAAAAAAAATATATATATATATATAAATATAAATATAAATATAAATATAAATATACATAAAACTATATTGTAGATACAGAAATGGTAGTTGTATAGCTTATATGCTTTTACTATTGTGGTTAATTACTGTCAAAATTATCATCGTGATTTCAAGAATGTATAAACGAACGACTAATCGACGAGCGAGCGCGACAGGGGACGGTCGATGTTGCGCGAATCGATGTTCGAGACTCGAGCTTGCTCGAACTTTTGCCCAGAGAACGAACGAACAAAAAGAGACGAAACGGCAGCTATTATTATCACTTCGTTGGACATCGATATATTGATACTACGATAGGTTGATAGATTCTCGTTTTTACTAAAGGAAAAAAAAAAAAGAAAATGAAACAAACGGAAGAAAATGAAAAATGAAAACGACAAACAAAACCGAAAACCTCTTCTATGTATGTACGTATACGCGACTTTTACGAAAGATTTTTTAAACCATCGCGTGTAGCATGTGCGCTAATCAAAAATATGGTACTACACCGTACAGGATCGCGATGAAAACCTGACGAATGGACTGTGGGGGGGCTGGGGGAGAAACGAAACGCCCAGCGTATCTTTTCTTGTCGCGAGCGAACGGACGCATGATTTCTCTCGATGGACCATCCATATCGAAGGGGATTCGTTCGGTCGAAGATCTTTTCGACGTCTCGCCTAGGCGCTGCGCGAGAAAAACGTCGAGAAAGAAAAGCAAAGATTAAAAGAAAACGGTTCGTCGAGTAATTGATTCAGGATCGTCGCGTCCTACGACAAAATCTGTAAATATCGAGATATATTTTCGAAGCGTGTGCGATTGTCGTCGACGCGGTTGCGAGCGAGATTATTCGCTGTTCAAGCACAAACTAACGCGTTTCGCGACGAACAGAACGAGAAGAGAAAGCAGAGCGAGCGCGATCGTTCGACGATTTTTTCCGTTCGGCGATACTTTGTTCGTTTCTTATTCGACGACGACGCTCTTTATTTGTTCGATTCGTTTCGTTTCGTTTCGTTTCGTTTCGTTTCTACCGACGCGCGTGTCCTCGTTTGTACGTGTCTCACTTCGCAGCTTTTAACCCGTTTTTATCCTATTTAACCGTTTGTATGCGCGCACGAACGTCTCGAGCCGAGTGTGCATCGACGACTATAAAAGAGAAAGAAAGAAAGAGAGAGTGAGAGAGAGCGAGAGAGAGAAAGAGAGAGAGCGAGAGAGCGCGGGAGAATCGAGAGCTGGACGAACCAACGAGCGTTCGCCGAGTTCGTCGATGGGGAAACCGTTGATCGGTCCCACGCATAATTATTACGTGTAAGAAAGTCGGGGAATCGAGTTTTTACGAGCCGCAACCGCAGCCGCTCGAACACCGGCCAGCACGATGCCCGACAAAATCGAAAACGGAACGACGAGACCGTTTCTTCTCGCTCGTGAAAACTGGTTCGAGAAAATCGGACTCGCGTTCGCGTCGCCGGTGATCCTGCGCGTTCACCGTGCAAACGATCGCGTAATTTCGATATTCATCGACGTAAGATACGGAAAGCGGATTCGATCCGGTGAAATGCGGACGGAGCGAGGAAATCGGACGATTGTATGATTTTTTTTTTTTATCGAGCGATCGATGCTCGAAACGAACCGAACGAGTCGATTCGACGAACCGCCGTAATTGTAAATATCAATCGTTGATCGTTAACTGTTAATTTTTTAAATCGAAATTCAACGGAGACTATTCGACCCGCGCTTCTCCAATTATTTTAACGTATTCGAAACGGTTGTTCGTTCGACGTATTTATTTCACGACGAAGAGAATTTTAATGGAAACCGTTGGTCGAATTAAAAAACAAAAAATTGATTCGAATATTCTCGATGCGTATGGTCGCGCGAAACAGGATCCTCGAAGGAAGTTTGCATCGTTCGAAGGATCTCGAATTTGCGTCGGGCTCGATCCGGTAGGTTTTTCCGTGCGACGACGACGACGATCGACGGAGATATCGGTCGTTTCGCGCGACGAGCGGAGAACGGTTCGCGATCGGTTCGGAAGATTCGTTGCGTGTGCGTGGCTGCGTGGCTGCGTGTTTGCCTGCGCGAGTGCCTGTATTTTTTTAATGCACATATCCGCGTATTTTTCCTAGATCGCCCGAGGCAAACAGATATTTATGAAAACGCCGCGGCAAAGCGGCGTTCGAACGGCTGGCACGACAGAGACGGAGAGACATAGAGTGTGTATGTGAGAGCGAGAGCGAGAGAGAGAGAGCGAAAGTAATCTGGAGAGCGAGAGAACGCGGGAGAAGCAAGAACGACCGAAAATGAACATTAAGATTTCCTTTATTTTCATTCAGTGTACGCAATCGCAGTGTATGTAAGGAGAACAGAGTGTAATATAAAATTGTAAAGTAATAGGAGAGATCCTGAATAATTTACTCGCGTCCTCGCAGATGTATGTATTCCGAAACGAGCATGGCTGTTTTCGAGAAGGAGACAAAACCGACGGAGCGTGTGTAACGTCGCAGTAACAACGTGCGCGTACACCGCGCGCGCGCGCGCGAAAACATGCAAACGCAGAGGGACGCGGCCTGTCCAACTCTTTCGCTTGGTATTTCCTAAGAAAGTGATAATAAAAAGACTTGTGGAAATCTGTCGACGATCGAGTTAATGTTACCGATATTTCGCGGCTCGACGACGCGGTTGCACGACGCCCGAAGAAGAGCGATCCGATCGTTCGCGCGATTCCCGTATTTGATCTTTCCTCTTTGTTTGTATTTTCTTTGCACCTCCAACGCGGACAGAGCGCGATCGCGAAGACGAGCGAGACGAAGCGTCGAGCGGATATCGACGAATCGGTGATGGGCTCTGTCGCAAGATCCACCGGCTGTCGATATATCGAGCACGTTGTCCTTTAAAGGTTACCGAAACGAGACAAGAAAGATCGATTAAAAAGATCCGAAGAATCCGGGGGGAACTTCGCTCGTGCGAGTCGACGGCGTTGAAATCTCTGGCGCGCCATTCGTTGTCGTCGTCGGATCGCGAGATCGTCGATCGTACCCCTACCGTTTCGACTTCTCCGCTTTCCGAGAGCGGTATCGAACCGAAAACCGAGGTACTCGTGGCTAAGGCGATCCCAGCGTCGATAGAAGAAAACTCACGCGCTTTACGCGAAACGGAACGCGTCCAGAGGGGGTGGATGCCCGTCGTCGACCATCGAACGTCGCGAAAGTTAGCGCGAAGGAGCACGGCGACTAGCGAGCACCAAGAGAAACGCATCGAAAACACTGGTCGTCGCTGCGAGCAGTTTTGCGCGCGGGTCGCGTCGCAACTAAGAATAGTCGTTACGCGTAACAGTCGATTCGCGAAACTACACGGTTTCTCTCGGATCGCCGAAAAAACGATTCTCCTCCGGCGATGCGATGGAATCGGCTAATCGTACGCGGACTTTGAACTCGCGCGTACCGTCTATCGGCGACGGTGATCGCGCGAGCCACGATTTCAACCTTTGGCCGCGCGATGCGTCGATTTTTCCGTGCGAACGGGAAACGTCTCGTCTCTTGGAAAACGAAACGAAACGAACGATCGGCGATGGCATCGGTGAAATCGAATCCTGCCGGCGGACCCGTTGCCCTTCTCTGTCCTCTCGATTCCACGAACATCTGACCCGCGACAAGGAACGCGAGAATCGATCAGCTTTACGAGCCGGATTCGTAACTTTGTCTCTCGCGACGGCCAGCTTTCTCTCTCTCTTTCTCTCCCTCTCTCTTTCTCTCTGTCTCTCGAACGGAATCCGTTCGCGTTTCGGCCCTTCGACCACGCGAAACGGTTTCAAACGCATCGCGCGTCGGCTTCCCGCAACAGCGTACAGTATATTTTTCAAAAAATCATATATTTTTACTAAATGTTCGTCGTATGCGCTTCAACGAAACACTGTCCAACATTGTATAGAGGTACCAGGCCGGTGTACAATATACGTATGAAGAAACGCTAAAAGGGTTGATTCCCTCTTTTTTTTATCCCGTTTCGTTTACCCAGGAGAAATATCGTCTCGGATGCTCGTCGATGCTCGTCGATGCTCGTCCTCGAAAAGTCTGGCGTAAATCACGGCGCGTGGAACGGTCGGTCGCGCTCGCACCGATAACGCTGCGGATCGCAGCGATAATGCGAACATACGCCGAGTCTCGAAGCGAGACCTCCCGCCTCCTTTCTCCTGCCTCCGCCACCGATGCTTCCCGAGCTACGATCCCCGTTCGATTACGAAATCGTTGCATCGTACGGACGATCGATATCGCGCGACCGGTATCTACCTGGGACACCGACGTCTCGTCGTCGCCAACGACGGTCATTCGACGCTTCGTCTCGGAAGTTTCCGAGCAAACCGATCGCCAGGCAGAATTTCCTACTGTTCCAAGACAGACATCCTCGTCGAAACTCTCCCAACGTTTCGAACTCCCGAGAAATCTCGGCGGTCTCGACGAGTTTGTACGAAATCTTTCGAGGGCGTTGGATCTTCGATCGCGTCGACCGTTTGCTCTCGACCCTACGCCGAAACGACGCGGTGGTTGTTTCGCGATGTATTCAACTTTTCGAGACGATACAAATTTCCCAAGGTAAACGTCGTCGTTGGATCGAAACGACTCGAAGCGTCGAAAATTCTATCGTCGCTGGACGCCGCTCGAGCGAAGACGGACGAGCGGCGAGGCTGAAAATCGAGACGCGATCGACAGGTAAGCGGACGGAACGACTGGCGGAATCCAGGTACGATCGGACACGCTTCGCAACGTTGCTCGGGAAACCGTCGCATCGCGCGAATACACCGTGGTACCGTATCAGCGATCGCGAACCATCAACGCCGGAACGACGAATCGCTCGCGACTGCTCGGCGAGGGCCGATTCCTTCCTTCTTTTCCAAGTCACGATCGTAGGCGACGGTCGACCGCGAATCTCGATCGAATCTCGATCGTTGAACGAATCGTTTCGCGAGACGACGCGTCTACGCGGAGGAACGATTTCCTCCGCAATCGGAGAAACGGCCGAACCGCGCCTTCGTCGGCGTTAGCCATCGCCGCGACGAACGTGGGAATCACGATTATCCGCGACGCGAACACGAACGAGTCAACGGTTTTACAATATTAGCTGACGCATCGCTCGAACGCGACTCGAAGAGGAGAGCCGGCTCGACGAGAGCTCCGCGCGTCGTTGCCCCAAATCCAAGAAGAAGGCGCTTCTCGATGGAATCGCGTTCCCGGATCGATCCCTGGCCCTTTGCCAAAGCGATCGCGAAACGCGGAGGACAACGACGACGACGACCCCTCTCGATTCGGTGGTCTTCGCCCCTGACTCGCCGCAACGGCGAAAAGCTTAAACGCTCCTACCAAACTACTCGAGGGAACGATCGTCGGTCCCTCCTCCCTCATCCCTTCTCCTCTCGGTGTTCTCGAGCGAAGCGTCGAAAAGACAGAGAGAACGACCACGGGCCGAAGGAGGAAGAAGAACGTCGACGACCTTATCGCGCGAAAAAGTTCCATTATTCGAGTCGAGCCGGTAACCCGAGTCCGACCCGGTCGAAGCGCACGGTACTCGAACGAGAGCAACCACCTATTAGGTAAATCGGAAAGTTCCGTCCGTTTTTTTACAAAAAGTAAAGCTTTATTCATGAAAGAAAATGAAAAAGTACGTTAATCAAAATATTGTCCATCGTTAGCGATGACTTTTTCCCATCTTTCGGGCAGCAAGCGAATTCCGCGTCGAAAGAATGATTCATCTTTGGAGGTTATCCAGGCGGAGATCCATTTTTCGAGATCTTCGTACGAATTAAATCGTTCTTCAGCAAGTGCGTGTGCCATTGACCGAAACAAGTGGTAGATGGGACACAGTCTGGTGAATAAGCCGCATGTGCTAGCACTTCCCAGCTAAGTGCTTCTATCGTTTCTTTGACAATTTTTGAGACGCGAGGCTGAGCATTGTCATGCAGCAAAATCACCTTACGCTGTCTCGTTTCATATTGTGGTCGTTTTTCGTGCAATGCTCGACTCAAACGGATACTTTGTTGTCGGTAGAGATCTCCTGTGACTGTTTGACCAGTTTTTAGCAGTTCATAGTATACCACACCTTCCTGATCCCACCAAATGCAGAGTAAAGCCTTTTTTCCGTGGATATTCCGCTTTGGCGTCGATGTTGACGGTTGGCCAGGATCACAAATGGTTTTTCGACGTTTAGGATTGTCAAAATAAATCCATTTTTCATCCCCAGTGATGAGACGATGGAGAAACCCCTTTCTCTGTTGCCTAGCAAGCAAAATTTCGCAGATGGTTTTCCGCCTTTCAATGTCTCTTGGCTTGAGTTCATATGGGACCCACTTTCCTTCCTTGTAGACCTTCCCTAAGGCTTTTAAACGGTCGGAAATGACAGATTCAGCACAATTTAACGCTTCTGCAATTTGTTTTTGCGTTTGACATGGATCTTCATCCAGCAACGTCTGCAATTCTTCATCTTCGAATACTCGTGGCCGTCCAGAACGCTCTTTGTCCTCCAAAGAAAAATCACCATTTTTAAAACGTCGAAACCACTCTACATGTTTTATCGGAAACAGCATTATCGCCATAAACGTCTACAATCATTCGATGAGCTTCAGCTGCCGTTTTCTTCCAATTGAAACAAAAGACTAACACTTGGCGCAAATGACGCTTATTCGGCTGAAATTCCGACATCATCAATGTAGAAAAAAACGAAGTTATTGATGCAAGCGTAAATTGTTGTGTACTGAGTTTTATTAACAGATGTTCAAACTAAAAAGTTAGCCTTACTTTAGAGATTATAGTTAGCCACAGTTCGAGCTACGGCTACTCGATGCTAGATGGACAGAACTTTCCGATTGACCTAATATAAATCGTTCTCGCTTGGACGCGCGACCACGAGAACCCCTTCGAACAGTTTCGCGAAGACCGATCGGCTTTGCGACGGTGCTTCGATCTCGTTCGCTTCCGTTCTTTCGGTCTATTCGACGAACGGTCGCTCGCGATCGCGAATCGTAGAACGGCACCGACCGTCGGCGACCTCGATCGAGTCAACATCCCGTGGACGAAGAAAAGTATACGGAACGTTAAACAACGAACGCGACACTGGACCGACGTCGACGCGTTCGCGCGATCGTAGAATTTTAACCCCTTGCACTATAACAACGAGTTAGACTCGTGATAATGATTTTCAACGGAATCAAATAAAAGCATATATAATTTATTTCTTTTAAACAAAAATAGAGTTCTATTTTGTAATTATCAATATATAGAGACTGGAGTACACGTAGACATAAAATAAATATAAATTTTCTTTTTTTTCCGAAATTATGAACGTGACAAATATTTTTCTTGCGGTAACAGTAAAATAAATCGTAGTGCAAGGGGTTAAGCGAAAAGGAAATTCAAAGTCGAACGGGTGCGACTTTGCGCGCCCACGGAACCCTTCGACTTTTTCCAAACTCCGAGCGCGTTCGATCCGAGATCGTTCTATCCTTTCTCCTTTTTTCGTACAACTGAACTTCGTACGGAAATTCGTATCGCTGAACAAAACAAGTGAAATATAGGACCGTTGATCGTTCGTCGCGACGCGGAGGTGTCGCTCGCGCGAATGCGCGCGGTGGTCGGGACGCGATCGAAGCCGATCCGAGCAGCGATCTCGATCGATCGCGAGACCGGGACGAAAGGGATCTCTCGATCGGCTACCGGGCACGGAATGCGAGTGGGTTCGGTGTGCGAAAGGACGGAATAAAAGGGTAAAATGTCATCGTGGCTCTGTTCTACCTAGGAAAGAGCAAACGCATCCTATTAGCGGTTCAGAGATCGCATTGTTTGCCCGTGTGCCCTTAAACGAGCGAAATCTCATCCATCGTAACGACGTTGGCCTTTGAATCGCGTGCCAAACGGATGGCGATAAATCCCAGTCGACTTCGTGGCTCGCCGAAGAAAATACGCGCACACGTGGACACGCGCGTACGCGATCCGCGAGCTACGAGCCGCGAGGCAAAAGTCCGAGACCGTGTCGCGAGTAATTCATCGAACGCGTACGAGCGCGCGACGATTCTCCAAGATACGCAACGATAAGACCATTCCCGTCCCAACATGGAACGCGACGCGTTCGCACGGTCTTCCGTGGCAAGTATTTTCCACCTTACGCTCTATACCTTTGTATCTCGTACCCTGAACCTCGTACCTTGCGTACCTTGGACTCTCGATACCACCTTGTACGCGCGTACCGCGATGCCACCGAATCGGGATGCGTCCGTGGATTCCAGAGTCTTGGATTTTCTCAAGGATGCGGTAATCGTATCTAAACGGTTTCGAACGCGAAACGTCGAATGGAGCGTCGATCCCAAAAATCTGTTTGCGAGAACGGTCCAAAAAGTTGGCGTCCGCTGCGAGCAAGAAACGGTACGCTTGAAAACGCGAGAACGCCTCGCGAACATCGTTTCGTAAAGCCTCGCGTTCGCTGGATTACAGGGTAGCGAGTCGAGACGCGGGTTAAGAATTATTTCGCAAGACAGACATTTCCAGATTTGTCTCTCTTTCTCTCTGTCTCTCTCTCTCTTTCTCTCGCGCTCTCTCTCTCTCTCTCTCTCGTCGCGCGCGCGATGGCGGAACACGAAGAAAAAAAATGGGAGCTGGTGAAGCGTTCACGGGGAGCGATTGGATGGTACGTTTCCGATCCCTCTTGAGAATCGGTCGCGGATCAGGGGGGGAAAAAACCGTCGTCCTTCCAGTCGGCGGACACGGTATCGGGTATATAAAAGCTCGGCGAACGATCGAGCAGAGATGTTGTTACCAGCTTCTGAAATCCATCGATCGCGTCGCGGGTCGAACAGTCGCGAGTGCCTCGAGGGATGCCATTTCGTGTGCCGTCGGTGTGACCGATCTTCTGGCTGGCGACGATGACGTTTCGCAGAATCGTGTCTCGACCACTGGTACGTTCTCGAATCGTCGAATCGCCGAATCGCGCTTGGACTTTTCGTTTTCGCGAGTTTTTCGAACGTGACCGTCGGCGAGGGCCATCACCGATCGCTCTACGCGGAAACGCTCGCGATCGAACCAGCCAAACGCTGGTTTCAACCTCGAAATTGGGACGGTCGATCAACTCGAGCCGAAAGTTCGCGCGCGTCCCGCTCGGCGAATCGAATTTTTGATCGGCATTTTCGAGCCTCTCGATTCGATCGTCTCGAGCCAGTGAAAAACCCGCGTCCAAGCGATTCCGTGCGTATTCGCAGGATTCGCGACCGATTTCCCTTGTTCGCACCTGCTCGCGAGGAGCTGGGAAAAGAGTATACGGTATAAAGTCGCGACGCGATGGAAATTATTTCAAACGATCGTCTCGGCGACTCGACAAAGTAGAAAGTATCCTTTCGATTTAGCCGTAGCGTTACGCGTTTACGCGGAAGATTCGCCGACGGCAGGCAATCCTGGTACGCGTAGACGGCCGGCAATCCTGGTACGCGTAGACGGCCTGTCGGTCGAGAGGTCACCGAGCCACGAAACGACGAACCACCTCGGGCGAACGGCACGGCGTGTCGCGTGTTCGCGGATCGGATGTACCCGCGACTTCGGTCACCGCCGTGGAAAACTCTTCTCTCTTCTCTTCTCTCTTCTTTTCTCTTCTCTTCTCTTCTCTTCGCCACCGTTCCGTCGATGCCCGTCGAGGACCTACCGCGTTCGAGCAGTCGTTCGAGAACGGGTTCTCTTATCGCTGTCGAACGATCGGTGATTCTTCTCTTCGACCCTCGCTGACCAACGCAACGTCGAATCGCTTGAAATTTTTCTCGATTTCGCTTCGTTTCGTACGAACATATGTACGATCGATCCTCGCCGCTGGTTTCCGATCGCAAACGGTAACATCCGATTTTTACTGGCAACTTTCGATTTCCGTTTTACTTCGGATCGACGAGCCGAACGTTGCTTTCCAACGATTGCGGAGCGTTCGATTCGATGCGACGAACGTATCGCGGAAAGAAGGCAGCGTCTCGGACGAGTCAAACTTCGGAGAACAAACTCGGTTGCTCGGTTATTCCGTTTATTACTCTAAACGGCTACGCTCGGCTACGTTCGGAGTTGTATCGTTGGATCGGTCGTCGAGGGAGTTTCGATTCGGAGGAGTCGCGTTACGTTTTAGGGACGCTCGATTTTACGAAGCGTAGGATGTGTTCTTTGAAAAATTGCACAAGACCGCAAACAGGGTGTGACGGAAATTAAAGCGATGGAATCGCGAAAAAATCGGAGCGGGGATGGAAAAGATCGAAATGCGGTAGGAACGTAAATTCTGTCGATAATTCTGCGCAACACGGGACGCGATAGATCTAAAAACGGTTTTTTCGACGCGGTCCTTTGACCTTTGAAACCGCGCAACGATGCTCGAAGCGAGCAGCGTCGTCCACATATTAATTGCAACGAATGCTGGGAATCTCGATCGTAGATTCGACGGGAGTTTCGAATTTTTAAGCGGAAACGCGCAAGAATCGGAGAGGGCCTGACCAGCTCTACGGCTCTCTCACCGACGACAGAAATCGTCGAAATTCGTTTCGACCCTCCTGCCGTTTGGCGCGGTTCGATCGCGATCTTGTTTTTCAGAATGATCGATCGACTTTCCCGCGTTAGGTCGGATAGAAATAGAAACGGTGGATACGGTTCGAATAGACGCGCGTGCCCGCAGGTCCTGGCGTTGGGTCTGGCAGTCCTGCTGTCCGCGTGCCGTTGCGCCGGCGAAAAGCTGTCTCCGGATCAAAAGGCGCCTCCGTTCGCGCGTGGTTCCGGCGGGTTGATCTTGAACACGCCGCTGGAGGACAACAAAGCCAGAAACCGGCCGATATCGAGCAGCCCGACCGCGGGGGATCCGGTGCAGAGAGAGGAAACGGAGACTTACAAGGAAGTGAACGGAGAAGCGGTGCGAGCCGTCAAGGGTAGCTTCTCGTACAATAGTCCCGAGGGTCTTCCGATCTCGGTCAAGTGAGCTTTCGTTTTCTTCGTCGTCGCCCCTTTCTTTCCCCTCGAACGGAGATGGACCGCCGAAGGTGCGGAACGGACGCTTGAATATTATTCAAGTTTCTGTTCCGACGCGTCGGCGGTTAAGGTTTCCAGTTCCATTCTTGTATTACGAACGAACTCGTCGTAAAACAAACAGCTACATTACCCACAAAAACCGTTCGAGTATAAACGAAACTTGGTTCGACCGAAGGTACGAAGCCGACGAGAACGGAAACAGAGCGAGCTTCAAATTTGGCACTGGCAAAGGGGGAGGAGGCTCGGGTACGTCCGGACCTACGGGACCGAGGAAGGGACAAAACGGGTCGGGGCCAAAGGGATCGAAGGGACCGAGCGGAGCGAACGGATCGAAGGACAAAATGTACCTTCCACCCAACAAAGATGTGGACAGAAGCTACTTGCCACCGAAATAGATGTACGATCGGTGGCAAAGAAGACACGGTAACCGTCGTCGTACTTGTACAGCGATTCGTTAACCCCTCGGCGTCGCACGATTTTCTTTGCGCTTGCACGGTTTGGTCACAGGACTTTCTTGTCCTTTGTTCGCGAATTTTTTAAAAGCTAAAGAAAACCGATTGTTTGACTTGTTCCGGATTCGTATACGTTGTCGCGCGCCAACGATTAAACTTCGCTAACGGGGAAATAAAATTCGACGTTCATTCGACGAAACGAAACAACGAGCGCGACTGGACGTCGCGGGTCGAGGGGTTAACGATCCAAAAGACCTTCTTCGGGAGCGTCAAACTGTTCGCTCGGTAGAATTGTACAAAGCCTGTAAACACTTAGCCGATTAAATCAATAAACGCTGCGACTGCACGACTTTTGTACACAGTATGCAATAAAATATATTTTTTCACACATACCAATAACGGAGTCCGAATAAAACTGATTCGTCGAGATCTCGTAGTCTAGCCAATGTACATATCCATTATTTACAATTTGTATCTTTTCCAGATACCTCTTAGAAAAATATAAGAATACTGACGAGCCGGGATTTCGATTCTTCGCATTATAAAAACCGTTTATTGTTACGTCATTAAATATTTTTATAACACGTTCGTCGCTGAAATATTCATCGATCGTCGGTGTTTATCTTTCGGAACCACGGTAAGTGGAGTAACCGAACGGGCTTAACAGTAACGGTATGTGATAATGTCCCGCGGGATCTTTCACATCGAACACAATTTCGATGAACGGATACATGGTCTCTATTCTCCTCAACGTGAAGTACTTGTCCACGTCGAAATGGATCTTGTATCGTCCGGCAGTAAAACTGGCTCTTATACTATCAACTAAATCTACGCAGCGACCGTTCGGAGAAGTGTTGCTGAAAACGACAAAACGCTGTAATAGCGAAACTAAAAATCATTCGAGGACACGTACCTTTCGTTTAAAAAGGTCCATCGACCGTCCATCAGTTTGTACAGACTAACTTGTAATCCTCCGACAGGCAATCCTTTGCTCGTGTCCACGACGTGCGTGGAAATTTGAGGTTTCTTCGACGTCGAAGATCTAACAGACTTTACGAGCACGTGCTGAAACATGCGAAAGCGCGAAAAACGAAAGATTGAAATTCACTGTTTCGGCTTTCCTTTGGCGCACGCACACGCGCGCGTTATGTTTCGTTAATATTCTAATCGACTTCTACGAAACTCTCGATACGATACTAGATACCTTTTTTGGCGTTTGATAGCTGGTACCCGCAACAGCCATTTGCTCCTTGCTTATAGAAATGGGTTTGGGCGTGTCTCCCACCTGATTAACTGGAATTGCAGGTTTCCTATCAGCTAGTACCAACGTAGGAAGTTTATTCTTGAATTTACTCAGAACATACTGAGTACCAGGTTGAAAAGTACCACCTGACAAAGTTAGGGTTTTACCGCCCGACGTTAAAGTGATCGTTTTATTTTGCGCAGGAGCGATCGGTATGGTGTTCACCGGTTGAAGAACTCCTATCGTGTTGGAGGGTGAAGTGACCGATGAATTCATTTGGTACGTTGCGCCTAAAATTGGCAACGGGCATGCTACCAATATGTCCGAATCCGCCTGTTGCTTCTCGTTGTGCTGCAAAACACCGTCGACGAGCGTGGTTACGTGACGCGAACCGCTGAATTTTAAGCGTAAACAACGTTCGTAACGCTCACTATTAATCTGCTAGCTTTCCTGTCGCTTCTATTCTCGGATCGTCGCATAGTTTTCCCATTCTCGCGTGATTCTTTCAGCGATTCCTTGTTCGAATCGTCCTCGTCGGAAAGAAGCGCCACAACCTGAATCTCGGAGCTGCTGTGATCCTCCGACTCCACCACCATTTCCATTTGCACGCTTCCATCTTGGTTCTCTGGTTCCTCCAGATATTCGCTTTGCATATGTTCCATCGCATCCGCTAGAGGATCCTCGGTATTGTCCTAACGAAATTGCGAATTACTTTATCGAACCCTTAGAAAAAATTTGAGCAATCGCGCTAACTTACCACTCGCTCCATTTTTATTTTTTTTGTACAATGTTTAACATCTTCGTCATCCATAGACATGTGTAAATGCGATACATCTTCCTCGTCCTCGTCGACATCGTCGACGTCGCCTTTGATGTGCGTTTCGTCCATCTCGTCATCCGTTTCCAGTCTCTCGACGACATATTCTACACCTTCGTCGTCCACTTCGGTTTGAACGTTCTCGGATGCCTAACAAAAACACAAATTCTTATAACCGCTTGAACTTCTCTAGATTAGTTTGAACTCGACAAAGATGGCTAACACGAACATCAATATCGCCGATTTCTACTTCAACTTCCTCCCCTCCATTTAACTTTTGGGCAAGAGCCTTCTTCTTTTCTTCTGCCTCGTGCAACAGAGCCGCTCGCTGGTGTTTCATGGTACATGTGTGCTTCAATAGCGACAGTCGATGGGCATGCAGGTTTTTCCTGCAGTACATGCAATAAGCACGCGTCACTTGAAAAGGTACAGATGTTAACCATCCTGCGAAACACATTTCGTCGAATATATTATATTTGTTACAACAACGATAATTGTATACGGTATTATGCTTATGATTAAATTAGATACAAAGCACGTTGTGCGATAAATGTTATTATTGTTATTAATATAATTCATTTATTTATTTATTTATTTATTAGTAAAACAAATGTTTTCTCAAAATAAAGTAACATCGGAAAGAAGTAAAATCGTGATTCTACTGTACATAGAAAAATCGGCTTAAAAGCAATGAAACATAAGAGATAAAATAACGTTACATCTATTTATAGGTTGTGTAAATATAATTTTCATTCTCACTTCGCTATGAGGTTTCCTTCATTTCTATTTACGATTCGCTCCGATATAGTAGTGGGTACATACATACTACAATACATACACGAGTATCAGCTATAATACCTCGTCCTAATGCGAAACGAGTTAACCAAGGTAGCAAACAACGAACGTACCGCGATTGTTCACGTATTTTAATGCACCTGTATACGTATCCGGTGATTTGCAATTTCGCGCCTTCTCTGCCGAATAATCGGAGTCTACCATCCAAAATGCGACATTCCACTAAACTAAACGTGTTCCTACCGTATGGTGATATCTATACGGTCGGCCATCGAATTACCCAGCAGCACCTTTACTGGTGACTTATTAACGCTAGTAATATAACATGGTTCGACATGTAACAACACAGTGTGTCCAGTGATGTCACGTCATGTGCGTTTTCGCGATGTTGGGCTGCTCTAATTTTTTCGAGAGCAAGGAAACAGTCACCGAATTTCACCAGTTTCGCACGAACTGTAAACGATAGTTTCTGCTCTCTCTCTCTCTCTCTCTTTTTCTCTCTCTTCTCTCTGTCGTGGGGACGATACGTGCGGAATTAATAAAAATCGAAACGCGACGAACCGAGAATGACTGCCATGGTTACACACGAAAGAAAACACTCTCGAGCCCGTGAAAGATAGGTCCATCGATAGTCGATCCAAATATTCGACGAAAGAAGAGGGACGCGTGCTCTCTAAAAATAATGAACTGGCTGTAAGGTCGAAAGTGTTGTTGTTCGAGGCGACCGCGATGATATTGTACGTTGCAAGCATAGGGTTAGAACGTATATATAGGTATACGTAAGAGTACGTGCTCGTGCACACACAACCTGGCTTGCGTGGCAGAATTCACGAACAACTACAATGTTTAATACTGTCGTTTATCGACTAATCATCGCTCCGAGAAAGCTCCGAGAAACAGCTATGCAACATACGGTGACGGTAACACGGTGTCGGTAACAAGCTGATACCTTTAAAATCGGGCATTTGTTCCCACTCTTTTCTATATCTTTGTGTGTAGACACGCGTTTTGGCATGGCTAATTTTTCCCGTAGGGGTAAGCCGTTGACCCGTTGGCGTTAGAAGATTGGCGTGCATCACGGTCTCCGGTGTCGTGATCATAGTCAAATGCTTCTTCGTGTCCATCGTTGTTGAATACGAGCTGACCGATTTGAAATCGCCCGGATCTCAAAATACCCAAAATCGTAACACGAAATCACTAAATAGTTTTTTCCACGATCAAAGGGGAAGGGGGCACGCGACGAGTCGTCGAGATCCTCACCTAGCCTAGTACCGAAGTTAACTCCCTAGCAATGGCGGACAACTGCAACGCTACAACAGTACGCGCTCCCCTCTAGCCCCACCGCTATCCGGGACCAAGTTGCGAGTTGCCTCAAATTACAGGGACGTATCAATCCCGCGAAGCCCCCTAGTTTTCTTTTTTAACTTTCACACGTAACCATTTTTTCTCTTTACCATTCAACACTCTAGAGGAAAATCTTGTCGATCTCATAAAGTCTGATTATTTCGGATTTCCTATGCTATCGTGAAAGACGTTGCGGATACTCGTACAAGATCATTAAAGATTTATCTTCTCAAAGAGTAATTATTTGATTCTTGTAATTTTGCTTTCCCGACCCACAGGATACTAGAAAATATATCTTTCGAGTCAATCGAATTTGATTCAAACAGTTCCTATACGAGATAGTTACAAGCCTATGCGCTTTATAATTAATTTATTGTCTACATGCCACTAGTTGCAAATTAAATCCACCTCGTGCAATTCGTACGTACGACACTGTACTTCAATAGGGACACGTAATAAATGCTTGAATCGATATGCGTGCGCATTCTAACGGGAGCTTAACATTAGGCGGGAAAAATAACAAATGATTCTGTACAAGAAGAGTGTGGATTATCTTACTTCGTGCAAAAAGTAGAAAATATTTAGCGAAAGTTTTTTATACAAACTAGATAATTTAAATCGAATAACGCGAATACAATGTTGGAATTGTGCTCATCATATACTTTAAAGAGTCATGAACGCCATCTGGAAGGCCCCGAATTAGTGAATCAATAGTAGCGCACCCTTTACGAAAGAATCAAGAATTAAAGAATATCTAAATTAGGGGAAACCTTTTAACTAAATTAAATATTAAAGATGACGAAGTATGCGTAAATGTACAATTGTGGTTCTAGTTATTTACAAATTCTATAATCTTTACTTCTTCTATCATTCAATATATTTTTGTAAACAAAGTACAAAATATTTTTTATAACCACCAGCACCCCCTTAGTTTTATTTTGTTAATAATTAATACATACGTACGTATACACACACACAGAGAGGGTACTATAAAAAATATTGTACTAATTTGAAAAAGGTGCTTACCGAAATTATTTAAAGCAACATTTTCGCAAAAAAAAAGTTATTGCAAATCATCTCGGGAATGGCTTTTTTCAAGGAAGCACTTCACTTTTTAGACATCTTGTATAAAATGAATAGAAAATTTAATTTCAATCATTAGATTATTTTATTATTATATCGTTACAATCATTATGTTCCTTAACCGTATCGTTGTTGATGTAAATAATCTACTTTGTCAAGAAAGTTGTAATATCACTAGCAAACAATGTGTAGTAATAGAAATGTATCTTTACCCTGTATTAGCAATATTACCAGTTATATTATTTAGAAATGTAACATAATAACACTGCAGTGTTCTGAGACTTTGATACATTGAAAGTAGTATTAAAAATTTTTATATATGCATATATATATATATATATATATATAATATATTTCTCTCTCTCTCTCTCTCTCTCTCTCTCTCTCTCTCCTTACTTAATATATTTTGACATCGTTCATCCGAGTCTTTGTAGGGTGACATAAAGAATCATATGATTTTTACAGGAATGTAACATAACATTAGGTTATGCACTAGGGATAACAGACTCGGAAAGGTGCGATCATGGTCACTTTTATTTTATATTTTGTACAACTTGTTCTACATGAATAAATATTGAAGCTTTCTTCAGCTACATGAGTTTTCATACAATAGTCATCGACGGGGGTTCTATTGGGGCTAACTTGAAACGATTACGGTACTGTCGGCTGCAATATGAACCAACCCAAGACTAGTCACATGACCAAACCGGTCGCCATTGTTGCTATCCATGCATTGCTTTACATGCGTGCATACTCTTAAATGAAATCTATATATGTGTAATCGTTGCAGTTTTGTGTGTGCATGTATATAAACACAACTTATACACACATATGGTGTCGCACAAAATACAAAGTAAGGGAAGTCAACGGATTTCAACGATCGGTAGAGAGTAAAGATCTAACGATTTGTTTGTAATGTAGAATGAAAGAACACATAGCATGTGGATTAGGTTGAATAATTGGTGAATGATCATTCAACATTTTTATAATATTTATAACAAGTGACACTTAGAACGTAAATGAAATATCGTATTGGATATGTTGTTGTTATTCAAACAAAGCATTGAAGTATTTTTCGAAACAAGTATCGAGTTCGTGTATTTTCTTTTCAAGTAAATATCCTATTGAGAATAATGTGTCAAATTTCATCGATAAAAATATACTAAACAAATTACTTACAGTTTAAACAATGAAGCAAGCAAAATACAAAGTAGAAGCTTTCATTATACCTGTGTGCATCGGTAACAATACAAACTCTGTTCCGAGCCACACGAACAACGAAAAATTACAGTTAAACGATATTAGTAACAAAACTGTTAGTCTCGAGAACATTGTAAAAACCTGTATTGAGAATAATATAAACAATTCACTTGTCATAGAAGAGGAGAACATTCAAAATGCAAAGGACTATATAACTTTCGGAAAACTTGCGAAAAAAAATAAAAATACATTTAGCAGTTTTGATTATTCCCCTCAGAATTTAAAAAAAAAATATGAGGCATCGTATAGTACGAGTTTTGCTTCAAAAATATTTGATAAACTTGAAAGGTTAACGCCGATCAATGAACAAAACGAAGGAGCAGAAGAAACGATAACGGATCTTTGTTATCACGGATGCAGAAATGGATGCTCTGCCATTGTTCCAACTCCACAGGAAGTTAGCGAAGAAATATTTAAAGAAAATTGGCTACAAAAATTGGAAAACATAAAACAGAGAGAAGCTGAACTGAGAAACAGAGAAGCAATTTTAGAGAATCGCGAAAGAGCATTGACCAAGAAAGAAGAAGAGATAAGAATACTGGAGTGTCGATTAAACGACAAATTGAAGCAATTAGACTTAGATTTAAAAAAGAATAAACATATTCGTGATTTATTAAAAATATCTAGTATGAATAACAATAGCAAAGAATTGCTCGTAAATGCTGAGTCTAAAGCGTTGCAACAAGGAGTCCATAAAAATGATATTAAAACAGACATTATGTACATCCATGACTCAAACTTCTGTGTGGAACATGTTCAAGCACAAGATTCGAACAAAGAATTAAGTAATAACATACAAATTGCATGTAAAGACTCGCAAGACAAAAGAAACGGCGGAAGTTCTTCTTCTTCCGACCATAGCGTATCGGATAGTAAAAGGTATAAGCAAAGGGCTAGTTTAAGAAGCTCGGCAACATTAAAATCTTCCGGTTCGAAAACAATTTCAAGCCATTTGAACAAATTAAGGAAACCTGCCAAAGTATGTTACGAAGACTTAGATACCACATTGTCTGCGGACATCGGAGATTCATCTTTTGTTCAAACCTCACAGAAATTTAATCCAGAATTATATAGAAAACCATACGCGTTTACAAGGGCGGCCAGCGAACGTCGTGGAAAGTATCAAAGCAAAGAAAGCAGCATGAATCTTCAAGTTAAAAACTCTAGCAATATTTGGGAAGAGTTCGAGAAGCCTGTCGGAATGGAACAGGACAAGGTGTTGCAAAGGGTGACAAGAAATATATCAGTTTCGCAAGATAAAAGTACAAAATTTCAAAACTATGGTCTTATCGATTATAATACAAGTACTGCCAACGCGGACCACAAAATTGAAAATGAAAAAAAGTATTCCTATCTGAATTTAGAAACAGGAAACAAATTATGCTTGCATCGGAGACTTACTAAAAACTCAAAGGACAGACCGATATCGTGGAACGAAGAAACTAACGAATGGTTGCAGAAAAAACGTAAAGCTTATATGACAACAAAAAAAATGTCGATAAAAGACACGGAAGATAAAGAGAACCATAAACGTAATACCAAAAGCGATAAGACTGACAAAGTTTTAAAAAAGAATGATATAAAAAATAAAATTCTTACTATATTTCGTTGACGTCTCGTCGACGCAGAGACCGAAGAATAAAGTTGTAAAACTCGTAATCGTATACGGTTGTTACTTGTTACAGAAAAATCACATGTATATCGAAATATTTTGTAATGTTTTTATAGAAATAAAATTATATTTCGTAGTTGTCTTAAATGAGATTCATCGTTACAATTTTATTAGAACGTATTTATTTTATTGTACAGATTACATTGCCCGTGCACAGTAACATTACATTAATCCCAATAGTTGTAAACTATTACGTTTTTGCAAGATTATGGCCACGAGTGTGGCTCTCCCGGTTTCAGTTCTCGATAGTACAACGCCGACTTATCTCGAAAACGAGACATGTGCAGCGATTCCATATAATCTGCGGTTCGTCCAATCTTAGAAGCAATTAGCGTCAGCACCGTCAACCCAACGAAAGTTATAACGCCAGAACGAAAAACCTTATCCCCCATTTTTAGTTGTTAGCAATTTTGGCTGTCTTCTTCCACTGTTGAGTGTGATACCAGTCTGCGAAAATACAACTCGTGGATAAAGTGACAAAAGCGATGGTTCTCCAATATTTCTGGAAAATACCGTTGATATCAACTCTGCCCATCAAACTGCAACATAAAAATCCCCTTATAAATCTGTGTTCGATGTATGATCTACGTGAAAAGGGAATAAGATGGTTCCAAGGTTATACAAACAATTATAAGAGTAAAACAGGTACGAGTATAGGAATGCGATAAGACTAAACACTAAGTAACGATAAACCAATTTACCGTTGGTTAAATTAAAACGTCTGTCTCGCGTATACGCGATATCGAATGTTACGAAGTGACGCAATCGCGTACAGTGCGATGTTCGGGATCTTTTTGTAGCATGAACTAGAATTTAATATATCGTCAACCGACTTGCGTGCACGCGATCGATGTGCTCGAGCCCTACAGTTATCGGTTTAATATTTTTCAAACCAATTAAACGGTTCCGTTGTACAAACTTATGAACAAAACCAAGAAAAACGCGCATTATAAACGATCATTGCTAATTTTTCCGTATAACGCGGTGTGCATGCCTCGGTTCGTACAAATGTCCAAACAGCGCCATTCTTCGTAGAACGATAAGCGTTCGAACTGTCGACCCCGCGTTAATAGAATCGTTCCAACTGGACGATGCCATCTATCTATTCGGCGCCACTGGACCGTAGAGGCAAATGCCGAAACTGTTCTTATCCGACATTTGGGTTTTACTCTATGTTACCGAAGAGAATAAATTTGAATATTTTTCGCTCGGTGCGATACGATTGCAAACATCGAAACCCGATCGCGAGTACTGTCCGTTTCATCTTTGCTAAAAACATTTCTGCGCAGGCAGAATTATGTGCGCAACTTCTTTCGTGCAGGTGTCTGCAGCAACGATCGGACAAGAAGGTCGTGAAATTCTACAGACATTCTATTCTTACCGGTCGATCGTTTGTACTTCTTTTCCGCAGTCCAAAGCCCTTCGTTTTCCTTTAGTCGAGATTCTCTTCTAATAACTCACTGCGAACGAAACACATTCAAACGATGCCTCGCCGAATCTCCGGCGAACTTTCACCGCTTCTTTCCAGCCTGGCGACTCCGCGAATACTGTCGATTTTTCGCTTCGCCGCTGTATTTATACGTACGCGTACACGGTCGAACAACCGGATCGATCGATAACATTGCGATGTTTATCGAGTATACGGTGCAACTGCGAGATACCGTGACAGTCTTCGAATCGGTTTCTGCTCCCGCCAAAACACGGTTATTTATGCCAACGTATTTTCGTTATTCTTTCGTTTGCTAGACAAATATTAAACGATCTTGTTAATACACGGAATGTTTTAGAAAATACCGAAGTTCTGAAAACATTGTTCGGATCGCATAAGTTCTATCATGGTCTATGTACGTATGTACATATTAAAAAAGAAAATTCAATCGATAGACGTCGACGAGCACGGAATTCTATCGTTAAATTTCTTGTTGGCGACCACCGGTAGTGGTGGTGGCAATGGTGGTAACGGTGGCGGTGGCGGTGGTGGTGGCGGTGGTGGTAACGGTGGCGGTAGCGGTACGCGTCGTTTAGGAACGTTAGGGATAAAGTTAGTGGGGACGTTGCTCTTGGCGTTGATCGTTGGGTGATTGGGCGCCGTTTGCGCCGTTTGCGCCGTTTGCGCCGTTTACGCGGCACGTAGCTGTATACGTTCGTTCCGTTGATCGGATCCGACGTCCGATTTCCACATGGATACGTTCTCGATCGATTCTGTCGTTTGCTGTGCAATGCTCTCGGGGGTTTGACGGTCGGCAACGCGCGGTTCATTGTGCTCGTGAAACGACATGTCGGAATTAAGGGTGAACGGTGGTACCACGACGCACGAAAATTCATCCCACTTTCGGTGCGCGAACGGCATCGAAACAACATTCCGGTGCGGTAACTCGAACCGGGTTTCGCTCTGATGTGCGAAGACAAACAGCATGTCCATCGAGAAGGAAAGAAGAAGGGAATTGTTCGAGAGAGCGTTTGGCGCGAGCCCATCGGCCACGGCGGCATGGTTTCTTCTCTTGTTCGGTCTGATCGTTGGATTTTCCGATGCGGGTCAAACAGGTTCGTTACGCGCGTCCTCTTATTCTACTCTCGCATTATATTTTCTATCTTGGGGGTTTCGGGGTTGGTGTATGCGGTCGTGTGGGCGTTCGTACCGAGAATCGATTCGAACCACCCCGTGAACCGCAGTGGACTTTCCGCGTGTCGCTCTCCGAGTGAGAGAGAGAAATAATACGAGAACGAGAATCGATGCGATTTTTTTTTATTCGTTTCGAAGTCGTTCGGATATTTGAGCTTTAAAATGGGGCAGGAATCGAACGTGTAACATACAAACGGGTCGCATCGATCATGGAAAAGGGAAATAGTCGATGGTTTTCCTTTGTGAAATTCGTCGGAAAAGTTGGCCCCCGGGATCGTCTCTCCGAGAAAGGGATAACCAACGACGAAAGAATTCGAAGGAAACGCGTTCCCGAGGGCCCGAAACGGATCGATGACGACGCGTCTGGGCGCTTTTCGAAACGGTTAGATACTGGATACCTTATCGACCGGCGCAACGGCGACGAGCATGCGCGATCAAACGAACGCGGATTCGTAACGTCGTCCGCTCGGGTGGCGCGCGATTCTTGTTTCCACTCACGCACGCACCAAAACCGAGATCAACAAATCCATTGGCGACCGTCAACCGTAAATCACTTTTTACAGACGCGAACGGGCTTCACCAGAGTTGCAAACTCGAAGGCCTCCATCCGCTCTTGATCGTTACTTACAAAAATATAACGATATCGGTAAGTATAACTCGGAAAGGAGAGAAACAGAGTACGTATCGGAGTATCGGTGGAAACGTTGGTCCGACTTCAGGTGGATAGAATCACCGTACCGCACGAGGAACGAGTGACCGTTCGATGCAAGGAACTCGGAAAATACAAGCTGATCGGTGACTCGTTGCTGCATTGTCGCAATGCCAGTTGGACCGGAAGAGTGCCGTACTGCGTGCCGACGACGCTCATCTCGAATTATACCGGTGAGTGGCTCGACGAGAGGCAGCATCTTTCGAAAGATCGACGCTGGCTCTGCTCGTTGGAATCGAGAGATTCGAAATCTCTCGAACGAGACGGGAACGATGCCTGTGGCTAGTTATTCTCCTCTGATGACTGTTCGAGGAGCAACAGAGGACGTGCCACCCACGATCATGTTCGGACTACCCGCTGGTTCGGCGGCCGTGGAGCCGTCCGGTGCCCTCGCGGTCTTTCCAGGAAGCATTCTTCATTTGGAGTGCCTTTTCGCTAGAAAACTTGGTAACCCGGAATGGACTTGGACGTCTACGTTCCGCCAGTACTTGAGTGGTGAGCGATCCCTGCGATTCCTACGATCTTGTCTCCTCTTTCGACGTCGACGAACGCAACCATTCCGATGGTTTTCGTTTCGAGAAACCGGACATTCGCGGAGAAACGTTTACTCGATAGCTACGATTCTGCGCGGCAGCGGCGGCGATCCACCGCGGTGCTTTCCCTTGCCAAACGCGTTGTTGGAAAGACCGCAGAGTCGATCGGTCGCGCGCGAAAAGTAAAACGATGAAAGAAAAAAGAAAAAGCATGGAAAAACCAACGAACGTTGCGTTGTAGCGGTTTCCATTCGCTGCAGGATGGGCGATCGCAGCCAGCGAAAGGGATTGGAAATACCGGCTGTCGATCTATTACGCGAAAGCTCAAGACTCCGGTACGTACACGTGTTCCACACCCCGCGGACTGTCCAACTCCATTCGAGTTCACGTTGCCGGTGAGTGACTCGGAGCGTTTCTTCGAGGAAACGTAGGATACGTAACCGCCCTCCCGTTTTACGATTTACAGACGTGCAATGCCCGGTTTTGAGCCTACCGGAACCACCGTTGCTCGGGAAAATCGAAGGCGCGAAGATGGGACACGGAGCGATGTTCGAGTGCCCCGTGGGATACAGACTGGAGGGTGCTCCCGGCATAACGTGCCAATACAACGGTAAGAAACACAGCCGATCGTAAAACACCGAAGACAATTAGTTGGTTTGTCGTTTGCTTTTAGGTAAATGGTCCGCCGACATGCCACGATGCGAGACGATCGAGTGTCCGGCGTTGGACACGCTCGACGATTCCAGGCTGCAGCTGGTCGAGTACAATAACAGTTTCGGCGGCAGAGCGACATTCACATGCATGTGGGGCCACAAGCTGATAGGATCGGACGTTATAAAATGCAAGGAGGACGGCTCGTGGAGCGGAGATGTGCCGATTTGTGCCGGTAAATAAATTAATAAATACCGACGTTCGACGAGCCACGCCGACGAGTAACGATCGTTCCTTAGAGATCACCTGTCCAACACCGTCGATACCGAAAAGCGGCCGTATCATCGAGCAAACTCACCGTCAAAATTCCGGAAGGAAACACCATCGCGCTCGAATTCACAAAGTCGGTGCGCTGGTGAAATACGCCTGCTTGCCGGGTCATCAGCTTCTCGGCGAGGCATCTATAATATGCACCGAAGACGGCACGTGGTCTCACGCGTCACCGATTTGTAAGTTTCCTCGCCTAGGTTTTCAGTTACGTTCGTCGCGAACGCGCACGCGCGCTGATCAGTTGGAATCCGAACCGATTTCCAGGCAAAGTGAGATGTCCTTATCCGGGTGATCCACCGCACGGACGAATCGCTCCTCTCAAGT
This sequence comes from Agapostemon virescens, assembly GCA_028453745.1. NCBI lineage: Eukaryota > Metazoa > Arthropoda > Insecta > Hymenoptera > Halictidae > Agapostemon > Agapostemon virescens. The sequence goes on from CM052094.1 coordinate 485,334, forward strand.
TTTGGTACAAACCCGGCGACAATATACAGGTAACGAGAAACGCTTCGATTCGTTCGATCGAATAACGCTACCTGTCGTCTCTGCTAGGTCACCTGCTCGCCCGGATACGTGACACCGTTGGAACCCGTCAGGAGACCAACTTGCAGGGAAAACGGTATATGGAGCGCGCCACCGCCTCCCTGCAGATCGTACAAAGACGTTTAATCCGATCGAATCGAACGATTCGTTTTCGCGTCGAGAAATATTTCGTACCTATACGTATATACATCGATATCGACGCTACGCGCGTTCCGTCGTGAGAGGTCAACCTGTTTACGGTCGCTATCGTTCGGGTAAGACGCGCGTACGCTGCGCCGAATTCGCAACACGTAATAATACATATCAATCGCGAGGTTGCCGACTTCGCATCGACATCGTTCAGCGTTTTCACTTTCAACGTCGATTCGGTTTCTTTCCTTGAAATTTTATCGACGCTCGAAACGTCCGAAAAGTTGCAGCACGATGTTCGCTTCGCGGACACGACTACCCGACGCGACGACGATCCATCTCCCATTGAAATGTCGCGACCGAACGATCGGCGACGGAACTGTCTCGTTTTTTCGAACGATTGATTTAACTCTTTCGCTTCGTTCTTGTTTTCCGCGACGAATAGGCAATAGAGAACGGATCGGTTTTGTCGCCGCTGCACGCGTCGCGTCGTCTCGCGTATCGCCGTACCACCAGCGTAAAGAACGAGATCGACAGAATTGTTTCGTATGAAAATAGTCGAAGAATGAGCTTAATAAACAAAGAACAAAGGCGGGTAAATAGCGGTGTATTTGCGCGTGCGTATTTGAATGATAAAATGAGAAAAAGAAAAGGAGAAAGAAAGAAAGAAAGAGAGAGAGAGAGAGAGAGAGAAAGAGAAAGAGGTGCGCTTACACCTCTGAATAGATGCAATAAATGAATGCGATACGCATAGGTTGTTCGATGACTGTTTCTAACCTTTAGAAGCACGTAGGTTTTCGCGACTTTCTCCTTATACATGACATATACATCTTTGTATGTAAAATAAAGTTGAGTTATTCTCTAAGATTGTCGGTTTTCAAAAGTACCGATGCGACCAACCTTGTTATCGGTGTATCGTTGGGCGGCTCGAATTCTCGTTTTTTCAGGCGCAGCTGTAAATCGTAGATCGTGACACGGACACAGTTCCGCAACAAAATAATGCCTACGAAACAATTCGAAATATTCAAGGATAGCAAGTGGTCCACGAAAGACAAACTCGAGCAATATCGTGGGATTTTAAAGTTGCACGGTTAGGGAATAATACTGTATCGTATAGGCGAGTAATTCGTAGACCAGGGATCTTTGTGCCGATCAAAAATGATCTCTTGCTTGACCGTGAAACGCGCGAAAGCCGCGCAGAAATTTTTCTGCTTTCTTGAAGAATTATAACACTTTATCGACCGGCGATTATTTCAGAATTTTTGTAAGGTCCATGATCCATGACTGAAAACTTTTTAATCTTTTAAGGCTGACAGCAATTTTTATTGGGGATCAACAATGCATCCCCAATAATATTGTCTAATAATGTTGTTAAAAATTGGAATGTAAAACTAGAATTTTAAGTTTCATTTTGATACAGCGCGACTATTGAAAAGCCTACTAACAGGCTTCCGGTCGATAAAGTGTTAAGAAATCGTCGTCGCGAACGCACAACGCTCCGCGGAAGTCTAGCGATCGGCTAAGACTTTTCTAATCAACTTCTATTTATTTGGGTACTCCGTTCTTCGGTCGGACAGGCCGCGAGAAAAAGCTACGACTGCAAGATGCCGCAAAGTTGAAGAAGAAGATATCGTGGCAATTGAATACGTTTCGGGAGGATGTGAAGAAGTATCGGCAACTGGTCACAGAGAACAAAACTCAAGCGTTAAAAGTACTCCATGGTCGCCGAGATTTACAATTGAAATGCCACGATCGTGGAGCAGAGGTTTGTTTCGCGTTCGATGCTCTCGAGAGGACCGATCGTCGAGCCGATTCGATTTGCAGCACACCCACGTCACCGTATACGAGGATAATAATCTGAGGCGACGCCAACTGGACAGACTGCGTTACGAGAAAAAGAAGAAAATGAGGCACTGCTTCGAATTGCAGGTGATGCTTACCGAGATACGTTCGCGTCGATCGAATATAATGAAATTTCTATTCGTACGGGTGGTGTACGCGTACCCGCGTACAGTTGCTGCACGTGGAATTGTCCGAGATGTACGCGGAGGAACAGGCGATAACGTGGAGCAAAACCGAAGATCTGCAACAGCAGCTGATAGCGCGTTATCAGCTGGCTATAGCGAAACAAAACGCGGCGAAAGCGATAAACATTACGTACAGCTGTATGCTTGAAATCTTGAAACAGGTATGTACGATTCTCTGTTCGCTGTTTCGCAAACTACCGCCGTACGTGTTGGTTTCGCGAAGGATTCGGTGCGACACGACGCCGTGTTGGACGTGTTGAAGCAAGATCGGCGAAGCCAGTGCAAGGTGATAGTCAGGGCGACGACGATGGGGCAGCTGGCGGTCGAAGAAGCCGACGACACGGAAGAGAAGTGCAAACTGCTCGCGCGAAAAGTTTGGAACAACATGAAAGAGAGGGAACGTAATTTGGCGCGCGTTCGCAGTCAAGTCGAAGACCTATGGTCTTACGCGCAATCTTTGATACGAACCGAAGTAAGTGCCGACGTTGAGACGAGAAGAATAACGACGTACCGTTTCTTCCGTTCCGCCGAAAACCACTGTATTCGTTGCGCGTGTTACGACAGAGCGAGACGGTATTCGCCATGAGAGTTACGCGTACCTCCGTGACGGCAAACGGTTCCTTGGAGAAGCAGATCAAATCTCTCGAAGCTACCTTTGAGAAAATTCAAGGATCGTTGTTGGTGCGGTCTTATCGAGAACTGCTGTCGAGGTACCCTCGCTGCTCCGTCGTCCATCGGATTCTAGTATATTTCTTCGATTTGCATTTTCCGCGATACTTGCCAGGTTGGAAGACCAAACGAAACAGAGAACTCGATTGCTCGAGCAATTCAACCGTAACGTCAAAGAACGCGATTCCCTGTTGACGGCGAAAAACGAAGCTTTGGCCGGTCTTTCGGAGATCGAGCATTCTATCGTCGCGAACGTGGAAGCGTGAGTATCCTGGACAACGGCTTGCGTCGTTCTCGACTGGAACGCGATATCGTTTGGCCGCAGGTACAACGCGGACAGAGACGCTCTTCTGGATCAGATCACGATGCAAGAGCAGCGTAGTGTCGATCACAAGAAGGTCAGAAAAGTCCGTGGCGAATTGTTGATGGACATACGAGCAGCGTTACAAAATATGGTGGCTATGCTGGTATGCGTGAGGAAAGGAACCTTTAGAGCGCAGAAGAAAAAATCATCGAAGGAAGACAAGGACGACACGGACGAATTGGAACCACCGGTTCTACCATCGATGGAAAAAATCGAAACGGAGGGTACCGATCGACGATGTTCCTGATTCGATAGAAATCCTGTAACGTATGTTCGTTCTCCAGGTCTGGCGTTACTGTCGAGCGTGAGTCGGAAAGTAGGGACACTGTTTGGAATGAGCAATTTCGAATTCGAAAACGAGAGAGACGACAGGGCGAAAGATTTGTACCAAACTTACGTTTCCAACTATAATTCGAAACTGAAGTTTAAAGACGAGGAAGCGGATGCGACAGGTAAATTTGATCTTGATCGATCTTCGTAATACAGATCGTTGTACGCGTTTCGAAATGACCTGTCGGACTAGAAAAAATCTACCGTTCCATCTGAAAATATATAGTTGATTTCTGTACGATTTCTCTACACCTTCGTTTCTATAAAAGAAAAACAAACAAGGAGAAGGAATTATGTTGGTAACGCTAGAGCACGGGTTTCTTGGGACCAATAGAAATTAAACTTTCAGGTTTCATCGTTGAGCACGAAACGATCGACGCCACGGTACCGACGAGGGCTGAAATCAAATTAAGAAGCAAACAGGCTGTCGAAGCTAATACGCGACTAGAATAACGACGTCAACGATGCACCACGAATTCTATGAAAATTGATTCGCCGAACGTTTACACGGTATTCGTCGACGATTTATTTGCAAAAATCTATTGACAAATAAGAGATATATTACTCCATATCGTTTATTCGCCCCCAACCCATACGATCCTTCTTCATTCGCAGTCTCAACCAGGAAGGCGTATCCTTCTCGAAAGCAACGGCATTTGGATACTTCAATGGCGGTTTCGGTTCTCTGAAAGGATGAACGTTCTGCAATTTCCTCAATAGATAATACTTCATGGTCTCTTTAGGATCTCTGTGATGGTCCATGTAAAGGTTGAACGCTCGAGTCAGCGGAAACCATTCCTGACGCTTCACGTACGATTTCGGGAAATTGTACTCGAATATTGGTTCCTCTGAGTCTGTGAAAAAAAAGAAATATGGTAGATTTAAAAATTTGGCACGAACCAACGCAACGATTAAATCGGATCAAAACAATTCCAATGGGCGTACGCACCTAACGACGAATGATAAAATTTTGTCACCGCGGGGTCCCAATCGCTCTGGAAAAATGCTAAACCCGCGGGTGTAAGATCGTCTTGATGCGCCCGGTAAAATTCTAGCGTTGTCCAATTACGTTCTTCCAACTGCAGACTATACGAATAAAATGTAAATAACATTGTGCATCGTATGTCGAGCATCGAGCAGCGAATGTATCGTGCAAGTTTTCCAAAAAATTCTCCATTTACCATGGTTGAGCCTTTTTATATTTAGAATAATCTAAACGCTTATTTTGCTTGTAAAGCACAAATATGTAACGATAATATCCAATTCCTCTGGATGGAATGGGCTGCATGTAATCCATTATTCGTTCTCCTTCTTCTACCGCGTTCCCAGGAATGTTACCTCTACGAATGGCATCGCGATTCTCTGTTATACGTTACCTAAGATTGTTTACGTCGAGCTAGATTAATCCTATACTTACACGAACCAGTGACAATACTCGTTATCCGCGTTCTGCAAGTTGCCATCCGGGCAACTCATAATCAAAGTCCATAGACTATCTTCCTTCGCCGAATAATAAACGTTCGGAGGTTCGTGCGCCTCGCTAGGTTTTATAACATTCCCTGTGTAAACTCTGACCAATTTATCATCTGGAATCTTATAGTCTATCTCTAGAGGTACGACCGGTCTAAAGTACGCGTCTTTAAACAAATGATCGAAGACTCCGTAATGCTCTGCAATTTTATGTACGTGCATAGGACTACATAGTTTTTGCCATATCTCCTTTACCACATCCAAATCGACGGGTACTATAAAAAGAAACAGCAATAATTTTATCATTGCAAATTCATAGTAAAATTAAATATAAAAGGTTCCTACGGGACTATTTCTATTTACACGATCTGTTTCTCGATTTCCTTTCCGTGTCAGGATCACTTCGTAGAACTTTTCTCTCAGTCAGCCAAGAGTTTGTTAAACTTTTCGAAGCTTTCGGAACAGAGAAACCAATATCTACTTTGAATGACGTCGCTGGATCCGATTGGGACATAGCTGAAAGAAACATTGTTAGAAAAGAATCGATGCAGACATTATTGTGTCGCGTTTTCCTTACCTGCGAGCCGTTGCTGTAAGTTACGAGCAATTGTCGGCGGTTTTCCTCGTAAACGATGTCCATGTCGAACATGTACGATACAAATTCTCGAGGGCGAAGAGAAGTCGTTTGTAACAATTCGAAACAACCTGGTTGCCATAGCTATTACCAGTAATATAACATGAGTGTTATAAAATAATTTTATGCTACACACAAAAATTATTGCACAGTAGAGACTTTAGAACGATAAATTCGAATAAACAGGTTAGGTTTGCTCCGAATCAATAACGATGTATCATAGATTATCAATGTACAATATAAAGAACAGCAGATGATGAAAACGCAGGCCGTGAGGTAATAGTAGAAAGCAGTAAAGGGGATAAATAACGGTGATTTGTTTCCGGAGAAAAAGTTGCAATGAAAGACAAATGATTATTTGTTTGCGAGGAAGATGTCGCCACACTACTGTGACACGTAACCGACGCACACTTTCGCATTCACTTTTAAATTCGAATTGTATTCGAACGCCCACTAGTTTTAAAAGTGCTTATCCGAAATTTTTAAATAATATTCTTATTCGTCGAGTGGTTAATTGGTCAGAGGTTAACTAAGTGATCAAGTAATCGGTCGTAACCTGACCAGTGGTAAAGTAAAGTCAAATGGTCAGTTTGTCGGAATTTGATCGTAGGTCTGAGAATTCTGTCAAATTTTTTTTACACTTTAATCTTAATATGTATAGGATACATGTAAGTCCGTATTATCGACAGTTGGTGTATTCTGCACGATATTTTCTTAGATTTAATCGATTTTTTTCGCGTACATGTCCAACATTTGAAGATGGCTGTTTTATTTTTCAAATAGCGCTGTTTTGGAAGGTGTTCCACTTGTTACAGAAAATTATACTCGTGCCATCTATATGGTCGACAATCTTAGTACTTAGCTTCGTCTAGCGACCGTTCACGCGACTACAGCGTGATTACCCTTAACGACGTCATTGAATAAGTACCTTAATCCGTCGCATGATGTGCCCAAGTCACACGGTGTTTGACGTCATGTATACCTTCGTGGTGAGAACTTTACTGTACAGATAAAGTTTGATCATGCTACTCTTTACCGGCACGCTTTTTATCCCCTCCATTCCGTTGCGCATACACTGCGCATATACCTTCGGAAAATAGTAAACGAGGGCAGCACTGTCGCGTTAGATGGGTCGACAGCCAATCAGAGCAAAGAGAATCATTTATTCGTCCTCTTCAATGTCGTTCCGTGCCACCCGAAGTACGCGATTTTGCAGAGGAAAATACCTTACATGCATGTATACATGTACTTTGTGTTCGTATGCACGCAGTACGTAAGTGTATGATATAAGTAAGTATATATGCATGTATGTATCTACACGTAGCGATTGATATGATATGATAGGCATTTCATTCATGTTGGAAAGAATTTATCATTATCGATTGTTTGCGTAGTATACCGAGTAAATGAATTCGTCACAATTTCTATAAATAACGGTCATTCAGAGAACTTAGGAAATCTCTCTCATGGATACTAATCGAACATTATGGATGTATGGTAGATGCATGTACATGCGTAACATGTGCGTGTGTAACACGTATCGTTTGAACCGTAGCGTAGCGTCGAGTCACATCGATGAATCGTAAACGTGAAATGAAAGCAGATGATTAGAGAGTTATGTAGAATGCAACGGACGGCAATCAAGGCGAATGTAATATGTAATTTATCGTTCGATCAAATTATTCCAAGTATGCACGTGTATATATGTATATATATCAACATATCTATATGTATACATGTATGTATGTAGAATAAATTGGTAATGGCATGATACTTTACGATTTGAGAGCATCGTTTCTTAATTATCCGGAACGTCTTTCGAAACGTTCATATATACGTTCAAGGTCTAATCGTGAAATGTAACGAGAACTTTTTCCAACGAATTTCGGAATACGATTTTTGCGTAGGCTACGAAAAATTTTCGTCTGGAAGAATTAAGAAATTTTGTGCTGCCACCACGCGACATCAACTCGCATCGGCGTGTATTTTCTACGTTGATGTTCGAGCGAAGAGGTCGTTGAAAAGTTCCTGCTCGAACGAATCCGTGCGAACATGGCAGACTGCCATTGGCAGATAGCAGTTTTGTGGTTTCGCACTGATCGCGGCTGCAAAAGTTTTCACGTTCGAGAACAAAGGATATGAGCCGTAGCACGTCTACCAGAACGAATGTGTGTATGGTGCAAGGACGAAAATCGGGACGTCCGAAGTTTCTTCGAGTTGATCTTTAACGGGTAAGCGAGACGATTTTCATTTCGATTCAACCCCGTGTGTTCGTCGAGTCGCGATTCATGGTCTATAACGGACGTATATTCAAAGAGAATACGTATGTACACCGAAAAAATTCCGAAACGACCAATTTGTTTTCGATGCGCGGAACAAAGCTTGCCAACTTTTGTCCGTCGCGTTGTCCTCACGCTGAATCGTTTGCCGAAAGGGGCATCAAAAATAATATCTGCATTTACAACGATGCTGTGACAGTGGTAACGGTTGTACGGTTCGAGTAGCGCGATCACGACTATATACAATGAACGCAACGATAGGTTTTATTTGAAGTCTACGTGCACCATTCTGTTTTGTGGAATTCTAACGATTCGTCCAATTTTTCCGAAAGCTGTTAGCAACATCGTTAAACCGTCGATTTGACGTACGTTTCTCGAACGTGTACAGTTTGTCAGATTTTCTTCCATGCGCTTTCTTTTTGATACCCTTTCCGAACGATGGGATAGAAGAAATATGCGTCGAAGAATATATTGAGCATCGGTCGTACCGTGAGTAAATATTCGTAGAAATTTTTCAATAAAAAATCTTGCAAAAGGTACAAAGAGATCGGTGAATCTTTTCAGGCAAAATATCTCAACTTAGCTGTCTGAAAACGAAACAACTATCTCGTCTGTGGATGTTAACGATAATTATACAAACATTTTTATTTAGCTACGGCTCGATCGACAAAACTAGAGGACATGGACGGGTCCAGAGCAGCGGAGGTTCTGCCTTTGCTGCACGAGCGTCTGGCCATATTGCCGGGTGGCCGAGACCGTAGAGGCGGACCGGTACTCGTCTTTCCTACAACACACAGACGAGAACGAGCAAAACCGGAGGATTACCGTCGTCTGCTTCAATATCTCTTGACCGTACCGAGCGACGAGGTCAGGGGTTTACGTTTCACGGTTATCGTGGACATGCGTGGTGCTACTTGGGATTCTGTTAAGCCGATTTTAAAGGTTGATTCTTGGAAATAATGCTTGAAAATAATCACGAGCAACGGCAAAAGAAGGGAATCGATATCAATAGCCAAATTTTCTCTGTTCAAGGTGTTGCACGAACATTTCCATCGATCGGTTCACGTCGCCTTTATCATAAAACCAGAAAACTTCTGGCAAAAACAACGGACTACCTTGGCTAAACAGAAGAAATACAATTTCGAGGTAATCAAGGTTTTTATAAAGGAACAGGTGGGCGACGAGGATCCGGTGGCAACAAGAACAAAGGTCGCCAACGATCTCTATAATTTTAGATAAACACCATAAGCCTGGATGCTCTTGCAAAAGTAATAGATCCATCGCAATTGACCTCGGATTTGGACGGATCGTTGCAATACGATCATGCACAGTGGATCGATACGAGGCTGGCGGTGGAAGATTTCACATGGCAGGCGGCCGATCTTCTCGACCGATTGGACGATCTACAGGAGGATTTGAGTCGTAACGATTTCGCGGACGATGTAGCCGGTGCCAAGCACGGTATCGATCTGCACAACGAGATGAAGAAAAAAATTGTAAAGGTTCCGGTGGAAGAGATCGACGTGGTCGGGCAACGGCTGCTGCAGCGTTTCAACAACAGTAAAAGTTTCTTGATCAAAAGCCGACGCGGCCTTGCACTTCCCTCTTTACTTTCTCTGATTCCTAATCTCTGTAATTCCAGGTATGACTACGACCAGCAGCGAAGGAGGCAGCATAGAGAGCGGCGCGATCGGAGGCACCGATCCCGATGGCCGAGCATTGGAAGCATTGGTGATCCAGCATTTGGATTCCGTGCACGCGGCGCAGCAACATCTCTTGCAGGTCTGGCACGTGAAGAAGATGAAGCTAGACCAGTGCTTCCAACTGAGACTGTTCGAGCAGGATTGCGAGAAGATGTTCGATTGGATTTGCCACAACAGAGGAAGATTTCTTGGGAATTACGTGGAGATCGGTCGGTCTTATCAGCAGGCGAAAACTTTTCAGGAGGAGCACAAACACTTTACCATGAGCTCGATGAACGTTTACGTGAACGTGAATAAAATCTTGACGATGGCCAGTCGGTTGCTGGAGACGCAGCATTACGCTGCGGGACACGTTAGAGCCGTTGCCGGTCGTCTGGATCGAGCTTGGAAAGAGTTTGCTGCCGGCCTGGACGAGCGAACCGCGGTTCTTAGTTTGAGCGTTGTCTTTCATCATAAAGCTGAGCAGTACGTCGACAGCGTCTCCGGATGGAGTCAAGCTTGCGACGCCGGCAATTTACCTAACGAAATACCGATTCTAGAATCTCATATACGGCAGCATCAGTCGCTTTACGAGGCGATGTGCCAGGCTTACACAGAGGTAATTCTTAATTTCTGATCAAATCGCTTCGGATTCGGAAACGAAAACGAAATAGATTCGCGGCTCGTGTTATTTTGTTTTGTCGCGATCTCGAGCGCAACACGGTACGCGCGAATAGAATCTTTAAAATTTAAAGAGACTCGACGAAAATACTGAGAAAACAGTCGTTTGTATGCCTTTCATAGTAATTGAGAATGATATTTAACAGGTGTATGACACGTATCAAGCACTTTTGAGTGGACTAGGCTCGATGCTACAAGTCTGTCACAGCCTGAGTTCGATTCACGGTTCGAACTCGGATACGTTTCGCATCGATTACGTACGAGACAATTAGTAAACTGTTACCTATTATAGCTTCTAACCGGTGGACGTGCGCTTTGGTATAAATAGGGTGGTCGGTAGATGGTGAGAGTTAACTCTTTTTCGAACGAAAACACGGATCAGGTTCGCGTGCACGCCCATCGGTGGTTATCCTCAAGGTGACGACACACTTCCGGTTGTACTATCCTCGTTTGTTTTATACTATCGCGCGAATCCGAATGTATGTAATGTTTCGACGACGTTTAAACGCCGTCACGAAATGCTTAGCAAATGTTTAACACGGTTTTGGGTAATCCTATTGTTTAGGTACATAGTACCAGTAAGAAGCTTCTTTATCAACTGGATCATCTCGTGCAAGTCTGTAATCAACCACAAGGGATAGACCATACGGCCAGAAAACATGTACGTCCATTGGTGTATGCATGCATGCATGCAGTGTACATGTTTGTATTCCGTGCGGACCAGCTTTTCTCGTTCATCTACTTTTTCTTTCGTACTCTTTGCGAACGATCTCGCGCGCGTCGACACGCCGCGACGAAACAAGAATAGATTGCATGTTTGTTCGGTTGCTTGTGCCACAGTCGCTTGAACCGTACACGTGTTCACGGATTCAACGAAGCTGTTTCTCTCGGTACTCGGTACTCGATACTCGGTACTCGGTAGTAGATTGTACTCGCTTTATGCTTCGAACGTATGCCGAATGCTCGAACGCAAATTGAAAATCCTCGATTATATTTAGAGCCAAGATGGTCACGGCATCGACGGGCATTCCGGTATGAGTGGGAATCCGGCTGCCGATTATAGCGAGGGCGCTTCCCACGTGTTGGCGGTTATTCACCAGATATTGGGTCATCATAGAGGATTGGAAGCACGTTGGCATGCTCGGAAAGTGAAGCTGCATCAGCGTCTCGCGCTAAGGTACGTCGCAAGTCCGCCGACTTTCAAAGAATGCTTTCGCAGACATCGTACAGGGAATCAGGAAGATCGGTTGCAGATTATTCCAAGAGGACGTGAAGCAAGTGCTGGATTGGTTGACGAATCACGGCGAGGTGTTTATCCGGAAGAACACGGGAGTAGGTCGTAACCTCCAAAAGGCCAGAGTGTACCAAAAGAGCCACGAGCATTTTGAAAACGTCGCCCAGGTATGCGGACCTTCCGACGATTTTATTTCTCTTCATCGAGGTATAAGCGTGTTCCGAGGTGGTTGATTTTGGTGTTGTTTCCTCGGTGCAGAATACGTACACGAACGCCACCAAGTTGCTCACCGCTGCGCAAGAATTAGCTCACACCGGGGAATGCGCCGCTGACGAGATATACACGGTTGCGCAAGAATTGGAAGCTCATGTTAGCAGTTTCGCAGCCAGAGTCGAGCAGCGCAGGCGAAGATTGGATTTGGCGGTTGTGTTTTACACTCACGAGAAGGAGGTATCGTATTTCTGAACCGTAACGTTCTACCGGATCAAGGAAGAAGAATCATCGATCATTGTTTGTTTGTTTGTTTGGCTAGTTGAGCGGTTGGGTCGATGAATTGCGACAAGAATTGCAGCAGGACGAGGTGGCGGAGAATCTGGAGACTGCTGAGAGATTGCTGGAACAGTGCGCGCAACACAGGGCCTCTTGCTTGGAAGCTTGCACGTCCACCATTGTGCAGGGCGAGGCGTTGCTCCGAGAACTTCGGGAATCTACCGATGCTCCCGACAGTACCGGTTCGGTGAGCAATCTTCCCGTCTGCTTTCGAGAGACCACGCTAACAGCAGGCAACCAAGAGAGAGAATAAAGCGAACGCCTACAATTGATTCTCTTACAGATCGTTGCGGTTGAAGCAGCGCTCGATAGGCTGGCCGGTTTGAGACAGGAACTGGAAGATTTGTGGGCTACTAGAAAGCTGAGACTCGAATTCTGTCTGCGATTGCGCGTTTTCGAAAGGGATGCTTTGGAAGCGAGTGGTCAGCTGGAGATGTGGGCGCAAGAGCTGCAAGGTCCTCCTCGAGAAGGATCGCCGGAGCAGCTGTTGCGCGTGCACAACGACGGTGTTGCTCATATGCAGAACACTGCCTTTCAAGTTCTGCAACAAGGCCAGGAACTCGCTCAAGTAAGAATCAGAGGTCGAACAGGAACGATTACGTTCGTTTCAAGCGTATCACCACCGATCCATACATTTTCGTAACACGTTGATCGTTTCAAGGTGCTCGAACAATCTGGCGTGTGTATAATGGCGGACGGTCAGCACAGTGCCGCGTCTAGAGTTCAGGTGTTGCTAGAGTTCTTGAACGAGAGGGAAATGGACGCGGAAGATTTGGCAGAGATGCGGAGAGTTCGCCTGGAACAAGCCTCCCAATTGGTGCAGTTGCAGACGGACGCCACTCACGTGGCCAATTGGATTCGCAACGGAGAAGCGATGCTGCTGGCATCGTTGAGAGTTCCGGAGAACCTGCAGGACGCCGACCAGCTTCGTTTGGAACACGAGCAGTTCCAAGTTGCTATAGAAAAGACGCATACCTCGGCGGTCCAAGTAAAACAAATGATTTTCCTTTTTCTTATGATCGACGCGCAAGTCACCCGAATATTTCTCGCTCGCTATCGGCGACAGGCTGTCTCGACGCGTAGACGATATTCGGGTGATTCGTTTAAAATATTTTGCTCCGTACACGAGAAGAAGATTGTACATAATTCGATCGTTTGGTAGGTGAAGCACAGAGCGGACGCTCTGGTCAGCGCGAATCATTACGATCCGAAGAGCATAAGGGAGGTGGCCGAGGACGTGACCAAGAGATGGCAGCAATTGGTCACGTGCGCCGAGGAGAGACATAAATTAGTGACCGCTAGTATTAATTTTTACAAAACCGCGGAGCAAGTACGCTCCGTGTTAGATAGTCTCGAACGCGAGTATAAGAGAGACGAAGATTGGTGTGCCTCCGGCGAGAAAGCGACGCAGGTGCCGACGCTCGTCGGCAAGCACCAGGAGCAGAAGGAAGCATTTTTGAAAGCGTGCACGTTGGTACGGCGAACCGCGGAAACATTCCTCAAATATACGAATCGCAGCCTACAATTTTATAGCTACCAGTCGAACAGTGCTGGTTCCGAGAATAAAGTTAAAAGTACGTTCACCAGAGGATTTCTTTGTCGTTTGGTTCGGTTCGGTTTATGCTTCCGCGAGTAGCGGCAACGCGATGTCACGTTCGATCGTTCTCTCTTCAGGTATTTTGGAAGAATTACTCAGTAAGGAGAACCGAGTGCTCGAATATTGGACGCAACGTAAAAAACGACTGGACCAGTGTCATCAGTACGTTCTCTTCGAGCGTAGCGCGAAACAGGCTCTAGAGTGGATTCGAGAAACCGGCGAGTTGTATCTAGCTACGCATACGAATGTTGGGAAAAATCGCATCGAGAACGAGCAGTTGTTGCGCGAGCACAACGAGTTCAAGGGAGCCGCCAAGGTAAGACGCGTTCGTGGTTTCTCCGTCGAGTTGAATTCCCATTCGATTCCCTCGGTGTTGTTTCGTTTCTTGCAGGAAACTAGAGAACGGGTGAAGCTGTTGATACAACTTGCCGATAATTTGGTCGAGAAGGGTCACGCTCACGCAGCTGCTATCAAACAATCCGTTGCCGAGGTCGATCTGCGATACAAGGACTTCAGCACGCGCATGGACTGCTACAAGACGCAGATCGAAGACGATCTGGGAATCCAATCCGACGACGGCCAGAAAGATTTGTCCATCGATCGCAACTCCGACCCGTTGCTCGAGGAGAAGATCAAGGGAAAGGATCTGAAGGAATTGAACGAAGAGAAAAGGCGGTCGGCACGGCGAAAAGAGTAAGCGTGTTTCCGTGTTTCCGTGTTCCGAGATGCGCTGTTCGTTGGACGCTGCTAGGCTTTTACGGTTTTCTCGTTCCTCCACAGATTCATAATGGCGGAACTGTTGCAAACGGAACGCACTTACGTGAAAGATCTGGAAACCTGTATTCGTTGTTTTTTGGAGGAAACGCGATGCGGCAAAGGAAACATTCCGGCGGGACTACAAGGCCGGGAATCGATCATATTTAGCAATATGGAAGAGATCCATCAATTTCACAGCAATATATTTCTTCGCGAATTGGAAAAGTACGAGACCATGCCGGAGGACGTCGGACATTGCTTCGTCACTTGGGTAGGTGTTCGTCGAGTTTCCGTTGGCGTCGCGATCGGAATTATTGGAATTACAGGAATCGTTGTTTCGTATTTAATCGTTCGCCTCGTATCCGTTTCGCGTAGGCACCCAAGTTCGACATGTACGTGACATACTGTAAAAATAAACCGGAGAGCAACCAGTTCCTGGTCGCTCACGGCGGCACATGGTTCGAGGAACTGCAAAGAAAGCATCGCGTCGAGCATCCGATCGCCGCGTACCTAATCAAACCCGTGCAGAGAATCACAAAGTATCAGCTGCTCCTCAAAGATCTTCAGGTACGTAGGTATCGGTACGCAGGTAAAACGTCACGGCCGATAAATCGATAACGCGCGTTTCCACCTGGCTTCGCTTTCTCTAGCTATTTTCCGGTACACTGTGTGTGTGTGTGTGTGTGTGTGTGCGCGCGCGCGCGCGCGTACAGTGGCTCGCGTAATCGATCAAATACGCTTTAAAACGAAAGAACTTTTTTTAAAATTAGACCACTCGAGTTTTCATACGATTATTACAGGAATACGTAAACAATTGCATTCGATAACGAGAAGAACGGTTCGTAGAGGCGCGCGCTCCCACGCATCGCCGTACGAACGCGTTTCACCGCTTTATCTCTTCTATTCCGGTTTCGTTGAAATTTCCCTTTTCTTTTCGTTCGTCGGAACTCTCAGGCTTGCTGCCAAGAAGGACAGGGCGAGATAAAAGACGGCTTGGAAGTGATGTTAAATGTGCCTAAGAAAGCAAACGATGCCTTACATTTGAGCATGCTGGAAGGATGCGACGTAAGAATAGACACGCTCGGCGATGTAGTGCTGCAAGATTCGTTCACCGTGTGGGATCCGAAGCAACTGATCAGAAAAGGCAGGGATCGGCACATATTCCTCTTCGAGTTGTACCTGCTGTTCAGCAAAGAGGTCAAAGATTCTGCCGGGAAGGTGGGTAATCGACGGCGCGAGAGCAAACAAACAATTTTTTCGTAGACGCGTTCGAGACCGGCGTCGCGACGCTCGTCGTTCGAAACGTTTCATCGGTACGCTGGTATCCGAAGATTTTGCGTCAAGTTTTCTATTCGACGCGCGTTCAACGTCGCGATTCACGGCACCCGTGGAAACAACGAGTTCCAACATTTTATACTTCTTACGTTGTACGATACGAAGAAGATGGACGCGCGTACTCGTGGCTACTTGTTAGAAAGTACGCAAAACCAGTCGTTTCGAATCGAATCGTCGGCGTCGAACGGTAGAGATCTTTTGTTCGCGCCTACTCGATCGTAGACGCGTTCCAGAGTCGCGCACGACGTTCGACCGACCGTCGGTGGTCGGTTCGTTGGTCTCGAACGTTCCAACGACACGCGTGTCGCGAATAAACATAATTTTATCGCGTCTTAGGTGAAATATATATACAAGAGCCGCCTGATGACCTCCGAACTGGGCGTAACCGAGCACATCGAGGGCGACGAGTGCAAATTCGCGGTTTGGACGGGCCGAGCACCGACCAGCGACACCCGCGTCGTTCTTCGTGCCAATTCGATGGATGCCAAGCAGTTGTGGGTGAAGAGATTGCGCGAGGTTATCCAAGAAACGTATTTCAGCTTGAGCATGCCCAAGAGCCCTGCGAAAAAGAGCTCGAGTCAGCGATCGAGCAGAGATCTCGAGGAGTGCGCTTCCTTGGACGACAGCGTCGAGAATTTGGACAGGAACTCGCTGGCATCGTTCGGCTCCACCAACACCACGGACTCCGACAAGGTAAGGCGTTGTACGCTTCCGATTTTCGATTTTTCATTTTACATTCGCAACGATGGCTTTGGCGATCCGGATCGCCGATGCGCAGGCGATGCGTCCCGGTACGATCGGGTGCTGGAAGAAAGCGGATCGGATCGGATCGGATCGATTTCCCTTTCCCTTTCCGGTTTTACCGCGAATACAGCGGCGACGGCTGCCCAACGAATCCGGACGAGTCGAGGGACGCGTCGTCGCCCTTCGGATCGTCGAGTTTACGGGCTTATCGCACCCGGTACCAAGGCGGTTATCGCTTTTCATACTTCGAGCATCGCGCGAAACAGCATCATCGGTATCGCGCGATCCCGTTATCGGCAAATAATCGATACGGAAAAGTCGACGACGGGGACGGAGTTCCCCGCAACGATAAGACCGTAGGATCGCCAACGGAGTAAAAGCAAGCGGAAAATACGGACGCGAAATCCGTTCGATCGAAGCCTCTCGTTTTCGAGGAAATCGAATCGAAAGAATCGCGAAACGCGCGCGATCCGTAAAACAGGTGTTCGGTCTTTGCTCGACTCGTCGTATCTGCTCGCGCCCACCTCGATTTCTTCTTCCGACATCCACTCGCGTCCGAAGAAATCGGTCTCGCTTTCCACCTTTCCGCGGTAAAAATCTTCTTTCGAAGGAACCGTCGCGACGGACGCATATCCGAGCAGCCGATCATCGTTCGTTCGTCCGTCCGTCTCGATCGAAGTTCGACGGGCTTGCGCCATCGGTGAAAATCTAGTTCGATCGCGATACGGTCTTACGAGACGCTAATTGGAAACCGAGCGAGCAGTTTAGCTGGATCGTTGCTCGATTAACCCCCGCGCGACTTACCCGTCGAAGACGATATCGTTGGTCGAGTCGCGGCCCAGAGAAACGCCGAAACGTTCGTAGATTTTGGTTCCAAAAATAAGGGATGCGCCCGCGGCGGTTATCCCGTTCGTCGTTCGAACAGTAGACACGAGCGCTGCACCATTGCATCGTTGGGGATGGATCCCGGACGGCGTCGAAGCGCGTTTATCCGTATTCCAACGATCCGAGGATTTTCCAAACGTAACCTGGAAGGTTGCGACGCGACCGAACATTTCGGTTGTTTCGTCGAGACCGGTTCGAAACGGTTCGTTCGAACGGTCCGACAGCCGGAGCAAACCGAACAACCATATATCCGTCCATCGAACGAGCAAACGAGCGAGCGTGCGAGCGGACGAGCGACAGCAGTTTTGGGTGGGGTTCGGGAATAATCGAAAAGCGAGCAAGCGCGTCGGGAACGGGTCGCGTGTACGGGAGGCGAGAAACGCGAGAGACGCGGAGGCTATCGAGGAAGAAAAGAGACGCGGAAACTCGGGGTCGAACGGAAGGGGTAAGGGGCGAAGGGTGAGAAATAGATCGGCGGGACAGGGACAGGGAAGGAGGCTGCTGATAGGTAACAGGCTCAGTACGGGCGCGACACTCGGGTCGAACAGGTCGTCCGCTCGACGGTGAGAGCGGTTGCCGACACGACCGATCTCGTCCAAGTCGGGAGTAACGTTTTCGGCCGTTGTTCGTCCGCGAGAAGAACGGACACCCGTACGGGCATACGCCCCGCGACGAACAACCATGTCGGTCGTACGCGCGACGATCGTTCCGTGTTTCGCCGTGTACGCTCGGCCGTTCTATTTCCACACGTGAACCGACAGAGGAAAAGATAGATAGATAAAGAAAGAAAGAGAGATAGAGAGAAAGAGAGAGAGAGAGAGAGAGAGAGACAGCACGAGGCAAAACTGTCATGACGTCGCCAGCGGAAAAGCCCGCAACGATGGTCCAGAAAGCCCGCAGGAAGATCTCGTTACCCTGGTTCCGGCAAACTTCCGTGGCACAGCCGCACGCTGCTCTGTCCAGACAGCATACGATCGACACTCCGGGCTCGTTCCAGAATCGTCGTTTGCACCGTCAAACCTCTCTGTCCCAGGTACTCGAACGCTCGGAAATTCGCTGGCTGTGCCCGCGTATCGCGTATGCGCGCGGTGCTGCTGTTACCGCTGCCGCTGTCGCTGTCGCTGCTACCGCCTCCACCGCCGCCGCCGCCGCCGTCGCCGCCGCCGCTGTTGTTGCTGTCGTTGCCGCTTCTTCTGCTGTTACCGCTGGCATCGCATTCTTCCCCAACGATCCTCCCTCCGCGAGATTTCTTTTCTATCGCCGGTAGAATACTCTACTCGCATTCCTTCTTCCGCCGATCGATCTTCCGAATCTCTGGGCAACCGCGATGGTGCAACGGTGCAACGGCGGTGCAACGGTGCAACGGTGCAACGGTGCCTCGATGCGACGATCAATCTTCACTCGCCCGAAAACTAGCGCTACCCCTTTGCTCTCGCGTGTCCTTATTCGGTCGTCGAAAAGGAAAACGCTCGCTCGCTCGCTCGCTTTCGTGCCGCAAACCCTCGAACTACCCGACCGCGGTCGCGGTATCGCGCAACCGTTCGCACGCTCTTCTCCGACTCGTTGATTTTTATTTTGCCGAATCGATTCCTAGCCCCGTAACGTCCAGCCAGCCTCGCGACTATTTTAAACGGAATCTAGCAAAGACGCGTTTCTCCGTTGCTCCGTCGTCGACGTTCGACCGTTCGACCGTTCGCGAGAACGTGGCAATACGAAAACTATACGGCGCTTCCGTTTCGTTCGGGCAATCCTAAAACTTGGACGAGATCGTTGGAATCTTCGACGCGAGACGTCGAGACGGACGGTTACGCGAGATCGAATCGTTTCTTCCGCGTGCCATAATTTTCCTCGTTTCGACCGTGTCGGCGATGTCTCGTTTCGTCGACGTCCGCGTTCGCTATCGCCGTATCGGTAACCGCATCCGCGGTTCTCCGACTCGGTCCTCGTTCGGCCTCGATCCCTCGCGATTCGTCACTCGAGAGAGAGACGGCCGTCTCACCATCCACCACCCCCGAGAGAGATCCGCCGCCGTCGTCGAGAGACGCGTACGAGGGGGCCTACCGATACCAGTTTCCAGCGACGGATCGCCAACGATTTTGCTCGCGAGCATGCTCCTCTTACGATCGTTGCTTCGGCGACGAGGACCGTTTCCCGACGCTCGTGCGAAATATCGCGTTTCTTTCGGAATTAGACGCGTCGACGATACGCGCAATCGATTTCTACAAAGACGGAGCGCGAGCGTGCGCGATCGATCGACGCGAAAATCGTATTCGCGTATTCTCCGAAAACACGAGGCGACCGACGTTCGGTCGAACTCTGAGCATCGCCGACGAGTTGCACGGGAACGCGAAAGACTCTGGTGGAGTCTCGGCGACGACAACAGCCTCTCTCGAGAGATCTCGAAGAACCGCCGTCGCTCCGTACTCTGCTCGAATCGGCCCTAATTTCGACGACTACGCGACGAGACGCGGGGCAGTAAGGGGGGTCGCGTTCGTTCGATGAAACGCGTATCGAGAGAGAAAGAGAGAGGGACAGAGAGAGCACGAACGAAGATTCGAGTGGAATCGGCAAAATTTGGCACGTGGAAAAAGTCTATTTTCGTCGGGAGGAATGCGACGCAGGACCACGACCAGAGTCAGCTTCTTCCAACCGTTTCGACTTCTCGGCCGTTGGTCGCGGCACGATCGCGCGTAGAAGCGCCGTCGCGTGCACCGGACGCGATCGAACGATTCCGATCCTCCTCGATCGCGCGTTCCAGTTTCGCGAATCCGAGTGACATAGAATTCGGGAAGAACGCGACCGCGCCTTTGCGGAGCCGCGCAAACCAAGGAAACGGTCGATCCTCCGACGAGGTCGCCGCGCGACTATTTCTTTCGTTTCGTCGCGAACGAGCGGTCGCGCGCGCGTCCCGACGGTCGCTCGTACACGATACATTCGTTTCGTTCGATCGTCGAACGTAATCGTTTCGATTTCGTAAACTTTAAAGCGCGTCGATCGAGGGTCCTAATCGTCCCGCGTCGCATTCGTTTCGCGAAGAATCGCAAAAGAAAGGTTTCCTTTTTCCAGCCGACGTTCGCGTCGAACGCTCTCGCGTTTTCGCTACGAGCTCGTTGCGCTCGCGTTTCCATCGGCCCGCGTCGGCTCGGTTCTCGCGACGCGACGCAACGAGGAAAGCGTATTCGACGCATCGTTGTTCCGCGTCCGCGACGCGACCAACCGTCGAGACGTCGAAATTCGAGACATCCGATGCACCGAGATTCGAAGAACATCCGAAAAGGGTCGCTCGCTGGGTAGATCTCTCTTGAGAAAATAGCGGCGCGCTGACGCGAGCCCGTTAAAGTTATCGATGCTTCTCGAAGGTGACCACGCGCCGCCCGTTCCACACCTTTGTTTCCGCTTCCCCGGAAGTCGCGTTTCGCTGCGGGTTTATCTCGGATGACGCGTCGAGTGGTGGTTATCGCGCGCGCGAGAACCTTTCCGCAACGGCGTAACGGCAAAAAGTAAATAGCGAATCGAGACGCGATAAAACGGGGCGAAAGAGGAGAGTTACGCGAGAATCGATGCCCCGCGCATCACCGTCGCCTGCCGCGCGCGCGTTCCCGTCTGTTTTCGTTTGTTTGCTCGTCGCGCGGCATGCTCGAGACCTCGAGAGCTCCAGAGCTTGGCAGAAATATAGCTTCGCGCGTTAGCTACGGTTAGGAGACCGCGGACCGTCCACCGAAGACGAGCTATTTCGATAAAATCGAAATCACCGGAGCATCGGTAATCCATTGAACGCGCTCCATCGGTCCGCAAACTCATTGATAATCGGTGCTCGCCGTTTCGTCGACCCGCGCTCCTCGTCTCCGCGCGCGCTCTCCCTTTTCGACTTTCCGCTCGCTCGACACCGATTCGACTCGTCTCACCGTCGGCTTCTCCCTCCCGTCCGTCTCGTCGGGGGTGCGTTCGCGTTTTCCATTCTAGCTCGCGAATATCTTACTCTCCGAGTTTAAAGTCTCGCGACGCTCTCGTTTCTCTCGTTCGCGGCTCGAACGAACGAACGGAAGCCGTGCAACCAGGAAGATTCTTCGACGGTCCTTTGCTCCGCGACACCGTGTTTCGAAACGTCGCGAATCTCGGTTGCTAAACTCGACGACGATGGCTCCGAGAGACGTCGCGCGACGATTCCCGAAGCTATACGCTAAATTTTCGAACGTTTCGCAGACTTCGCGGGTCGAGTCCTCCGCGTGTACGCGCAGAGTCGCGAGTCGCAATGCGAGAAAATTGCTCGATTCCGTTTCTCGTCGATCGTCTGCATCCGCGTCGCGCCTCGCGACTAGACGAGCGAAAAGCGGAGCGCGCGTATCGCGTTTTCAAATTTTTACGTCAACGTTGAACGACGCCGCAACGTCGACCGTTTTGTTTTAAACAACGCCGCGTGTCAAACGTTCCAGCGGCGAAAAGAAGGTGCAATTTTTAGCACGCAGGGGCGAAAACATCGGTGTCGGAGAAATTTCTCGTAGATCGGAAGGTCGCGTAGGCCTATTTTAAACTTCACGAACGATCGAGGCGCTTATGGTCAAAATGCAAAAGGTGGACCGAACGTGAATCTTCTCCGCCTGCGAGAAAATCGATCGTTCGAATTACCAACGAGGAACGACGACGTCGATGTTTCACCTTTTCGAGAAGATTCCGATGAAAACGCTTTTCTCGCGTCGTTTCGAATCGTTCGATCGATTTTCCTGCGGAAATCCAAAAGAATCAACGTATTTGGGGCGGTGCTGCGGTTGCGCGACCAACCACCGAATGCGACGAGAGGGTGCGTCTCGATCCGACAGATTAAAAATTAAACCGTCGCGTCGCGAGCGATACGATACGGTACGATCGCGACGATCGTTGACCTTGGCCGTTGCGCGATACGCCAAAATCGCGAAAACTTGGACACGGAATCTACGCGTCCGTCGGCCTACGTCGGACGTCGCGTCGATGCCAGAAAATTTGCTGTTTCGAGCGATCAACGTAAGATCGAAGCGAGTCGTCGAACGAGCTTTTGAAATTGAAAAAGCAAAATGCGCGACGTTGAGCAATCCTCTTACCTTGCGTTTTTCGGATCACCGTCGAATTCGCAGCAACGAATACGTCAACGGGGAAATACTTGTTCGAAAACCGTACAATTCGTTTCGTCACCCGTATATCGACGACGACGACGACGACGACGACGACGACACGGTAGCCGATGCGTTAACGTCTCGCGGATGTACCGGAGCCTTTGGTACGACAGCGAATCACGATTTTAGCAGGAGACGAAAATACAGAGAATTATTTTTACCGGATACGGACAAACCAATACGTCCGTGCCGTAAAGATCCGTTCGCGATCGACTCGCGAGAGAATCCAGTTTCGATTTACGTACGGTCGGTCCGACCATCGGCGACGTCCAAAATGAACACTTTATTGACCGGCGATTATTTCAGAATCTTTTAAGTGCATAATCTACCACTGAACAATTTTTTAACCCCTTGCACTACGATTGATTTTATAGTTACAGTGACTAAGTTTTCTTTGCCGTCCACAATTTCCTAATAGAAGAAGAAAATTTGTAGCTAGCATGTGTATAGATATTTTCCAACGACTGCGTATTAACACCAATTCGATTTCGGGTTAGGGAAAATTAATGACACACATATTTGGAAGATACTATTCCAAATCTCGATCACGAGTCTGACTCGTTATAGTAGTGCAAGGGGTTAATGGATCCCTCAACGCCAACAGCAATTTTTCTTACGAATCAACAAGGCCTCCTAAGTAACGTTATCTAATAATTTCGCTACAAATTACAATGTAAAAGCAGTTTTTCAAGCCTCATTTTGTTGCGAGGCAATTATTGAAAGACCTATTAATAGGCTTCCGGTTGATAAAGTGTCAAGTCGGAATACGTTCTTCGCGACTAGACTAAACGACTTTGGTTTCTCGCGATTACGGAGCCGGATGGTGTAGTAACATACGCGCACGTTTCGTCGAAGACCGACACGGTTTTCCGACGATTCTCGTCGCTTGTTATCCGGCGAACCGATTCGCGTTCGGTTTTGCCGGAGAAACCGACGTCGTTCGGTCCGCTCGTAAAACGATTGCGTAATCTCGATCGATTACGACGCGACAATTTTTTAACGGATCGCACCTACTTCGTGGAAACGGCTCGCCGCGAGCGGTGGAAACGAGGCGAAAAGCATTCTCGTTTATGGTTCTCGATGAATGATTCCAGACCGGCGTAACCGAGCTGACTTGGGTTATCGCGGATCACTCGGCGGCACCTGGCTCGAGGGAGTTGACGGTGACGAAAGGTCAGCAAGTCGAGGTATTGGAAAATGGAAGCAACATCGGCGGTGTCAACACGGCCGAGTGGACCCACGTGCGTCTGCTGGCCGCGCAAGGACAGGTCGATCCTCCGCCGGAGGGATTGGTACCGACGAGCGCGTTGAAACAACCACCGCCACCTTCCAACAAGACGTCTCCGTCTAGAAAGATTCCGAGCCAACAGCATCAACACCAACATCAACAGCACCAGCATCAACACCAACATTACCATCAGCAGCAACAGCAACAGTATCACCAACAGTCGAGCAATACGAGTCAAACGTCGTTGAGTTCCGGTGGAATCGCGACGTCGATCTCCTCCTCGTCGTCGTCCTCCGTGATCGGATCGGCGTCCACGACGTGTTCGGTCGCGGCGGCTGCGGCTGCGGCCGCGACTGCGGCTGCGGTTACCACCGGCGTATCCTCGTCCACCGGATCGAACAGCCAGAGCGCGATCGCCGCCGCCGCCGCGTTACCGGACGACGCAGGTCAGTACGCTAGCGCTAACTGTTAGCTCGTCTCGTAAGTTGCGTCCTTTTCGTTCGAGGCGATACTTTTCCTAGGGAGATGAGAAAACGAAACTATTGTGGGATCAGGACCCCTCGGATTAAAGAAGCGTTAGGAAATCGGGAAAAGAGCTCGTAGGAGGACTCCGTGGGTCAGTGGGTCAGTGGGTAGTCGATCGGCTACGATCCGAGAGGTCCCGGGTTCGATTCCCGCTGCGGTCCCTCGTCTTTTTTCCTGAGATCCTACACTATCTTCCGAGACGAGAAACAATTTCTGAGGAACAAGTATGTCGCGATCGAATGCTCGTCGAGCCGTATGCTCGATAAGGTTTCGCAAAATTTAATCGCGTGTCTCGGGGCAACGCGAACGTCGCACAGACGTAAATTCACCGAGCAGAGAGAAATCTTTTGAAATCGCGACGATAGTTTCGTAGAAGAGGAACAACGGTCCGAAACGTCGAGAACGAATCGAACGAAACGGTTCGCGATGGCAGGGCACGAACGAGACACGGTGCAACGAATCGATTCCACGGGAATTCGTTGCAGCGAAGGAAAGAGCGAGTTTGAAAAGATCGTTGGAGCGCACGCTGCGTCCGTTGCGAGTCGCGTGCACCGTACGGACGGGCGTAGAGATCGGTGTCAAAATACGGTTATATATTTGAGAACGTTTATGATACGCGCGCTCCGACGCAGCCGTATCGGATCGATACGACGATGCGCGTACCGGGATAACCGTGTCCTTGACCGGTGAGTCTCCGATTGGCGGTACCGGTGGAGCAAGGTGTTACATATTCGGCGTAATCGACGTAGTCCGCATCGATGGTCGATAACCTTTTCTAAAATCGTGTCGCGTCAACTTGTTGGCAAGCAACCGCGCGAGGTACGCTCTCGTGTGCCGAGATTTCGACCGAAACGATAGGCTGCAACGATACAACACGGTTTCCTCCTCGTTCCTCTCCGCTTCTCGGCATCGACCCTGGCGATGTCGTCGTTTCCGACAACTGCGCAATTAGCGGCGATTCGAAGCGCGTTCGAGAGTTCTTGCTAGTCGATTTTTTTCGAACACATTTTCCCGGCGATTCGACGATTTCTCGTTGCACCGCGAACGCGATGCAAGGACAAAGTCGTCGAACTGTCCGCCAAAGATCCGAGCGGGTAGCTTCTACGACTTCGAGCACCGGAAACGATAAAATCGTCGTTCGGGAAACTCCACGAACCGATGGGTGACGCGCCGCCGCGGTGTAGTTTCTTCGAACGAACGAACGATTCGTTGATCTTAACGCGAGCGGCGTTTCCGAAAAGGAGATCGCCCGTTCGAGCCGAGACGGTTTTCTTACGAGCTCGCCGACCGATGAAACGCTCTTTCGTTTATTCGTTGCAGAGAGCGTCGCGAGCGATGGAAGCGGCACCGCAAACACCAGTTCTCCTGGGATCAAGAGACGCGGCTTCAGCGGGTGAGTTGCTACGAGCTGACCGAAAGTCGATCGAAACTTTGATTCGAGGGGCTGCGAGCGCGTCGCCGCGCCGCCCGCGACCGTCGAGAGCATAGGCTCGAACCAAAGTATTTTTTATCCTTTGAAAATTCGTTTCCATCGGAACTCAGGCTACAAAATTTTGAAAGACAATTTGTTTTCGCGGCGATTCTCTTCTCTCCGCTTGGTCGCGGAGGCGCGTTTCGCGAGAACCTCCGGAACGTTTTCGTAAATTTTGGTCGAACACGGTTCGAACGTGTCGGTGGTACGGCGAGGCGCGCGCTCGTAGCCCCTCGACGAGAAACGACCGATCGGCCAAACGAAAATTTGTAATTCTCCGACCGTACAGACGAAAGTGGCTGCCCCCGCCGTTGCGTAAGCTCAGCCAAGGTAAAGTTGAGAAATCAACTGCAACGGCAACGGCAACGGCAGCGGCGGCAGCAGCAGCGGCAGCAGCAGCGGCAGCAACGTCGACGCCGACGCCGATGCCGGCATCCGCAACGACCGCATTTTTATCCGGCGATCGTTCCACATCGAAGAAACACGTTTCGGAAAAGCGATTCAAGTTGCCCAGCGGTGCGGAGCAAACGCGAGCATCGAGGTCCGCCGCCGCCACCCCGATATCCATTTCTGCTTTGACGTCCAGTTTGGCCGGCACGTCGACGCGCGTCTCCTCCGCTGCAGCGTCCGACGCGGCGGACCTCGACGCGGACGTTCGGCCCGAAGTCGAAGTCGACGTCGACGTCGAAGAAGAGGAGGAGGGCGAGATCGAGCAAATCTCCGAGTCGGAAAAGAACCAGCCGGAACCCGACGATGCCGAGGCTCTGACTTACTCCGAGCAGAACGGAGCCGACGACGTTGAGGACGATCTGGAACTTCCACCGCCCATGAAACCCATCACCGACCCTATCCTCGTAGGAACCGCCAACGGAGCCTCCGGTGCCGCCAACCCCGCGGAAACTTGCGGAAAATCTCGGGTGAGAATCGCTCGTATCCGATGCGTCTCGAATAGGTCGATGGTGCATCTACGTTTCTACGTCCCGTGGCGTTGACAAAGTATCTAGGTCGACCTTGCGCGTTCATCGGAACGACAAGTTCATTTTTATCTATCTTTCGACAAAGCGTTTAGAGACGAACGCGACGACGACCCTGCTACGCGTTCGGTCTCGTAATCGATGGCACTCGTTCCAAATCACGACAACGTTTCTTTCATCGTTTTTGATCGTTTAGAATTCGTACACCGATACCGATCTATCTCGTTACACGTTACTCGTACAAATCTGCAAAACGCATGTTATTTAAAGTTTCGTTACAACGCGGAGCGAGAACGTCGCTAAAAGCAACCATTGCTATTATTTTTCCTATCTCTCTCTCTCGAAATATTATCTAGTTGACGACAATAAGCAATTCCGATTTAAAGCGTGCGCCATCGATTACGAGACACCGACCGCTCGTCGCGAAGGTCGTTGGAATTCGCTCTCGCTTGCTCGTCCATCGTAAAAAGATGGGGCGTTGCAATTTGCTCGTACAACGAAACGACGGTTCGCGCTTGTTGTTCCGCAGGCGACCGAGCGATCCGCAAAGATTCTGGACGGTGGTGCTACGACGGTCGATTTAGCAGAAATCGAGCAGATCGTAAAAGAGAGAATGGTAAGTCGTGTCCTCGGTCGAACGAATACGAACGAGTACAAACGAGTTTGGCGTTTACCGATAACAAGCGTGTATCGACCATGTCGACAGGAACAGCACACGGAGAACCAGGAGAGACAGAGTCTGCTGCGAACGCCAAGCGGTAAGAGTTCGAGCGTCGCCGCTTCCGGCGACGAAGACGTCTACAACGAAGACTCGTTGTCCACGACGGAAAGCGTTACCGTTTTGGCAGCGGCGGCGGCGGCGGCGGCGGCGACGACGACGACGACGACGGCGACGGCGACGACGACGACGACGACCATGACGATGACTACGACGATGACGATGGCAACGGCGGCGGCTGCGACAGCGACAGCGACGGCCATGGCGGCGACCAGCAATTCGTCTTACGTTTCCACGGAGGAGTCCGATGCCGAGAGTACCATTCTGACGAAGCGACAGTTCGTCATACGAGAATTAGCGGAGACGGAAAAGGATTACGTGAACGATCTCGGGCAAATAGTCGAGGGCTACCTGGCGCTGATGCGGAATCCCGAATGCGAGATCCCTTTGCCAGAGGATTTGCGCGGCGGCAAGGATAAAATGGTATTTGGCAATATCGAGGCGATCTACGAGTGGCACAGAGAGTGAGTTTCCCCTTTGAAATTTCCGTTCATTGACTTTGTGGAACTTTGACTTTGACGTTGGATGATTTTGCCGGGCACAGCTTCTTCTTGCACGCGTTGGAACGGTGTTTGGAGCGGCCGGAAGAGCTCGGTCCGCTTTTCAAGAAATACGAAAGGAAGCTGCACATGTACGTTGTCTATTGTCAAAACAAACCTGTCTCCGAGTACATCGTTTCCGAGTACATCGACACCTACTTCGAGGTACGTACGCCCTGCTCCTCGTACCCTTTCCTCGGTCGTTTCCGTTTTAATCTTTACGAATTTTGAATCTTTACGATACCGCCGATCGGTCGCGTGCCGTAGGATCTGAGGCAGAAGCTCGGACACCGGTTACAGCTGTGCGACCTACTGATCAAGCCGGTACAGCGAATCACGAAATACCAACTTCTGCTGAGAGAAGCGTTGAGGCTGACCGAACGGACGAGAAGAACCTCCGAAATCGAAGGTTTGAGAGCCGCGGTTCACGTGATGCGCGTTATTCCGAAGGCAGCCAACGACATGATGGACGTCGGAAGACTCCAGGGATTCGACGTAAGCGATCATTTATTCTTAGGGAACGCGTCTCATTTATTCTCGTCTCATCCGTCGTCTCGACGCGTTCGTTTCAGGGAAAGATCACCGCGCAGGGCAAACTGTTGTTGCACGGACCGCTGTTGGTGTCGGAATTGTCGAACGTCTCGAGCAGAGGAAGGGAATGGCACGTTTTTCTCTTCGAGCAGAACATCATCTTCAGCGAAGCTGTCGGCAAGAAGATGCAGTTCACGAATCCCGCCTACATTTACAAAGCTCATATTCAGGTGAGAGAGCCCTTTGGCCCGTCCTCGCGACGGACTCGACGCGAACGGCAGCGAATATCGTTCCGATCGGTTGCGTTTGTGGAAATGTAAATTTTTGATTCGTTCGTTCGTTCGTTCGACGATTTATCCTTGTCGTTCTCGTAAACGTTGCGAAACTCGTTCTCGTTTCGCCCGACAGGTGAACAAGATGAGTCTGGAGAAGTGCTACGACGATCCGGAGAAGTTCGAGATTCGATCGACGGACTCCCAGAAACCTGTCCTCAGATTCTTTTGCAGCGCCCTCGAAGAAACCGGGCCACGGAAGCAGGAATGGGTAGAAACGATCACTGCCATCCTGCAGACCCAACGTGACTTTCTGAAGGCGATACAGTCGCCGATTGCCTACCAAAAGGAACTTACCAAAGATCCACTGTAAGCGTCTCTCTATCTAATTCACACAACATTGCATTGACTCTCTTTCAACGCTCGACCTGTGAAGATTCGTTCCGACATATTTTTGTATATTTTATATATATATACATATATATATATATGAAGAAAAAAATGATACAGAGAACTGCGCTGTAACGCTAGAGAACCGTAGTCGTCTCCTAAAAGATAATAGCCCGTTCGTTTCTCTATTTTTTCCTTCTCGTGTTTTCGTTCTCTCTCACCTCTACTACCACGATATTTATTCTCTCTAATCGCAATACACTTTTCTCTCTCTCTTTATCTATCTATCTATCTATCTATCTATCTATCTATCTATCTATCTATCTATCTATCTACCTATCTATCTACTTACCTACCTACCTACCTACCTACCTACTTACCCATCTATCTCTCCACCATATTGTGCGAAGTGCTTCCTCTTGTTTGCCTTAACATCGCAGTCTGAGAATCTCTACCTCGCTGTTGCTGTGGAGTGGCTTTAGCGCGAGAGCGCCTTTCACTATATATACACTCACTGGCTACTTAATGTACCTACCTCCTTTTTCGAGTCGTTTTATAGACGTTCCTCCGACCGGGCTTGCTACGGTTCACCCGAAACACGATCATTTACATTACTATGCAATATATGTAGTCTATCGTACGATTAACAGACAAAACGATACGATTCGATACAATGCAATACCACCAACTAAACTATACGATACGAAACGAAACGAAACGAAACGAAACGAAATAAAACGATACGATACGATACGATACGACACAGATCCAAACGAGACCGGTATGTTACGCTTACGGATGCGATACGATGCTGTGCGATACGATGCAATGCAATGTCACGCGATAAGATGCAACTCGATGCGAACATAAATGGACTCTGTTAATCCTCGATTATATGTTCGCACATGTGTGCAGGTGGGGGTAGGTATAACAATGTATATTCACTGTTACACGAATTCCACCCTCTCGACACATGCACACTTTCGTTCCACATCCAACACACACACACACACACACACAGAGACACAGAAAAACACGCGTACACGTGGTCACACGAAACTCGTACCGACACACCGAGCACGCACACGCACACGCACACACACACCTCCTTTACTCGTACGTCGCGTTCGAAGAGACACGGAGAGGACAAGAAGCGAAAGAGCGTGTCTGCTGCATGTTTCCGTATACGCGCGTCATGTATCTGTGCCGTGAGTCTGCATGTATTTGACGCGTGCGCGCGTGTGTGCTTGCGCGCGCGCGCGCGTGTACGAATGCGTGCCATGTATGTTCGTGTATTCGTATGTGCGTGGAGCCGCGCGTCGATGAGGGGTGGGGTAATACGGTGACCTCGATGAGAAAAAGTTTCATTGAGAAAATATAATATGAATCTTTTAATAGTTGAGTACAACGAACACTATGTCAAAATTCATACTTTTGCTAGAAACCGCCACTCGTTTGTTCAAACAGTTTCCTCCGTTTGACGAGAATGTATAATAACGATTAAGAATAGAGCAACACGATTATAATATTCATAGCATACGTATTGTGCTTAACTTGTATCGTTCAAGAGAAAAGAAAATGAAAAAGAAAAAAGAAACTGAAAAAGAGAAGAGATCAAAGAAAAGCGCGCAAGCAAGAGAACGGATAGAGAGAGAGAGAGAGAGTCGCGATAAGGTAATGCCGGACGCGCGAGACGAGGTACTATGGTTCAGGTGCTATTCCACCCCCCAACAGGAACATACATTACCTATTAACAACTTAACGTTGCAAGTGTATAATACTTTTAATAATGTTTATATAATACAAGGTGAATGGAAAGGAGTTGGGGATAGTATGCTGTACATAGATGTGCATTCACGAGAGACGACATAAAACTAAGACTAATGATTCCGCGAGACCGTAAACATTTTGTTTAGAATAAATTGTACATTGATCAACATTTTCGAGTGTGATGCGTCCTTCTCCTACGCCCGTTCTAACAAACTTACTTACCTTCCGTTCGACTAACACCACAGCTTGTTGTTTCTCTTATCGTTTGTCCGAAACACGGTACCGCGTCGATCGTTCGCGATCCTACTTCCAACAAACTAACAACGGTTCTGGATACACGGGGGTGCAACGTCGGGGGCTTCGGTGATTGGTGTTCCTTCGGTGATTCGCTCGCGTTCGACCCTTTACGAGCGGTGCCTGTAGTACCGGCTTTCTCGCTTTTCCTCCAAAAAAAAAAACCGTATTTCGGTCCATTACACCGCCGACTTCTAAAGGGTCGAACGAATAGGAAACGACTACCGTCCGAAAGTAGAATTTGCCAAAGTCGATGTCGCGATACCGCGCGCTCAAATTTTTCAAAGTTCTCGAGGCGATGCGCGACCTCTGATACGCACGAGTAACGAGAGTTCAGGAACGAAGAGCCGTCGAAAGTTGTTCGAATCGATCTAGGATGTACGGTAAAGTTGCTTTAAATGCTCGAGAGCGACGTTTACGAGTAAAACAGCCGTGACGAATTATCCCATCTACCGCGCGCGGGCTACGATTCTCGAGAGATCCGGAAGGATCCGTCGCTCACGCTCGACTCGGACGAGACGCGTTCCGGTGCGACGACAAAACCTTTTTCTTTTCTTATCCGTTCGACGGCGACATTTTTTATATACCCGTGTCGCAGATTCGCCCCTGCGTACGTACGATTCTACTTCGAAAAATGTCACGAACGCGTTGGTAAAAGTTTCGCGAAGAAATAATCGTCGAGTCGCATCGATATCGTCGATCCACACCGATATCTCGCGATCGGACGGCGCGTCGCGTTTCTCGGCCGAGTCGTCGGGTCCGTGCAAGAAGGATAATTAAGGCGAGGGTATTTAACGCGACTTTATTGGAATCCGAGCGTCGAATCGAGTCGAAAGCGAAAAATCGCGAGCACCGAAGAGAAAAGCGGGGGGTCGTCGTTGTTGGACCGAGAAATGGCGCGCGCGCATCCGCGCGGACGCGATGCGGTACCGTGTTTAAATTTCATTTATAATTTGCTGGCGTACAGTCGTGGCGCGAGCCCAGAATCTCCGTGTCGAGGAAGCGTTCTTTCGACGGTTGCACCGACGATATCGCGGTGCCCGTCGAAACCGAACGAGGACGGAAAGAACGAGACCGCCGCCGCCGCCGCCGCTGCTTCCGCTGCGAAAAACCTGGTAGCGGCGATCATGACGTCGGCAGCGACAGCGAGCGCGACCGCGACCGCGAGCGGAGCCGCGGCAGCAGCCGCCGCGACTACCACCACGTCGCTTCTGCAACGATCTCGCATCGGTGTCGCCGGTACTTTCGACGAATCCTCGAGGACGCCGAGCCCCACCAAGAGCAGACTGCATTTTCTCGAAGGATTTCGGAGCACGTTGCGACCACGATCCCCCGTTCGCAACAACTCGATCCCGGTAAGCGACAACATTGCACAGACTTCGGACTCGACGAGTATACCGGTCGTTCGACGCGCGAAATCGGACGCGCCTCGAGCACCGCTGTCTCGCAATTTTTCGCACGAACATTTCGACGCGAAATTCGAGACAACGGTCCTCGCATCGACGGTGCATCGTCCCGTACGATTTCGCGCTGGGAACGGCCCCCGTTACAAATCTATTTTTGCTTATTCGTAATTGGGAATTATTGCAATTGCAGCAAAAGGATTCTTCTTCTTTCTCTGCCTCTTGATGCCTGCTGCTATTCCCTCTCTATCGTATAACTTTTCGTTGGTGCAGCGATCGGTTCTCTAATTTTTGTCATTGAACGAACCGAGAGATGACACTCGCGACGCGCGACGCGCTCCTTTCCCAAGCAAGTTTGTATCTTTCTGCAACGAATCAACCGCGAAATTATGCACGCATCGCAGAGATATCTTCGACGCTTCGAACTCGGGCAATCGTTGTAATCGTACTTTAGTCTTTCGTAGTCTTTCCTAGTCTTTCGTAGTCGTA